>OZ005671.1:3784495-5026747 GCA_963930725.1 Candelabrum cocksii
ATAATTGCAACAAATGGACCCATAAAAAATGTAACAAATTAAATGCCATTGATTATAAAAAATTGCAGACATCGACTGAACCATGGTTCTGTATTTCATGCTTAAGTGATTCTCTTCCATTTTTTAATTTGAATAACGATCAATTTTTATCTTACTTAACTTTAAACAAGCATATGAACTCAAATTCCTGTTTAACTAAATCAAAACATTTTATAAATTCTTCAAATCCTAAATTGCTTAATTTTGACAACTTTATATATACTCAATCAGAATTTAACAAAAATAATGAATCAAAGTTAATTAACTGTCAATACTATGACATCGATGAATATAATTCAAATGTATTTTGCAATAAAAATAATTTTTTCCTTTTTCATATAAATATTTCGTCTCTCCATGCACACTACGATGAATTAAACGAACTATTGACATCTCTAAATTCTAGTTTTGATATTATTGAAATAACTGAACCGAGAATAAAATCAAATACCCTCACCTCATTAACTAATATTGAAATAGAAGGTTATTCGATGGAATTCACTCCAACTAGTTCATCTTGTGGAGGAGCTCTGATTTATATCTCTACAAAGCTGAATTATAAACTACGGCAAGATCTAAATATGATTAACGATAAATCTATTGAATCAATTACTATTGAAATTGAACATGGAAAAAAATCTAATGTGATAATAAGTTGCAAATATAAACATCCATTGATGGAAATAAAAGAGTTTGATGATGAATATTTAATACCTCTTCTGCAAAAACTCTCTCTTGAGAATAAAACCATATTTTTGCTTGGAGATTTTAATATAAATCGCATAGAAAGCGACAAAAATCAAAACATTTCTAACTTTGCAAATTTATTATCATCGAATAACTTTTTACCGCGTATCACCCTACCAACTCGAATAACAAACACTTCCAAAACAATCATTGATAATATCTTTACCAACCCGATATCAGATTGTCTGATCTCAGGAAACATAATTTCATTCCAAACTTTAACACAAAATTTTCTTCCAAACATCAAAATAATTTTAAGAGAAATATCAAATACATTAACAAGAATAAGTTTAAAAGAGATTTTGATAATATTAACTGGAACGAGGTAATTGATATTAATAAGCAAGATGTCAATTACTCCTTTAATTCTTTTTACGACAAATTTAACAGTTTATTAGACAAACATGCTCCTTTGAGAAAAATCAGTAATAGAACATATAGACAGCAATTTAAACCATGGATAACTCCTGGGATGAGAAAATCTATAAAAAAACGAAATAAATTAAAAACAAACTTATAAGAGCCAAAGACAACAATAGAAAAAACAAACTAATTAAAGAATTTAAAACTTACAGAAATCTAATTGTTAAATTAATTTGTGAATCTAAAAAGAATTACTTTCAAACATTTTTTCAAAGAAATTATTTTAACCTCCATGAAACCTGGAAGGGTATAAATAAATTAATCAACATCAAAACTAAAATTACAGCTCCACCTTTATCGGTATATAACAAAAACTCCGATTCTATAATCACGGATTCAGTCGATGTTTGCAATTGTTTTAATGAGTTCTTTGTAAATATTGCACAGGAAATACAATCTACCATACACTCATCCCACACTGACTTCATATATTCTTCTGACTTCGTATAGTTCTTGATGCCATTGATCATGAAGAAATATCCTTTATTTTATCGAATAGAATATTATGGTATTAGGGGGGTAGTCTTATCTCTGCAAACAATTTGTATCGATAAATGGTTTTAACTCGCATCATAAACAAATCAACTATGACGTACCTCAAGGTTCAGTACTTGGTCCTCTTTTATTTTTAATTTACATAAATGATTTTCATGCCGCTGTAAAATACTCATCTGTACATCATTTTGCAAACGATACAAACTTACTTTACTGCGATAAATCATTTAAGAAATTAGCGTATAAAATTAATTGGGATCTAAAAAAAATTACGGACTGGTTAAATGCAAACCGAATCTCGCTGAATCTAAATAAAACGGAATACATTTTATTTCATTTTCCAAATGAAACAATAGATTTGAATTTTAGAATTAAATTAAAAGGTAAAATAATTATTACTAATTAAATTAGAAATTAAATACTTAGGCATAACCTTTGATAAACACCTGTCCTGGAAAAACCATGTAAATACCTTAACCAATAAGAAGAGCGAATGGCATGTTGAGTATCATACGTCATTACGTAAACAGAAAAACTTTAACCTTAACGGAGTAAGTATTTTATAAATTAAATCGATCTGGCAAACAAAAATTATAATTACGTCATTATTTTTTCGCTGACGTCATCAAAACTGCCAAAAAAGGTCTTTCAGGCCTTGTGAAATGACAAACTCAATTGCGAATGTTAGGACCTAAATTTTCGATTTTTTGTAGTATTTGTACCAACTATAAAAAAAAATTGATTGTGTAATAGTTATGACGTCATCGGCATCGTCAAAATAGGAAAATTTTCATATAAAAGACTTCAACATTATTCAATAACCAAGTTAGAAGTTGGTTCCAGCATTTGAATAAATTTAACAATGTAGAGCCTAATGTAAAAAAATGCTGACGTCATATTTGAATTTTCTGAAAAATTTGTGAAAGAATGATATACAACAGTGTATAGTTTACTTTCACTAAATTTTACCCTAATGATGACGGATGAAAATAGAGAAATGACAAAAAAGGGTGCCGAAAGAAAGTAATCTTGTTTATATAACAAAACAATTTTAAGTTATTGAAATAAAGTTGTATTAGACAAATTCCAAAATTTTCATATTTCGGATTTTGGTCATGTCAATAAAATGTCAGAATGCTCAAGGTGAGCATAATTTTTAAGAATAAAAATTTTACCAAAATATTCCTATATAAATTTTAGGAAAAATCAGAAAATTTTAGGGTCCCCAAATGCCCCTACCCCCACCCCCCCCCCCCCCCCCCCCCCACCACCAGCCTGAATAGGGTTAAGATAGAAGACTAACGGAGTTTCGAGTATAACCGAAAAATTAAATTAAACTTTTGTAGCATCCTGTAGAAAAGTCAATAGTAATTTTGCAAATTTAGGGTAAATTTTCTGATATATTTTCTGAGAAAGAAAGTAAAAAATCTTGGTGCTTTTGAAAATGTAAATTCGGACAAAATTTTTGGTTGCTCAAAAAACTTACTCCGGGCATATTCGAACTTTCTATAATTCCAACAAATTCTAAGTCACCGTCAATTTTTCTTAAGAAATTCTTATAATTTACTTTCTATTATTCCAATCTCTGTAATTCGAAAACCTCCATATTTCGAACAGATTTTCTGGTCCCCTCGGCAAAATCCTCTCTGTAATTCGAATTTTCGGAGTTTAAACTAACCGTTAACACTTTCACTTTCATGTTGTTTTTTTCAAAATTCGAATTTCTGTTCGAATGTTTTGATTTCTTGTAAATACACGTCTTTTGTATGAAGTTTGATCATATTTTCTTGTGACTATGGTTTGATGAACTGCGTCAGATTTACGAAATTTGGAGTTGATTTGTGAAAAGCCTCAGCGACGCGAGTCGTGTGTTTGACTTGACAATCTATCTAACACGAAACAATAAAAAATTGAACACTTTTTCAGCAACTGTCACTTGTTCATGTATGATCATGAAACATAGGAAAAGAAAAAAAAGAATCAAAGAAAACTTGATCATTCTTTTTTATTTTTCACCTCAATTCTTCAAAAATTCCGATTTCTCTCTTTAATTCGAAATTTCATCCTTTAAACCTGAAAATTCGAATAAGAGAGACTTTCTACTATTCGAATCTCTCTATAATTCGAACAAAATTTTTCTCCTTTGGATTCGAATTAGAGAGAGTCAACTGTATGTATATATTTAGCGATCAAAGTGGCAAGAGACACATCAACAACGCAAAGCCGGTCAATGGATATCTTGACTATCTGAAAAATATCCAAAAACCATCTACAACAATTTAACCTATGAAGCCCGGGCCTTTTGGCCATTCCATAACCCCAAAGGGGGGGGGGCTAGTAGGTCCCCACTATAAATTCTGTCCTATTAACACTAGGATGATGAAATTGGTAGGAATATAATTCTTTTCGGTACAAATTGTCACCATAGATATTAGTCAACTTTGGACGTCAGCATTTTTTACCTGGATATGCAAATTTCTAGGATTTTGTCCAACTTCCTTACAGCTTGAATCTTTTTTTATTTTTATGTTTTAACCTAGTTTTCAATTGTTTTATATTTTTAAAGGCCAACATAAGACTACTTTGTCATAAATACTTGGAAATTTGCTGATGTCAGCAATTTATGAGGAACGAATTTTTAATCAATTTTAACTTTTTTCGCATCAGCAAAAGTGCGTAAAGAATAATAGCTCAATATGCAACAAAAGCGTTCAATAATGTCTGTAGTAATGTCAGTAATAGATGTAGAGTACTACTCTATGTTTAATGTCTGTAGTAATGTCAGTAATAGATGTAGAGTACTACTCTATGTTTAATGTCTGTAGTAATGTCAGTAATAGATGTAGAGTACTATTCTATGTTTATTTTACGTTACATTTATAACATACACGCATTGAATGGGTACGGTAAACACTCTCATTTATTTATTTATTCTCAAATATTTATAACAGGATAAATTCTTCAGCCGTAATAATATATACAAGATTATACATAATATATACACTGTTGTCCTGGAAGTCCTGTGGTCCATTCGACCATTAGTCTACCAAATTTCCCTCACAAGGCTTTGGTTAACCCGCGGTAAGGTTTTAGGCACTTCGCAAAGGTGCCGCGCGCTCAGCTAATTCTCGTTTTGAACAATTTTTTTTATCTATGTAGCGAGAATCGAACCTGGGCCGTTGCGGCCAGAATCATAGGTTTCGACCACTAGACCACGCCTGCCTCACAATGCTCCTTTGATATACCAAGTTGATCCTTATTTGCTTTTCTTGTTCAAATCTCACAACAGTGATCTCAGTGTTCACTCGACGAAACAAGTTTTTTTAACACTTGAATGCTTAATAACGGTTTATGATTTTCTTCTTTTTTCTGTTTTCTCTTCTCAATTAGAAACAAAACAAACACTTGCATTCTATTACCTAGTTTATTTGGTTTGAATTTAAAAAGAATAAATCTGATCACCACTTCAACACACTGAATTGTATTTAATTGGATTAGCGTGAGAATAGTTTATAAGCAGCCCAACTTAACTTATGAACGAGCTTGGAACTATTTATTAAACTGTGTTTCGTTACGTAATCTTGCTCTTTGTGGGGTACTTTTATTACCCATCGAAGTTCAGCCGACGACGTTCTGTGAACTTGATGTATCGGTATAAAATGAACCTACAGAAGTTGTTACACTGAATGACGTACCGGTTTCCTGTCCCATTCCGATTAAAGCAACGCCACTTGTTTATTTGTTTGTTTGTTTTTTAACGAGGCTTCCGGAACGCTCATTAAGCATTTTCATAAAGACCTTGACCCGGAGTTTTAGAGTATTTAATTGCTCCCATTTGTGCTACGGTTGTTTTTGATGAAATACGGCGTTACCATTTTGTGTTTAATTGTTTAGTATATATTTATTGTATTCTTAGGTAAACAATATTATATTTAAGAATCTTGTTAAAGGTATTGTCAACGATCGGAGCCTTCTCTAATTCTCGCTAGACAACAAGTTTGGTATTTCGAGGTGTAGGCGGGGTGCGTTGTTATCTTTAAAAACCTTTGATGTTGCAGCTTGAATGGTTTTTGTTGTTATTAAAAAGGTGGTGGTCTTAGCTCCAATTTTTTCGAAAAATAATTTTTCTTTAGGATGGTAAAATCTGTTTAGCAACGGAATAGTCTTGCTAATGTGATTACAGTAAGACAAGTCCTTAAACTTCGAATTTAAAATATTAAACAAACGTGCTTTATCATTACTATTTTAAAATCAGGATATAAATGTGTTTTTGAATTTTAGTTGCTTACACCGTGTGACGAAAGCCAGTTGCCCTACTAGATATCGGAAACCAAAAGTTGTCTAGTTATTTACAATAATATGTCCAATTGTAACAAGATCTTCTGGCGTTTCCAAAAGTTTCTAAGAGCAAGAGCCAAAATGCATGCCATACCTAACAACATTTCTAATCACATCACATATTGTTATACTAGGAGGGTAAAAAGTATATAATACAATAAATATATACAGCACATTGGTGGATAAGGTGGTGCGAATTGGCGCACCTTAAAAGGGTGCAGAGGCCAGGCGCAAAATATAGCTGAACGCCCACAAGTCAACCCCTATGTTCTCGTCATATCCACCGGGTAACGCTAAATGGGGCTCTGGTGACAGGGTTTGCCCTTACTTTGGCTACCGAAACGTCCAACCTCTGGATCAGGGAAAGAAGACGGAAAACCGGATGACAAGACAAGACAAGCACAGATATCTCGACATATTTCAAATTGTTGTTTTAAAATTTAGGCATGTTTGGAGGGCAAATGGCATTTTTGTCAACAGTTAGATATTTGAGTGAAACCCATTGCACAAGGCTAAGTGCTGCCCAAAATGTTTGTCACACAATTTTTGCCACAGTAATTCCTTACTGATTTTCTATGGGCCATGCTTTTTCAAAATTAGTATTGGGTATGAGCAAATATCATTATCACCATTGAATTGATCTTGATTGGTTAGTCATCTTGACTACTTTTTTCTACTGTTCACAGTCTATCATTATTGCAAAAGTTGCTTCTTCAGCATCCCAGTGTCTTCCACAATTTGGTCTATGTATGTTTAGCTGGTCTTCCATGTTTTCTTTTGCCATGTGTTGGTTCCTATAGTAGTACCTTGTTGATTATCTCCCCTTTACTTCTCTATCTGAATTTTGAAGTTTGTAGCGGAGAAATACGCTATTTATGAATTTCTTAATATTGTGATATTTTTAGGTTACTTTTTAATACAATTGTCCTATTTTACAATGGCGACCAGTTCCAAATCTGCGAAGAAAATTATTGAAGAATGTCGAAATAGAAATTATGAAGAGGTTGACTTACAAGATAAGGGCATTTCCGCGCTAGCTGATTATCCACAACTTCGTAGGTTCATAAGTCATTTTTATCTGCTAAATTCAAATTTGTCTTTTATAAACTTCAAAAAACTGAACATTTATTTATTATAGAATATATACTGCATGAAATTTCAGTTCTTTGTTACATATTTACAAATACTACATAAAACTGTTATCAGTGTTTGTCCTGTGTAGGAAAAAGTTGAAAGAGAAATTAGGTGAGATACAAGATTTGCGATAAAGAGATCAAATGGCTGAAAAATAATTTGAAGGAATTTGTGGAATTTGAACTAAAACTAGGGAAATCTCGCACATAACTGTAATGCTAATAACATGTCTGTAAAACTGTTTCCACATAAAATGTGTTGGGAAAAGTTAATGCTGATGTTAATATTTTGTGTTTTTGTAGTTCAAATGCGCAACATCACAATATTGACACTGAGTCAAAACCGACTGACGAGTAAGTGAATGAAATTAAAAGCATAATTTGTAATATATATTTTTCAATGTATATATATACCATTTCTATGATTTGTATTGAGGAGGACTGATGACACAGCAAATTCATATAATCTTACCTTTTGCTTCTTTAAAAAAGCGTTACATAGTGATATAAGTAAAAAATGTGCATTCTAAAATTTTCTGTTTCTACCAAGTATATATTATATATATTGATTTGTCCATATTTTGACTCTCGTTCTTCTAGAACTTCCAGATGCAATATCGAACTTGCAGGGATTGGAGAATTTGAATTTGTTCAACAATGAGCTGGAGGTTGCTGATAATTTCTTAAAAGTTTAATTAGTTATGTCCTTGTCAGTGGTGTATACTTAGTTTTTCGCCACTTGTCCCGTTGCGCAGTTTGTAACATATCTATTAAGTTTTTCACTCGTCTGCAAAAAATATTGACTGTCAGACGCTACTAAATATTACTAACAATTTTTCGAAGTTTTTACGCGATATTCAGTTAATCCATTCGCCATTTTACGGGGTTTAAAACATCTTTTATTATCCTTTCGCTAACTTCTTTCACTAGACTTTTTATTGAAGATGGCCTATTTATACTAAACATGGTCATGCACAGTGGATTTAGAACAATGATTTGTTTTATTCTTTGACAGTAAAAAAAATATTGTAAGGTTAAAAATCCTTATGATGCCGCCCCAAGGGTTGGTGCCCCAATGATCCCATTCGTCAAGAACATATAGTAACCAACTAAGTTTAAGTTGTTTGTTCCCACGCCACTCTGCACACAGACACACAAGGACAAAAAATATGCAGCTTTATATGCAGTAATTAATAAACAAATTCCGACTTTATGGGGTTGTTTTTATAATTTTCAATCAGTTATTATGATGAAGTACTAATGTCCAATTCTTGTTGTGATCGCCGTTTCATATATTGTTGACAACAGTCTATTCACAACTTTACTTTTTCATCATATTTAAATAGTCAGGGGAAATAATGTACATTTATAAATATTATTTGAAAAATTACTGACTGTCCCGTCGAACAATTGGGATGTTACAGAATCAATTTTGCAGTTGTCCGCAAAAGAAATCACTCATCCCATAACGTCGGGCGACCGCAAATATACACCACTGCTTGTCCGTTAGGCTTCGTTTTCGTCATGTGAATAATTGCAGTTTATGAATAATCATTCACACCCATTGTTAGGTTATTGCTTTACATTTCTTGCGAAAGCTAACAAGTCAGAGTTAATGAAGCGCGAAGTTGAAGCTACTTTGAATATTGTTTTAAAAATTAACTTTTTAAGAATAATTCCTATAATTATGATAGTTAATAATTTAGTGAACATTTAACAACTATTGTTTGTTTCTTAGAGTTTGCCAACGACAATTTGTAATCTACCCAAGTTGAGATTTTTGAATTGTGGGTATGTCTTCACAATATAAAGAACATATATTATATACAACCATATTTATAACCATATATTATATTATATATATAACCGTTCTTCCTTTTTGTGTTATATTTATTTCAAAAATTTTTTTTTCACTAATCCTACTCTCTTGCTTATCTTTTAATTAGTTGAAATGTCTCGAGAATGGTAAATATGTTGGTTATTTTTTCAGGGTAATTTTCAATTAAATTTAGCATCAACAAGCTGAAGGGGCTACCGAAAGGTTTTGGTGCTTGCCCCACACTAGAGGTGTTGGACTTGACTTATAACAATTTGAGGGATGAATCCTTTCCTGGAAACTTCTTTTATTTGTGTAAGGAATAATTGATTGTTAGCCCGCTATATTACCATGTCACACTATCATATATCTTTGATTTAACAGCTCCGTTGAGGGCCTTGTATTTGGGGGACAACGAGTTCGAACAGATACCGTCAGCCATTGAAAATCTGACCAATCTGCAAGTGGTAAGACTCTTTTTCACTTTCATATCACAGGGAAGTATACTTCAATTCTCACAGTACAAATGTTAGTATTATAGAGATCTTTTCATGTTGGTGTTACAATACCGTAAATGGCCAATTAAATCCAATTAGTAGTTTTTGTTCACTGTTAGTAGCCAGAATTCTTCTATCAGTTAGATTCTAACTTGTTGCATTACTGTATTTTATCATTGATACATATCTTATAACCATGGAATTTTTAATAAATGCCTTAAAATCGTAAAAATAAATTAAGCTCTCTGGGGGCTTGTTACATGATTTATGGTAGTGTTATATATAGAATTTAGTGTAATTTATAAAGATAATGTTCAATAATTGCTCATTAGTTTGTTAGGAAAACATTTATTTTGCTTGTATGGCGTTATTTGCAGCAGTAGTGATAAATTTGTAAGAAAATGTGAAATCGTAAATGAAACTCCTTAAGTACGATTCTATGATGCGTGTATCTTTCCAACTTATTGTTGACAAAGAATAATCAGTAAAAGTTTTACCATGTTTAGTTGGTTGTACGGGACAATGACATGATCAGTATACCGAAGGAAATCGGTGAACTTACCAAGTTGAAAGAGCTACATGTACAAAACAACAGACTGCAGGTGTTGCCACCGGAAATTGGTAAGAGTGTTGTTTGTGTGTATACTACTTAAAACGATACGCGTATTTTTATGGAGTTCACATACTTTTATAGGGAGTATCGAGTGTATCGTACTTATGTTTACTTTATGGTACTGCCCTTTCATAAAAACACAATAATTGAAATTTTAAGAAACGGCTATGAAACACCTTCAGTCTCGAATAAACTGTTAGTAGAAATAGCAGAAACGCACATGGGAAATCAAAACGATACACGATTATGTGCTCTGTTGTTTCGAAGAAACTTTTACCCTAATTATATAATTGAAACGATTTTCCAACACTTGACGCTGAACTGTAAGCTTTTCCATACTAAGTACATTGTCTATAATGAGGACGGGTTTGTATAAAATCAATCAATATCTAAGTAACCCACCAACCACCTCGCTACACAAAACATGATTTTACTCCCCGGTCAAGTCTTTAAATTTGAGCGCAGTATCAGTTTGCAATAGTTCAATGCTTTTTTTCTTCATTTTTATTTTGGTGGAAAAGTGGAAACGTTTTAAAACGAAACCCGGCTACGTAATATTCGATGGTCTCAAAATGCAACGAAACCATGTTAGAAATGCACGAAAAAGTAGATTTGTTTCAACGCCTTGAGCATCATTAAGAGATTTTGAACGTCATTTCTTAGAAGAAAGAAATTTACAGACGGAATCTCTTTATTGGTGTTTACGTAGCATAAAAACACTTTCATGCACGAATTACGACTTCATCTTCTGACTTTAATAATAATATATCGTGTATTACTTATGACGCTTGTTTGTGACGTAGGGAAACTTGATTTGATCAGTCCCAAGCATTTGTTTCGTGCGGACAACAATCCCTGGATACAGGAGATAGCCGATCAACTTGTATTGGGCACATCGCACGTGCTGTCCTACTTCAGGTCTGACGGATATAAACGGTAAGCCGATATTTCTTTCGAATCACTTTACTTCAGTTGAAGAAAGATTTGATCTCGGCGATTTATTTGTGAAAATTTTAGAGAGGATGTGTTTAAAAGGGATTTGTTGTTGCATAATCACTAAGTGGTCATTCACATAGTATGTACGCACTAAAATGTCGAAAATAGGAATCCCCCTTCCCCCGTAGCGTACGTACATTTTGTATGTAAGAAAACGAGAGCCCATTCAAATGAAACATGAAATAGAAGTGTATGGCGAGCAAAACAGACAAGAAAAAAAGCCAATTTACAAATAATGTGAAATTGAAGTTCGGCTCGTTTCTTGTGCTGTGTACTTGTGTGCTTATTTTTGCTTAAAATACTTGAAAAGACAATTTTCTTTGTGCGCGTACGTACTTGACCTAGGAATATCTCCCTCCCCCTGCGTGCGTGCGTACACATTATTTTTTTTTATAAGCAACCCAGTTGCTAAGGCTTCAGCCTTCAAATTAGCCAAAAAATTAAGCAACTTGCTTAGCAACCCTCAGCCCTGACAATTAGCAACTTTTTTTTGCAGAATAAAATTACAAATTTTCTTAAAAATAAAGACCAGAATTCTTTTCTGATTTGAAACAAATACATTTCGAACTATTTATATGTATATCTCACTGTAAGTAGACAGAAGAGAAACAATTTTTCGGTGATTTCATGAGTCGGTATCATAGAGAAAAAATAACCTTAGCAATCTGTTAAGCGACTTTAGCCGTGAAAGTGTATCATACCCTTAGCAACCTTAGCCCTGACCCTGAAAATCGAGTTGCTTATAAAAAGAAAAATGTGTACTTGGCCTAGTAACCTCTCCCTTCGTGCGTGCGTACTTGACCTAGTAACCTCTCCTTCCCACTTTGTGCGTGCGTACTTGACCTAGTAACCTCTCCCTTCGTGCGTGCGCACTTGACCTAGTAACCTCTCCTTCCCACTTTGTGCGTGCGTACTTGACCTAGTAACCTCTCCCTTCGTGCGTGCGCACTTGACCTAGTAACTTCTCCCTCCCACTTCGTGCGTGCGTACTTGACCTAGTAACCTTTCCCTCCCCCTTTGTTCGTGCGTACTTGACCTAGTAACCTCTCCCTCCCACTTCGTGCGTGCGTACATGACCTAGTAACCTTTCCCTCCCCCTTCGTGCGTGCGTACTTGACCTAGTAACCTCTCCCTCCCACTTCGTGCGTGCGTACTTGACCTAGTAACCTCTCCTTCCCCCTTCGTGCGTACGTTCTGCGAACTACCCCCTGAGCAGATATATTGCCTCCTCGTTACCATTGTTAGACAATAGTTTACTCTATATCACATTCAACTGCTTTTTATAACAACTCAAGTGGACTTTTGGCATTGCTTGCATTATTGTGTAATCATTAATAGTGATGAATAGGACAGTAACAAGAATGATTTTGTCAATGACAGATCTGTGCAGACTAATCGTTAGTTTTCGTTTGATCCGTGCTGAAAATGGATTTTCTTATAGGCGTTATCAAGAGCATTTAGACCAGAAACGACCACCACCTCCCAAAAAGGAACGAGAGAAAACTTTAAAAAGGAAAAAAGACGAGAAGAAAAAGTGAAGCGTTGATTGTTAGAGAATATGTGAGTATATCGCGCCATGTTAACTTTTGTTCGCTCACTCGTTTCACTATTCGTATTTCTCAAATTATTTTTACGCTCCTCTCAGAGGCTGAATGGACGAGTTATGTTTGACGGTTCGCTCTTCTTTGTTCTTATTAATGTTTTATCTCGTGACCTGTCTGTAGTTTTTAAAAGTGTAGGTTTTGTATTTATATACATTTTTTAACTATTGATTTTTTAGAAAAAATATACTATTCGTCAGATATAGATTTTTCTATATATTTATATGTATATCATCGTTAATTACAATTTCGTTATTAATTACAAATACGTGCATCATCATGAAGCGTGCAGTGAATTCATACTGAGCAGCAGGCCGGGTGACAGAAGAAGTTGCAAGTAGTTGAACAGCCGTTTGGACATAAAGAAATTTCTGTGGGTGGGGCGCCTTTACCCGGGTAACCTGGCGCCCCTTGAACACCCGGTGGACCGGGTGATCCCGGCGGACCAGGTTCTCCCGGTAATCCTGGGGCTCCTGGCGAACCATCAATACCTGGTGGCCCTGCTGGTGCTCCCGGGAAACCTGGTAAACCCATTACCCCTGGAACGCCAGGAGGTCCTGGCGGACCCCGTATTCCATCAGGTCCTCTGGGTCCTTCAAGGCCCGTCGGTCCTGGCGCGCCGCGTGGTGGTGGTGGATAGTAGTAGATGGGTGGTGGGGGAACACAACAGTGGCTTTCACATAGTGGGTGGCAATGAGGTGGACAGTACGTTGGACACCAATCGATTTGTCTTTTCTCTACTGCTTTGTAATGAAAAGGAGAGAATTATTACATAGCAAAATTTTTTCTAAAGAATCGCTATAAAGAAGAAGTAGAACACTTTGAACACAATTCACGTAAATACATTATTGATGAAGTTTCACTTACCGAGAGGAACTCCTTCTGTATAGTGAAGAAGGATCATGAACAGAAACGTTTCCATTGGATACCTGTAAACAAAAAGATTCAAAAACACGCCTACTCGTATACAATCATCAAAGTAAATGAACTTCACGATAAAGACAAATCTGCTTCAAAATTCTTATTTGAATGATTCCAGTTTCTTCCCGCGAGCACCAATACTATTATCCATTTGGTATCCATTTCGGTCTATCCATGTAACGTTTGTTTTGTATTGGCCAAGTAGACATCTGTTACCTACTGTTTCATAAGAACACAGCGCGTTACATAACGTAAGATTTGGGTACAATAAAATAATTTCAACAATATTTTGAAAGGCTGCGTTTTCAATTTGAAATTTAACAAAAATACATATAGCAGCAATGACTGTTCTTTTACAAATAGACTTATTTCCATTTCAACTTCGAAATAAGCGAAATCGTAATGCTGCCTTTTCGAGACACTGCCATGGTCTTAAATATTACCTCGGTTTTCTTTGAAATTAAAATTCATTGATACACCATCTTTTTATTATCTCTCTCAGAGCTCCTTTATTTTTACGTTCAACCGGAAATGCCGAAGAAGCGGTCTCTCGCATTTTTCTTCTCGAGATTCAAGTGTGCATGATCCGTAAATGTTACCGTAAAGTGGATGGTTTGATGAGAGTTGAAAAGATCAGAGAGAGAGAGAGTAGTAATAATGCCCAAGAAGGTGAACATGCCTCAAGTGCGTAACGCCATAGTCTCATGATGCGCCGTGTTATATGATATTTTTTTACAGTCTTATATTATATGCAGAAATAAATAAATGACGCGACTAAAGCTTTATAAATATCACAAAATCATACCTTACCGGGTATTCCTCTATACCATAGTAATGAACAGTTTTTTTGTTATTATTTTCTTTTTGAAACGCTCACCGCATGCCATGCAACGCCTTTGATGGGAACACGCTCGCTTCTTGAGCAAATTCCAGAAATGAGTGTATTTACGCGAACATCAGAAGAACTTCCAAACCTCCTAAAGGAGTTTACTGGAAAACCACTAGTCAAATTTAGTGAAATACCTTACTTGAATAGATCATATTTCCATGACTACGAGCGAAGAAGGCAGAGCTTGATTAATTGGAAGTGCAATTTTCACTAATCATTAGTACACCTTCAACGGTCAAGATGACTAGAAAATTGACCAATTGAGTTTCAACCCTTTGATAGTACCATTAGCCTGAAGGCAAAGAAGTGCATTCCTCATCAGTTTAGATGGTATATCGAGTTAGCATTTTCTCTAGTGATGTCAAAGTTTGCATTAAAATGAGGATACCTCTACATGCGCATGGGCAGTAGAAATGTACATCTATTTAAAACATCAAAATGAGTTCATTATCAAAGAGTTTTAAAAAGCTGGAATATGTAACAGACGTTTTTCAGTCTGCAAATGAAATCTGCACGAAATGCAAAAATCCTTTCAAAGATAGGGACGTTCAGCAAATTAATGTCAAAGATTTGTTCAGCCTACATTATTGCGTTTTTGTTTAAAAAAAGAGAACCTCGACATCTACTCTTAGTTTATCAACTGTGATGGTTGTCGAAATCCTTTCCATTATCACGCCGGAGTTTTCCCCTATAACGTAGGGAAATCTTATAAAAGCCCACCAAAGTTTACATTCTAACCCTTCGGTGACGTTGATGACTGTGTTTGGGTTTTGCAAATTCCAATCAGCGCTAAACAGCATAGAGTTGCGTTAGATTTGAAGAAATGATGAGGTACTGTTGACCGTACCCCGCGAACCAAATGTGAGGAGTATTTCATAGACCAGGCATATTTTGAGGTAGGTACCACCTTAAAAGGAAGAAACTTCTACTATGCTCAGTTAGTTAGGTATATCATTGGGCTTCACAAAAATCGGAGTTGGGTAGTCTGGGGAGGTGGCATGCCTGAGATATCGCTGGAAACCCGTTGCCGCCTGAAAAATTCGAAGTGAAAAATGACTATTCTTAATTAACAAAACTTTAACTGCTTATATCTTCTGAATGCTTTATGTCACTACTTTTGTATTTGGAACAGTTATTTATCATAAGTTGGTTAATAGATAATTTCCTAAAAATAAATTTGGAAAATTATCGCTGACGTCACCATTACCTTTGAAGAAATTTCAACCATTATGGCTTCTTGATTGACACTACTTTCAAAGAATTGATACAATTTTTAAATTTTTGTCAAAAAGCAGCCTTTTGCTTCCATTAATTATTAGAATATTAGTGCTATTCTGTGCTGTATTACAATTTCTTTTGTTATTAAACTATCGATCAAAAACAAATAAAACTTTCAATTCAGAAGTTATGCGTTTTACTTGGAAAGAAATATTCTCCATGATGCTTGCAAATCAAACATTTTCGCTCTGGATTAAACCTTTGGATTTCGCTAAACTGATCTCCAGAATTTCTTTGTCTTGCAGAATACTCTCGATTAACCGACTACCTTTTCTGTATGACTGTAAAAACGAGCTGTCACATCGAGTCACTTCCATGTCATCACTTCGAACCGGATCGTCTTTAAATGAACTGATCCTCGATAACCCGTAGTTTGACATACTGCAAGTTCTATTGATTTGGCTTGTGGGCGAGACAAATGATAGATGAGGCAAATAGTCCAATGAATCTGCTATTGACGAGGAACGGTTGGCCAGATATCTTTGGTGCTTTATGTCATTCTGTAATTGATGGATTATTTGCGCGCTGGAAACGAGTGATTCTCTCAGCATGAAATTTTCATTGGCCAACACTTCTATCTGTGGCTAAAAATAAACAAATTACAGTCACTAACAATGATAAATAATTATGGAAAGATTCGTTATATTTGTGTTTTGTCTATTCTTTCACGCGATGAGAGGCATAAAAAATAAAAAAGAAGGTTTTACGTTTTTCATTGTTTCGTTTTTTCGTTGTTCCTCTAATGCAAGTGAATCGTTGTCAAGGCAATGACATTCACTTTCCAAGGTTTGGGTAGTGTGTGTGACCACTTCCTTCCTCTCTTTGTTCTCTTTCAAAGCCTTTTTCGCCAACTCAGTGAGTTTCTTTAAACTACTCTTTGCATTGTAAGGCTCTTTCCCGAGGTTTTTAATCACAAACCTGGCAAACATTTTTGCGTTTTCCGATACTGTTTCCTCCCGAAGTCTTTCCGTCTGCAGATCGTAGTTCATACGATTCAGTCGAGCCAGAAGACTACGATTCTTGTCGTCCACATTTACAATGGCTCCTTCGACTCTCTCCAAATTTCTTCGAAAACCTCTCACTTCGGCGCGTCTTTCTTCTACATCCGCGCTAATTACACTCAAAGTTTGCACAACACCCATCAAAGTTTCGTGAGTGGATGCCAACCATATTTCGAATTGAGTTTCTTTTAAACTTTTACGTCGCAACGTCTCCTCCAATTCCTCCACAAGCATTTTATTCTCGTACAATTCGATTTCCAGACTTTTGCACTTTGCATCGGAATCCGTTCCTCTCTCTTCCAACTCGCCACATCTCCGTTTAAGACACTCTATTTCGTTGGATTTCGCGTCACATTCGCAAATCGACGAACGACTGGCATTCAGGTCGTCAGAACTTTGCGTTGTCTTTTTCCAAAACAGCAACGAAGATCTCCGTTTCTTTTTCGTTTTCAAAGGACTTCCGTTAACTTCGATATTCTCCTGCTCTTTTTCCATACGCGTTAAGCTCAGTTTCGCTTTCAGTGCGCTTACTTCGCGTTGGTGAAATTTTTCCGCGTTATCAATATACTCGTTCAACGCGTCGTTCGCTTTCTTAATAATTTTCACTTTTTTCGCGTCTTTCATTACATCCAAAAGCTCCCATGAGGATTGTTCCTGGCATTCTTCGAATTCGCACAAACGGGTTTTCAAATCATTGATCTCCTCGTCATGTTTATCTGTCAACAATCCAACCTGATTCCTCAAATCTTTGTCGTATTGCTGGAAAAGCCATCCAAGCAGCAACTGAATGGTTTCTCTCAATTCAGATGGACAATTTTCCCCTCCCACCAATACCATCAATTTATTTTTAATGATTTCCATACTGCTTTGTTCATCACTTGGAAATTCCTCTTTTTCGTCTGCATCTTCGATTTTCAAGGAGACCTCGCTTCTTGTGGTTAGCGTGGGAGTTGTAATGTTTGGAAAACTATCATCGCTGCAATCCATGTTTTTTAAAAAATCATGAAATTTGCTAACAAATTTTTAAAATCTTTTCGCTACCTGGGTTTAACGTTTATAAATGAAGACATGTTATTGCGCGTACTTTCAATGCAGTGGCCGTTCCGAAATTTACAATAATACTTATTTATTTTTTACGTACAATGTATACAATTTTTTTAACAATGAAAAACATCTTTCAATTAACAATTTCCCTTACAACTAAACAACTAGAAATATATTTACAGTACATCATACTTGTACTTTACAAATACTATTTTGGTGAAGTTCACGATTACTAGAACGTAAAAAAAGTTTGCAATCGTGTTTTTAAGTCTTTTTCCTTGCTTTTTTATACGATCGCACCACAAAGCCACAAGTTCAACTTAAACTTACAGAAAAAACTTAGGTTCCACCGAGACTTGAACTCGGATCGCAGGATTCAGAGTCCTGAGTGCTAACCATTACACCATGGAACCTATGTTTACGTTTGAGAATTTTTTATATTTAAAAATTATGTTTTGTAAAAGTTTTTGAACCGCATTTTTTCTTATTAAAGGGACTTTTAACGCTTTTGAACGTCTTTCCAACTGATTAAAAGTCATTGGGGTTTAATAATATTAGTTATGAAAAAAAAAAAATGAAAATAGTGAAAAAAACATACGACGAGGATGGGATTCGAACCCACGCGGGCAGAGCCCAATGGATTAGCAGTCCATCGCCTTAACCACTCGGCCACCTCGTCTTGTTACCGTTATGGAGAAGTTATTTATTTGATTACTCGTTATTTAATTGTTCTTTGCGTAAAGGATCGATGAACTTCATAGAAATATCTTATTACAGGAAATTAACGCGGTTTGCCCCACAACCGCGTTAATTTTATGCCGCATTAATTTCATATAGGCCTTAATTAAGTGATACTTTAATTTTGTGACTGCGTTAATTTCATTAACATTGATTTTGAAAAAAATTTAATAAGAAATAAACATTTTTTAGCGTGGATAAGGGGATTTAAGCCGTTATTCCGCCATTTTACTGCCATAGTAATGCCCAACTATGCCCAAGCGTACCAATTATAAAGAGAGTGACAAACTCATGATCGCCAAATACGGAAACATTCATGGACCTGCACGCACAGTTGCAAAATACAATAAACAATTTCCAAAGTTATCTGAAAGCACTGTTCGCATGTAATAGCTTTCTTCTACTACAATTAATCAAATTACTATTTCAATCGGAGAAAAGCGAGGTGAGACCATTATCACTACCAGTTAAATTGGATGCGAAGCTTAGAAGGTTCATACTAAGCTTACGCGAAGCAGGTGGCAATATCAATCGTCATGTAATACATGGGGTACTGATGGGCTTGATCAAAGCCGACTTGTCAAGGTATGAGTTGTGCCTTGATTTTAATGTGACACGTGGGTGGATAAACTATATCTGTATAAACGTATGAACATGACTCGAAGAATGGTTACAACGTCACGCGACCAAAGATTACCCGTTCAATTTGGGAGGAAACTCGTTTTATCTTTCTGCAAAAGATCGCATACGCTGTTAGATGGCATGACATCCCTGATGAACTAATTATAAACATTGATCAAACCCCGTCAACATTCGTTCCGACAGACAACATAACAATGGCTGTTCGAGGCACCAAGCATATTCCGAGAACTGGAGCAAATGACAAGAGAGACATAACCGTTACTCTTTCAGAGACTCTTAGTGGTGTAATGATACCGTTTCAGCTTATTTACAAGGGGAAGACTGCGAAATCGCTTTTCAAAAAGAGAAAAATGCTCTTCAATGGTTGGGCAGTCGGAAGTCACATTTACTGTTCGAATGATCAGGGTCATTTGCTCTTGGTGACTGATGTCAGGAGTGCAATCAAATATTATGAAATAATACTTTGACAGTTTAATTGTTTCAACCAATTTACCAATTAAGTTCTTCGAGAGTAACTGAGTGATTTCATTTTGAATTCTTTTTCCAAGGTAATGATCTGCAATTTTTTTTATTTGTATTTTAGCAATGTGTTGTGCCATTAATGGAACATATTTAGCCATCAGTTCTACTTGTCCAAGAAAGTTTCCATTTTGTGGATTATCTAAGTATTCATGATTAGCAGATCCTCTTAGTGCCAAATTACGTTCCGCTAAAAATTGGACAATTTCAATTAATCTCTTCAAAATACCTTTCCAATATTGCTCCTGAGATTGAATTTGAGCTTGCTCTAGTCGATCAATAGTTGTTCCTTTGACCAATCTCTACTCGGCTTCATACCAAGCCAACATACTAGCCATGTGGTCAGAAGATTTTTCATGGTTTTTCAATCTTTCTGCAAGATGTTTCCAATTGGAGTACCCCTTGTGAGTCAGAGCTTGAATAGTCGAACTAAACAACTTACAACAAAAGCAAAATACCGTGTCACACTTTTTAGAGTACACCAGCCATTTTCTTGCAATTTTCTCACCATTTGGCATGCTTTTATAAAAACTTACGCCTGCCAGTTGACTTGTTCAATGGAAAAAAATCGCTGCTGTAGTTCACATGCTTTTTTGGTACAGCCAAAATTATCATGTCCTCATCTCGTTCTTGAAGAGTACATGGCCAACTGGCTGGATCCACTGAAATACTATGCACTTCATGTGATGAATTTGAAGCATCAAGAGCATTATTATTTCAACTTCCCGTTGAATCATTCGGGAACCAATATTCTACGCTTTTGGCTTTTAACAATTTATTAGTTTCTACCGCTTCACTATTGAAATTTTCCGGGGTATTTTTTTTATCTTTAACCCTATTCGGACCGGGGAGGGGGCTTTTTTGCCCGCGCCTCAGTTTTTCGTAAATATTTTTTGAACCAATAATGATATGAGCCTGAAATTTGGTGGCTTTTCCTCACTTTGATTTGAGAACATTTTAGTTAAAAAAAAATTTCAAAAATTTTTCTACTTCGCGGGAGGTCCCGCCCTTCTTGAACCTTAAGGCTCATTTCCATGTCAGAAAAGTAGACCCGAACAAAAAAGTTTTCGGATCCGAAAATTTCTGGACAGATAAATACCAGTTTCCATGTGTCAGAAAAAATAAAACGAAAACATGATGCACATGAAAACATGAAAATATGATGGGTCGTATTGTATAGATGCAGCAGGGGAAGAAGGAGGTGAAGTTGAGAATGAGGCACTTGTGCGACGAGAACTTGTTGCTGAAATACACTGTTGCTCATAACCCTGACTGTTTCTCAGCATATGCAACAAATTAACATTTGAGTTCATGTTGTTATCCTCTCCAATGTTAAATTCCACTGTATCTTGGCTATCCATATTACAATGAAGTGTTTTAGTTTTAAAAAAAAACTGTTGTTGTTGTTTAAAACTTAAAAAATTAATTTTAAAACATAAAAATCGCTTGTGTTGTTTTTACTTCTTCTTTCTTATCACAAATGGTGTGATTAATTTGAAATATTACATCAATCAAAATACGCATGCGTTAAAAAGTGTTAGCGTTTTTAATTGGTTGAAAAAACTCTACGTCATGTTTTTCTGGTGAGTAACCAGAAAAAGTTGAAAATATTCAACTTGATATTTTGTTCCGCCAGAACACCCGAAAATTTTAATTTATGCAAAGAATCAGTCAAGCAGATAATGCGCATTGTTATAGACCCGAAAACTTTTCGGGTCTACTTTTCTGACATGGAAATGAGCCTTTAGTAAATGTATATTTTCAATTATACTCTATCGGTTTGATATGACTCACAACAACTTGATAATGGAATAATTTTTGATAGATTTTAGTCATAGGCCAAAACCACAATATTTTTATGACCGCCCTTTTCAATTTTTACACCCGCCCATATCCGCTCTTCTGATGATTTTAGCAAATAACGTATACATTGTACGTATATTTCAAAATACGATACAGACTTGGATTGTTTTTCTTCCCGCCCCTTTTAACGCCCACCCAGTTCGCCCTCGCTGAAATATCAATTCATTCAATTCAGTTACCAAAAGACTATGTAGGAAACAATATAACTATTTATAATCAACTGTGATCATTTTCATTTTCTCTTAACCTTTCTTAGCTGTGCAATAACTAACTGTACTTATTTTTATTTTTGTATAGACACTAGTTTACTTTATTTAGATGTACATATATTCAATTGATAAAAGTTTTTTTCAAGTCTGCAAAAAAATTAAGGATTTGAGAGTTTTTTATGAAAAAAGAGTCAATCACGTGACGTTATGACGTCATACAAAAATTTTTGAAAATAAAAATTTGATAGAAATAATTTAAGTCACTTTGCTGAAAATATCATGAGTACAGCTGTCTTGAATGCAAAGTTATTCATGGCAACAGTTTATTCGTTTTTTTATAAAAACTGATCATTCTTTGTTTTTAATGACATCTTGATACGAACGTTTGTTTAATATTTAATAGACATGTGTATGGTCGTTCGCATGATTTTATTATTTTCGTAATATTTCGACCTGCTTAGTGTAGGTCTTCATCAGACTAATAAAAACCGTTATATAAAAAAAAAAAAAAAGTTAAAAACTCAAAAACAAATGACGTCAATACAATGTCCTCTTTCGAAGATGCGCATATTCAATACAATGACTTCTTCCGAAGATGCGAGAACATTGGTTTCCAGAATCTTGTCGTCACATATTGACCATAGTCTTGGTTCAGACCATCTTCACTATGTGGTGACGTTTCCCGGAACTGGATCTCCAATGCTTCCCGCACCTTGCGGTCAAACTTCCTAGCTTCCACTTTGAGGACCTCTGTATCCTTCCATTCGAACTGGTTACAAATTTGGGCATGGTTTGAGATGCCTGTCAGTTCCCACTTTCTTTCCCTGATTGATTTCTTGTGTTGTTCCAGGCGTGTGGAAATTTTCATCGATGTTTCGCCAACGTACTTTTTTCCACATTTACAATTCACCTTGTAAACTCCAGGTAGGCTAAACCTTGGGAGGCTACTTTTGTTTCTTGCAGTCAGTATGGATTTAAGATTCCTTGAGCTTTTGAAGACCGCTCTGAAACCTTGTTTACGAAACGATTTGCGTAGTTTCGGGCTTAAGCCTGGTATCCATGGTAGAGTGACAATGTTGGTTATGGGATCTGGTTGGTGTTGATTTTGATTGTTGTTTGTCCTTCTTCGTTTAAAATCCGTAATAATGTGTTTCAATTCCTTCTCCTTGTAACCATTCTCGACAAAGCAAGATATGAGGAATTCAATTTCCTCATCTTGTTGTTGTCCTTGACACACGGTGTAAGCACGATGAAGGAAACCGGTGAAGATCCCCTTCAGCACTTTTGGGTCGTGTCCGGAGTGTGGTTTAATTTGGACGTTCGTGATGGCGTTCTTTCGATGGATTTTATATTCGTAACGGCTATCGCATCTGTTTGTAATTTTGAGGTCTAGGTATTGAAGAGACTTATCAGCGTCTTCCGTCTCCATGGTGTACTGGATGTGTCGGTCTTGTTCATTAGGTATCCGCTGGAACTGAGTTGCCGTTTGTAGGTTTTTAAATCTGGCATGACTATCGTCGACGTATCTTAAAAATGACAAGGGTGCTGTTGAGGGGTTGTTCAGACGGGCGATATTAATTGCGTTCTGCTCGTGGTACTGTAAGAACGCTTCAGCGATGACAACCATCAATGCTAAACCGATGGGAGCAGAGTTCTTGAGAACGTAGAAGTTCCCTTCCCACAAGAAGTAGCATTTTGAAAGGCAAAGGTCAATCAGCGTTCTGATGTCACATAGATTTAGTTTTGTCCTTCTTTTTAATTCAGGGTCACTCGCCAAGAATTCCATGATGATGTCGGTTGCTTCACCTACTGGTACTGAAGGGTATAAGTTTCTGATCATTCTTTACTTTCTCCTAACATATATTTTAGGTCATATTTCGGTTTTTTATCACTTTTGTTATGCGTTTCTAGTTTATAGATACAAAATATTTGTCAACTGAAATTCCCTGTATGGTTCAAGCAATTTTGAAAAATATAAATTTCTTTATAGTTGGTCTCACTTTTGGAAAAGTTTCACAAAAATATCTTTTATGGTTCGCAAGTTATTGAGGAAGACCTGGCGCGGGCAAAAAAAGGGTCTGAAAAAGCCCGGTCTTAATAGGGTTAAGCCAATTTAACACCATAAAATCAAAGGGCTGGTGGGGAAATGAAAGGGCTGGTGGGGAAATGAAAGGGCTGGTGGGGAAATGAAAGGGCTGCTGGGGAAATGAAAGGGCTGCTGGGGAAATGAAAGGGCTGGTGGGGAAATGAAAAGGTGTATTTTTATAGTAAACTTCTTCTTCTAAACTTCTTAAAAATAAAATTTGGTGCAAGCACTGTTTCTCGACGGGGGTTTAGGTACGAGACTGCCATTCGTTGCAATCCCTTTAACTGGGCACTGGTAACGAGATGCGTTTTCGTTCCAGCATGAGTAATAGAAAAACCATTGCTATGGAGATTACGTCGATAATGAAGCACAACCATCCGAGAACGTAGCTGTTCCCCCATGAGTAGCCATCACGTATGACGAGTATGAAGAACTTGTTAGTGTAGATACTCATGGCGAGTAGCATCATGAAACCTGCGAAAAAGAAGTTGTACGTTATCTCCGAGAGGTTGTATCATCCGATACAAATAAGACGCAAATGGAAAAAATGTGTAAATTAATAATTTAAAAAAATAATTGAAATTTTAATAATTGACGGTTTACGATTTTAAACCAATGAACAAATTGCGGCACAATCTCGCTAAATAGCTAAATGCAGTTGAAATTCTCACCAGACAGACAGCTGAATATAAAGACAAGAACAGTTGTGCAGTAAGTCATAGGTTTAATGAACATCGAAGACACGAACAGTAGAACTGCTGACATGTGCAGTATACCGGAGATGACACACGATACGAACGCGCAGTTTTGCCAGACTATATAGTTGAAATGGATTAGATGAGGAATTATGAATAGAAAACATTTCTGAAAGGCACAATGTAAAGATAAGCGGAACGCCATTATCGAGTTAAATGAGTGTGCTTTTATAAGAGAGTCTTATGTAAGGTGAAAAATATATTGTACAAAAATTATGCAAAAAAAGTTGATATAATACCCAGTTTAATGAAAGTTCGAATTAATGAAAAGTTCAAATTGACAAATATTGGAATTAAGAAATAAAATGGGTACTACATTATCTTCTCCAATGTCTTCTGAATATTTAAAAAGTTATATGCCATGCATATAATAATATCACTGTTCGTGACGTTCTCTTTCGAGCACACTTTCTCACTACAATTTAGTGAAATGTTACTAATTAACGCGCAAAAGGCGTGCGACCAATGATTTTTTTTTTGAAACCTTTTATATTACCAATGTTTTCTTATTCAACAATGTTGGAAGTGGCATAAAAAGACGAAATTTGCTGAAACACACCAAAATAATTAAAAAAGAGAAACCAAAAAAAAACCCAAAAAGAAATCAAAAATCTTAAATCAGCGAGCTAGATGTTTTTGTTACAAAACGCTTTTTCCGTGTTCAAAAATCTGAAATTTGAAATATATATTTTAAAGATTTGAAAGTTGTTATGGTAACAATTCATTATGCTTTCCACTTATAAGTGTCGATTTAATGTTTAAGAAGCGATTTGTGAAATATAGTGAGTATATTTTTTAGAGAAAAATCAAGTTTTGAATTTGCCAACTTTTCTTGCTGTTATTAATAAACTTTCTTCTAACCTATCGAGTAAATATGAATGAAATGGGAAATGTTTATTTCTAAGAGTAGCAAGAATAGTTAGCACCAAATATATGTTTTGTGGATTAAATATGTTTGTAAAAAGGATTAGATATATACATATATATATATATATATTTTGGTCAAGTTTCACTATCAGTGAATATTTTGTTTTCTTATCAACTGTATTACTAACTATATGATTGTTACAAACTCACAAAGGCACTTGATTATACTATAATTAATCATTTTAATAATCTAACCATAAATATTACATCGTAACGGATATATATTTATATAAAAACATAGAAAGGCGGGCACAGTTATTCTTTGGGTACTTTTCTGTTAATCTCTCTCCCCCCCCCTCCAAAAAAAAAAATTAAAAATTCTTCAAAAGCAGTCAAAATCTATGGCGGAATTACTCTTCAGAAATGCTTCAATAGCAACAGACCAGACATTAATAATTTAATTTAATAATTTAAATAATATTTTTTTTCACAATTATCTTCATAAATAAATTTTAGGAATTCTCAAAAAATTTGAAGACCATAGCATTTACCAAAAAAAAGTTATTAACAAAAAACAGAGAGCCCCCCGGAAATAGCACGTATCAAATCACCCGGTTGAAATAGGGTTAATAAATAAATGAACAAACGTATCATGGGACCATTGAAACAATCTCTAATCTCTATGTTACCTGGAAGATCTGTGTTTTTATATCGGTGATGTTTGGAAAGTAGTTGACATTCTCTCTCTTCCCCTTCTCCGTAGTCACCATCACTTTCACCAGGCCAACAGTATAGCACTAGACCATGACCCTCTCCGTTTCTGTGTACCAGCCATTTCTCACCTGGGTTTAAAAATAAAATTGCAATAATTAGACTGGGAACCAATTCATTTAGCGTTCTCGTTTCCGATAAAAAAATACATCGCCGAGATTCTCTCTCTCTCTCTCTTTATATTGTTTGTTGAACTTTGCGGAACTTGAATTGAAAGCTAAACAACCATGATGAAAATAATAGTTAAAGTTTATTAATAATATTGAAATAATGTAGGTAATTATAATTTTAATAAAACTTTCAAACGAGTATTGAATTACAAAAAAAGAGGATTCCGGTATTGGTTAAACAAAATATGTTTACACACGGAAAAAGTTATAAAAGAAAAGGCTGTGCTGAACTCAAGACAAAAAAAACAAAAATCTTTTGAAATTCTCAAAAAAGAAGATTGTGAAGAAATGAAATGTTGGCCCACAAATGAACTGAATATTTCATTACCTGACAAACTGTAATAGCAAGTCATTGTTGTTGTGGCCAGACACACAAACGTTGAAATAGTTAAAATGGTTGGAACGTATTTGCAGATCCATTTATACGTGTTGTTCGTTTCGCTCATGCTAAAGCAACTTCTGTTCTTATTGAACATGTTCGTTTCACAGCTGCTGATAGCAGGGAATTCCTTGTGGAGCGAAACTTGAATCAATAACATTCACATAGATTCTATTTCGTTTATCAAACATTTATCGCTTGTCAAAAGCACGGTTAACAAATGGCTGCAAAAATGTCTAGAATTTGCTCCCACAAAAGTATCGTGTCACTATTGTGGAGTGAAGAAGTTTTAAAAACACATCTTTGAAGCGGTCTATAATGTTTTTCAATGGAACGGTATTGAGCCGACGAACGAACGAACGAAAATTTATATTCTTTACTGATTCGCTATTTAATAATTAAATATTACAATTGCTAGAAACAAATGAAGATTTATTTCGGTAACAAGGAAATATTTGGTCAAAAGAACTTTGCAACTTGAAAATTAATTTTTCAACAAAAAAATGAATTTTTTAAAAGAACTTGTTAATTGTTAACTAATTGTTAATACATTTTTAACGGAGTAGTGTTTTCAGAGGAGGGGCGGGATGATCCACTTGGGGGAGGTACAGTCTCCCTGCGTGTTGGTTTACACACGTAAAAAGCAAATGATTTGATCAGTTAAATGCGGAGAAAAATGTGAATTAACACCTGTTGCTTTCGATTCATTACCTAATTTTCTTTTTAATTATTAAAAAATATATTTTTGAACAGTTCATTATTTGAATGCAAAACTGAGCGTGTATGAAACATTGAATTTTACCTTCACAAATTTACCGAACTAAAGACAATGTTTCTTATGATATAGCTATATAAATAAATAATTACTTTTTTTAGAAAGGAAATACACAGGAGAGGCAGAGCCTATGTAGAGGCTATGACTGCTATGACTGCTATGACTGCAGAGCCTGTGACTCAACAGAGTCCTTTGTATTAGAAATGATGTTACATAAGGTCGTACCCTATCTCAGTTCGTAACCCGGAAACATGAAACAAATCTTAGAAACTTTAGAATAAGCCACTTCGCCGAGAAACAAACTGAGCGCAGTACTTCCAGGGATGTGGCAAGATTCGACCCGAGTGGGAGTCGAACCAGGGACCTCTTGATTCTGAACGCAACGCTTAGACCACTCTGCCACTGCTGCTTTTTAATTACTTTAAAGAGGCGTAAAAGTGAATAAAGGCTAATATCATACCATATATTATTTCAGAATATTTTTTAATTATATATATATGTGTGTGTGTGTGTGTGTGTGTGTGTGTGTGTGTGTGTGTGTGTGTGTGTGTGTGTGTGTGTGTGTGTGTGTGTGTGTGTGTGTGTGTGTGTGTGTGTGTGTGTGTGTGTGTGTGTGTGTGTGTGTGTGTGTGTGTGTGTGTGTGTGTGTGTGTGTGTGTGTGTGTGTGTGTGTGTGTGTGTGTTATACTATAATAAAAGAAAAAAAGAAAAGAGTTTCAACACTGTTATTACCTTAATTAATGCAAATTCTCTCAAAATGATAGAATATAGCTCTTGTTCTAGTTTTTTCCAACCTTTCTAAATGCTACATTCCTATCTTACTTTTTAAAAATAAAGACATTTTTGTAGTTTATTTTACGTAACGCCCTTTTAAAAAAGTTCCTCCCAACCTATGACGTCATTACCCTTAAACTCTCCCGGAAATGTGACACAAAGAATTTTATGACTGCCAGTAAATATTTTCCACATCAGAGTAGACTAGGGAAACTTTCTGGCAGTAAAAGAATTTGCCCACATCCCATCCAATTTTTTGTGCCATAGCGCCCTGACTTAACTTTGCATCTCCCCTGGTTCTTTGGACGTTCGAGTTACCGGGAGTTAAGTGTATGTTGCTAGTTCAGTGTTAGTATCCGACAGTTGTTTTCTTTACAACATATATAAATTCATTTTATAAATTGTAACAAATTTCAAATTTTAAAACCTTAATGTCAACTTGAGAAAATCTTCTTAATTTATTCCGGACAAGGATACATCATTATTCAATATAATTACATTAGCATAACAATGCAAAACAACAATACATTTATTGTTTGAATTGTATCCAATCGCGCGGCAATCTACAATAACAAATCATCAAGCAATATTCTTGTTTTCTAACAAATCTAATGATTGCGAAATGTTTAATACACGTCACAAGCAACAGTGTTTTTTACAAACAAACGACGATTTGGCGATATATTTATATGCATTTAATTCCTGCGACTTTTAACCTTTTTGAATTTTTTCTTTCTTTATCCCGTGGTCATATGACAGACCAGATGATATCATTGCTTGCCGATAACAACATAAAATACGAGTACGTCCCAAATAACATGACAGCGGACATTCAAGCTTTGGGTTTGATAGAATGGGTGAAGATTCTGATGATGGGGGAAGTGTTAGATTCAGCAAATCTTTGTATGATATAAATATCAAATTTAAGCTATATTCGTACTTATTTAAAGATTATTATTTTGTATTGTTTTATTGATATTTTCACTTTCCATATCTGCAATCTGAAATTTACAAGGTTATAAGGAAGAAAAACTATGTTTTTGGAAGTTTTAATAACATTATAAATCTATGATTTTTGATTTTTACTCCCGTCCAGCAGCTCGCGACTTTAACTTCCGCGATGTTTTTATTTTCGAATTTTTGCGACAATTTCTCCCCACAACTATTTCTTCCTTTAACACTATTAAAACCGGGGTTTTTCGGACCCTTGTACGATCGGGGTTTTTTTTGCCCGCGGTTCAGTTTTTCGTAAATATTTTTCGAACCAATAATGATATGAACCTGAAATTTGGTGACTTTTCCCGACTTTTATTTGAAAACATTTTAGTTAAAAAAAATTCCAAAAATTCTTCTACTTCGCGGGAGGTTCCGCCCTTCTTGAACCTTAGTAAATGTATATTTTCAATTATACTCTATCGGTTTGATATGACTCACAACAACTTGATATATTTTTTGATAGATTTTAGTCATAGGGCAAAAAAGCCATTAAAGTCTTTAAGAAATCAACGATATAATAATCCAGGCACTAGTTAGCTAGTACCTTAGCTCTGTTCTATAGTTGGTGCAGAGCCCCACGACTGTAGGGTATCATAGAATTTATGCTTGTTTTTAGTTGTATTAATTATTGTTTTGATTTTATTAAATTAATAAAGTCAATTCAATGACGTGACCTTAGTAGGGGATATGCATCGTAGTTGACCAAGTGCGAGTTTGGCTTTACAACAGCAAAGCAGAGTTTTGCGCAACAATTTAGTATCAACAAAAATATCGTATAGACTGGATACAACTATATTCGCGAAGTTGCAAAGCACTTGCAAACCAATATTTTATTGGAGGACAACCAAAACACTGGAGCCCATACTTACTGTCAATTTTTGAGTGGTTTTCATTTTTTCACACAACTTTCATTGTATCCAAGATACTGCTTTCTCTAGTCCAAGAGTAGTTGACCGGATTCCAAACCATAGCCTGAACCGCTGTTAACTGGCTTTCCAGTTACTTTGCAAGTGAATTGCGTAGCTGTAGGAACTCAACGCTTTTGAAAAGTTGAGTGGTAAATGCCCAACAACCGATTTGGGTCATGACGATACACAACTATCGCAAATATTCTAAACCTTTTTTCACCAATAAGAAGAGACCAAACTTCTTTGTAAACTTGAAAATCACGCATGTAAGAACAGAAAGAAAACTTTGACAGTGGCATTCATTTTCGACCAATAGAACAACATGAAACACACAATCTGTTCTCCAATCATCCATTCGGCTTTCGTCCACGAAGAAATAGCTGCGACTTTATTCGTCGGCGCAATCAGAAAGACAATGGACTCCTCTAAGCTTACCATTGATTCGAGTACACCATTTTGACACTTTAATTCATAGCCAAATTATCTTATACCAACTACGGCTCACGTGATACCGAAAAAAATTTTTATACTAGTTACTTGTACAACAGAAAACAAAAGTAGGGTTTTGATTCGTTGCCAAGCTTTGAAGCTGTTACATGTTTGGGTCAAATTATTAGAGCCAGCTGTAGTGTTTGTGTTGACAAAGTATTACAAGAGTAGCTTCGCATTTAAAGTTTTAAGTTACATATATTTCTTGAAATATTTTTATTCTTTCATAATCTCATTTTCCTCTACGTATCTTTGAGTTTCTGTTAAAAACACCGACTTCGTCGGAACAATCAACACAATTTCTCGATGGCGCTTTTCAGTGAATTCGGCTTGGATATATTTCCGGGATCTTGGTTGATGAAATGAAACCACAAGATTGAAATTCTCACTGGTAAATGCCCAACAAGTATATTTTGTAGACAGCAACGACGTATTTGTCGTAAATCTTGGCTTTCTCTCTTTTATCTTCAGCAATCATCTACTTAGGTTCATATAGATGTAGACATTTAAAATCATTATATGCATATATATTCTATTATTTATAGAACTGATATTTGACGGTAATCTCCAGATGGAGTTGCGACTTTGGAAATGGGCACACACGGGCAATTTTCCATTGCTTTGGGAATATTTTTCGATCGATGCCCAGGTTGATGATGTGGACGATTGGTAAGATAAGAACGTCTGCGACAGGTTTGATGAAGCGAATTTGTGTATGGTGGTGTCCACTGGAATAATCACTTTTTAGGCTGATTGGAATTTTTTTTAACGTTTTCAGGAAAGAATTTTTTGTTTCCTATATTTGTACTTTCGTTTTTTATCGCGGTGTGTATTTATGTAGATAGGGTCATCAGAAGACAGAGTTCTAATGCAGCACGAGACTCTGACATTTTTGGATCTTTCAATCAGGGAGCGATTGGGTAGTTATGTCATGGAGCATGAAGTTCTGAACGGGTGGATGAATAAAGAATTTACTTTGCATCGATGAATTATCTTTGGGAAATTTTGTTTAGTAAATGTTTGTCAGGAGATTCCTACAAAGCACATCTAACGGATGGAGGTGAGAACCCACGATTGGATTGAAAGATTGAAAAGGCGATGTTACCCCCGATGGGTGTACGAAATACATCCTAGTCCCAGATATCAAGTGAGGCTTGCACTAGCAGTTAATGGATTTATCTCTTATTTTAAAGAAGGTTAAAAATGTGAAGCAGGTAGATCGTTATTAGAAAGTCACGTGCAGCTCTTCACCGTGAGTTATACAAATTTCCATTCCAAATATCGCAAGACGACATGGCTGACGCAGCGCAAATTTTCATTAGTATTGATGAAGATGATATTGATGACGATTTAAACATTGATATGTAGCTAACATTATTTGTTAAAAATATTCTATGAAACGTCAAAAAGTAGTGCTTTCCTTAACACTAACCTTAAGCAAATGGTCTTTATCAAGAATTAAGTGACAATCTGATATAAAAACAATACAATAAACGCCAACTCGTCGCTATTACTTTTTACGTCAGTTCTTCTTTACCTTCTGTTCTTTTTTTTATACAAAACTCTCGACATAATTATAAAATATAGTGCTACAATCTATTTAAAATAATAAATAAGGTACTACAAATGTGGTTATATCGTAATGCCTCGATTAAGATCCCAGGCGCTTATTTAATTTTCGAGGCTCTAGGGTGGGCGCTTATTCGAGGGGGCGCTTATACGAGGGGGGCGCTTATTTGCAATTCAGAAAAATTGAACATAAATAAAAGGCGGTTTTTAATCGAAACACTTTTTTTTCTTTCACAAAATATCTATTTCGACATCATCGTCACCCTCCTTGTCTTCGTCGACGAGTAACATGTCTGGACTCGCGTAAGCGATATCACTCTCATCGGCTTGAAACGGGTTTGCTTTCTCTGTATTCATATATTCAAACTGCTCTTTCAGCATTGTACGGCCTTCGTGACAAGGTTTACCCTTTTTGAAGCATGTTATGTAATCATCTTGGCTTCCATCCGTAGCGCAAGTCACTGCACAAGAACCAAATGAATCTCGAATCATTTTCTTCGTCAACATATCCCATGATTTCAGAATCCACTGTACCGCCACTTTTTCTTCTCGGGGGTGCCTTCAAGTTGCCACAACCCGTCGCCTCGTTTAATCCCTTTAATCCACGGAAAAGAAAAATGAAAACTAGAGAAAAAAACTGTGTTCCGTTGCCTTTCTTCTTTCCGTGCAGTTTTTGCCGAAAACTCGAATAGGCGCCCGTTTCTGTAGATTGAGGGGTTGGCGCTTATTCGAGGGGGGCGCTTATTTAATAATTTAACCAAGAGGGTGGGCGCTTATTCGAGGGGTGCGCTTAATCGAGGCATTACGGTATTAAAATATCCTTCACCGTTTGATCTTATTTACTACATATTACCCCCATAAAATAAGTAGACGTTTTGTTCGATATTCGTAAACAAGAAAGAAAATGGCGGATTGTAATGGCAAGTTTTGAAAGAAAATTTGTTTATACAAAATTGGGAATTGTTGGTCCTGCAAAAGAAATTAGAGTGGCCAGTAGAGATATTTCAGTTTGTTAATCTGATATGAATGTTTTTAACAACTTTTTTAATTGCCCACACGACATGTAAATACTTTCAAATATATGGAGCCATAGCGCCCTGACTATAAGTCAAACTTCGACAGAAATGAGATATTTGTTCGAGTTAAAGTGACTTTTCTCTGCTATAATATAAACATTACACCGTGCACACTGATAAAAAAAAGTGCGGAAAAAAGTTTCACTGAAGAAGTCGCGTTTATCAGCTTGTTTTAGCTTTTCGGATAGTTCGGTTTCGACAATTGGATTTATTCAGGCCAAGAATACGCATTTTATTTGTGAATACACTCCCCGTTGTCACAGAATATCATGCAGTTTCGACGCAGAATAATCTCTTCATTATTCATTATCGGGTCGAAAATGTTGAAAAAATCATCCATAGATACACGTATTTTTTTTATAAGAATCTAGCAAAGGCCCTAGTAGTTGCAGTTTCTTAATTTTTGGTTAAATATCAAAGGTTTCTTAAATAGTTTTTTTAAAAAATTGGTTGGTTGGTTGTTCTTGCCTGTTGGACCTAGGTGAGGTGAGGTAAATAAAATTATAAAAGTATAAGTGTTAGTTATCATTTACATACGCATGTTAAAAATTGTATTGTATTTACTTAGTTCTTTTTGAAAGGCATGTACCTATATACTTATTACGTACCTTTACTGCTCATCCCGTTAAAATTTAATTCAAGTTAGCATGTTTACCTATTGAGAACCAGGCTAAGGTTTCTTAGGAAATATTTTGGTAGTACTACAGTTTCTTAACTATTTGAGGGCGTCTAGATCTAGTTTCTTATAAACGGGTTCCTTATAAAAAAAAATACGTGTACCATATCTTACGCAGTTGTTCCTTCAGAAAAGAACTCGGAAGTGTGAACTGCAAGCTTATCTAGATCCTATAAGGATCATCTGGGCATCATTACAGAAAGGATAATCGAAGCTTCAAAGTTCTATGAGCATGCTGTTGGTGTTTTAAAATTTTTTTGGCAGGACATGCCCCGATTGTCACGGATAATTTCATACTTTTTTTCAAATTAACGAGACAAACACAGTGCAAATTGAAGTGATCTGGAAAAGAAAACGCGACATATGCCTGATTGGAAAATATTATGCAAAAACAGAAACTGAACAACGGATCGCAAAAATATTAGGCAAAGAATTCTAAATAATAAATGATCGTAAAGATAAAGATACGTGGCTTAAGAATTCAAATTTGTCTTACCAGAAGTACTATCTTCTGTTCATCTACGCTTGGTCAAGAGAAATGGGATCCATTGATTATTGCAAGCACGAGCTGAACATCGGTCATACCTCGGTCGTTGATTGGAATAATTTTTCTCAGCGAAGTATGCGCAGCGGATTTGTTGGCTAACCCGGTGGTAATTGGAGCCCCTGGTATGACAGTTGAAGTGGATGAGTTGCTCTTTACGAGAAGAAAGAACCATCAAGGTCGTGTCTACCCTCAACAATGGGTTTTCGGTGGTATATGTCGCCAAACACATGAGTCATTCATGTTTACCGTCCCCGAAAGATCTGGGCCGGGCTTGCTCCGCATCATACAGCGGAGCATTTTCCCGGACACTACCATCATGTCGGACATGTGGGCTGCCTACGAGGGTATTGCTGCCATGGGTTTCCAGCACCTGCAGGTAAAGCATACTTTTAACTTTATTGACCCCGCCACTAGAGCCCAGAACGTCGAATGCTCGTGGAAAAATGCAAAAATGCGCAATAAGCGTCAGTATGGTACCCATCGCCACAATATTGGAGTCTTATATTTGTGAGTGGATGTGGCGACAGCGGAACCAAAACAACAATCCATTTGATAGGATTCTTGCGTGGACATTTTGGCATATTTTCCATCACAATAAAAATGTACATGACACCTTTACATAACTATTTGCTGATCAACTTTTCATGACCCTGCATGTTTTTATAAAACTTTGTATGGTTTTTATTCGTTTTATTCGTTATTACTTTTCATAATCTTATAAGGTCATTTTCAAAGGTAGTTGATAGGTAAAAAAACTCATCATGATTGTAAACCTTATCCATAATCCCCTCGCCAATTTTTGACATGTGTATGCCTGGTGGGGTGGCATTTGATGTCCACAACTTTGTCTCACAATTAGGGTAGTCCACATTGCATCAATCAGTGTACACAATATTTTTCGGGGAATTGTATTAAAATTTGAGATGACGGGGAAAATGTGGAAAAGTGCCGAAATATAGTTTATATTGCTCGGCGTTATTGGTGAAACCTTTTAATGGATTTTGATGATACGCTTTCTTTGATTTTCTCAATAGCACAATGGTTTTATTTTGTTGCTTTTGTCGAAAGTTTTCGCGCAGTTAAATTTGATTCGAAAGAATCGCAAAGTTCATTTCCGGTGTTAAATAATCAAGGAAACATAATCCTTTTGCTTTTTAAAAAAACACAAGAAGGCACTTTCCCGGTTTTCCTGGATTTTAGACAATTCTTTTATTTTTTTTGTGATAACAAAACTAAAATACAAACAAACAATCATTCAGGTGACCAATATGCAGCAATATCTTGGAAGATCTTGTGGCACAAATTCAAATATCTATCTATCGCTATCAAATATCGTTTCTGTCGCCACATCCATTCCGTGATATGCTGTCTACAAATCAGACATGACTTTTGTACCTGGTAAAATAGATTATCGGATTATAGGCTCTAATGGACTTCTGTTCGGAACAGCACGCGCTCTCTTTGTCTCTCGACAGATACCGGCAAATCACAGTCGAGGAAAATCTCTTCCTTGGTGATAATTTCTTCGAGTGAACAAACTCTCGTCTATCTCCACTACGGAACTACGGAATTTAGTCCACCAATAGCAATTGGATTCTGTAGCAAAAGTTTATCGCACATACATCGTGTAAAAAGTTATTCAAATCAACAACTGTGTTTTTGTTCATAAGCAACTCGCGTTCACAAAACATAATCGATGTCATTAACACCAGCAATAAATAAAAAGAATAATGTCTCTTAATGTCGGAAATTTACAAGTCAAGTGTCTTTTCTTAAGCCGACTTCTGTTCGACACTGTCTTGAGTTGCACCTCCAACGATCGCAGTGGTCTCTCAACTGAAGCACCATGTCATGACTATTTGCACAAACTCTTAGGTTGTATAATATATTCCACGCTGTTGCAAAAACAAAAAAAATGATTGCTTGTCAGGTATCTGAGCTGATAAGTTTAAAAAATTCATTTTCAAAATAACTTTCCTTTAAAAAGCATGTGCAAGTATTGTTTACAACTATTTTGCATGTTAACCTGTTGTCTGTCTGGGAGTTTAACTCATTTTTGTCTGGAAGTTAATTGTATAAAAATAGATTCGACTATCGTATTTTCTCGATTAAACGCCCCCTCTTAAATAAACGCCCATCTTGATTAAACGCCCCTTACAAATGTTTGATTTTTTAATAAACGCCCTTCTTAAATAATCGCCCCTCTCAATTAAACGCCCCCTTGAAATGTTTGATTATTGAATAAACGCCCCTCTCGAATAAAAGCCCCTCTCGATTAAATGCCTTTAATCAGAACCAAAATGTAGGTGACTGTACGAAGTACGTTCAAGCACCGGATGTGTCCTGGAACAAACCTTTTAAAACAAGAGTAACAGAATTGTACGATCAGTGGTTGAGTGAAGGTGTCCACGAATATACTGTAGGCGGAAATATTAAAGCGCCATCAAGAAAAAAGACCGTTGGCGTTTAATAGATCAATGAGGCTTGGTTGCAGCTTTCTAAAGAAAGCATTATAAAATCATTTAAGTGATGTGGTTTGAATCTAGCAAAAGATGGCACAGAAGATGACCAATTCATTGCCTTAAGAAAAGTCAGCCATGTGAAGCTGGTAGAGAAAAGCTTACTTCGCAGCTGTCAATTTTATCAGGGCGAAGACCAGGGGAATCCTTTCATTTCGTTGTGTGACGCAGAGGACGCTGCCGAAGAAATGAACATGATTAACAGTGATGGTGATAACGACATTCTTGATGTTGATTTATGTTATTACATATTTTGATTTATAAACAGAAAATGTAAAATGTTGCAGCTCGATTTTGATTTTTCTCAATAAACTCCCCTCTTAAGTAAACGCCTCTCTCGATTAAACGCCCCCTTAAAATGTTTTGCGTTTACACTTTTTTTTTATAAGAATTACATAAATCGAGCTGAGCCTCGTGATTCTTAATTTTTCTTCAATTTCAGCCTGCAATGATTCTTAAGTGATTCTTAATTTGTGCGATTGAAGAAGAAATTTTATGTTCTTTCTCGCATTTTAGTTTATGACATCCAAGACCTTGACTGTTGACAAAATCCTTTTTGCATATATCACATGTCACGAAATGTACATTTGACGTAGCCTCATCTTGCAAATTAACCGCGACCTTTTCGCCACGATGGACAACTTATTTTTTTAACCTTTCCAACATGGAAGGGTTAATTGCTTCGAATTCTTCCTTTTTCTTTCACTCATCTCTTTAGTTCTTTTTCACTTCAAGGAATGACTGTAAAATGTTTTAGCTTTGTGTTTTGTGTCATTTGTATAAAACAGAAGTCCCTGCAGTGCTCTCTCGAAAACATTCGAAATGTCAGAGTGACGAAAAAGTTTGCATCAATTTGTGTGATGCAGCTCGAAGAGTTCACATCAAATTCAAAAAAAAATCACACCTTGTATTTGGAAAAATTTATGTATGGGAAATTTAAAAGAAATATAAATTATTCAAAAAATACTTATTTTGACTTTAAATAATTAAATGCCTGATTCCTAACTTGAGCCTCAGGGTGATTCTTAAATAATTCTTAAAATTTGACGATTTTGAGCCTTGTGATTTTTATAAAAAGAATTTTTATAAAAAAAAAAAAGAGTGTATTCGAGAAAACACAGTATGTAATAAATGTCATATTTTGAGTTACAAAATGATAATATTTTTTAGACAACATCAGCCGCTGTGGCGCAATGGACTAGCGCGTTGGACTTCTAATTCAAAGGTTGTGGGTTCGAATCCCATCAGCGGTGCTCTTTTTCTTGAGATTAATTTAGAAACTGTTTGTTGTCTTGACAACAGTTTTTAAATACCGTCACGCACTGAGTCAATAATATATACGATTTGTCGCGGTTACGTTTTTGGCTTGAGTAAGGCGGGAATTTTTATAACAATATTGTCTCTGACCAACAGTTAATTTAAATGGATCAGCCAGTTGGAGATCATTTAAGTTTAGTTTAAGTTTATTTTGGTATTCGCTAGAAAGTTCTTTTTTTCGATCTTTTGAGCTGATTTCACAATGGGAACATTGTTTTCTGAAGCAGAAAATGTTCTAGCTACCAACACCACTTTTTTACCAGTTAATTTCAGATGGTTGAGTCGTAAAAAGTTCTTCAAACCTCTACTTTCATTTTCTCAAAATAGTTTTAAAATCCATAACACCTTCACTCAATAACTACTTGTTTATTTTTCTAAAGTTTTTAAGGACACCTAACCCGATCCAGACCTCGAAGTTTATTATCTCCGCGGTTTGTGTCTGATTGGTATATTGTAGACCATTTACCACAATATCAAACTCGTAGTAAATAGTACTAACTTCAGTAGAGTTGACATTGAGTTGAGTGAGAACATCTCAAAGTTAAAAACTTAAATTATAAAAATGTTATTAAATTTATTAGCTAACAATTATAATACAAACTATATAATATAGGTCGTGGATATTGTTCTGACAGCGGGCCGTGGATATTGTTCTGACAGCGGGACGTGGATATTGTTCCGACAGCTGATCTTATATTTCTGCGAATATAGACCTGACATTTCATTGTAAATCAGTTATTTACTTTCTTACTAAGAAACTTAACCTAACCTAAACTAACTTAACCACAAACCCTGCCCTTACTTATAGAAGTATAATATCCGCTGTCGGAACTCTAACCACAGCGTTTATATATATATATCATTGCTCAAATACGCTCAAAAGTCTCAAGTGGTCACGTTACACGGATCGCGAAAATGAAGTAGAAAATATTTATGTCTTTTTGATAGACAGTCGACATCTGCTTTCTCGAACCACAATGGGAGCGGTGTTCGAAAAGTTCGAAAATGTTTCATATAATTTGTATTTGACATACTCGACAAAACAGTAACCTATTATTTAGTGATATAAAGAAGAAGAACTGAAACAAAAGGTAAGGTGTTTAATGGGTCTAAGAATAATATGCACTGATATTTAAGTCAAAAATTAAGTCGTCGCGACCATGCAGTGATTCAAATCACTGTAAAAAGAAAAGAACTCGCATTTCATCCCTATTCCCAACTTTTGTAACGTTTCCAATGCATTTCCAACTTCAACGATTCAACGATAGAATTTGACTTAGCGACAGTTTCGTCAAATACTTCAATACCATCATCATTGTATTGTCACATGTGGAATAACTGTGGATCTGGTTTCAAATATTTTTCTTTTTACAACTACCGTAATTATCCGATTAAGTGCTCACCGTTAATAAGCGCCCAAGTAATTTCCTTAAAGTTCAATAAGCGCCCAACACTTATTAAGCGCCCCCCTCGATTTCTTATTTGAAATTACTTTCTTATATCGGGGATAAAGGAATACGTAGTTTATTGTTCGGTACGTGTTGAACTGGTACGTGTTCAGTTCAAAATATCAATGTTCTCGGCATCATTGATTGCTTCATCGAGGATCAAGTAAGGAGGGCAAGCCTCTTGTATATCTGTCTCATCAGGAACGAACGGATTTTCCTCTGTGCCGTCGAACAATTGTAACTGGGCCTTTAGCATTTCCTGTCCCGAGCTGCATGGCATACCTGGTTTAAAACACGTTATTTTTTTATCCTGACTGCCGTAAATAGCAACTGAGACTCCACATGCGATGAACGACTTTATAATCATGGGTACTGAAAGTTGTTCCCAGCTGTCTAGGATCCATCTCATGATTTCTCGTCGAGGTGGTGCTTTTAAGTTGCCACATTCGGTCTCCTTGTTAATACCGTCAGCTGCTAGCCACCTGTTGTATTCTTCAGTGCAATAGGCTTTAAAAGGGGTTTATTCCAACAAACATCTGGTGCTTGGATGTACAACCACCAGAAATTACAATTTGTCGATACAAACAGTTTGGTTGCTATTATTACTGGAAAAAGAAGGCAAGAAATTGGCCTTATTGTTCCCGCAAAGTACATAGCATATACGAGAGATAAAAAGCATGCCCAGATATTTGCGTCTAAGCTGTTGGAGAAAAAAACATATTACAAATCGATGTTGACACCAGCAAAGACATTGTGAAATTGCCTCTTTTATATTAGCTGTACTCTGGTTGCTTATATTCTTACTTGTGTTTTATTTTACAATTTTATTAAAGTTATAAGATTCATAATACAGCCCAGAACTGTCTATTCTTCTGTAATTCATAGCAAAAGATTATGGGTGTTTATAATGAACCATAAATTTATGATATAATATGTTCCCGATTTAGCCCCCGTGAGGGTTTAAGTAAACACGATGGTACACATTATAACTAGCGAAATATTGAGAATTTGAATTTATTTTGAATTCCCACAAAAACAAACCATTCGTACGCAGGAAAGCAGTGAAAGTGTAAGAAAATAAAAATTATATCCTTGATTATACCTGGCAAATTCTCCCAAAAGATAAAGAATATTCTGAATTTATGGTATAAAATAAATCAGATATTATTTTGTAGCCAACCACTGCTTGCTATGAATGATTCTTTAACCGCAGGTTCGTCAGTTTTCTCGTAAAACATTGCTTTTGAACGAACCAAACGACCAAACGAGAATGGACAGTGGTTACTAGCAAATGAAAAATTTCTTCTTTCTTTCTCTCTTCGTGGGTTGGAAAACGTTGGAACCCAAGTGGAGGAACAGCTTCCTGAATTCTGAGGATAATTCCGGCTTTATTTCCGTCGGTTCAGACCACCGGTAACAGGTAGGGTGAAGCTTTCACCTTTGAATCACTAAACCACCAACGGCAAACAAATATGACGGTTATTAGCGAATAGTGATTGTGAACTTAGATCAATAACTTTCTTAAACTGAGAAATAACCGTTTCACTTAATTATTACGAAAGAGAATCCCGTTTACGATGACGTAATAGTCAGTACGTTGCTGTTTGTAATTATCACCACCAAATAATTAATGGAGATTGTTCAATAACGGATAACATGGGAAAGTGGTTTCCCTAGAAAAAACTTTTTCTATCTCGTAGAGACATGAGAATTGTTATTTTTATAGCAACATAGGTGAAGATAAGACAAAATAATCTTACAAAATAAGATAAGCCTCTTAAGATTTTAAGGCCGTGAAATAAATTTCTGTACAAAATTACAATAATTAAATGTTATGCTCTGAAACTTGTACATTGTAATATGAATAAAAAAAATAAAGCGAAAAAGTATAAAACTGAACATCAACTGAAATCAAAACAGCCCTCCAAACACATGTTATGATGACTTGTCGGAAGTTGTTGAAGCGAAGAAACAAGTCAAAGAAGGAAAGGCAAGAAAGGTATCAAGCCGGTAAAAGTACCTTCGTAAATAAGTACTCTCCAGTACTTTTATTCTAGTAAAGAGTACTCGCAGGGTTACATATTTATTAGGATATACAGACTCCTTCTTGGAAATAAGAAGCCATCTGTTTTCAAGACGTTTTTACGTTTTTTGGAAAAGGTCAAATTTCACATGGAGCTTTTTTGTTATTATTATCATTTTAAAATATTTATACAGGATGAAAACTTCACATGAATATCAATTCATCTGTTATTCATGTTTGTCCTGGTAAAATATAAAAATAGTTAAAACAAATATATAGTAGGTTAAAAATTAGTATGAAATGAGAAATAAATATTCACCTAAGTAATATAAACAGATCTTTGAGCAACTGTTTGAACGTGTCAACACCGTATTCATTTCTGATCTTTGAGCAACTGTTTGAACGTGTCAACACCGTCTTCATTTCTGATTTTCACCCGACGATTGTTGTATTTAACTGCACCAGCAAAATAAAAAGATTTCTTCGCAAAAGTTAACTTTACAAGAGGAATTCGCATCGAATATCGATTGTTACGAGTGTTGATACCGTGTTCGACAATATCGAAATAATCTCTGACATTAATACATGTGTTTAATGAATTTATCACTACAACACAATCTTCCTTTGCGATTTGAAACATTATCACATCTTTATATATAGCATTTATAACGGGTAACATGACTTTTCTGCGAAAATATACAAAGTCAATATACCTAATACTACAACAATGTTTACATTAACATATTCTTAATGGATATTTTGAATGAATCAAACTTTGAGGAGGCTGGGAAAACTATCCGTGGATTAACACACCTTATGATAATAGAGAATTCGCACGTTGTATATATACAACAACTTGAGACTTGTGAAAAACAGAGAACAAATAAAAGCTAAGCACAAAATATAGCTCCATTTTCAACTGAACAAAACCTTGTTTTTCAAACAGTTGATAAAATGTTTTCGCATTCTTTTCACATGAAAACGCGACTCTAATTTTCCATCTAAAATTTCAGCTACAAAGGCCGTGACGAAGGGACCTCAGTTATACCCATAGGTTTGGTTTTGCACAGGATAAATTTTTTAACACAGTTTTTGGTACAATGCAATAAAAACCTTTTCTGTTTACCAGACTCCGAGAAGTTTCAAACTATTAAAAATCTATAATACTGTTTAAAAGCGCATGCGCCTATAACCCCTCGAGGTTATACAAGAGTTGAATGAATTTCTCGAAGAGATGCTATTCTTTAAATGTAGAGGAAGAGGAGAATGATGATGTCACGGAAGATACCGCTGAATCATCACAATCCACTGAGAATTCGTTTGATGGTTCAGTGCGTGATGAAGAGGGCGAACAAGCTGAAAGTGGAGATGAACACGTGATTCTGCATGTACAATTTGATTGAAAGAACTTATTTAAATGAATCTCTAGAGAGATTAGTATTTTTTGAAAAAACATTAGTGTTGTCGACAAACATTATTGGGTTTAATTCAGGTGAAGTGTTTACATAGATCATTTACATATATTAGAAATATGAGTTGAATTTTGGTTTCAATAGAACAAATACGCTGGCGCCAGTAGATATGCTCGCTCATCTACATAAACTCCTAAAAACAGGAGACATTTCTTGCGTTTGATAGGCTTTCCGTTATAATATAATAAGGCCTGGGAATGATTTGTAAAATAAGGTGATTAGTATTGTTTAAGAAAACGTTAGTTTCGTCGGCAAACATTATTGGGTTTAATTTAGGGCAAAATTTACATAGGTCATTAGTCACTGGTATGACGCTAGAGATTTTATCCTGGACTGTTTTCTATCTGTAACAAAACTGTCTACTTTTTTATTGGATCATCATTACAAACTATAGTCCAGGAGCTAGTGACGGGTTTTTTCACCCCATTTTCCTCAGAAGGTTTGGCCCATTTCCGCTGTTGTATAGTTTCCTTACATTAAATTTCTGTTTGTCAGCTGCTCTAAATTTACAAGGATAATTTTATGTTTTTTATGATCGACATAAGTCGTATATTAACTGGTATAAAAATTAAGCCTGAGGCTTATAGGGTGAAATAATGTCCAATGGCTGTACTTTGAGGGGGGTCTGACTTGATCAATCCCCCGGAAATTTTGGTAAGTTATTTCATTTTTGTAAGCCAAAATTTATCCATGTGAAATATGGGATGAATTAAAGTGATTTTGGGCCATTTTCCAATGGATCCTGGGCCCCAACCCACCCAATTTAGAGCAGCTGACAAACAGAAATTTAATGTAAGAAAACTATATAACAGCGTAAATTGGTCAAACCTTCTGAGGAAAATGGAGTGAAAAAATCAGCACCAGCTCCTGGACTACTAGTTTAAAAACTAATTCACTCCAATAAAAATAATGAACAATAATTAATATTAGAATTTTTAAATGACAATAATGCGGGTCATGACATCTTTGACCTCATCGGTGCTTATATCCTTTTATGAACTAGTGCCATGGAGTTTAAAATGCAAAGTTGCTATCTTGCCTGGGTTAACTCGCCACTGTTTTCCCTCTCATTGGGGTTAGCGTTAGGTAGGGCATCCAACTGTAAAAACATCTGCTCCAATGAATCATTAAATGATTAGACCTACAAAATTGTGACCCATGCTAGCATGGAAAATAGACGTGAAAAATGTAAATGATGATGATGATAAATATAGTGATTGTTAGGAACAGATTTTATATCTACAAAATATTTTTACATTTTTGACTTCTTTAATAAAACAATTTAATGGAGATAAGTCTTTCTTACTTTTAGGGACCACCACGGAATTACCAGTCAGGAAGTTATAACGTGTTTTTTTTTCAAGAAGAATTTCCAACGTTAATTCACGTGAATTTAAATATATTTGTACACTTTCACCATAACATTTTGTAAATTCTTGTCATGGATATGTACAGCTCCCCAATTCCGTTAAAGGCTTGTCGAGTGTCAATCCAAAATTGTTCAGTGCACAATGTTTGTAAAATAGGTTAATAGTAAATGAGGTGCATTGCAAAGTTGTAGTTAGGGTATGAGAGGAATGTAAATGGTTTTTTGTTGTTTTTTTTTAGAAGGAAATACACAAGAGAGGCAGGACCTATGACTCAACAGAGTCCTGTGTATTGGAAGTTTCACTTTTCTCTCCTTTGCCATTAGGTAGGAAAGAAAGGATACCTGGAGCATCCTGCCTGGTGGGGAAAGCCAATGATATAAACCACCAATAGCAGCAGGAGTGGTGGTATTTCACCAGGGCGTTGGGTTTAACCCAACTACCACCTAAAAATTTGAATGACTCAAAGTTAAATCCAGGAAAAAAGATTGTCCCTGATGTTCTTAACTTTGTGAATCATATCAAAAAACAAACATGTTTTACCATGGTAAGCTGGATGATATATAAGTAAATTGTCATCTCCAATGTAATTTTTATGCAACATTTTAACTGTCTTTTAAATTAAACAAGCACGCATCAATGTGATGTTTTAGCCATTGTCCATTTATGGTAACTTCCGAACAAGATTTAATAACACAAGGTAATGATTAAAAAAATACATAATAATAAAAACATCAATTAGCTTGCCTTGTCATTTACTTCTTTTAACACCATTGATTCGTTTTAACTCTAAGCAATATATTAAATTATATATATATATATATTCAATTCTGTTAAGCTTTAAGTCTAAAATACTTGCCGCTGATCACAATCCTGTTAAAGAGATTTTCTTACTTAGAAATAATCAATTATTGAGGGTAAAAATATATATATATATATATACACTATTGAATCAAAAAAAACTTTTTTCTTGTTGCAAAACCGACTACAATAGTCCATTTCAAACTTATAAAATTATTAAAACTCCGCCTATAATTTTTATATAAAAAAGTATTATTTTCCTAAAATTCTTTTTATTTTTCGCTAGGTTTCTTATAAAAAACGTTTAATGCTACTAAACACTCTATAGATCAAAAACATGCACAACGAACATAACTTCGTATGTTTATGCAACAAATTGTTTTTTTCATGGAATTATTTTGACGGTTAATAGAAACTATGTGTTTTTACGCACGCGAGATGATTGCAATGATCAAGACAAGTTCATCGAGGTTTCGTATGTCATTTAGCAAAGGTAAACATTATGTGAATTAATTAATAAATTTTTGTTATGTTTTATTGGTTAATTGTTATTCTTTTCTGTTTCTTTTATCATAAATAATTGTTAAGGTCAGGTCAACAATTATATCTGCTTGTTTGCTTGTCAGCCTGTACCATTGTAAAATATCCTCTTTCAATGACCTCACATGGCAAATATTCAAAAAAGGACAACAAATCTATTTCAACATCTGTGAATGATGAACAGAATTTCATGAGCCTGTTGGATAAGTTATACGAGCCATCCAAGCAGACTCGCCCCAAGTTGAAGAAATCAACACGAAGGAAACACTGATGACGATGAAATAACCGAAATTATTCAAATTGAGTAAAAAAAATAGAGGGGGGGGGGGGGGGGGGAGTAAGTACATCTACTTTACCTTTAAAAAGATATTTAACATTCGAAAGTTTATTTCTGATCGAATTAACGTTCAAGTACGAAATTATTATATTTTTTTAGATTGAACAGATTTTGAATGCTATTCTTAGATATGCACTGCTCGTCCATAGCTTCAAACAAACTTCAGTTTTTCACAAATTGTGTAACATTATCAAAACTAACAAATATAAACCTCGTGGATCCAGAATTTCTTCTTACTCTGATGATTTGGATGTTGGCATGTTCGATGATGGCATTGAGATTTTCACTTTTACTTTTTTTATTATCGACTACGTTATTTGTGTTTCTATTGCTTTCAGAAGATAATCAATTAACAATTGTTTAGCATTTAGCTGTTGTTTTAGCAAATTAATATTGATTGATAAATCATTATTTTATGATCGTAAATATTGAATCTGTTATAAATACTCAATAAGTACACCTTGCTCTTCTCTTGATGCTTGTTGTTCAACGAAATATTTAAGTTCAAGAAATTCCGTATTCAACAAATTTAATGCGTCGGTCCTATATTTTTTGAATGATATAAAATCGTTGTCCGAGAAACTTTATCTTCTAAGATAAGCGATCTACTTACAAGCGTTTCGGAAGCTTGCAGTGAGGCGATACATCATTCACATAGTTTGTGAGCCTTCTTCTTTCTAAATGTCTTTTTCACAAATTATAGTTTTTGCAACCAACCTCTTAAGGCTTTCTGCGAATTTGTTTTTCGTTCAACTTTTGAAGCAAAATTTCCTAGTCACAAGCACAGTCACACAGTTACTTCTGTTTTCGTTTTCGAAAACAATCGTATCAACTTGGATTATAAGGGCGATTGTATATTTATTAGACCTTTGCATATGATAGAAAAGATTGGTTGAAGAGAAATTGGCCGCTAGTTTATGATATTTGATTTCTTAAACACGTGATTTTTGCTAGTGCGCCAGGGAATATACCTTCCTCAATACACAATGATGTGATATTGGAAAGAAGCTTATAAATATGGTACATGTATTGAGTAACTATTATATTATTAAAAATATCAATGTGCCATGCTGCCTTATTCTTTTTTAGAGAATTAATGGCCTTTAAGTTAACTTGTCTGTTAACTTATATTTCGTGGATTTAGTTGATATTGACGTCATGTACAATTCAAAAGAAAGATGAGGCTGTTGAATTTTCAGAGCAAGATTATGTCCTACATCAACAAAATATTTATTAGAAGGTTCGCATATCAGCATTGCTGGTATAGGAAATTCATTCCTGCAGCGAGGAAACTCATTTACTATAAACAATAGTTTTTAATATTCAATTTGTGTTTATTCAGCTAATTTTCATAGAAGCGCTTTTAAGCAGTTTTCCTTGTCTTTAAAATTCAGTATTAAAGCTAAACTAAAATGTGGTGGTGTAGTTGGACATTTATCTAATCGTTTCGCCAAAACTATTTCCCCTTTTCTACGTGCAAGCGATTAAACCTACAGGCAACCTCTTTTTTATCTCCGTTTGTGATGATGAATGAACGGAAGTTCGAATTAGCAAGTGTATTTTGGTCTGTAGATCGACGAAATCCTTCAAATTAGCGAAATTTTCCAATTAAGCAGCATTCAAATTAGCGGAAATATACTGTACTATCATTCTTAGGAATTGGGAAAAAGGAAATTCTTTGAATAGTTTTTGCTGTAACACAAAAGTCAACCACTTTAAAAGGTATTTACATCTCTCCAAAAATTTAATCCTGAAGTATATAAAGATACTGACTTGTCTCCAAATTGATCCTAATCTGGTTCGGGAATGTATATTTGCCTGCAGGATGACTTCTTGAAAACATTGTTGAATTATCTCGGATTAGTTAAAGACTTGCTTAATGGGAGTAATTGTTCTAAACGTGTTGTCAAGACGACAATCTTAACTGTTTTGCAGATTTAACTTGGGTAAGGTCTTATGATTTGAGTTAGAAAAGAAGGAATAATATATATCACTTTACCGCAGTCAGTATTCGCTTGTATATCTACCTATATTAAGAGCTTGATTCTGTCACCTCATTTGTATCGATTAATTATGCAAGATGGTGCAAGGGTACGTCATTGTCGTGAATAAATTATACGGAAACATATTCGTTAATGTATCTCTTCAACATAATTATGTCACAGCATATTTATATCTATGAATAGCAATGTGCTTCGAAATATTGAACTAGGCCGATGCTTGCAATTGAACAAATACCTCTTACCTCTCGGTAAGAAAGTAAGAAACTTTAACAAACAAACAAACAAACAAACAAACAGGGTAATTCTGTTTACGCGATTAGTTGAGTAGAGCCTTTAACTTTATCAACATTAACTTTAAACAATAACGTCATGTGCAATGACAATGAATTTACTGAAATGTTATAGTGCTTTCGTCAAAACTCGTCAAGGTTTTCGCTTTGACAATGCTACCCTAAAGGCGTATTATAAGCACATTCTAGACTTCTATAGAGCAAGACATTCCGTATTGTTGCTGCGACGAGTATTTTGCTCTGTTTTGTTTTCTTACTTCAGACATAGAACTGATCTGAACGAGTTATATTTTTGAAGCCTTGCGCTATGTTACAGTGCATTATGTTCTCTCTTGTGTCAAGAATATTCTCCGCCTGACAAAATATCCTTACGTAATCGATAATTACGAATATTGCGTTATCGGAATATCCGATCACGTATTTTTCACCCCGCAAACAATTAACTGCATTTTGAGGGAAGCATGCCAACACACTTATCGAATGCTTTCTACTGCAATAAAAGAAACCCACGCGCAGGAATAAAAACGTTTAACAAAGTTGCTTCTAGTTAAGAGATTTTATTTACCGTTCAACAGGTAAGTTTATACAAATATAAAAGCATAGTATTACAGGACCGTAGGAATGCTTTTGATATTGAGGTTACGTAAATGATTCGTATACTGCAGTAGGGGTAGTCTTACAATACTCTTCAGAAGTGAGTTATCATGCAAGAATTCTGTACTACAACTCAATTTAGTTTGGCTTTGTTCGACGAACAAGATAATGGTATATATAATCAAAGAAATTTCTTTTAAAATCCATCCACATCGATTTTTCGAGTAGCTACTACATATGTACCCAACGAATCGCTACTTTAAAATGGCTTTAAAATCTGGCATCAACTTTACAGACCTTTGGTAATAAGCCAAAACTCGATGCGCTACAAACCTCTTTGACTATAATTTAATTACAAACAGTGTTGTCTCCAATGACGTGTTAATTGCCGATGGGGGGAATAATGGTGGGGGGAATTTTTTCCCTATGCCAAGACCCGTGCTTCCTACGGCCCTGTATTGCTACTAAAGTTTCTTTGTTTTTCTGTCTAATTGAATCGAATTGCCCCTAAACCCGCGGGCCAATTTGAATGAGACAATGCTACATATGAATATAGCCTTAGGTAAATTTGACTGTTCGAAGGAGTATAGGTTTCGTAAAGAAGAAAAAATTGCGTAAAATTTTCTGAATTTTCACTATGCAATCCGATTTGAGTTCTTGACAACGTTATGAGGTAATTTGTACAATTTTATAAAGGCTGAATTACTAAGAAGGATATATGTGAAAACGTAAGGATTTCACTGAATATAAAATCTTGTTGCGATAGTCTAGAATTGACTTCTCACCGCGCTGTTAGTGATTGGGTTTTGTTTTGCATTCCAGGAAATCTCAGGTTCAAATTCTATGCATATCTGTTTATTTATACGCCGACTAAATACGCAAAATATATTGAAGCAGCGAATAATGCAGCAATCCTAGCTCAAATTGGATAGGCTGAGAATATGTCGTATTTACTGATTAAGTTCTGGCGTACCCAGTAGTCAGTTTTGATACCAATCTATTCTAACAGCTCTATAACGATATGACAAATATATTTCGTTGTTCTTTACAATTGTTTTTTGACTGTTTATTATTGGTTGTTTCCCATAGTAATGACGTGTTAAAACCGAAAGCATATCCTATTTGTTAATACAGATGAGACGGGATAAATTGAATTGCGAATCATACGTCGTCGACTTGATTTTAGGGTTCTTTCAAGAAAGTGATGACAACGAAGTTTTAGATATATATTTGAAAACATCCTTTTCAGACTACATTCAGTATGCAAAAATTTCAAAACGGCGAAAGCTTAACCACGGTCACACGAACCTTTGGTTACTTACAACTAAATATTCACCCCTTTAACCTCACTTTAATTCAAATCCATGATTCCATGATTTTCAATGCACAATTTTTAGAAATTTGTTTATTGGCTTAGTTTTCGTTTCCTGCTATGACTCAATTGCGTCTTTGGATTGGACAAGTATGGTGACTTTTTTCTATGAATAGAATTGGAAAATACGACGAGGATTTTTTTAACGATTTTATGGAAATAAATTAACTCTGAAGATTTTCGAAAGTATCGCAAAACACTACTAAACTATGAATTTAACATCGATGTTTGTTTAAAAATCATGCATGAATTAGGTGAGTCATTGCCGATCTAATTGGCATGGAAAAGGGAGAGATTAAATGCTCCATTATAGTAAAAAGATTTAAAAGGATATCATATAGGTAGTAGCTAATGCATTTTCAATCGGCGTCTATAGAAAACGTGTATACAAACAAGAATGATTTACGAATTAGTGTAAAAGCGCATAAATTAGCATAATAAATGTTTAGATAGCTAATTGTCCTGTGTGCAAAACAGATGCGCTATTTTGTATTTTTCGCGTAGGAAGTAAGTTTCGTTTTATGTTAGTATGATGCATATAATATATATAAATGTTAGTATAATTATATTTTAGATTAAGTATATCGAGAACAATGACGTGGTTCTTATATTTTTTGGTTTCGCTTGCTGTTTGTTCCGAAAAACACGATCATGATCATCACGAAGGTTTAACAAAGAATAACATTATCGAGGAAATATCTGAACATGTTCAAGCGATTAATGAATCCGCTTTTACCTTCAACGATGTGGATAGAATTTTGAAAAATTTGAAGATTTGTCAAGCTGAAGAAAATTCAAAAAGATGCAACCTGGTAATAAATAATATTATGTTGCTGTTTCTGCAGTTTTTATGTTGTGACCGACATATTTTCTTTTGAATTCTAGTGTCTGACGGGTGGTCAACTGTTTAAATGGTACGGTTTTGGTGAAAATGATACCATATCACCTTCACAACTGCTAGAACTTTCAAATAGTGTTCTATATGCAATAATTACTGAATCGGGAAACAGTGCGGTGTGCAAAAATCTCACCGGAAAAAATCACGAACATATCTTTGAAAAATTTGTCAACAAATATGGCGGAAGTGCACAAGTTATTGACGAGGAAAGTTTGGAACATATTCTTGAAGATGTTAACAGGACATTTGGCAGTGTTTTAAATAATACAAAGGTAATATTTTTGTCAGAAATATGCAGTATACTGAAACAGAGTTGGTCTGAATATGTATAGTATCACTGGAATTCTATTTTTATTAAAACTTGGTTTTTGTCCAGTGTTTTGATGTGGAGGATGTTCTTCAAGGATCAAATGCCTCTCATTCTCGTATCGACAGCCACGACTTTGAGTATGTCAGCGCTTTCATTATTCTAAAGCTGCTCAAACGTAACTGCATTGCAGAACACAAAGAAGAACATGCCTCCAACATGCCTTCCAAAGATTTCTTTGTAAACAGCATATTCAAAGAACATGGTAACGGAAGTCATATGTCGCATGAAAATTTTGAAAAGTTATTAAAATCATTAAATATTGGAAACGTAAAATCAACAGTTGTTGACGATGGGCACAAGCACGATGGGCACGATCACAGGAGGCGGAGATTATTGGGAAATGAATTAGAAAGAGTAAGTCATGAAGGTTTTTGCAATTGCTTTTAAGTCCATGGATGTTTCAAGGAGGTGATTTATAATTCAAGAAATGCTAAATAAATGTTTTTTTTAAATATTATTTTACTGTTTACGTGTGTTTAGTGCTATTCGGCTGAAGATATATTAACAGTTTTCAACGTTCCAGAAAGTTCTTTTTTAAATGTGGCAACGTTCCAGGAGGTCTGTCCTTCACTCATTGAGCAAATAGAAAGCGGTCATTGTGCTAAAAAAGAAACTGAAAAGAAACCAATAGAAAAGGAAAAGGAAGATACTTGGCAACGTGAGTTGTTTGTTCTATTTGCTTGTTTATTTAAAGCTTAGTATAACTATTACAACGTATTAATTTAAGTGAAACTTCCTCATTACCAATTGTATCCATTACAAGTAAATGAAAACCCTACTTGTGATTACCTATACATGTTGTCTTGCATAGTTTGAGCAACAATTCATTATGTAATTTATAATATTAAGTGATAAATTTCATGCATGTTTGCAGACATAGTTGAAATAATTTTGCTGGCTCAAGCAGAAAATAAAGTTATTTTCAAAACCTACTTTTGAATCGTTTTGTAGCATGGGTTGGAGCGATGATTTCGATTCTCATTATCAACTTTGGTTCACTGATTGGTGTATTTATTGTTCCCTTGAACAAGAAGGCTGGTTTTCCGTATTTCCTTTTGTTTATGATCAGTGTGGCTGTGGCAGTTTTGGTGGGTGATGCCATTCTACATCTGTTCCCACACGTAAGCACTTGGATAAGCATACATTAGAAAATCAATCTCTTATTATCATTAATTTTCTCTGTTTTGCAAATATGGTTACGGTAGTGATTCTAGAGCTAAATAAAACCTAAAACATTTCTACTTTTAGTCTTTGGGTTTGCATAAACATGAAGAACATGAAACTGAACCCCATGGTGGCCATGATGAAAACGAAATGTTCAAATCGGACAGTTTCCTGTGGAAGTGCATTCTATTTCTATGCGGTATATATGTGTTCTTCATCTTCGAGATATTCATGCATGCGTTTGGCGGTAATCATTCCCACAGTCACGGAGGAGAATCAATGGACGAACAGCAAGTTACCATTGAATCGTACAAACACATAATGCCTAGTTACAACGTTGAAGGAGTGAAAGATGCAAATGATGTCATAAAAAATGTAGGCTTTTTCCTGTTTATAGTGTTTGGTGATATCATCCTTATGTATAAATGGTAACGGGGAAACTTACTTAGCTGTTGAGTCTACCAAACTTATGTAAAAAGAGTCTACACTTAACGTCAGTGCATTTCAAATAATATACATATTGTTTCGAATTCGTGAAGTAGTTTAATAGCTGTGAGTGATTGGTTCTTTTAAAACTATAATAAATTTCTTAAACAAAAAGCCTTTTACACACAACCAGACGGCGCTGACCACTCTGTTTGTGTAACTAGAAATATTTAAATATAAATAATATTTCATAGGGATGGAGTTCAGAGCTCCACAGTCCATCTTCCGTAGTGCACTACAGTGATACATCTCTTTCTAAAAACGAAGACGTAAGTAATTAAGCATTATATACTAGCAAAATATCTAAAATCTCTCTTACTTAAATAATGGACTAATCAATGATAATTTTACAACTCTTTACGACAATATGAAATTTCTTTCATGTAGAGCGTTGTTCATTACATTACATTGTTACACCAAATAAAAGCTACAACAGCCAGTTGTCGATATCCAAAAAACCTCTACCCATCAAACAGTTCAAGTCCGTTGTATGGATGATCCTTGTTGGTGACACGGTCCATAACTTCATGGATGGAGTAGCTATTGGTGCTGCTTTTTCTGAGCAATGGCCGTCCGGATTAAATGGGGGAATAAGTACTTCAATTGCCATCTTACTTCACGAACTACCTCATGAACTAGGTACACTTTGTTACTATATTTTATTATATACATTTTTGTTTTGTGAAGATTCTTTTACTTTTACATGTATTTAAATTGTTTCACTTAAAATTTTATCTTGTCACATACAATATACTGGAAATTACATTCTTTATAAATCTTCAGGTGACTTTGCCGTCCTTCTCACTTCTGGTTTATCAGTTAAACAAGCACTTTTCCTGAACTTTATATCGTCGCTTTTGGCATTTGCCGGTGGAATCCTAGGAGTGTCTTTGGGCACTAAATGGGATGCATCGCCATGGATTTTTGCTATTACAGCTGGGTTTTTCGTATACATTGCAATTGCCGATATGGTAAGTGCCTCAGCCTCTGAAAACCAGCGTATTAAGTCCAGTACCTCACATAATATTCTCTCTCTCTCAAGATCTAAATTTAAAGCTAATCGTTTTTCAAAAGTAGACTAATACTTTAGTACTATGAAAATCGCTCAAAAGCACAATTTTCTGTTTTAGCTGCCAGAAATCATTCACAGTAGTTTACTGAAAAAGCGCCCATGTTCTACGTCATTACTAGCCATATTCGGAATGTTTTTCGGTTTTGTGATTATGTTTGCGCTGTCCGCCTGGGAAGAACAAATTGAAAACTCTCTATAGGAACTAGTTTGTATTTTTTGTTTGATAACGTAGGAGAATGTATGTATATATATATATATATATTAACTCCAATATCTTTGTAATAATGTAATTTTAAATATTTTTTTATGTACAGATTCTTTTTGTTAAATACACGTTCTATGTAACAGCAGACATTTCTATAGCACATTTATGGTTTCTTCAAGAGACAAAGTAAAAATTGAACAAAATCTATAAATCAGTGATGTTTATAAACCAATTATATCTCAATCAATTTTATATGTAAACGGACATCATTTTCATCTGAATATCTCTGCACCCATTTTAAGGTAAGTACAACATTGTAGTATCAATAGGTTGCGTGAATATCTGTAACGTGATTGGCTAAATACGAAGAAATATATATTATATTTCGGAGTGCAAATTCAATACTTTTTCTTGATTGGCTAAAAAGGAGTACAAAATTCAATATTTTGTCTGATTGGTTAAAGCAACTATTCCTGGGATTCCTATTGGTTAAAAACAGAGTGCAAAATATGACACGTGCGAATGATTATTGCCGCTAATAATCCATAGAACCGTTTTCTTGAATTTCCAGTACTTTTTGTTGAAAACACCCAAAACACGGAACATACCTTCATCATCAAGAAATTGGTTCGACAGTTGTAGTTATTCTACATTCTCTTATTTCGTTTTTAGTAATATCAAACCGATAAAGAGATTTTTTTACCAGACACAGCAATGTTACTCTAGCAGTTTCCTTATATTCTACAGCCAAAGACATTCCGATCTTTCAAGTCCAGTGGCGGATGCAGGGAGATCCAGGGGTGCAAAGGAACCACCCTTTCAAGCCAAGTCAAGTCAAAAACTTGAAATTGTGTTTTTTCAATGTTATAAGTGTATATTTCACTCACGCTCTTATTCTACACACGTAACTGACAATGAACTATCTGCTTGCAGATCACGATAGAAAGCAGTAAAACCAAGAAGAAATAGCTAGCTAGCAACAGTATTGCATTTTCTTATACGTACATAGCTAGCTATTACAGTATTAGCTACTTCTTGATCTCGTTGCAATTTTAATTTGAAGGATATTCCCTTGTATTGAGAGCGATTTAATTTCAGGCTTTCAATTTCAGATTTCTGTTTTCCATGATTTTCTTCTCATCATGAAAGAGAAAACTCGATAAATTTTCAAAATCTCATTACGAGATCTCCGTACTGTCTTTGAAACAACTTCACCATATTTTTCTGTTGGTGGTTTTTAGATACATCTCATCACCAAATCGTTCCTCCTTTGTGGACTTTCAGCGAAAATCTTTCCTTCAATTACTTCTATATAGTTGCCATGGAAACTTGAATTGTTGATGTTTGAACTGTGTGGTTGGTAATGAGTTAGGTAACTCCAATTTGCAGTAACCTTCCTAAAACTTAATATGACGTTCACCTTTTGTAATATTCGTTCGCTGTCCCGGTTCTCCTGCAACGTCATTTTAGTATCATTTTAATCGAATATTACCATGATTGGGTACCATTGCTTGATGCAAACCCTTTCGCCCCCTCACTCTTTGATAACTTTATACTTGAAAATAAACATTAGACAATACTAAGTAAAATGAACAAACAAATGAAATGGGAAAGTAATAAAATAAAAACATTGTTGCAAATGCAAAAAGAAATAAAACTGCCGCTATACGTCTATAATAAACCTGGGTTTACGTAAAACGGACTTGGGCATACAAAACGATTGAAGTAATTTACACAAACTCAAATCATTAAACAAAATGAGAATGAAAACAACAATAAATGATTATTCAGTAACATATGGTATATTAAAGATATCAGATTTTCATCACATGAGCGATTTGGAACCGAAAGGTTAAACCCTCCAAGTTGTTGTTCATTTTTAAATACAGAAAATGTAAGGCCATTTAGACGACACCCAGGTTTACATGCTTATTCTATGACATTGGTGTATGAATTTTATACATAAAAGTCAACACAAACTTGATGGTAAAAGTTAGTTCGGGGGGAGGAAAATTAATTAAAAGCCGCAAAAATATTTCTGATTCTTATTTACATTATTCTGTTTTTCATGCCTACCATTGTGTATGTTTGCAAAATATGTTTGTCAAACAGGTATGTCAAACTCCAAATATGTTTATTTCTCTCTGACATTGAAAGTTGCTTAATGATAAATATATCCATCAAATGAAAACACGACAATTTAGACGAGTTAGACAACTTCGTCCCCACTCTTAAACATCATCTTTCTCACTTGAGTGTTTTACATGTATGTTTTCATAATCAATTTTATAATTTCCGGGTGCAAACACCATCAAGCTCACTCAGCTTTGACAATTCTTTCTCGATTTTAGAGGTCTTTAGTTATGAAAGGCTCTCCAATATACTTTAAGGAAAGCAATTTTCGCCGGATTGACGCGCGATTGACAGATCTAAAAACTGCGAATTTCGCGGAATTTATTTTAGCCGATGAGGTAATGTATGTGAATTTTGCGGAATTTATTTTTGCGGTGGCCAGAGTTTAGGGGAATATTTAGTACGATATAATTTACGTAAAAGATCTATCTAAAGTTATTCTTCAAGCAAATCAAAGGCATTTCTAAGAACTTCGCCTGTTTCCTTGATTGGAGGAAAACCTCCAGTTCACTTATCTGCCAAAGTTCGAATTATTGTCGAGAGAGAAGAAGCGCTGGGGACGAGTTTGAGAATTATCGAAGACTCCGATAACTTCAACATTCAATAACTCGCACCATTTTCTTGGTCCCTCGGAGGTTCGAGTTATCGGGAGAACACTGTATTTTCTTATATCTTTAATTGTACAGCTGTTTGCATGTTAAGCGACGCTAAACAAACGAGAAAAAATTAAATTTCGCGGAATAAATTTTCATCCCTTAAGGTTAGAGGAAATCTTCCATTGAATATTTGACACTGTCTGGTGTGAATTAAGGGTATTTAAAACCAATTGCGTCTCTTTAGAAACTGCTTGGTGTAACGTTAATAAACAGAGTGTCTATAAAAAGTTTTCATGAAAGAGCTGGCAGTACAATCTGTTAGAAAGCAAATGGTAAAAAGCTGAGAAAGTTCTCAAAAGAGACTACACGAAGAAAGGAAAAAGGGGTGCATACTCCCATGGACCATTCAACTCCTTGAAGACACCAACCTCACAACTAATACTCTTCAAGGTGAAGAAGGCTGCTGATGAGAAAGAGTGGTGAAGAAATGCGAACGCGTGGGCGGAATGATGTGGATGTTATTGTGTTGCTTTTGTTCATATTTTACTCCAGAAATTTGAAATATTATATATTTATTTTTTTCTGGTTTATTTTCCGATTGTATGTACATATATAATTTTATGCATACAGCCGCGATACTTGTAGAACACCGATTGATTGGTCTTATCGTCGAGAACCGTCATTTATTGTTACAATCATAGTTTAATTAACAAAATGAACAAAATGGTATTGTTCAACATCGAATATTCAATATGAATGTCCAATATAGTGATTGAGTCAAATGATCATTTTAAACAGAACATCGACCACGTTTTGCAAATAAACATTAACTGCGCTTGTTATTCTTTATACGTTTATATTTATACACTGCGCATTTTTAAAATTACGATCACAGTGGCATTGTTTGAACTTTATTCCACCTTTACGGTAAGTGTAGAATTTTCCGAATTAAGGTCAACGAATGTTTGCAATTACTGAGAAATGATATTCGTGTGAAATACAGTTACCAATGATTAGTAAGCTTTCTATTTACACATGTAATCATTTTAAAAATGAGATAAAAAATGCAAACATTATGTTCACCAAAGTTATGCTCACAAATGTTTAAACGACACGCAAAGATGTATGTGTGGTGTCAGCACCTTTCATGAGCGGCTTAAGATATGTATTGGCATCGCAACCGGTCTCTCAAAAGATTTCTGCATCCATCTTTACCCCCCTTAGCTCTAGATAATACGTTAATCGAAAAAAACCACAAGGTTTTTAGGTGTTTTTATTGATGAAACTTCTATCAGCTCACATTCTTGATATGACAGGTTTGCAGAGGCCTAGGCGTCATGTACCGTACAAGAATTTTTTTACTGCACAATATTTAAAATCAATCTACTTTTATTTCATGCATACATAGTGCATGGGGCAAACACATACAAGGCCAAATTAATTAAAATTTATCTGCTGGGATAACCTTTATCAATTAGGAAGCCTAGTTTTGTTTTCATGCATAGTTTGTGAAAATAGCTCATAGTGTTTAATCTTCATAAGGCGCCTAATATCTCTAAAAAAAAATCTGCATAAACACTTTTCTAAAGCTACTTACAGTAATGACGTCATGCTAATGAGTTTCATTTTGCGGAAACATTGATGAGTTATTGGAAAATCCACGAGGATTGAAATTTTAATGCGATAAACCTTTAAGCAGATCGCCTTAATATTTTTGCAATTTCATTCCAAACCAATAGTATATACATTTCGTGGCAGTGTGTTGACGATAGGATAAACCCTTAATCCTTTCAAATTAGTTCACTCGAAACGATGACTCAAACCACCAATTCGAGATTATAATCTCCATATTGAATCCCTTCTTCGAGATTAATTGCTAACACGGAAAGAATGAGGCAATATATTGTATTTTTGTTAGGGGATTATTTCAGAAAAAGATATATTTGCGGCTGAAATTGTTTCCCGCTTCTAATTTAACGGCCAATGTAGCTCAAAACAAACTGTTATACTAAAAAAAATAAAAAAAATTAGCATCAGGTGACATCTGTATAAGCCATGGTTTACTAAATGACTATTAGTTAGTAAATCGTGGTATAAACATTCAATTTGACATGTATCAGTATCCAATCGAGTTAACCATCCATCAAGCCCACATCTACACAGCAAATGTTAATTGCACGCGATCTTTCAAAATAAAAGGTTTGTTTTGTAACTTGACATTATTTCGAGACGAAGAATGAAATTTGCAAAATGGGAGTTTGAAAAACAAATAGTAGCGAATCGCGTTACATCAAGTTTATTTGTTATGTGTTGGAACAAAATCATAACAACCAAACTAATTAACTTTAATTAAGATATCAAAAACGTTTTCGTAAAATCGTTGTTGTGAAAGTGCGATATTTTCAAAATTAAATCTTAGCTAATTCTAGTGAAAGAAGTTCATAAAATGATTGATAACTCAATCTTGATTAACAAAAGATGCACAACATAAGCCTCGTTTTCATTTAAAAAGGAATTTCACAACACAAAAATTGGTTCCATAATTAGCTTTTCTGTTTCAGGTAGAAATGTTTTTTCTCCTCCAAGAACAGCTAAGTAAACACAAAAAGAAATCATATTCGAAGATTAGCGTGTAATTACCTCGTGTTTTTATATTTTCACGCTTTGATTTCGGCTTCATTATGTTTGTTACGGTTGAATGAATGCACAAGGTTGAGAATAAATTTACAACTCGCGAGTTTTCGGTTTAGAATATTTTTCACGTTTTTTTTTAAATGCGTTTTTATAAAACAGATAACTAAAAGCTTTTATAATGACCTTTTCATGTAAAACAAAAAACTGTATAGAAAAAGGACTTTGCAGCAAAGCTTTGTTTTTGCCACGTGAATAAATTATTGACAATTATTCCAAAAATCCATAAAAAGTGTAACGATTTCTCATACATCGTCTATGCACACAAATATGTTGCAACAAGGAAATGGAGTTATTAAACTCGGAAGCCACCCGCAATAACACTGACTGCATACATTTGCATAATTTACGTTTCGAATTCTCTATTATTCTTAATAAAACGTGTTGAAAGGTGCGGTGTGCAAAAACACATTATTTTAACTTTGGATCTATATAACAAGTTGTTCAAAAATAATAATGATGTGGTTCTTATATTTTTTGGTTTCGCTTGCTTTTTGTTACGAAAAACACGATCATGATCATCACGAAGGTTTAACAAAGAATAACATTATCGAAGAAATATCTGAACATGTTCAAGCGATTAATGAATCCGCTTTTACCTTCAACGATGTGGATAGAATTTTGAAAAATTTGAAGATTTGTCAAGCTGAAGAAAGTTCAAAAAGATGCAACCTGGTAATAAATAATATTATGTTGCTGTTTCTGCAGTTTTTATGTTGTGACCGACATATTTTTTTTTTTTAATTCTAGTGTCTGACGTCTGGCCAACTGTTTAAATGGTACGGTTTTGGTGAAAATGATACCATATCACCTTCACAACTGCTAGAACTTTCAAATGGTGTTCTATATTCAATAATTACTGAATCGGAAAACGGTGCGGTGTGCAAAAATCTCACCGGAGAAAATCACGAACATATCTTTGAAAAATTTGTCAACAAATATGGCGGAAGTGCACAAGTTATTGACGAGGAAAGTTTGGAACATATTCTTGAAAATGTTAACAGGACATTTGGCAGTGTTTTAAATAATACAAAGGTAATATTTTTGTCAGAAATATGCAGTATACTGAAACAGAGTTGGTCCGCTCTGTTGATATTATAATATCGCTAGTAATAACTTATTAACCATATACAGTTCGAATACAGTTCGACATCATAGTGAATGTTCGACATAAAATTTGTATTTTATACATATCCATAAAAACAGTAAATCTTCTATTCTAGCTTTGGAAAGTAAAAACTAAAACAAATGGATTTTAAGTTTTCAAGTATTACCGTAATAGAAGACAAAATGCATTGATACTTTCGTCTACTTTCATTTTCGTTAAAAAAGAAACAAAATACTAGCTTGTTTTTTACATGAAGGGATTCAAATTGCAAAAGATCTTGTATTTCATCTGAGGCCTGGAATTCATTAAAACCCAATTCCTTTGCATACTGCAATACCTTTTCTTTTATGAAGACACCATCAATCGGTATATTGTGGCTTCTTTCAGATAAAAAAACCTTTTGAAAACTACATGATCTACTTGTTCATAATCACTTAATAACATTGTTTCAATTGCAGTAAAAATTTTCACTTTGTTTTTAACCCAAGTTGAAACAGTGTTTTTGGGTATCCCGTATTTTTTAGCAACGTCTTTGTTAGAGAGACCATTTTCCATGTCCTTTAAAGCTTGGCATTTCTTGCTTAAAGTTTTGACATTAGCTTTCGCATGACCGATATCATGTTTGTTCTACCAGCACACAGAACGTTTTTATAACTATAAATGAATAACAGATAGCCGACATTTAACAGATAGCCGACATTTAACAGATAGCTGACATTTAACAGATAGCCGACATTTAACAGATAGCCGACATTTAACAGATAGCCGACATTTAACAGATAGCCGACATTTAACAGATAGCCGACATTTAACAGATAGTCGACATTTAACAGATAGCCGACATTTAACAGATAGCTGACATTCGAAACTGAAAGTTTATTTAACCCTTTACCTCCCAGATTAATTTAAAAAAAAAATTGTTTCCAATTTTTTTCATTTTTGGATATTGTTATAATTATAGTTAAGATAATGTCCGTTTAAAATTTGATGCCTGTTGCTATAGCAACTAGCCAGATACAACACGTTACCATATGGTAACGCTAGTAGAATACGGGTACATTTATTTCAAGCTAATCTCATAGTAAAAAACAAACTTTGTTTTTGAAAAGTCAGCACTATATTTGTTAGTATTGGCAATGTACGATCACAGCATAGGCGCCAGAGCAAAGTTTGGCATGCCACGTTTAAACTTGCTGTAGGTTTACGTAGGGTAGTGATGCCAGTGTTGCCATTTGATATGTTTGTATGTCAAATTTCACAAACCTCCATAAGATTTTTTGAGTTTTGTTGTTGTTTGCTAGTAGGCTATATGTGTTTGATTTCACCTAACATGCAATAAAAACATAAACCAGATTTATTAAATTTGGTGAATGATAATAGCCTACCAAGTGGCAACCCTGGTATCATCTGCGCATATCTAAAGCTAGTGTGAACGCATCGTGATTTATAAAAGAAATCAATTTGGCACTGCGTTATTTTACAAAAAAGAAACAGCAAAGTAATAACTTCTGTAGTTGCGGAGTATTTACTTTGTATGATATACAACAAAACATTTTACGCACAGTCCTACATTGCATTTTAAACATTCGTTACGTCCGTGTGATTTGCAGTCTTGTTGTGCGCACCTCCTCCTTTTTCCATCCGGTACTGGACGCACAAGATGGCCAGTGCCATCATAGCGTAGTTCACCACTACCTAATGCGTTTATTGGCTTTCTTCCCGCAGCTTTTGGAGCAGTTCCAAATCTTGTTATGTAGGACATAGCAATTTCACGCCGAAAGTTCAAATGTGTGATGCCACGGTTATGAAGCTTAGAAAGTTGCCAAGCATTGTGCACGGTGCTATCCAGCAGCCATGTGAACAAACTCCACCACCATTTTTTCCCTCTAACTCCAATTCGGTAAGCGTTGATGTTTTGATCCATGCGATCTGTTCCTCCCATCTTTTCATTATATTGTCGAACAGCAAATGGTATGGGAACATTAATTCGTTGCTTGGTCGCTTTACTCCAGCGTCGTACATAACCTGTTGGCTCAGCACCAAACACAGTTGATGCCACTGTAACAACTGCATTGTCCTTCCACCGCGTAAGAAGGACATCTGTGTTGTCTATATCGACAGATGCGGTGGCAAAATAACCCCGCTCTTTTTTGTCCATCTGCTTGCAGTCCATCAAAGGGCAACTTTTTGAAGTTCTATTTGAGCGAATCGTGCCCACATACTCATAACCACGAGATTTCAGCTCTTTGAGGAGTGGCAAGGTGGTGAATAAGTTGTCACAGTACAAGCAATATGGTAAAGGGCCTTTGTCATCGCTGTATTGGTTCAGAAGATGAAGAATTGTTGATGGACATCGTCCAAACTTGGTCTCTTCTTCAGAATTTCCTTGGTATGTTTTACCTTGATATGGATCAAACGCAATAAGGTAACCAGATGGTGTATTTTGGCACCAAATTTTGTACCCGAATCGGATTGGTTTACTCCAAAACAGTGCTTTGCTTGGAAGCGAATTATAGCCAGATATAATAAGTATTGCGAAAAATACTTTCATTTCTTCCTTCGTTATTTCAGGTGCCGTTAAGTTTTTTGAACGGCCGTATATATTGGACTGTTCAACTATAAAATCAATCAAATGGTTGTCAAAATATAGTTCAAAAAGATCACACAGAGACAGTGTTTCATATTGAGCAAAACTGCATTCTGGAAAAATAGGCAGATTTTTTCTGCCCTGACTTTGTTGCCATCTATACTGTGCAGATGGCCGAGCACGTTTTTGTCGTTTTTTAGGTTGTTGAGGTGTAATATCTTCTTCCTCACTGTCACTACTGAAGTTATCATCTTTGTTTCGGTAACTGATCTCTGCAGGAGCTCGCAACTGATTTCCACACAAGTTGTCCGGACTTTGAAAAGTGCTATCATCTTCACTACCTGAATCTTCATCTGTTAATTCTTGAACTTCAGGGGGCTCAAGAAATATATCACACGGATTGTCTTCATCAAAAACTGCATCCAGTGCTTCATTCAATGTTAAAACCCTAAAATATAAATAACATATCTAATTCATACATAGTAATTTCAAAAATTGATTTTCAAGTTGAAAATGTGACTTATTTCTTTCTAAGCACTAAATGTACTCATATTCTACTAGCGTTACCATATGGTAACAGCGGTATACGTACAAATTTCTTATGAACTAGAATCGTTAGAATTGTAAAAAATCGTAATTATACTGTCAACTCAATGCTTTCCAATATGTATTTGCCAAATTATAAAATATTGTTAAAAATATGTTATAAGTAACTTACCTTCTAGTTTTACTTTTAGCTTCCATCTGTCTAAACAATTTTCTTCGTGCTTACATCAAGATGTAACTGTAAAAACTACTAAACTGTTTTCTAACCCTTGCCTGCAGTTGTACTAACTAGGTTAATCCGATTATAAGTTGATCTGACCTCGATTTAATTCTTAAAGAACAAAACAAAATTTTAGAGAATGCGTTACCATATGGTAACGCTAGTAGATAAAGGGTTAATTAATAATTAAATAAGAAATTCAGAAAATTTAAAACTGAAATGAAACGTTCCAGATAGCGGGATAATAGAGCCAAAGGGACCGAAAAATTTGTCCGACATAGTGAAAGTTCGAGATAACAGGATTCAAGATACTGAATAGAACTATAAGGAAAGTTCCTGGGAATGCTGTAGGGACAAAGAAAAAAGTCAACTGTATATATAATTTTTTAAGAGGAACAATGTCCTAATGCAGTATACTATTTGGTTATGCTGGACCTTATTGATTGTTAAAAATAAAACAATTTATTATTAAACCTTTTATCTTGTTGAAAAATCTTACGTATCTTACCCCACTAATTCACTATTTTGTTGCCATAGATAATCACAGTTTTGTTATCAGAGGCTAATTTGTTGTCGTACATTTCTCATTGAACTTTTAAACTTTTTGTTTCTAATTTTCTTTTTTGTTTTTAATTTTATTTTATTGCAGTATATTTTTATCTAATATTTAAACTAATTTGTATTATTTAGAATATAACAAGACACTAATTTATATTTTGGCTTAATAGTTTATCCTGTATAAATATTCATGAATGAATGAATGAATGAATGAAAGCTTACATAACAAGATTACGATAACATTCTCTCATATAATGAAATGAAACTTCTATGTCTACTTCGTTATATTCAAAAGTTGCACTAAATTCAGTTTATTATCAAATATTGGAAGATTCTCGTTAATCCAAATTCAATTGAATTAAATTCGTTTCTCGTATTGAAACTCCATGGTTTTTGCAAATCCTTTGTGAATCTCTTCCTTCCTTGAATCATTTTTTTCAAATCATTTTTTTTTGAAACCACTCATTTGAAATGAAAAGGGATGGATGTTTTTATTATTATTATTATTATTATTATAGAAAATTAATTAAATTTTGTTTTCAAAATACTTTTGTATTAATACTTACTAAATAAATACTTCTTCAGTGCACAATTATTGGTTGTGCGCAAATGATTTGGGTACTTTTTAAAAAATTTCATCCACGGCGGTGACGTCGGCATGATGTTCATCATCTAAATACTCAGTGAATCACTTCTACTGAGGCATACTACAAGTATAACCATTCATCTACCAAATTTCCCCTTACAAGGCTTTGGTTTACCCGTGTTAGTTTTTTCAGGCACTTCTCATTGAGCCGCGCTCAAGAAAGTCTTACCACTAGACCAGCGCGCCCAATGTCTTCAATTTCAACGTTTTACAACAAATGATCTTTTCAAATTTTTTACTTATTTAAACTTATGGTTTTTGTCCAGTGTTTTGATGCGGAGGATGTTCTTCAAGGATCAAATGCCTCTCATTCTCGTATCGACAGCCACGACTTTGAGTATGTCAGCGCTTTCATTATCCTAAAGCTGCTCAAACGTAACTGCATTGCAGAACACAAAGAAGAACATGCCTCCAACATGCCTTCCAAAGATTTCTTTGTCAACAGCATATTTAAAGAACATGGTAACGGAAGTCATATGTCGCATGAAAATTTTGAAAAGTTATTGAAATCATTAAATATTGGAAATGTAAAATCAACAGTTGTTGACGATGGACACAAGCACGATGGGCATGATCACAGGAGGCGGAGATCATTGGGAAATGAATTAGAAAGGGTAAGTCATGAAGGTTTTTGCAATTGCTTTTAAGTCCATGGATGTCTCAAGGAGGTGATTTATAATTCAAGAAATGCTAAATAAATGTTTTTTTTAAATATTATTTTACTGTTTACGTGTGTTTAGTGCTATTCGGCTGAAGATATATTAACAGTTTTCAACGTTCCAGAAGGTTCTTTTTTAAATGTGGCAACGTTCCAGGAGGTCTGTCCTTCACTCATTGAGCAAATAGAAAGTGGTCATTGTGCTAAAAAAGAAACTGAAAAGAAACCAGAAGAAAAGAAAGAGAAGGGTGAGACTTGGCAACGTAAGTGTTTCTACTGCAGCTTCAATATTAAAGCCAATGAGAGTCAATTTAATATTCCAACAGTTACTTGTGGTTTTACAAAATCGCTATATAGCATCAGTTTTAAAGTCCAACTATTCAAGTAGATTATGAGCGTCTTGTAAGTGTTCAGAGCATATTTTTCTGTTTCTAGGAAATGAACTAAAGATTGCCTTTATAATTTATAGTAAAATTTTTCGCAAATGATTTTGATAATAACATTACTGTGTTGAAATAGCATGGATTGGAACTATGGTATCAATTCTCATAATCAGCCTCGGTTCGCTGATTGGTGTATTTGTCGTCCCATTGAACAAAAGCAAAACTTTTCCGTTCTTTCTTTTGTTCATGGTCAGCGTTGGTGTAGCTGTGTTAGTGGGTGATGCCATTCTACATCTGTTCCCCCACGTAAGCCTTTTTGAAAATAATGTCATTTAAGAACTTCTTATTTCTTCTAAAAATTCTGGAAAAAGGAAAAGAGAAAGCACTTGCTATAAAAATTCTCACTTTCTATAAGCAATGCAGTCAACTAAATCATCCTTTGAATTTTTAAGGTTTTTCCATTGACCTGTCTTGTAGATGAGTATTCCTTTTCTTGCAGAGAAACGTCTAAACTCTAAACTTCTTGTTTCATTTCCAGTCATTGGGTATGCATCAGCATGGTCACGACGATCATACAGAGGAAGAAAATGGCGGCCATGATTCGCACGAATTCCTGAAATCGGATAGTTTCCTGTGGAAATGCGTACTATTCCTAAGTGGTATATTTGCGTTCTTTACCTTCGAGATATTCATGCATGCATTTGGCGGCGATCACACCCACAGTCACGGAATGGACTCGATGAACAAACAGCAAGTTAATGCCATCGACTCGCACAAACACATCGTGCCAAGTCACAACGTTGAAGGAGTAAAAGGAAGTATACAACTCTGCAGAGAAGCGACAGATAATGTGGCGAACGTAGGTTTTCGATCTGCAATATTCAAATGTAATATCAAGTGTTCTTGTGGGCAAGGTTGTTTCTAACTCAATGTGATATCATTATGCTGGTTTAACTTTATTTTGCACCCAGTACCGCATTGTAATATTGAACGCAAGAACTTGTCTTATTAAATAGATGCATATTAGAATTGAAATCATTCATGTCACAATGCTTAACCTATTATTTAAATGTTTTACATCTCTTGTTCCACTCGTCACACCAGCCATCGTGTTTTACTTTTATAGGGTTGGAGTGCTGTCATGCATAGCCCTGCAGGTGGGATGCATAGTTGCGAGAAGTCCCCGGAGCTAAGTGGAGATGTAAGCTGACCTTGCTGTTATTCTTTTTTAACAAGAAAATTTACATTTCTGTTTTTTTTTTAAATATTACAAATTTGAGTTAATTTGATTGTTTTCACGATTCTACCTGAAATATTTCCGCATTGAAGTCTATACATCGCATTATTTCTTTGAAAGACAATTTTCCTTGCCATATAGAGCGAAATCCACTACAACGAAAACGCCGGGGACAGTGTCATGTCAATGAATATGACTGCGAAAAACTCAAGCAGCGACTTGATTATATCAAAGAAAGCCATTCCCATGAGAAACTTCAAGTCGGTTGTATGGATGGTGCTCATAGGGGACACTCTGCACAATTTCTTAGACGGTGTGGCCATTGGGGCTGCGTTCACCGAACAATGGCCAGCCACTTTGAACGGAGGCATAAGCACATCTATAGCCATCTTACTGCATGAGCTTCCCCATGAATTAGGTACGTACTTTGTTTTGCTTCTGTACAATTTCATTCATTTCACTTTTTCTTCCAGGTGACTTTGCGATCCTTTTGAACTCCGGTCTCTCTATTAAACAAGCACTTCTCATGAACTTCTTGTCCTCGCTGTCCGCCTTCGCCGGTGGAATACTGGGAGTATCCCTGGGCACTAAGTGGGACGCTGCACCATGGATATTCGCCATCACGGCTGGGGTTTTCATTTACATCGCCGTTGCTGATATGGTGAGTTATTAGAGGGTATAGTCTGGAGATGTCATTTACACTTCGTACCATTATGTGTATTCAAAATTGCTGTGACTTTTATGTCTTTCTTAGCTACCAGAAATTCTCCATAACAGCTTAGTGAAAAAGCGCCCATGTTTGACGTCATGTCTAGCCATCTTTGGGATGCTTTTGGGTTTTGCAATTATGTTCGTGTTGGCCGCATACGAAGAACACCTTGAAAACGTCATCTAGTAGTGGGGTATAATCTATTAATTATGCGTTTTTGCATTAATTATTCCGCGTTTTTCATACTTTTTATGTATTTCTAACCTAGCCTTGTTTCTTTTTTGTACTGTTAGAGAAGTCAGAAATAATTGATTTTCTACTAGTTTATTATTGTTTTTAAAAACTCGTTTTACACATTGCATTCGGTTTCTTCTTTTGTCATTTGAATCCATTCTAGTTTGCATCGTTTATAATGATGTTATTATTTTAAATCACGTTTTTTTATTGAATTTTCACTTCTTAATATGTATATTTAACATGTGTCCTAGATTTTACGAGTATTTTTCGCTCTTTTGTTTTCCGCCGTTTTCAAGTTTGTACCGTGTTTCACTAACTCGCCTAAATGATGAGTCATTATTTTGAATCCAATTTGTAAAAAAATAAAACACTTTCATTTTCGTTAACTTGCCTCAGCATGTTCTAGCCATCATCAGAAACAAAGAAAATTTACAAAATCTCGTTTTTAAATACTGAAAATCAATATGCTGTCTATGTAGTAATTAAAATAGGTGAAATGTGATGAGTAGGTTGTAGAAAGAATTGGACAGATGGTAAAAGAATGTCTAAAGAGGTTACACAGAAATAGAATAGGGGTTAAGTTGAGCGTTAAGACTAGGTTTTTCCAATGTGTAAGGTCTCCTTTTTTTAAGTCAAAGGATTAGCGGCCGTATCGATTATAGTGAAGGATTCTTAGAAAATGGAGTGAAAATATGAGAGTTTTTATCGCTTTTAATATATTCCTCTATTCCAGTCTTTAGTTTTCTCACCAATATAGCTGGAACCACAACATATGTGAATTCGTAGACTAACGATTGATTTCGTATTAGAAAGGTTAGATCTTTATATGAAAAGTATTGTTTGGTGTTAAACGACGCAGTATTGTCTTTACAAAGGCGTTTAAAAAGATTTGACGAAGTTTGACGTTTGTTGAAGGTACTTGGCAACGTAAGGGAATTTAAAAATGGCTTTTGAGACGGGCTCTTTGAGTAGATTAGATTATAGTTAATGATCGGATTTATGATAACGATAAGCGTAGGATTTATTATGGTAGTTCAATGTTTCTGAAGCCCAATCAAGTATTATTGTTTTTTAAAAATCCAATAATATTCTATGTTTATTCCATATTCTTGTTTTTCAAAGCTAGGAACCTCCCTGTTAGTCACCTATCAATATCTTTTGTAGACAGCATTTTTCAATTAGCAGGAGGTCGGTACAAAACAACAAAAGTTTGAAAAATATTGTTTCTGTTCCTTTGTTTCCTTATCCATTCATTCGCATAGATAAACATATCGCTGCGAGTGCTGTTTTTTTGTTTCTTCGCCAAACTCAGCTAGTTTTCAATATTTTGGGTGTGTGCTACAGCAGCGGGGCTACCTAATTTCAACGAATGATTAAAACCCACCACATTTATTACACCATAGATGCTTAGATCATACATCACTAGTGACAGGCGAAACGGAATCATCGGCAACATTGTAGCAGCGCTTCTGTCCGCAACAAATCAAATCAATGTATTTCGTGCTTACCAAGTTTAGGTAAATATCTGTGCACAAATACAAATAGCACAGAAACGTTGCAAATAGTGAAACACTACAAAATACACAACGACCTCATATCGATAAGTTATATAACTCAAAAGTAAAACTGCAAAGTACGATCAAAAAAACCTATATTGCCAAATGATCTCATGGAAAAAATGCTTGAGTGGTTGGATTAGATGAGAAAAAAATAGTAAAAAAAAAAGAAAAAAGACAGCAAACAAAAAATTGTATATATATACACCAGAGATAAACTACTACCAAACAGTCTATCTGCGCTCTTTGGCTGTAAACTACTTCCATTCGATAAAAACCCGGGACTTCGCCCGATCGGTATTGGGGAGGTGCTGAGGCGTATAGTTAGTAAAGCTGTGACCACTGTCCTTCGACCTGAACTGCAATCTACTGGTGGAGGCCTTCAGCTTTGCGTTGGACAAGCTGGTGGAAGCGAGGCTGGAATTCACGCTATGTCCGAAATTTTTGAAGATGACAATACACATGGTATAATCCAAGTGGATGCCGATAACGCGTTTAATTTATTATTATTATAAAATAAGGTTTACATCAAAAATTCAATGTATAGGCATAAAACAGTACCTGTCAACCTATAACAAAGCAAAGTCATGCAAAAGCATAAAAATGCGAAGAGAAGAAAAACTTGATAATAATAGAAAATAAAAATAAATCGAAAAATCGCTGGTAACTCTTCATATTTTGGGTTGCAAAGAAAGACACAAACAAATAATCGTAATTAAATAATCAAACATACAAATATCTTTTGTTTCCTAAGAACAAATCCAATCGATTTTTGAAAATGTTCAGTGACTCCGCAGTAACAACTTCGTTAGGGAGGCTGTTCCAGCTGTCTACAACTCTCATCGTAAAGAATTGCCTCCTGGAGTCGAGTCTGCAGAATTGTTTTTTCAATTTATATGAATGACCTCTCGTCCTCGTCAGTGATCTTCCATCGATGTCGAACAGTTTGGTTTCACAGAAATAGAAGTTGTGAAACCATTTGTAAACTTCTATTAAATCGCCTCTTATGAAACGGTAATTCACACTTGAAAGACCTAAGCGTACAAGGCGGCTTTCGTAGGATAGATTTTTCATACCGGGCAACAATTTTGAGGAACGACGAAGAACGTTTTCAATTTGTCTTTTGTCTTTCAGCAACATTGGGTTAATAACTGTGCCACAATATTCTAGATGCGGGCGAACAAGTGCTATGAAAAGCTTCGTGAACATTTTTGTGTCGAGGTAAACGAAAGTGCGTCTGATCAATCCAAGAATGCGATTTGATTTGTTGACTTGAGTCGTGATGTGAATTGCGAATTTCAAGCAACTATCAACTTGAACTCCCAAGTCACGTTCGCATTTCGTTGGTTTGATCACAACGCGTTTTGTTTCAAGCGGGTCCCACATGGTATACGTATGTAGCTTGTTGTTATGACCAAGATGCAGGACTGAACATTTATCAATATTAAAGCACATTCCCCAGTTTTTTGCCCAAGAAACTAGCGAGTCGATGTCTTTCTGAAGTAGGTAATGCGATGTGGCATAGATTATGAACAGTAATGCAGATAATACAGTACCTTGTGGAACGCCACTTCGGACCTCATTCCAGTTTGAAAAGCCATTGTTGACTCTGACTCTTTGGCGGCGGTTACGAAGAAAGTTTTTGATCCAATTAAAAGTTTTTACTTTGATACCATATGCTTTGAGTTTGACTAGGAGACGCTTGTGAGGTACTTTGTCAAAGGCTTTCGCAAAGTCTAGGTATATGTTGTCAATAGGAATTCCTTTGTCTAGAGCTTAAGTTCAAGAGTCGATTACTGAAAGCAAATTTGTGACACAAGAATGGCCAGAACGAAACCCGTGTTGAACTGGGGTGAACATATTGTTTTCTCGGAAGTGATGAAGCAAATGATCCTTAATAAGTTTTTTGTATACTTTTGTTACTACACATGTGAGACTAATTGGTCTATAATTGGACACAATAGATTTATCTCCTTTTTTGAATAGTGGCGTTATGGTTGCGTCTTTCCAAATTTGTGGTATGTTACCCGAATCGAAGATCTTCTGAAAAATAATAGAGAGTAAAGGTGAAAGTTCAGTAGCAGATTCTTTGAGTATTCGAGGATGTAGTTGGTCAGGACCAGAAGATTTGTATGTTTTTAATTGAAGTAGATGTCTTTTTATATTAGCAGGCGAAAAGTCAGGTTTGTCAGCGAATGGAGTGAGACAATGATAGTGCTTGAAAGAAGGAATATTCGATGAATTGTCGTTTGTGAACACGCTTGCAAAATACTGGTTGAACTGAAGAGCTTTTTCTATGTCGGTTGTTGCAGTAGACGCGTTGTATGACATGTCCGGAAAAGAAGATTTTGATTTTAGTTTGCTTTTCACATACGAGAAAAAGGCTTTAGGATTGTCCTTTATATTTTCAGCAAGTTTCTTTTCAAATTGTACTATTGCTTTTCTGCACGATGCTTTGGCTTGGTTCTTTGCTTTTGCATATTCGTGGTAGCTGTTCTTGTTTGGAGATCTTAAATAGGCAGAATATTTTTGCTGTTTTATTTTGAGTTTCATAGTTGTTTCTATATTTAGCCATGTTGAAGATTTTTTGTGAGAGTGTGGTTTGGTTGGAATATTATTATTGACTAACACAAGCAGTGACTGGTGAAGCCAATTCCATGAAACGATAGAATCTAAGGACGCCAGATAATCAATGTTTTAAGAATTTAGCCCATCTTTGATTTTTTTGTAATTTCCTTTTAAATAAAAAAAATATTTCGAAGCAGTTGTAGATGTATCAGTGAATGACGTAAATAGTTTGAAATACAGAAGTTGATGATGACTTTTACCAATAGGTGAAAGATGCTGTATAGGTGATATTATGCGTTCTTCTGAAGTGAATATTAGATCGATGGTAGTGGGATTTTGAAAAGGTCGGATATGCGTTGGTTTAAAAGCATGTTGGTATAAATAAGAATTTTGTATGTGTTCATTGAATACTTCTGATTTGGATGAGTTAGGGAGATGAAAGTCGGCAGTTGACCAGTCTATGTCTGGGTAGTTAAAGTCTCCCAAGAATAGCTTGTTTCAGTATGTTCGGCTGTCATTTAATAATTGAGTATGAAGTAGGTTATCATTTTCAGGAGTGCTGTTCGGCGATCGATAAAAGGTACTTAAAAGCAGATCTAGGTATTTTAACCGGACAATGCAACTGACCATTTCACTGAAGGATACTTCCATGTTGGTTTGGGTAGTGTTAATTGTGTTGCGAACATATATTATAATACCTCTACGGCAGGAGGAAGAGTTGTGGTTGGTAAAATGGTTATAATTGTCTATTGAGATTTCAGCTTCCAGGACATCAAATCTTTTATTCTTAGGTAATGTTTCAACCAAGCTGATGATATCAGGATTATGCTCTTTTAGAATCTGAAAAAGTTCCGATCTTTTATTTAACAATGAGTCAACGTTAGTATAAACTATTTTTAGGTCTTTTGAATGAGCGCAGTTTTTATGCCAGTAGATTCTTTCCTTGGTCTTTTTTTCTCTCGAATAACTTTTAAGTTCCAAGGTGGACCCGTAATCCGATAAAACCATTCTCCCGAGACATCGCTTTTTATCAAATGTTTTTGTTCTATTCGAGCTGTGTTGAAGTGATCACGTTCTTCTTTAGATTGATCTGGGTTGATGTAGGTACCAGGTAATGACTTTTTTAGAAATCTTGTATTTCTTAGAATTTGATTCTTTGTCTCAGAATTTGTCAGTGATACAAGGAGCGTCCGAGGTTTGTCGTTGTTTTGCGGCCTAACCGTTTACAATCTTTGATAACGTTTCTCTCAAGTTTAAGATTACACCCTTTATGAGCAACGTTAAGGAAATCTGCTATAGGGTCTTGAGTCTCAACACAATTGTGAACAATGAGATTTAATGACCGGTCTTGTATGTTTATCTCGTTAATGGTTTCTTTCATTATTTTTGATGAGTTAAATTGGTTCACCTTCTCGGATTGCGAGTTGTTCTTTGTGACCTCAGCATAGTTGCAGTAAATCTTTTGTTGTCCGTCAAGAATGCTTGTTTATAGTTTATCGATTTTATTGTCAAGTTTATTCAACTTCTTAATAATTCGATTAACTGGTGGTTCTGCTATGTTCATACATATTTTTTGGCAGGTATCACATACCCAAAATAACTTATGCATTTCGATTGCTTGGTAAGCCGATAGTGATAATGATTGACAACTCATATGATACCAAAATTTACACATATTGCATTCAATAGCGTCATCGGTGTCTTCAACTTTAATCTTACACGGATTGTTCTTATTTCCGGGACAAATATCTTTGGATTTGTTAAGAGCCATAATAATTGACAAACGTTAAACTTTTCAAATCAACAAGTGAAATACCTTCAATTACTTATAATTGCAAACGGATGTTGTAGTGCAAATGTCTTGCAATTATGAAAATTCGGGTTGTAAGAGCAGAAAAGCGCAAATTCAAAATCGTAGAACAAAAAAATAAAATGATTGAATTAATGTACTAGGGTAAAGAAAAGTTGTTCCACACTCAAACCTTATTTTTTCGGGATATGAGGCAGTTTCCTGGGGTTTTGACCCAAGCTCCCGAAAGTCCTCAACAACCCGGAAAGATTCGATGAATGGAAACACACAAAATGTAGCTATGCGAACACCAATATACGTGAGTGTAAAATGAAATAGTCAATAATTCGAAGATTCAGTGACTCAGACAGTTGCTTCCAACAAACTGTAACGCTAAGGTTTAATAAATTGCGAACTTACGATCGATTTTCTAAGAGCTTCCAAAATGCGTCTGCTCGGAGCAAGCTCAAGTTATTAACTGATCGGATTAATCGAACTGTCCTTCTATATAACTGTCCTTCGAACTGTCCTTCTACATAGTCTCCATATACTGTGCCCCGAATTAGCGCTATATGCCTTCAACTGTTACCAACAACCTGCACGCTTATTTGTCACCGGTGGCTTAAAAATTTATTCCGCCGAAGGTACCACTCAAGGAGACCCGATTGCGATGCCATGCTACGCGATAGGCATTTTACCACTGCTATCATCAATCACTTCAGAAGTTAAGCACGCTGCTTTTGCAGATGACTTAACTGGTGCGGGTAAACTTGCGGGTTTGAAATCATGGTGGGAGTCCATTTTAAAATATGGACCATATTTGGGGTGCTATGCTAAACCAAGTAAATCTTGGCTTATTGTGAAAGAAAAATTTCTGCTCCAAGCTGAGATAGTGTTTCATAAATCGGGCCTACAAATAACATCGGAAGGTCGTAAACATCTCGGAGCCGTTATCGGATCGCAAAAATTTAAAATCGAGTTTGTCGATTCCCTGGTAAATACCTGGGTCAGTCAAGTTGAGGAACTAAGCAACATTGCGAAAATAGAACCACATGTCGCATATTGTGGATTTACCCATGGATTACAAAACAGATATACTTATTTTATGAGGACCATCCCGGATATAAGTGATAACCTAAAACGTTTGGATAGAGCGATTGACCTGCTAATCAAATGCCTATTTGATGGGTACGAATGCAATCCTATCGAAAGAGAACTGTTCTCACTTCCTTCTAAACTAGGTGGCCTTGGTATAATAATACCTTCGAAAGCCTCGCCTCTACAGTATGTGAATTCAATACGCATCATGAAAAGTTTGTCTGAACACGTGCTATTCCAGAAAGGTATTCTCGATATTGATAGTGGGTCCGTCGTAAAAGTAAAAAGCGACATCAAAAACACTAAAAGACGTGATCAACAATCTTTGCTATTGAGCGTCCATGACCGTTTACCTAAATCTAAACAAAAACTGCTTGATGCTGTCGGCGAACAAGGTGCATCAACATGGTTATCTTCCCTTCCACTAAAAGTACACTGCTTTTACCTAAACAAGCAGTCATTTTTTGATGCTGTTTACATCCGATATGGTGTCCCGTTGCGACGGATGCCTATGAATTGTGTATGTGATAATATCTACTCGATTGAACATGCATTAACCTGTAAACGAGGCGGTTTTGTAACAATACGACATAATGAAGTGCGTGATTTGACTGCCGATCTGCTTTCAGAAGTATGTAAAGATGTTGCCATAGAACCCGGGCTAACTCCGCTCTCTGGAGAGAAATTTGTTTTAAATTCAGCGAACCTTAGTGATGATGCGAGGCTTGATGTAGTTGCACGTAGTTTTTGGGAGAGAGGGAGGAAGGCATTTGTTGATATGAGGGTTTTTAACCCACTAGCCAAATCCTTCTCTCGCCAGTCATTGAAAGCAGCTCATATAAGCAACGAAAAACAGAAGAAGCGTGAATATGGTGATCGTATTACAGAAGTTGAGCATGGCTCCTTCACCCCGTTAGTCTTCACGTGTTTCGGAGGAATGAGTCCTGAATGTGCAATGTTTTACAAACGACTCAGTCTGATGATTGCTGAAAAGAGAGACACTGCTGTTGCCTTGGCAACATCGTTGATAAGAACCAAACTTTGTTTTAATCTTTTCATAAATATGTTATCAAACACAGGGGGTAGTCTAGAATGTTGATGCTCCCATACTAATAAACAATTTAGACTATGAACTAGATCATGAAAAGGGAGTATGTTAGAGAGAGTAAACAAGATGTCAGTGCTACATTGAGGAGGTTGAAAGAAGATTAAACGGAGAGCTTTTCGTTGAAGAGAAGAGATTCTGTGAAGAGAAGTTTTATGTGAATGACCCCAAACCTGGCAAGCGTATCTGAGATGTGAATTAAAGATAGCATGATAGATGTTTAATAGGGTATCGAAGGATACATAGTGCCTGACCTTAGCCAACATTCCGTTAGAGCGAGAGAGTTTTAATGAGATATTATGAATATGATTTTTGAATTTCAAATTCTCATCTATATGGATACCAAGATATTTAATTTTCTCTCCGCTTAGCCTGAAATTTAGATATTTAGGGATATTAACAATATTTTTTTTATTTAGGAGAGTTTTAGGAGATCTAAAGATAATTAATTCAGTTTTACTAACATTTAGAGATATTTTATTGGCTCGAAGCCATTGTAAGAGAGTTGATAGGTCATGATTAATATATTTGTTAACTTTTTAAGAGATTTATTTATTATCAATAAGTCAGTATCGTCTGCAAAATGATAGCAAGTTGATTGTGATATAGATTTGTTTAGATCGTTTAAGTAAATGGGAAGAGCAAAGGTCCAAGTATGGAGCCCTGGGGAACTCCTGCATTAACAATGTGTGTGTCAGAGAAATGGCTATCAAATACAAATTGTTGACGGTTAGAAAGATAACCGACTTGGAGTATATACAGATACCGACAAAAGTATATACAGTGAAATAGGAAGTGAATTCCCAATGAATTAAATTGTGCTTAAAAGAGTCGTATAATAACGGGAGGATGATTGTGAGGAAATGGGGATGTTGAAGGTTAACATCAAGTTCATGAATTGAAGAAACTAAAATTACTTTATTTTCTGTGTTAACATATGACTTGATGTTGTTAACTGGTGCTGTCAGTTGTGGTGTAGCTGCAATCCTTGCTATTAACGGATATATTATCTGGTCAAGTCACACTTCCAACACCACAGTTCATGTGTTAGTTGTTCTTGTCAAAGACAGTGGGGAGTATGCTAACCTAATTAAGGAACTAAGAACTAACGATAAGGAATACCTTTTTATGTATTTTACATAACAAACTCAACACTATATGTCACAATCAACACTATATGTCGCAATTGCCACTATTTTTTAAAAAATGCCACTATATGTCACAAAAGTTTCAAAACTTAACACTATATGTCACAAAAGTACAAAAAATTAGGTAACCAAAAATGCGTTATATTTGTTCGTCAGTGACTTTTGAAATGCGTTGATTAGCAGCTATTTATGTAAAGCATTTTTGTATTAGAATTTAGCCACTTCTTTTTCTTTTTCCACGTCTTTCAACTTTCAACTTTTCATGAAAATAAATAAAGTATATATACTGCTGTAAATGCAGAAACCATGCTTTAAAAATAAAAAAAACTCCATGAAAATTGTTTTCTTACACTCATTTGCCCAATAAAAGAGTACAGCGATGGTCTTAATACTTGGGTCAGTTTTCCCGAGATCTGATAAATGGAAAGAATACCTTATTTAGGTATTCATACTATAGGATATAAATTCCTGTAGAATTTCAATTGGCCAAAAATTCATTGAATGTGACATTTTTGGCTCAAATTTACGAAAATTACGACCAGTGTTTTTCAAATTGTGACAGATAGTGTTGGTTTGCGACATATAGTGTTGGTTTGCGACATATAGTGTTGATTGTGACATATAGTGGAGATACAGCACTTATGTATAAAAGTCAGTACATTTGATTTGCAGATTGAACAATAAAACGAACGACGGTTTTCCAGCGCTGTTATCAAAACTTTTTGATGCTCCACTCTTGGTCTGATTTTCATCTTCATTTCTCCTCTTCTTCGTGAAAATGTTCAAGATGTCACCAAATGAGTTCGTGTTTTGATAACTTTTTTATGATTGTAAAGTTACAAAGCAGCTAATTTTCTTTAAGTAATTTTTCCCTCAATTTTAATATACCAATTGACAGTAGTCATGAAAGGATTTCATGTGTATCGAACTGAATGGAAACCCTGGACAAAGCCTCTCTTTTAAACGGGAGTTCAAATATTCTTATGATCGTTTCGCTGGGAATGCAACATTACGTGGAAAGCTATGTGACTGTCGGTCATGTGCCAAAAGAATTACGACTCCTTTATGTAGTATACAATATCAGAGGGAGCCCAATTCTCTGCTACAGTAAAATCTCTACGAAGCTGTTTCTGTTAAAACAATTGTGATTAGAAATAATGATTGTCCAATGGCTAAATCCAAGAGCGATGAAACAATGGGGAAACAATGCGGAAAAAGTTGGTTATCTGGAAGATAATGTACACCCGGATGATTCGAAAGAAAGCTTTAAAAAGAATGCGGGATACTTGATGAATGAGAGTGCAGAGAATGATACTGAGGTGAATTGAAAATGAAGTAGATTTAAGATTATGCTGAATAAACATAGGTGTGTTGATTTTAACCCTGATTGAAAATCTTTTAAAATTTTACATTTTTTTAAGGGGACAACCGCGTTAATTTTCTGTAACGGTAGTATCTATGAGAAATATTAATGTCCGAGTGTTAAAAAGAATAATGTCTGTGGGGGGGACTAACAAATGGGTACCAAAACGTCGGCTTGAAATAACTGCTGCAAAACATTATCGCTAGAGATTAACACATAGATTTACAATGGTCTACCGTAGAGTCCGAACACGAAATAGATGTTTTACTTTAAACTAAAAACGTTTGAAATGTAGTTCGAGCACAGGTTCCTGTTACTAGGAGTTATCTGATAATATACACTTACACGTACAAATAAATGATTGCCAATAAATAAGTTATTCGTTTTTTACAAATTAATTTATTACGTACTGGAAGAATGCCACAAGCTTATACTCGGCGCAACGAACACCATTAAGTAAAGCGCACTGCCAGAGGTTTAAAGAACTTTCTTCTGCGAAAATGGAAAGACGCAAAACGCGCAGTATTATCTTTACGTGTCAGTCTACTTAAAATTCTCAAAAAGAAAACAGACGTCGCGCCTGGCATTCCGCGTGTCATGTGATATCTTCCAAGAAATCCTGTACGCGATCATACTCGTCCGCTTCCATTAGCGCTAATTTCTTCGCGAGTCGATGAATCTCGACCGAACCGTCGCCATAAACCACAGCCTGTGACGTACATAAAAGAAACATTACGGGCATGCCCCACTAGCTTTTACATCTATAGTTCAGGTACTGGAATGGATAATAGTTACTTGTTTGGCTTTACACAACGTACTCAGAATGAAAAATATACCAGAGCTTTGATTCTAACCATCGCTATACCAATAACACGAACGACACAAAATAGCTAGGAACGTTGAAATGTGTCTCTACATTACACCACTATCTTACTTTTTAAGTCCGCAAACAATATCTGGTGTTAACCTAGTAACTGGAACTCATTAACCCTGATTAAGACGCGCTGTGTATTTTCAAGACTAGATTAGAAATTAAAGAGTGTATTTTTATGACAGGATCACAGATTAAAGAGTGTATTTTTATGACAGGATCACAGATTAAAGAGTGTATTTTCATGACCAGATTAGAAATTAAAGAGTGTATTTTCATGACCAGATTAGAAATTAAAGAGTGTATTTTCATGACCAGATTAGAAATTAAAGAGTGTATTTTCATGACCAGATTAGAAATTAAAGAGTGTATTTTCATACATTCATTCACTGTGGAAGGCCTATTCATTTAATCAACAAAATTGATAAAGTCGTAAGGAAGTTAATTTCAATCATAAATCTATTGCACAAACATTAGTCTTTATTTTATGGCGCGATATACAGGAAAAATAAGATGGTTTTTTTAAATCAACGGAAACCGAAAAAATATGGCAAGTTTTCGTGTATATTCGTGGAAGTTCATTTGCAAGGAGATTCGAATGAAAATATTAAACACACATAGCGTTTTCGGGGATAACAAAGATCACTTTTCCAGAATACAGAATACAGGTCCCGTCTCACCCAAGCACTTAATGAGTGTCACTCAGGTTTCAATAAGGCTTGCTTGAGTAGCTCAAATTATTATAAAATGCTTAAGGCAAGCGGAGATTGTTGAAATATCAGGGGGTAAACTTAAGTAAGCTCACATTACCATTTCAGCAGCTCGGCCAGGTGTCCCAACCCCCAGAGACGCGTAATCGTTTGCAAACGAAAACCCAATCGCTCTGGGATATTCAAAAGATTGAGATAACACTCTCCGCATCACAGCATATTAAGCTCTTTACCTTTTATCTTTCCTCTGGAGTTGATGACGTAGAACAGGGTGACTTTCATCTTTCAGTATATCCCTAAAAACACGAAGAGGTGAGATGATGTGAAAGGTATGTCGTAGGTGACAATATTGATGATGGAATTCACCCAAAATCATGATTTCTTAACAACACAACTATTTCTTTGTATCTACATAAATAATAAATAATAACAATTTTAATATTGTAAAATTTTTGAGACGTAGACTCGAATAAAAAGCTCACACGAAATCGCCTCCCACTCGAAATATGATTAATTGAATTGCTGTCCTTCTGATACGTAAAAGTAAATAAAATGTATTTTTCGTTATTGTTCCTTAGGATCACATCTAAGATTCTATAGATAACCAAAGAAATGTAACGATTCAACGAAAACAAAAGTACTCGTAAACAACTCGTAAAGGTCACACGTACCACGCGTACAAAACAGACTGCGCGTCAAGAGCAAAGAAAACGTTTGGTTTACTTCTAGACCACTTCGCGTCGATAATTTCGTTACCGTTGCTAAAATGCGACCAACTGAGTAGCGAGTGCTCTAAGAAATATTGTTTGATAGAATGAATGGCACACGAAACAACCAAGAATGTCTACTTTGCTTCAAGTTGAAAATTCGCACCACTCCGTTTTTATACGCGGCCTGAAAACAATAAAAGGTACATGGTGAAGCAATCTTTTGAAATTTCATTTAGGAATTATTTGAGAAAAGACTTTTTGGTATCAAGAGGTATTTGGAGTCATTGGTACAAGGTGGTATTAGATATTATCAGGTGGTATTTGGTGTTATTGATACCAGGTGGTATTAGATATTATAAGGTGGTATTTGGTGTTATTGGTATCAGGTGGTATTAGATATTATCAGGTGGTATTTGGTGCTATTGGTATCAGGTGGTATTTGGTACGTACCAAAATGTAAGGCGTGCGCCATGGTGATAAATCAAGGGAGTTGATACATACGGAACAATCTGAAACAAAGAAATTTACTGAGTTAATCTCGTTTTAGGGAACCATTTGATGCTTTTACTTTGATCTAAACGGCAAAATGAGACGACTTTGACGTGTCAGTTTTACCAATATTAAAAAAACAACAGATCTCACTGTATGAAGAATTGACAGCTTTTAAAGGTCAAAGCAAACCGTGAATAGAACTAGACGAACCTTCGTCGTTTCTTAGACACTTGGGAGTAGCACGTTTACCAAACCTCACTCTATGGACGATTTCGCCCTAACAAATCACAAATAGGGGAACATTTTCACAATAAAATGCAGATACATTATGAAAGAAACAAATACCTGGTCTGTGCCAACATAAAGGTGATTTGGATTCGTCAGACCAACTTGGAGACATGTGACGAAAAATTGAGTTCCGAAAGATAAACTAAAAACGGCACTTTATGGAATTGAAGGAAAACGTGCAAAACTTACTCTGGATTTGGAGGAGAAATAACTCCACTCTTTAGCAGCTTGATTGTACCTTTCGGTGATAAGCCTTCAATAGAATAAGCATTGTACGAATATCTCTATCACTGTACATTATCGTAGAGACTTTTGCCAGATTTTTTACAAATAGTAGAGGAGAATTAGGTAGAAACCCGGGGGAAAATATAATAAAGATGTTGTTGATTCTAGAGGTATATATGAAGGACTGTGCAGAGTTTCAGCTTTGTTATTATATATTTTTTCTGGGTTTTGCCACTTTGTGTGAGCTATTTCTCCTCTACTAAAATGTCTGCGCTCACATGGGTAAATTTCAACTTCGCTCATATAAGTGTCGCTTGAAGAGTTCACTTGCCACATAGAGTTCACGGGATTTAATGATTGTACTTACCAAGGTTATCGTTGATCGTGGAAAGATCCATAGCGTTCACATGAACCTCAACTAAGATCTACAGGAAACATAGGATGTTTAAAAGAATGTTTTACGATTGGTATTAGAGTATGAGTAACATCAATTTCCATTCTCAGATGCGTGGTGCACCGGTGTGACAAAAATATATTGTATCAAACTCACCCAAATGAAGACCGCACCGCTTTCATCGATAGACGCCAATTGGAAGGAAATGTCGATACCTGAAGGAAAAAATAAACCTTGGACCATGATAGGCGAATCGATATCATTGTCTGTAGGCTAACATTAGGAAAGTGATCAGTGCAATACTAGTAAAGCTTTAGTTTTTGTAATCTACAAACTTACCATCATGCGATGATGATTTCGAACTAAAATAAACAATGAACTGATATCAGGCATCCAAGACCAGTAAAGATGGAGATGGCTTACCTCATGTGAGATACCAGGGGAGTAATAGAAACAATGGGTAGCAAGTGGCTTTCTGCATTTGCAGCTAAAGGGAAAATCAATCAGAGTTACAAAATGAAGCTGTTACTATAAAAACCTCATTATTCTTCTATGCTAGAATTATAGAGCAATATTTTGCCGCATATTTAGAGCTTTGTTGATTTCAAGTCGGTTCGACACTTTACAATTTAAAGAGAAATTTAGCTTCAATTTATAAAACAAAGTCCTTTTAATAGATCGCACTCTCTTTAACTATATGGAAACACATAATGGAAAAATGATGTCAAATATCTCTGCTTTTGAAACTCACCAGTCGTGTACGTAGCAGTGCGAAATATTTGCACTGTGTTTCCGACTTTCACTTCGTTATGGAAACTGTCCGGCTCCCTCAGGTCCCACACCGCCACCACGCCATCAGTCTGTAAAGTTTTCACCGGAATAACTGCCAAATCACAAAAACACACGAAAATTTCTTTTACTAATAAAACCAATGTTCGTTTAGAAACAGAATTGAACATTTAGATTTGGAAAAAATATTTGTCTTGTTGCCAGTCGTTATCCAGCGATAGCGCAATGGGAATGGCGTTCGGCTCTTAACCGAAAGGTTCTCTGTTCGAGACCATGCTATCACAAAGTTGTTTAGTGAGCAGTTATAAATAAACAACGCCATATTTCATCAAAAATAACCGTCGCACAAATGGGAGCAACACTAAAACTCTGGGTCGAAGTCTTTATGATAATGCTTAATGAGGGTTCTGGAAGCCTCGTTAAAAAACAAACAAACAAACCATGCCAGCAAATGCTAAGTTGGCCTTTCCAGTGCTGAGACAACAACTTGTTGGTTGCGCCTCGCATGTCAACATCCTAAGAAAAACGAAAACAGGATTAGTAAATTCCCTAAACTTTTTACATGTTTTTCTTTCTTTAAAAATAAGTACCATAAATGACCGATCTAAGCCCACTCCCGAACTGACGCTCCTCCCGAATAAACGCCCAGGGTTAAAGTTAATTTTTTTAACTAACGCCCACTCCCGATTAAACGCCCATTCCCGAATAAACGCCCAGGTCCATAGAGAAAAATTAAAATAAACGCCCATGGGCTTTCATTTGATTCACAGCAAAATTAATACTATTTTCTTTAATCTTTAAAGTGTGGATATTTTGAAACAGTTTCACTTATTTTAAGCGTAAAATGTTCATACAAGTTACTCTTTCTATTCAGTTCGCTAAACAACACATCTGCGATCTTCTTGCTCTTGGTGTAGCACAAGTACGTTCCAGGCACAACTAGTCCAACTTCTCTGTATCTTTTCCCAGTGACTCAAACTTCGACCATGTTTTGTGAGTTTGAAATATCAAATTAGCTGGAATAAACCTTTCAAGGCCTACATTACAGAAAAATTCAACCAGTGGTTAGCAGAGGGTTTACACGAATTTACTGAAGCTGGAAATATCAAAGCAGCACCACGGCGGAAAATTGTTCAGTGGATTCTCGAATCGTGGTCACATCTATCGAAAGAAATGATTGCCAAGTCGTTCAAGGTTTGCGCCCTAAATCTCCCAACAAATGGCTCTGAAGATGACCAAATACATTGCTTTAAGGAGGGTACGACTTGTGAGGCAGGAGCAGAAAAGTTAAAAGCACAACTAGCTGTAATTACAAACGAGGAGATAGGTGATACCAATCCCTTTTCTTTCATTAATGAAGAAGATATGGAGGCTGCGACCCAGCCATTCCACCTCCTCGGTGACGATGAAGAGAATGACGAGAAACTTGATATCATGTAGTCAACGTACATCTTCTCGATTATATTACTTTTGTTGATGGACTTTGTTTATTAACGCCCCTCCCTTACTAACGCCCCTCCCGTATAAACGCCCAGGGTAAAATTCGTTTGTAAAAATAAACGCCCAGGGCGTTTAATCGGTTATTTACAGTACATATTTCAGTGAAATTGTAATGCTAATAAAGGAAGATCATATCATAGTGTTGGAATCGTTTGGCAGTCTGTTCTAATTAGTAACTAACACAAAGGAAGCTTGAAAACCCCCTCACATGTGTGGTTTATTGGGCTCGTTTGTATTCCATACACAAAGAAGTCCCTTTGGTGATTTTTGTCCTTGGGTCTGAAAAATAAAGTATGCATGTAGTTATTTTATCTTTAAGTACTAGCCACTCGTCTGAAATGCTTACAGGCAGCATCAGTAACTAAGTGGTCTAAGTGCTGTGCTTATAATCAAGAGGTCCCTGGTTCAACTTCTAGTTGGGTCGAATCTTGCAACATCCCTGGACTGCGCTTAGTTCTTTCTCGGTGAAATGCCTTATTCTTGGATTTGTTTCGTGTTTCTGGGTTAAGAACTGAGAGAGGGTTTGTACATAAAGGTTTGTACTTCATATAACATCAAATACATAAAAGTTGTAATTTTAATTATTTAAGGATCTGAAGAACAGAAACTGATATCAAAAGGTGAGGTACAGTTACACATGCAACCCTTAAGCCTTGCGTGGCTCTTTGATGCCGTGAAAAATACAAAAACACTACTAAACTATTTTACAAAATACAAAGATAAATATTTAACATATATTATAGCTAAAGAAAGTTAAATTTTATTTCACTACTTTCGAATCTGAAAGCATGAATCAAAAAACCAAGTTAAAAGAAAGATTTTATATTGTTCAAGGTGACATAGATTCATCGCCTACCATTACATTACTTGGGCCATATGCAGTAAGTAGAATGTTGGTTTGTGTAGTAGAATAGGCTACGTCACATAGCGTTCGACCTGCAAAAACCATTCATTACGGTTGATTTCAACAATGTGAAGGTAAAAAATGGTAGGTTTAATGGTAGTAAACACATTGAAAATATATGAAGTTTAAACCTAAAACTAAGAAGTCTGAGCTGGACAGAGTCACGTATCCATCACTATAAACAGTTTTGTATTCAGTGTATCGTCGCTGGGGCTGTTCGATTCCAGCTTCCAATTCCTCTAGTAACGAGATACAAACCTAAACGTGTAAGAAACAATGCTCAAGTTAAGAAGCTTTAATGCTATGTTGAGCATGGCACTAGAGAGTTCAAAAGCTTAATTACTGATACGTATTAAAAGTAAGAGACCCTATATATCATTGCATTTACTAATACCAGAAAGCCAGGTGGACTAACAGGGCTTTGAGACTTTTTAGACAAGTTAGGCATAGACATTTCTCTAAAGCTACCTTTTTTATACAGATCCCTACCTTCGAAGCTTTGATGAGAAATTTGTTGAGACGGACAGAATTCGTTGAAAGTAAAGACGACAATGATGTATCATTTGATTTGCTTTCTTCATCACCAACTGAAAACAAATTGATGTGAACCAGAAATATTTCGTTCCAAAAAAGTAAAACATCCCCTAGCCAATGAAGGCAGGCGTAAGAAATAACTTAAAACACAGAAATAAAAAGAGTACTATCTGGGGGATTGCCTTGCCTTAATTCCCATAAAAAATGTGAATATAGTTTACCTTCGATAACACTCTACTAGTGAAAAACAGAAATTCAAAATTTTCAAACGTAAAGGTCGAAACGTTTCCCACGAACAACACTTTTTAACTTTTTTTAACACAGCAAAAGCACATTGATATTCAAAGTAGATTCTTACAAGTTTAGTGCACTACCGTTTCTTATAAATTTCTCTTATTTCGTTTTCTAAGAATAAACGAAATCAACGAGAATGTCACTCTTACTTCCGCATGCTTTCAGATCATGGGAATGTTGACACCATCTTGATTCTGTCTCGATTTCATCAGTCTGCACATCTTGAGTTTTGTCGTCGTCGTTAGTCTGGGTGCACATCTAAACAAAAAATTGGGTCAATCAATGCAACCCCATAATTATAACAAAACACACTTTAAACATTCTAAAAGTTTTTCTTCTGAACTTTCGGTTTTAATAATTAGAATTTTGAAAATCATTAAATTTGTTGGCAGTTAAAATATCCCCAAATTACAATGTTTAAATGAAACAGAAAATACTAACTTGACATAAATATGTTTAGAAATATTATGAATATCCAATTCATGGCTTTCCGTTGTCACTTACAGAAATGGTTTTAAGAAAACAATTTTTCGAAAAAACTGAGATTTTCATCATTATGATCTCCAGTGACTATCAAAAAATGGGACCAAAAATTATATTCGACACTGTCCTCTACTCCACAAATCTCCATCACCTGCTTGGCATCAGACTGTCCGAATCTTTTCATGTAAAGTTCGTACTCAGACAATGGTGACATTTCGAACAGCTCAAATGAACGTACATCAAGCTGTATCAACTGTAGAAGGACCTGGGAACGAAACATTGATTTTCATGCAAATGCACAAAAGAAAAGTCTTTTAAAAAATAGAAATAAATTGCCTTTGTCACAAGGTGACACACACGAATCTACATAGTGTTTATTGGATAAAACAAATAAATTTAAAAAAATATTCTCTTTGAATATATTGAATATATATATATATATATTCTCTTTAAATATTATAAACAAATATGAATTATATAAACAAATAATTTAACATGAAACGAAGCACACACTTCCCCTCTTTGTTTAGTTTTCTCGGCGATTTTATTGTTGATCTGCTTCTTATTTGCGGCTGCAAAGTCCATTTTTCCAGTAGTTGCTGGTTCCCCGACATCTTTGTTTGTGTCTTTTTCTGCAAGAAAATTTTTTTAAATAAATAATTTGTATGTCCGTTCAATTCAAACAATCAATTTTATTTTTCAATCAACAATATGTAAAGAAACAAAACTCTTTAAGAAATATAGCGAATAATAAATTACATCGGTATTACATCAGTATTACATCATCAGTATAAATTACATCAGTATTAAGAAAATAACAACATATATATATACAACCAAAATTTATTTAAATTAAAACTTTAGTATTAAAGTTATTTTAAACTGATGTTTATTAGAATTCAAAACTTGATAAAAAAATATTTTTACGGTCTTTCAAATTTCCTAATTTTTACTTTTTCTTCTATTTGTTAAAGATTTTGAATTTCTGAAAGCCAAGAGGTGAAAATTGAAGTATCTCGTGGAAACAACACAAAAATGAAGTCAATAATAGCGTAAAATATATTTGTCGCACAGAGAGAATGGCTAACGAAAAGAGTGTATATTTAGGTGAGCCTGGTGAAACATTAGAGGGATACGTTTCTATAAATTTTGTATACATTCTACAGAATCCTTATCTTTTTTGAGTAACCCAAGTTTAAAAACGTAACTATATCACCACTATAAACACAGAAACCTGTGTAGTTGTAAATTTAACATCAAGAAAACATTCAGAGAGACATCTGAACTGAAAATAGACCTTGTACAAGATCACAACATTTGGAGCAGAGCCCCTATAACACGAAGAAATGATAATGACAAACAAGGATGACGGTGACATACTCAATGATGACGAAAAATGATGACACCCATTCAAAAATTACAGATAACTGAAACAGAAGCATAACACTGACCTCTTGCCAAATAGATTTCTGCGATAGAAGAAATTACTTCTGACTAATATTTTTAACACCGAAAGGAGTGAAAAAAACTGAATCGAAGAAAGAATTTGTGTTTTCAGCAAGTATACCTGAAAGTAATTTGGCTTTCTCTCCATTCTGAAATACAAAACAAAACTATGAGCAAAAGCATATGTGTGAGACAAAGAGTTAATTATCAATCACAGCAAACGCTACCTACAAACAACTCAACTTTTTTCAACTTCTTTATGTTATCATCAACTAATTTATATCTCTATTAGTTAATCAGACCAGAAAAAGAGAGAAAAACTTTTGAAATGATTCTGTTTTCTGAGCACATTTCAAATGTAGTGTTACACGGAAAAGAAGAAGACAAACTAGTTACCTGACTGCTTCCAGCTCTGACAGAAACCATTTCATTCTCGGCTGATATAGCGGTCATCACCTTAACGAATAAACAATATTATATCCAGTTCCAGAAATATTCGACGAAAGACGCAAATCAAATAACTACAATTGAGAAAAAAACTGAAATCAAATTGCTTTTCAAAAATTCATTGAGATTTGAGTTTTCAGAGCAGCATTAGTAAAGAGATATCAGTAAGTGGAAAATAACAAAAACTCTCTCTGACAGAAACACAACAAATTTGACATATCAGATTTTCTGAAAAGAAATTTGTATCTCTGTGCGGAATGTTCAATAAAATCGTCAAAAAATACCTCATCTACTCCTTTCTTTTCCTAAAAACAAACAAACAATAGATCATAATGACATCATGGTTTCAAGGTTTTGACATAACAAAATTTTGAAGAAATTCTGACTTTGAAGAAAAACACTTAATTAAATTTTCGAGACATGCATCCTTGGCCACATTTTCAATCGGTGAATAAAATAAATTAATAAAGATTTTTTATAGCAACAAATTGACAATAATTAAAAAATTAGAAAAAAAAATATGATCCATTTGTTCATGTTTTTCTTATTGTCCAAAGCCTAATTACGTTTGTATTATTTCATAAAGAAAATAATTAATTATTTTCTTTCTATAATAAGATGAACAACAGCAAAAGTGTAAATCCCATATACATCACAGGACATTGTTTCAAAACATAGATCGTGTGTGAGCGAGACTTACACATTGCCTCTGTTATTCACTTACAGATTCCGTAAGTTGAACTTGCTGCGAAGGTCGACTAGAATCTTCGCTATTGACACCTTCTTCATTTTCTTTAACAATGACTTCAACCTCTTCGTCTTCCTCCCCAGAATCTTCCTCAAAATCATCATCTCCGTAATCATCAAACTGTTCACCATCATAATTATATTCATCCTGGAGGGAAAACATTGTGTGCCATACTTAAACATATTTTCTTAAACACCACTTTACCTCTGCGTTCATTTTGATATCATTGTTTTCTGTCTCTTGTCCATCTTTGCCGGACTTGGAACCACTTTCAGATGATTTCGTTCTGCTGCGACTTTTTCGTCTCTCATTTTTCTCCTTACTTAATTCGTCCTTGGATTTGTCCCTTTTTCTTTTTTTTTCTGTGTCAGAATGTTTTCGTTCATCGCGATTTTGTTCCTTTTTCTTATCATGATGCCGGGACTGTTTATCAACTTTCGAATGACCTGCAGTTTTTTCAGTACCTTTTCGTTTTTCTACCTTCTCTTCTGAGCGATGCTTGCTTTGACTCCGGTGCTTTGTTTCGACATCTTTTGGTCTCTCTCGATGAGAACGATCCTCGGACTTTCGATCATCTTCCCTTGAATGCAACTGTTTCAGTTGCCTTTTTGGGTCTTTACTTGAAGACTGCTTCGATAATTTTGTGTTAGAAGTCTCTTTCTCCTGTAGTAAAAAAAGCAATCTAGCATTCTGCAGTGTTAAATAAAGGTTTGAAGATTTACCTTTAAACTTTCCCCTCTTGTTCCTGATTTGTCTCTAAAAACGATTTAACATTTACAGATAACTAACAAAAAGAATAAAAATTTGTGAGAAAGCATTGTTTAGCTAATTGACCAAATAAATCCACACGTCTTCTTACTTGCTTAATCTACAAACGCCAGATTTTTTTACTTTTTCACAATATTTTAGCTTCTGTCTGATGAAACTTTTTTATTCACTCGTGCTATTTGATAACTCACTCAAAATTAATATTTTTCATCGAAAAGTAATGGAATAAGTTAGCTTTGTTTTATATATACAGGACATATATTGGATATTCGGTTATACTAGACAAATATCCAACCTTTGGAACTATTGATTTCAGTGGAAAGTATTTTACCATCAATAGAAATATTTAGAATGAGTAATTTTTGTGACAATGATTTGGTGTATAAAAGTTACTGCTCTCTTCTGTTCTCTTTAGAACGTGCGCTGTAAAAATGTTATTTTTTTCCGTCTTTTAAAGATTTGTAATAATTTTGCCTTCCAAACAAATGAAACAAATCAAATGTCTACCGCTAATAAAAACTATATATTGACTTTAATAACAAACATAAAAATCCTTTTATTTAGATTAGTCCTGATATTTATACATCATCGGAATGTAAAGAACCTGGTTGACTTTTCTTTCGATGAACGATGTTTCTTTTCTTTGCTTTCACCTGTCTAAAAGAGATTGCCAAATTCTTTATAGAATATCATTTTAATAAAGTCAAAGGCACCTTTAAAACACTTGAAAGTTCATTTTCACTCCATGTGGCCTCCTTACTCTAAATAAAAATTACAACAAGTTTCATTATTTAGGTTAACCTAAGCATATAATATACATGTTTAGAATAATATTTATTAAACAATAAGAACACATACTTTCCCTGAAGGCATACCCCAATGTGTCCAATATTTTTAGTCTTTACCTCTCATTATGAGCTTCTATAAAATTAATGAAATTACTTTTCCAATGCACTACCTATTATTATTATTATTATTATTTCTGTAAACATATAAGATGTGATTTATTTTATTAAACCTGTTTGATAAACCTTAAACTGTATAAACTCACCCTCTATTTTTAGACACATTTTATGATGAAGAAAACAATCTAAGTAAGTTGTTGGAACTTAGAGTTGATAGATATTAATTTTCACACAAACTTGATTAAATTAAACCAAAAATTACTGTGTATATATAAATCGTTTTAATTTCATGAAATATATATATGTCTAATTTCCAAGCTTCACTTTTTTGATGCTGTGATTTCTGTTTTCGCTACAAGACCGCCATTTCCAAACAAAATTTTTGCACATGCGTATAACAAAAACCTTAGTCACTTTCGGCGCACTGGCTAACGAAAGAAATAAACATATGAACAGAAATCAATAATTTAGTTTGCTGTCAGGCCAATAATTAGTGAAATTTCTTTTGGTATATGGAAAATTACCCATATCACAAGGTTACCTTAATGTGCAAAACATGACCTTGAACCTTGAACCGTGACCTACCTTATTAAGTTGAAACAATAGTAGGTCGTTTGCCGTCCTAGACGTAAAAATGCTAATCTTGGTAACCGTCAACACCACTACCTCCAGTTGAACATGCAAGGCCAAGAGAATTTCGACTTGCAAATCAGAAAACCCCGGAGATCAGACATTACGAGTGCTCTGCCAACTGAGCTACCCCGGTGTAACGGGGAATTAGGACTTCAGGGAATTAGAACTCCGCAGTCATAAATTACTAGGGATTTTTGACTTGGGGATTCTTAATACACTGGTGAATATATCAACTTCGAATTCAAAATTCGAATATCGAACATCAGTGTTTGAAAAGTTTCATTTTTAATTTGAAATACTACACGCAGTCAATATGAAGAGTAACAAACAAAGAAAACATTATGATTGTGATCTATTGAAAACTATATAAGACTTCAAACGTATCCAGAAAGTATCAGCGACAGAGGGGAAAAGTCGAACTTCAGGAGAGGTACGTATACGTATACACATTTTTTCCCCACAATACGAGTTTGGCTAAAAAATGTGGATAAATCATATTCTTCTTCTTTTCTGATTTTAAAAAATATGTTTTTATTTAGCATGTAAAAAGCATTGAAACCGGACAGCTCATGTACAAAAAAGATTGCAGAGTAATTGATGAAAAAGATTGTCAAATTCTTATATTGTATATATAATTATGTTATATAAGACGTTCATAATGGTATTATTTTTATATTTCCAATTATACACCATCATTATTTATCAAGGAGCGGAACGACCATTCAGGCATCGAGTGCCCTGATAAATCAAATTATTTTCTTGGTCACTTGTAGATTCGAGTTATCGGGAGTATGTTGTATTTCCAAATTTATATAGCGAAAAGTAGAGCGCTGTTCAGCGCTTTTAAAGTTCAGATTTGAAATTTATAAACAAAATTCCACTAAGTTAACAAATATTATTATTATTTTTTAAGGAATCGGAGAAAGCTCACACGCAAAAGCAATGTCTTTACATTATGGAAGAGATTATAGCTATACCAAAATTGACGTTGCAGATTTTGTTAAAAAATGTGACATGTGCCAAAAACAAGAAGGTTTGAAAGCCACAATAATGACTCACAATAATGATTATAAATTATAAGTGTCCGAAATAAATGAATTTAAAAATTATTCACCACAAAGTTAAAGATAACATGAAAAGGGCACAAGAAAAGCAAACACGTGACTATTATCTTTGTCATCACAAAAGCAAAGTCATTAAGGTTGGGGATAAAGTTCTCTTAAGAAATATGAAGCGTAGCGACAGAAAAGGTGGTAAATTCACATTCAAATGGGTAGGACCGTACGAGGTGGAAAACTTGACTGATCACGGTTTGGCTTCATTAAAAAATCAAAAAGGTACTGTTTAAGGTTACTGTTTTACGAAGTTCAACAAGCATCTTCTTAAGCCTTATATAATAAGCGACACTGGTCACAATGATCTCTGTGAGTCTACGGAATCTTTTGCAGAGAATGCGAAAGCCCGGGCCGATCCTTAATCGTATTTTCTGGGTTTCATAGTGAATAACGAAGAAATTGCTAATTTTGATATTTTTGACAAACATGAAAAATATTGGCTATATCGCACGTACATGTGCGATAACTATTAATAAAACAAAAAAATTATATTCAGAACAACCTTTATTTGCACTTATTTTGCAACTCTATTTTCTTTTTTTTTGGAAATATGTCTAAAATTCATGTTTGATATTTCTTTTTAACTTTGAAGTCCTAATTCTTGAAGGTGATTACTAATACACTAGGGAAATAGAACTGCGCGAGTCCTAATACACTAGTGAAAAATGACTACAATTCATAAATCACTAGTGAATTAGGACTCCGCAATCCTAATTGCCTGTTTCCTAATTGCCCATGACACCGGTTTATACAAAGCTTTTTTTATTAAATTAGCTTTCATTCCCTCTGAGCAACATTCGATTCTAAGACTCACGTCATTTTTGTTCGAGAAAATATGGGCATCAACACTTCTCCCATACACATCTGTCGTATTACAGAGAAATTTTTAAAAAATGTTTCATTCAATGTGCGAAATGTTCCCGATTGAATGCTTTTAATGGATTCTACGACTTTATATTCCGGGCTTGACATGTTAGATGACCAACATAAACCACTAGTTTATCATTGATGTCCTCAGTGATTTTACAATTTTGTTGGGTTTTTTTATTTTGCACATTCAATTGATAAATTCTTCTATTCGCCAGTGTTCACTCTGGAAATTCTTTTTCTTAGTTTCCATCGCAACGCTAAACTGTTGACTCTAGTTTGCCTCACGTAAAATAATCGCTTTGGTTGCGTAACCTTCTTGTGTTTGCTACTAATGATTTAAAACTACCTTTTTTCTACTCTTTTTTTTACTTCTCATTTAAAAACGTTTATATGGCATTTTTGCTCGATTATCTATTCGCTGGTTTCCTGAGATATCATCTTGGCATGTTGCATCATGCAGCATGGCATATTCCAGAATAAATTTAATCGATTCATCTATTTTTTATCTACCTAAACAAATTGCCTAAAGGTCTATATTTCAAAAACTATAGCAACATAGAGTAAAATACTCGGTATATTTAATATCTCGGTATTTTTTTGCTCTAAATTTTTAACAAATTTAAAGCAAGGTACATGGTAGATAATTTGAAAGAATTCGCTGCCGCCTCCTATTGCGATAATAGTTTCCCGTATAAAGCCGAAGAGAGAATTTCTGTCGTTGGTCAAACGTCGGTCAAGATAAAAGTGGTATTAAATTTTAATCGGGAAAAACGTCACTTGAACATAGATTAGTTACTATTTGCTGACTAAAAGTTTAGAAAGAAAAACGAGAAATATATTGTTAAACAATTTAATTTTCTATTTTATCTATTTTATCATTGATGTAAGTGATGGACGACTCTTACTTCCAAAGATGCCAAACAATCAGTGATACCGACCTCAGCTAGTAACCGCACACCGTCAAGGAGAGTTACTGTGTGTAATGAATGGTATGACAAGAGCTAGAATGAGATGCAATCGACGATGTTGACTACAATGATCCGCTGGACAAGATCACAGAATCGCACGTAGGAAAAATGAAATTTTAGTTTCACTACCTGTCAAATAACCGCCCCTGCCAAATAAGCGCCCCGTGGTAAGGGTAATTTATTGCAATAAGCGCCCCTGCTTGAATAAGCACCTCTTAAAACTAAAGAGGCACTATTTTAAACACAAAGTAATCAGGGGGCGCTTATTTGAAGATACATATTGTGAATGTGTGTTTCAGTACACTAAAAAACAAGAAATCATTTTAAAATTTGTCGTTTTTCAATGATCTTGGCCTCCGTATAAGCCAACTTAAAGTGAATATATTTCTTTTTAATCAAAATTTCCCTGCAAAGAGAACGATAGCAACCCTCAAATAGTCAGTAGCTATAGACTGAAAGGTTCGCTGAAACAACAAGTCCAACTTTGCGTCTTCTGGATCCGGTAACCACAGTTTTGTTTTTCATTAAATAATCTGTGAGATAGTACAATAGGTATATGACGAACAAGGGTTCCATTCTTTCTACAAACTCCGATTGAATGCTTATCATGGCTTAGTGCTTCTTCTCCGTTGTCTTTCTGCAGTCCAACTTTTCGTTGAGCACGGGAGTCCAGTTTTTAAACATGATATCCTCCTATGCCACACGAAAAATAAATTTTGCATCGTTTTCAGAAACACTGGAAATTCATTGTCTTCCTTACTTGTTATGAGCAAAAATTAGTGTCCTTGCTTAATTAACCGCCCCTGTCAAATAAGCGCCCCCTGTAAAAGAATTTTTTTAAATAAGCGTCCGGGGTGCTAATTTCGTCATTTACGGTATTTTCTAATGCTGAGATTGTAGCACGGCTGTTAGGGACGGAAGACAACAGTGAAGATGACAATTAAGTTGGAATTGAACCAGTGGATAGAAATGAACTGTTGCAAGTTATCGAGACCTTGCAAAGGTTTTCCTTATTTTCAGATAGAGAGGAGACTATCTAATCGTACGCAAACAAATATTGGGGGCCAAATTGACCGACACTTTCCGTAAAACTACCAGCACGGACGTTAAAAAGTAAATAAAAAAAAAACTGAAAAAAGGAAATATCTTCTGCCTTTAGCAAAATTCTGATTTTTACTTTAACTTTGGTTAATTCGAACATTCGTTAATTCGAACAAATTGCCTGGTCCCTTGTGTGTTCGAATTGGCCGATGGTGAAGTGTACTTGGTAGTAAAAACGCGGTAGCGGTTTTAGTCACCTAGAGAACATTTGAACAATTTTCACCGACATTTTTTACCGATAAGGCCAATGAGAGATATTAATGTTATATACAAACAATTGTTTTTTAAAAATACGAAACTATTACCGATAGAAAAGATTTATGCATTTCAACATTTTATATTTTCATGGCCGTAACAACCATGCCCCATGCTATTATAATGTGTTTTAGAGCTTTCAGATTAGAACATTTTCTTCGTTGGGCAACCATGGTGGTCGACAATTTTTCCACTCCCTTATCCTAAAGATTTTTTCTAAGTGGGTTTCCAACTTGAAAATGTTTGCCCCCCCCCCCCCCCACAAAAAAAAAATAATTCAAGTTGTTACGGCCCTGGTTTTTGTGCGCATTATGTTACTTGCAATCAAATCATTGAAAATACACAATACTTAAAAACACCTATATAATAAAATGTTTATAATGCGTTTTCAACGATATAAAACAGGAGAACAAGTGAAGAATGAATCGAAAAAAGTATTCTCCGTTTTAAAAAAAATAAATAATTAAACTCCGTGAATGAATTTGATGCTCATTGAGAAATATTTATTGACAACAAAATGGCTGAAAGCTAGACAAAATCGCAGCAATTTTTTTACTTGTCGACTGTTGTGTTGTCCAATCATCACAATATATATATAGATCGATAGATGTATAATAATAATGCCATGGCCAGGTTTGCTATTAACTTGAAAATTACATTTTGATAATAATAATTTGTTATTTCTTCGCGTTTAACGAGTAACTTCTAGCTAACCGTTTGAAAAAGCTTCTTTAAAGAGAGAGAATATATCTTGTTAATTAATTTATTTATTCTTTCTCTCTCTCTCTCTCTATACATTTAACGTCTATTTTCCATGCTGGCACGGGTTAGACGGGTATACTGATGGCACGCTTCCATCCTACTCTATCCTGCGCCAACCCAGGCTGAATACGTTTCTCAACGAGATCCTTCTTCACAACCTGGCTCCATGTTGTCCGTGGCCTGCCTCTGCCACACTTACCATCTACAACTAAATCTCTACACTTCTTAACCCACTTCTTAACCCAGATCTCATTCATTCTCTCAACATGACCAAACCATCTAAGCCAACACCTTTGCAAAGATTTTCTAACACTTTCTAGTCCACAGGGTTCTCTTAACTCATTTGAAGGCTTCTTATCCTTCAATGTCACATTTGACATCCATCTAATCATTCTCATGTCATTACGCTCTAGTCTGTTTAGTTCAACAGTTCTAACTCCCCATGTCTTCCCACTCTATAGAAAAATACTCCTTACACAAGCATCATACACCCTGCCTTTTGTGCGAAGAGATATCACTCTAGAAGTTAGGAGAGGTAAAAGTTCTCTAAACTTCTTCCACACAGATCTAATTCGAGTTATACAACTTTGTTCTGCGCCTCCTCCTGTACTAATCATGTCACCCAAATAACAAAAGCCATCCTTTGTCTTTAAAAAGTCATCACCTATTGGCACAGATTATACTGGTTAAGGTAATTTCACCAGTACACACCATACACACATAGTCCACCACTGAGGTAAGTCGATCCTTTATACCACTACACTTCTTATGAACCCAATGATCACAATATTTGCAATATATTGAATTATTACCAACACCCTTACTACATACAGAGCATGGCCATCTACCTGAAGCAATAGGCGCTGAAATGCCAACTCCGCTGACCATAACTTTTGTCTTACCCATGTTAACTTTAAGCCCTTTTGACTCTATACCTTTCTTCCAAGTAGCAAATTTCACAGTTAACTCTTCTAGACTATCTGAAATAAGCACAAGATCATCGGCATACAATAATTCCCATGGACACCCTACTCTAAACTCCTGAGATAAACCTCCAAAACCATGATAAAGAGTAACGGACTAAGAACAGATCTCTGATGGACACCAACCTTAACTCCAAATTCCTTGCTATATGATCCATTCACTCTGACATGATTTCTGGCATTTTCATACATAGACATAACAACTGACACTATCCATTCATCAACTCAACCTTTGCATCGCCCACCAGATTACTTCACGTGGTACTCTGTCAAAAGCTTTCTCTAAATCAACAAATCCAAAATATAACCTCTTATTCTTTTGCAGATATTTCTCCTGCAACTGCCTGACTATAAAAATTGCATCAATAGTTCCCCGTCCAGGCATAAATCCAAACTGTATATCATCAATATTCACCCTATCTCTAATAAGTCTTGTCAGTATCTTTTCTAATACTTTCATAACTTGGTTTAACATTTTTAGCCCTCTATAATTACTTCTCTCCAGGGCATCACTTTTACCTTTATAGCAGTTTACTATAGAGCTAATTTCACAGTCCGCAGGGGCTACACCTTGACTGACGATAGCATTTACAAGTCCAGTGATGATGTCAATACCATCCTCACCAGATGCCTTCAGCATTTCAGAAACAATACCTGATGGGCCAGCAGCTTTACCATATTTCATCTTACTAAGAGCCGATTTAACCGAATCCTTTTCTATTCTGACAGCAGGACCCTCCATTGGACCAACTGGTGACAAAAGACTGTGGTCCCATTCAAACTCCTTATTTAGTAATTTTCTATAATAACTTTTCCAGGCCAATTTTTTTAGCACTATCATCAAAAGCTAAATCTTCAATGCCATTTCTCACACACTTTTCTCCAATGATATCCTGATTTGCTATTTTAGAAACTTCGTTTTTCTGATCCTCTCTACCTAGCAAATTAGGAAATCTTTCTTCCTTTGCCCTTTTCTTTGCTGTATAAACTTCTAACTTTGCTGTACGCTTTGCTTCTAAATATGGCTCTTTATTCCCACCTGCCTTCCATTCTTTCCATAACCTTCTTTTCTCCTTAATAGCCTTATCAACAACATCATTCCATCACCAAGTCTCCCGTCTCCTGATAGGGCCCTTGTCTATCCACATACACTATTAGAGGCACCTAATAGGCTGCCTTTCAACTTAGACCATATACCTTCAACATCAGTCTTTATTTCTACTTTCTCCAAGTTTTGTTTAAAAGTGGTATAAAAACTTTCCCTTACCGCAGAGTCTTTTAATTTCCAAATTTTTCTTCTAGGAACAAAAGTGCTTTCCTCTCAGTTCTTGACTTAATGCTCAAGTCACATACAACCAACCTATACTGACTAACACATTCCTCTCCTGCAATAACCTTTACATACCTAAGTAGATTCCGATCTGACTTCCTTGATAAGGATATAATCAATCTGGGTACTTGAATTGCCTGATTGAAAGGTCACTAGTCTGCTATCGCTTTTCTTAAACACAGTATTACCTACCAACATATCCATAGCTTCACTAAACTCTAAAATTCTTTCACCTTCAGTGTTTCTAGTTCCATACCCATAACCTCCATGTATACCTTCGTACCCTCTAGGTCTACTTCCAACATGTCCATAAAAGTCACCAGCTACTAACACTTTCTCCTTCTCCTTTTCTCCTCCTCTCCTTTTTTCTTATCTTTCTATTAAGCGATTAATTACAAAAGATATATTTAGGTATACATATACCTAAGATACATTGCTCTCGCTTTCATGACATTCTAAGTAGATACCATTGATTACATATTTTGTTCTCATTTCATTCAGTCTTTCAAACCAATGGAGTGTCACATGGTCATGACCAGTCGAATATGCGAAGTAGTCGTGTTACTCCATCTGAAACTCTTCTTGATATCAGTGCCAACAAAAAAGCTATGAAGATGAAAACTAACGCATTCGTTGGCTTGAGGCGGCGAGGTTCTGGTTCATCAGGCAATTCAAGTACTTTTGGAAGTCATTTAATGAAGGTACATTTTTAGCTGGGGGTTCCCTCTCAATATACCTGATGAACGTGTTTATTCCATGAATGTGTGATGAGATGTTTCTTCTGTTTACCATTGTTTGTGAATCATAATGCCTTAATGTTGTGATAGATCTGAAGTATGGCACAGAGATAGGGAACTACTATACCGTTTTAAGTTGAGTAATATTTCAGATATCTGTTTTATTGCTGTTTTTAGAAAAAGAAAACCGACATTTCGCGGAACTTTTCGCAGAAAGAATGCTTTAAATACATAGAGAAATCGGAGGGAAGTAGTGGGTAATTAATCCTTCCATTTCTGTATTTTCTATATATGTTATTCGTTATTCATGTCTTATTTGGGTCATTCCAACCAATACTTCTCCAAATGGAGGCTTGGAGGCTTAGAGTACTTCACTAAACGCTCGAAAATAAAATGAATAGAGATATTGTTCCAACTAAATTGTGGTGCTGGAAACAGGAAGTAAATAAAACTATAATGGTCATGTCTCAGCTTCAACAAATCATACAGCCATAGGCAAGAGCTTTCTACCTCAATAATGTCCTTTTAGATTTCAAGATAAAAAACATAAAAATTTTGTGTCAAGATGCTGAAGTTTTTTTATTTGTATTATCACTTAATGGCTATCAACCTCCTTGATTCTTCTTTTATAGTATATCTTTATTCCATTAGCATATTTGACTTATTTGTTTCTTTAAGATACAACCAGAAGTATTCTCTTCTCAGAAAGGTTCTTCTCCTTCTATACCTCTTAACGCTACTTCTATCTCTTCTTTCCATTTTTTATGCTGGTAAATTTTGTTCATTACATGCCTTAGATGTATTGATTTGCTGATGTTGTTTGACTGCACAATGTCAATAAGATCATCCCTGTAAATATCATAAAGATATTTATGAAGTCTCTTTCAGGAGTTTTTGAAACTTCTGTTCATGTTTTCAGAGAAAAGAAATGTGCATGTGGCCTAATGAAATTGAAGCATCCGGGTGATGTTGTTACAGTGAGTGATAAACAAATAAAATGGAGCACGGAAAAGTGCACACGTAGGGTCCCTACCGACACTTACGGCGAAATACAGTTTTCCGAAGACAGAGGAAGTGTGAAGCCGGTACTGACTTCATGTTTTACTTTAAAGTTTGCAAAAGGAAATTATTTTTCATCGATATTATGTTATTTTCTGTTTTGCTTCATTCTTGCGCAGTACATTAGAATAGCTGACGACACTTCCGGCTTGCAGTTATTACGTCTGCTGCGGCAGAAATGGGAACTTGAAGTTCCGAATCTGGTGATCTCGGTGACGGGCGGCGCCAAAAGCTTTCATTTGCGTCCTCGACTAAAAGCCGCGTTTGATAAAGGGATGATCAAGGTTGCAGTGTCCACTGGAGCATGGATTATAACAGGTAAGTGATAAATCTTTCGTGATTTTTTTCTTAAATCCTGTGTTATAATACGATTAAGCACTGTTTTTGTTATAAAAATGTTTTATCTATCTATCAGCTTAACACCCATTTTCCATGCTAGCATGGGTTGGGCGGGGTATAGTAATTGCCATCTTCCAATCCGATCTAGACTGTGTTAGATTTAAACTCAAACTTCTCTCTAGCAAATCTGTCCTTATTACCTCTTGCCATGTTTTTCTCGGTATACTTCTAGGTTTTGCACCAGGAACTATCAAGTCTCTACACTACACTACACTATCAAATCTCTGCACTGCACTAAGTCTTTCTTACCTAATTAGAAGTAGAGTTTGATAAAAGAGAGGACAAGAAAGATATGAAACATATTGCGAAGGACGAGTATGAGTCGTTTTTTATGATTTGATAAACGCCGTCATGGTTCCGATTCGAGAGTAGATCTAAATTATCAGGTTTTAAGTCATAATACTTCTTGTTATTTACCACCAAAACGTGAATTTTTTTTACGTGGATACAGATTTCACAATTCTTTTTACATGAGAATAAAGGTGCATTTTGCAACCAAAGGTTCAAAGCAAAGCAAGTACTATATATTTACCGATTAATTTTCAAGTATTATTAGGAAGGAGTGACTGCTGCTGTATTTATGTTTCGTTTTCATATCATCCTAGCTACTGGCTTTAGCTGAAATACAATGTTGTTCCTAACTTTTAAAAATATTATATAGGACATCTTTTTGCAATTGGCAACATTTCTGTTCCATGATGATCAGTTTGAATTTGATGCACTATAGTCCACTAATGACATCTTAACCAACCTGCAGAGTCATTTTCCATAGATTTTAGAAAGCAATATCTCGCCACGTATATATTTCCTTGCGTCAATCAAATGTATTATTTTTTATTTATCTTTCATTTTTTAAATTTTTTTAGGATGAAATGTTGTATTCAATAAAATGATTAAAAAAACACAAATGTTTATAAAACAGATGTTAAGTCCTTATTTGTGATGTGTCACAGTCAGTATATCACTTTTACACTTAAAATTACATCTCCACCTATCTATCGGCTTAGCATCTGCTTTCCATGCTAGTATTGATTGGACAGGGTATATTAGTGTCCCTCTTTCAATCTTATCTAGACTGTGTTAGATCTAAACTCAAATTTCTCTGTAGAAAATCTATCCTTATTACCTATGTCTTTCCCGGTCTACATCTAGGTGTTGCACCAGGAACTATCAAGTCTCTACACGACACTACACTACTCAAAGTCTTTCTTACTCAATTACCTTTTTCCATTTTCTCCAAATGGCCCAACCAACTCAACTTCCTGATCTGAATAACATATTTGATGCTATGTATTTCTAGCCTGCTTCTTAGCTCATCTGAACTTTTTCTGGCTCCTAGACTGATGTTACACATCCACCTAACCATTCTCATCTCCTTTCTTTCCAGACTATTAAGATCTCTTACTGCTTCACAGCCCATGTCTCACTCCCATACAATATAACACTTCTGACACAGGCTTTATACAACCTACGTTTAACTTGGTACGGCAAGACTCTACTAGTTAACAGAAGTAAATCTCTAAATTTTCTCCAAGCAGAACCTACCCTACAAATAAGACTTCTTTTCACAAACCTTTTTACCTAATATATCACCTAAGTAACATGTACTCAACAATCTCTAATGTACGTCACTGAAGCTGGAAATACTAAGTTGTCTATAATCTCACCTTTGCAACGCTTACATACAAACTGAATGTCAGATCTTAACCTCCCTGCGATACTGCTGCATTTCCTATGTACCAAATGCTTAAAAGTCAAGCAAAAATTTGAGTTACTACCAACTCCTGCATGACGATAAAACGACATGGTGATAAAAAAATAAGTAAAAGTATGAAAATATGCGATCTGTGTAAAGGTATGTTTCCTCCAGAAAAAAATTCAAAGATGGTGCAACATTCATTGTGTTCTCATCACCATAGCCATGATTTTAATTGATTCATTTCGAACATAAAACAAGTTTCAGACTTGGGAATGATTAAAATGCCTGGTGTGCGACCTGTCACAGGCCATTAATCACATGCTATAATAAATTGTGGCATGCAATAATGTTTAATTTTCTGTGTGAACCTTTGATACATGCTTTGAGTGACCCTTAAAGCTTACTCAAAGTCAACCTGCCCATTCTGGCTAATTCGCTGACTCCTGACCTAGGTTAAAGAACTACGTTGACCAGATAACCAGGTGCCTTTGACTTAGTCACTTGGATGATCACTGACCATGCGGTCCTTCACTAGTACGGAGGTGAATGGTGACGAAGCGCAATGTTACACGCGCAAATTATTCTTGCCAAAATGTTATTATTTAAACGCCAGCTACCTCGGTTTGTGTTATTTTTGAAAAATGCATTAAAGCCTTGTGTTAATGTTTTTGTAAATAAATTCATGTATTGAACATACCATTGTTTTAAGCTGGGTGAAACAAAATGGACTGAGCAAACAACTTTTAAATAAAAATAACTAACTTTTGTTGCGAGCCTTAAATTTTGACTTGAAACGTCTGTGACCATAGAAAATGATGGCGTGTCTATTAAGGAAGATCATGTATTTTGGTTACATACAATAGATAATGTAACACAAGTTAATCACACAACACTACACCATTGATAATGCTTCCAAAACCAAAATAAACAACAAAGGATTATGTAAAGAACCCTGATGTGATTCCACTACGTTTCGAAACTGGCCATTTCGAAATTGACGATTTGAAACCGGACGGTTTGAAACAATATTAAAAGATTTTTCATTTACGATTAGAATCCAATCCAATCCTGACTTATTCTCGACACTATTTTATGGCCAGCCTAAACGCCTTTCATATAAAGTAAAATGCGTGCATATGTAATGAGACTTTCTATTCTATTTCTTTTGTTTCTATGGTTAATGTAAGGGTACAGATATTTATGGAATATTTTCTTTTCGCCATCGTATTTCTGGACCTCAATACTTAAAATTTCATTTGATAATCATTCATAGCAGAGAGAGCTCTTATCACAAAATTTTTATTGAACAAATACACACAAGCTCCGTCACAGGAACGTGCGGAAACACTTCAAATGCATGTCGCGGGGCCGCCCAAAGACAACCGTAATAAGGTTCCAAGATTAACAAACCACGTGATTGATTCGTGACTCAAATTCGCGAATTTAAAAAACGACGAAAAACAAAATTATTTCGAAAATTAATAAAAATTAAAAAACCTAAAACAAAATTATTTCGAAAATTAATAAAAGTTTAAAAAATATAAAACAAGATTGTTTTGAACCGTCCGGTTTCGAACTGTAAATTTTTGAATCGGCAGTTTCGAAACGTCTGTACACCCCCTGATGTACATTAACATTTATGCCACATTCCTCACTGAGTGAATCAGTGTACATAGACTGCACCACTTATCCACTCATCTACACCTAATTTCCTCATAGCCCTCCAAATCACAATAGGCCGCACTCTGTCAAAAGCTCTCTCCAAATCTACCTAAATATTTTTCCTGGAGCTGCCTGAGTAAAAATAATACATCTCATCACGTCGTGGAACAAAACCAAACTACATCTTATCTATACCAATCTTTTTGTTCGATTACACTTTCAATAACTTTCATTACTTGATCAACCAACTTCAATCCTTCTTAACCTTATCTTCCTCACTGGAGTGCATAAAGTGACAATCGTATTACCTATCAAAAACTTATCACCATAATGCGATCATTAACACCCTTTACATCCAGTTACTTCTTCTACCCACCTTCTGCTATGAACTCCATGGCTGAGAGAGTGTCATCTCTTGAATCTGTTGAAGCCATGATCTCATTTTAAAAAGGCTATTAAGAGGATGACGAGGATGCCTTTAAATTTTGTGTTTTCTAATTAATTCATATACTTTCAATAACATTCAAGGTGGAACAAACGCTGGAGTGATGAAACACGTTGGAGAGGCTGTTAAAAATCGCGCCAGCGTCTCAAACATGGGGCGATCGAAAATCAATGTGATAGGGATTGCCCCTTGGGGAGTTTTGGAATCCAATCATTTATTGGTATCCAAGGTAACTCTATTTTCTGATCTTAAAAATGGAGTATTGTATTGGAAATTTGAAGTAGTATAAAATATTGCTTCTTAAATGAGTTTCATTTTTTGCAATTATAGTTAGGTAGGTAGACTCGCTTCATATTAAGTTTAATGTAAAAGAATTAATTATAAAACAAAGAGGAAATATAATATTTAACAACAATAACATTAACAAATTTTAAATACAACAATATTTATATTTTATTTAACTTTTATAAACCTTTTAACTTTTTAATAATGTTATTCTTACTTTTTCATGGAGCAATAAATGTCAATGCCGTTGTGTTTTGTTCTAATGTTGAAAATCTTGTTTTACAACAACAGGATGGCGCTGGGAAATATCCGGCTGATTATAACTACTGTATGTTTGACCCAAGTTGCACGGGATTAGATGTCAATCACTCTCACTTCCTTCTTGTTGATAATGGCACAGTCGGTCAGTATGGTACTGAAATCGAGTTGCGATCAAGAGTGGAAGGCGCGATTGCAAAATACTTGAAGACAAACTCAAACGCGGCCACAGGTGGATGTTATAATTTCTGGTTTTCTACAAATCCGCCAAGTTTATTTTTAAATTATCGCTTAAATTAATTACCACTATTAATGCGGGTCTGTAAAACTTACTTCTTTGTTGAGCCTTGCAAATAAATGTAAAACTGCAAACCGAAAACATTTTGAAAGTGTCGTTTTTATAAGTTAGTTAAGTTTTTCACCATAGGTCGTATATAGTTTGAAGTGTAAGTTCAGTATAATCAATAATAATTTGTTTAAACCAAACATTCTGCTATGTTTTGAAGCTGGTATTATTGAAATGATGGTACTTTAATATGCAATCGGTAGAACAATAGAAAAATGCAACTTTGGTAAACCATCAAAGGTCAAAGTCTGATTGAAATGGATGCCTCCAGATGTCTTTCCTTGCAGTGCCAATGTCTCTTCAATGTTAACACCCAAAGACAGTGCTGGGTAACTTGACCACGTCAACTATCAAACATGCTTATTTTTTATCCTCCAATTCCAGACGAAAACTCTCAAAATGTGCTTTTGAATTTAAATTTTATGTTGAACTGCAATAATCCAAATTAACTGCCACGTCGTCTTATTTTCTTTAATCAATCAGACTGTATGCAGCTGGCTGTTCCCTGCACTCTCTTTATCTCTCTAGCATTCCATTTATCATATTTAGGCACAATTGGTATTCCAGTGGTGATTTTATGTTTGGAGGGTGGACCGAACACCATTAAAACAATGGCGGAGGCGATCAAGAAAGGGACACCTGCCGTTGTGATTGATGGTAGCGGACGGTCGGCAGACATTGTGTGCTATGCTTACAAACACCTCATATAGTGAGTGCTGGTTGTTTCTTCATGTTAAACTGCTGAAATTTAAAAAATATTGCGATGAATTTCTGCATCTAATCATCCTAAAATTAATTGAATTTAGTTTGGATATTGCTTTCCTATTATGCCACTTTTTTCGATAAAATATATTTATATAGTCAAGTGATTGTCACGTTTGCGAAAATTTGAACTTTGTTAATTTCAGTATGTTTATGTGAGTGTTAATGAGTCATGATTATTTTATAAATATTAAATTACATGAAACCAGTGTTTTTCCTTAAGTTTTTCATCAGAATTTAGGCTGTTAGAGGCACAAAAGTTGCTTTCAAAAACTTTATTTTTACTAAATTTGTACGTTCAAATTTAACTGAATTAATTCTAAGCGTGCACTCACTTATTCAAAATTCGTTTCTTCATATTGAAAGCCTGTGATTATTGCGAATCTTTTTCCTTCGTCATTGAAATCACACATTTTTAACTACCTATTATTATTGCAAGTGGTCACCCAAAAGCAAGGCTACGAAAGCCACTTAAGTGCTGAGGGTTATATATTTAATTGGGCCTCTCTTACCCCTGGCCGCACAAAATCTTTTTATGTTATATGAGATCAAAGATCAATTCTTAACTCGGAAACATAAAACAAATCCTAGAAACTCTAGAATTAGCCACTTCACTGAAAAACAAACTAATCACAGTACTTCCTGGAACATAGTAGAATTCAACCTGACTGGGACTCTTGATTCTGACACTTAGACTACTGCGCCACTGACACATACTTTTGTTATGAATGAAAACAATAAGATTTATATAATCTTTCTATTTGATCAGAAACTCAGGTTGGTCAGTTGTAAAAATGTAAAAAATGATTCTGTGTTAAAAGGTGCAACTATTTAAGTTTAGTTTGCCACTTCGCTCAATCATTGCACATGGTATTTTGTTGAAATGAGCAGCATACTGGAGGAAAATTTTTTAAGGTTTAGAAATGTTTCTCCAGCGTAAGGCTTTCAGATTGATCTGATTATTCAATAAGTGTGCTTGTTGATTCAAATCATAGTTTAACCAGTTGAAACTTGTTTTAGTGTTTTTATTAAGTGATACGGTTTCAAAATTTCAAAATCTTTGCCAAGTGTGTTTTTTATTATTATTATAGTGTACTCAATTAGGTTACTTGACTAGTGTAAAAAAACACTTTTAATTTAAAAACTACTTATCTGTGTAACTCACCAGATAGTTTAATTTTATATCTGTTAAGAAACTTTGGTTGAAATTGAATTTGGTTCATCTGACCATAATATGTTGCCAATAATCATGGTAATAAAAAATCACGCTTTTTAGTGATGAAGCAAGCGATCGCAGTGTGATTGACCCACAGTACGTGACTGAAATCCAACGTAAAGTTAGCGAGGTGTTTGGAAAGAAGAACATGTTGAGTGTTTACGCTGAGATCGAGGAGATGTTGAAAGATGAAAAGATGGTGATCTTCATTAATGTTAACTTGCATCGCTTCCTATTTATAAGGTGTTGATAGCTCAGTTGGTAGAGCACTTGCAATTTCGGATTTCTGAGGTTGCGAGTTCAAATCGAATGAGCAGCATTTCGATACGGTAAAGTACGGGTGTTGGTGGTAGGAGTGGCGCCCGCCTCAACAGTTATACCTAACGTCTTGCACTAACGAAAAGAGGATAGACATCCTCGTTTACACCTGTTACCAACATTAGGGTTAATTTTGGCTTTACTTCACTTACTTCCTATTTGTATCGCCAAATTATTGCTTTGGCTTGTGAATGATTTCACATCTTTTCTTTTACTACATGTGTAAAAGCACCTTTGTTGATACCAATTTGACATTAACAAATTTTCCCTTAAATTTTTTATTCCAGCTGGTTTTCTCTTCTGTACATTTTTATGCTGAATCTGATGATTTTCATGTGTTTTCATTGTACTTTATTGTTTTCCTGTTAGGTTACTGTTTTTCGATTGGATGATGAAGGTGGACAATGCGATATAGATCTCGCTATACTAAGGGCTCTGTTAAAAGGTAACTGAAAGTACAACGTACACATTTTTTGTTGACTGAGATTGGATGGTTGTTTGTTTTTTGGTAGAAACAACCTTTTCTTTGACATATATTCACAATTTTCGTTTAATATGACAATTTGAAATCAGTTGTATTTTAGTTGTATTTTAAAAGTAACTTCACAACTTTTTACCACTGAAATTTTAGAACTGTTAGAACTGCAGTTGTCCCTACATTATTTTCTAAAAGTAGCTTTTTATCCGATGTACATCATCTTTGACCTCATGTTTACAGCGAACAAGGCCAGTTTTCAAACACAGTTGAAACTGGCTTTGGCGTGGAATCGAATTGACATCGCAAGAAGTGAAATTTTCACTGAAGATCTGAAAGAAGACAATTTCAAGGTACAAAGTTTGTCACAGTCCACTTAAAACTGAACGAATATTGTAGATAGTACTAAAATAGATTTCATTGTTCACACTATTTAATCTTGCGCATCTTTTTGCTTTCCTGCATTTGCTGATTATTTACTTATAATCTGGTTTTGAAGGAACATTTAAAAAAATAATAAAAAGGTTAACAATCCAATTTAATATAAATATATATATATATAGGCAAACATGTAACAAAAAATGTGTCAGTTAAAACAGGTTTATAAAAGGGATATCAGTAGGACAAAACTAGTCTTATAAAAGTAAAAATTTATAGATCACATCAAATTTCATAAAATTAAAATACAGTAGAGCATCCATTTAAAACAAATTTGAAATTCCACATTAATATTATCAGGAGGTATCATTGCATTATGACGATGTTGTTCTCTAAAAAGGTGTTGAAGAGTGGTTGCTATGTAACTTTGTAACTTCAGGTGGAATGGTTGTACGAGTCTATGTTCACCGCGTTGCTAGACAACAAGCCTGACTTTGTGGAGCTCTTCCTTAATGAAGGTGTCAACTTGAAGCACTTCTTAACACTAGACATTCTGCTCAACCTGTATAATGGGGTAAGGTCTCTGTTTTTCTTTTAAAATTCGGTGTTCTTTTTGCTATAAGGTCAACTGTTCCAATTTTTAGGTTTATAAACAATGTTATGACGGAATTTTCTAAATAAACATGTCTACTTTTAGATTCCACGAAGTTCAGCCATAAGACAAGTAATCAATAACCAATTGGTATGTTTTATTGTTTCTAATGGTTGAGTGTGCTATGGAGCATTGCTTTGATCCTGATTTGAATGTTTACTGCAAGTTGGTCTATCCCACTCAAACAAAGTTTGGTATATTACAGAATAAGTTGTTCTGTTCTGTAATTCTGTCACAGATATTCATTACTTTTCTAAGTTGAATGTCTCGTTGTTTATTTTGCAGTCACGTTTGGAATACAGTGTTACTGACATGAATGCAATTGGTATTGTTATTGAAGATCTGATGGGTGATCGCTTTAAATCACGCTATCGCACCGATCCATCGTATGCCATGAGTGCGCACCCTGGTAATGAACAGAAGAAAGATAGCAGCCAAAAGTTTTTCAATGAGAATGGTAAAGAAATAATAAAGATGTTTAAATCTCCTTTTTGCTCAATAGCTTCCTCGGTTATACGAAGACCTGGGTTTACAGTGCCATGAGTTGTTATTTTTAAGCCATGGTCCTCAAATTATCTAACCTTTTAGAAACAGTCCTGCCCACTCCTCACCTGGATTTGTTTATCTGGGCCGTCCTTTTGAATCGGCAAGCTTTGGCGCACATGCTTTGGGAGCGAACTCGTGACAGTATCGCTTGTGCTTTGATGGCTTCTAAACTGCTCAAGAGTCTTGCCGAAAAGATCACGGACAACAAAGAACTTGCCGATATGGTGGACGATTTAAACAGAAATTCAAAGTAAGAAGGTGTACAACCGTTCTAGAAAACAAATTACTTTTGCCTGAATGTGTGCAAAATAAAGAATACTTGTTGTTGTTTCTTTAACGAGGCTTCCAAAATGCTCATTAAGCATTATCATGAAGACTTCGACCCGGAGTTTTAGTGTATTTAATTGCTGAGAGCTGAACGCCATTTCCATTGCGCTATTGCCGGATAAATCGGAATCAATTTAAATTTATTAGATAATCTCTCAAGAACATTATATCTTTTTTCTGCATATTAGTATGTGTCTCCTGCTTCATTGTGTGTTTTTGCATGCAGGGCATACGAAGCAGTCGCTGTTGGTGTGTTGGACGAATGTCGAAACGATAACGAGGAATTCGCTCAAACTCTGCTCGTTAAGGAGTTGCCAGATTTTGGCTACTTGACCAGTCTGGACATTGCTGTATCGGCTGACAACCAAGATTTCATAGCTCATATAAGCTGTCAAACGTTGTTGAGTCGACTGTGGATGGGCGCCCTTTACATTAACTCCTCTTTGTGGAAGGTAAACCTGCTATTAATTTTGAAGGGTAACTATGTACTTGAGTGATGGTGTTGCCAGCGACGCTCTCTAAACACAACATGATTATATGGGAATATTTTCTCATCATTATTCATCTTCATGTATTATTTGGTGTTGTTGTTGTTGTTGTTGTTTTTGTTGTTGTTGCTGTTGTTGTCGTTGTTGTTGTTGCTGTTGTTGCTGTTGTTGTTGTTGTTGCTGTTGTTGTTGTTGTTGTTGTTGTTGTTGTTGTTGTTGTTGCTGTTGTTTCTGTTGTTGTTGCTGTTGTTGTTGCTGTTGTTGTTATTGTTGCTGTTGTTGCTGTTGTTGTTGTTGCTGTTGTTGCTGTTGTTGTTGTTGCTGTTGTTGTTGTTGTTGTTGCTGTTGTTTCTGTTGTTGTTGCTGTTGTTGTTGCTGTTGTTGTTGTTGTTGCTGTTGTTGTTATTGTTGTTGTTGCTGTTGTTGCTGTTGTTGTTGTTGTTGTTGTTGCTGTTGTTGTTGTTGTTGTTGTTGCTGTTGTTGTTGTTGTTGCTGTTGTTGTTGTTGTTTCTGTTGTTGTTGCTGTTGCTGTTGTTGTTGCTGTTGTTGTTGTTGTTGCTGTTGTTGTTATTGTTGTTGTTGCTGTTGTTGCTGTTGTTGTTGTTGTTGTTGCTGTTGTTGCTGTTGTTGTTGTTGTTGCTGTTGTTGTTGCTGTTGTTGTTGCTGTTGTTGTTGCTGTTTCTGTTGTTGCTGTTGTTGTTGTTGTTGTTGTTGCTGTTGCTGATGCTGTTCTTGCTGCTGTTCTTGCTATTTTTCTTGTTGTTGTTATATAACAGACTTTGACTATATAGTCAAATCTGCTCTAACGACTACATTTATAAGAAGGCCACTCCCCTAAAACAATCAACTATAAGCCTGCCCAAGTCAATTCTCATACAATTTGTTACTGGCTAAAATGACCACTACATCTTTACGTCGCATAAAACCAATGCATAAAAAGTAAACATGTTCCTGATTATGGTTACCCTTTTGCTGCTTTCAAGCAACTCTGTTTATATTAGACTGTTTGTTTATATTGAAAATTGTGAGATGTCCATAAGAAGATATTTTAATGGACATTTGTCTGTATAGTACAGGCAATCTGGCTTCTTTCTTCCTCTTTGCATTCATGATATGCTTTATTAAATATCATTTTTTTTATATCTTATACTTTCTGTCATATGTATGTAAATATGGCATGATTCTAAAACTAAAATTAGTCATTTTATGTATTTGATTTGTATATATTTAAAGATTTTATGAAATTAACAAAGAAGACTTAGCTGTCAGTCCTGAACATACTTAGCAAAGAACCATTGTCTCTGCCAACACTAATATGTCTGCAAGTCATATATGTATTGTAGAGTAATGAACAACCTTAACGTCAAACTTTTTAAAATCCTGTATTAGTTACAAAGGAAGCCACATTAAAGTTGCTCTACCTTTCACATTTAGGTTCTTCCCTGTATACTGCTGCCTTTTCTCATCAACATAATGGTATCATTTCGTGAGGACATGCAGAAAGATGATAACACCGAAGTGAACGTTAATAAAAGCATTGATGACGATGGTTTCGATAACAATGTTACGAATGACTCCATGTTGTTCAATAACTCAGAGTTTTCACTACGGAACGCGAGTGATTTGGAAAATGACCATTTTGAGCTCGAAGAAAAGAAAGAGATGACTCATACAGGTATGTCATATGAATGACAAACATGCTAGAATTTCACAGCGATTTATACAGTCAAACCGGGTTAACTATCGATCTATCCGTCGCTTTGATTATACTGCTGCCTAGGTCCCAGCTACTGGGGTAGAAAGCAGACGGCTTTCTTTTTCCCATTCAGTGGATTAACTGGATTCAGGTTGAAGCACATTGTTCGTGACCATACCATCAAAAGCAGTGAGTACGCAGTGCAGATGTAATAAGTTTTTTTTTATTGTAGTTGCTCAGAACAAGGCCCTAAAGGCCACTTGAGTGTAAAGAGCTAGAAAAGTTACAGGGAAAGTTACGCAGTTTTCAGATATTGATGAACGTTTGATTTGAACAGTTGAAGGTTATAGACCGATGGAAAGCATGTAGAAGGAAGGGAGTTCCAAAGTCTGGATGTTCACGGGAAAAAACTGTTCTTATAGAAATCCCTGTGACAGTTTGGAATGCAAACAGTCCATTGATGAGAAGATGACAAAAACCTAGTTGTACGGTGAAAAATTCTGGGAGAAGGTCTAAGAGATGATAGTTCGCTTGAACAACGTCCATAAAAAAACTTGTAGAAAAGACAAAGAGAAGCTACGTTTTGCCGGTGTGATAGGGAATTCAGTTTTGAAGATAAGTTTGCGCCGATTGCGTTGCAAACATGTCGTTGAACACGGTCTAACAAGTTCAAGCAATTTGCAGGAGCACCTGCCCAAATGTGGCAGCTGTATTCCATGCAAGGACGTATTGACGATTTGTACAGGTAAAGGATACACTCAGGGGTGAGGTAACTCATTTCTCGTAAAAGAGAACCAACCTTCATGGCAGCTGATTTTGCAATGGTTTTAATGTATGAACGCCATGAGAGATCGCTTGTAAATATGAGACCAAGAAGGCGAAATGAATTGTTTTCAGGCAAATGTGAACCATTCATCAAAATTGGAGGTAAATATGCTTGCTTGAAATGATTAAGTTTGGTAGATAGTGTTCTATCAAGGGATCTTGTGCTACTGATCCAGCAAATCATAGAGCGGTCATTATGTTGCAAGTGATGAGTAACATTTCGATGTGGTAAAGTGTGGGTGTTGATGATTGGAGTGGCGCCCGCCTCAACAGATACACCCAATGTCTTGTGCTAACGAAAAAGGGGTAGATACCCGCGCATACACTGATTTGGGTTAATTCAACTACTACGATACTTTTTACTTTGAATCCTTCTAACGACTATTAAAAAGGCGTTGTTGGATGTTAAGACGATTTAAGATTTCAAGATGTTGGTTGTTAAGACAGGCTACGATTTAAGATTTTAAGTATTTTCAAACTTGTTGTGAAAAAGATCAGCACCTTTGACATTCATTTTATTGTAATATAGTGATTAAAGTTGAAATGTTAGAAATTAGAGTTTAGAGTTTTATTCGTACAGTGCTGGATCATTTCGATGACGTTCCTGAAGATCTCATGTTTCGTAAAGCACACACAGGATATCTACACCGGATCGTTCATTTCTACGAAGCTCCTTTTGTTAAGTTCTCCGTCAATGTGGTGAGTAAATAACAACCATCCATTACAAAAAAGATCTAAAAAAAATACTATGGGCTCTTACACTGGTAAAAAAATGGTTAATAGTACATTCATAGTGAGTATATCCTCATTGTTTAATGTCCTGTCGGCTTATATTTCTTTTATATAACCATCATTGTAATATATTTAAAGTTTCGTTATAATGAGAAATACAATTGTACTGGCTGTTATTCATGTGCTTTGAAATTTCAATATCTCAGCCTGCTTATGGTATAGGGTAACAAGAAAATGTAAACTTGGGACTCAAGGAATAATGAAGGAAGAGATTTTTTAGCCCCTTGTTTTACAACCAGTCTGAATTATATTAATTTTGCTTTCTTCAGCTTTCCTACACCAGCTTCTTAATGCTCTACGCATTTGTGATCTTGAGCCATTTTCAAATGGAGGTGCATTTTGCCGAGTACATCTTGCAGATTTGGGTGTTCACGTTAATCTGCGAAGAGGTCCGTCAACTGCTTACCCAAGAACCGAAAGCATTTTCCGCCAAAGTTGTTTCCTACTGCTCCGATCCTTGGAACATAGCGGATATAATTTCGCTGTTCAGCTTTGTGCTGGCCACGATATTCAGATACATAGCATTCAAAACAGACGTTTACAACTATTTGGTGGTGGCTCGAATCATGTACGCTACAGACATTGTCATTTTTATTGTGCGTCTACTGCAGATATTTTCCGTGAATCGACACATGGGTCCAAAACTCGTGATGATAAGGAAGATGGTAATGGTGTTCTGTTTGTTCACTTTTTTGACTTTGAAATTTTGTTGTTTTTTCATTATTTTCTAGTATACAAACTTATTCTTAACTAGTATACTATGTTTCCCAACTGCTGATGCGAAACATATTAAAAGATGTTTTATTTACGATTAGAATCAAAATATTTTTTAATTTTGCCTATAAAGATGTATTTATTTAAAAGTAAATAGATAAAAGATTCCTTATCTTTCATTTCATTTTCTATCAGGATATGTATGTGGTTGTGGAATTTGAATAAGTATTAGTCACACAAACGCTTATTATATACAATGACTCATCTGGTCTTCCTTTTTGTACAGCTTGATGATTTGGTTTACTTTGTTGTCATTTTGGGTGTTTTCATTATCGGCTATGGTGTGGCCAAACAGGCTGTTGTTCATCCAAATACAGATTTATGGTCTGCTGTTGTGGGTGTGTTCAACCATCCATACTGGCAAATGTACGGCGAACTGTTTATTGATGACATATTTGGTGAGAATGATTTTACTGTTTAGTTTAGAAAGATGATTTTCCGAAGTACTCTGTTTATTGTTTTTATGTGTCTTCTTCCGCGATGTTTTCAAATTGTTTAATTGATACTAAACAAAAACCATGTTTTAATCAATCTTTGTGTATTTAAGTTGGGTTTCCTATGTTATTTACTGATTTGTGTACGACCAAACAACATGTTGACACTACATGAGTAAGCAGACACACCAACACCACCTCGTGTAGTCATTCAGTGGTTAAGACAATATCATTGAATGATTTTTGTTATGAAAGGGATTTTTCTAACTACTGGATGTATTTTACAAATTGAAACCTTTTTTCCAGAGGATAGGTTAAATTGCACAACCGGTCAACCATTATGCATGCAAGAGGACGCAGATAATCCATGTCTGGACAAACATGGGTTGTACGTCCTACCCATCTACATGGGTGTCTACATGCTCTTCACAAACATCTTATTGCTCAATCTCCTCATTGCTATTTTCAAGTGAGTTGTAGATGTTGTTAAAAACATGCGGCCACTTCGATGCCTGGACATTTCTATAAAAAATTGAGACAAATGATAAATTTCTCAAACTTCCAGGGGATTAATAGCCAGTATATATTATATAGATAAATGAGAAACTTTGATTTAAAATAATTTTTTTTATTTATTAAACATTTCACAAAGTTTATTACATATTGTAAAACATAAGAAGAAGAAAGATTTTCCGACAGACATGTTTACACGTGGTCCTACGGGAATTTAAAAGTTCAACTGAGAGACATGTTTACACGTGGTCCTACGGGGAGTTTAAAAGTTCAACTGAGAGACATGTTTACACGTGGTGCTACGGGGAGTTTAAAAGTTCAACTGATAGACATGTGTACACGTGGTCCTACGGGGAGTTTAAAAGTTCAACTGAGAGACATGTTTACATGTGGTCCTACGGGGAGTTTAAAAGTTCAACTTAGAGACATGTTTACACGTGGTCCTACGGGGAGTTTAAAAGTTTAACTGAGAGACATGTTTACAGGTGGTCCTACGGGGAGTTTAAAAGTTTAACTGAGAGACATGTTTACACGTGGTGCTACGGGGAGTTAAAAAGTTCAACCGACAGACATGTTTACACGTGGTGCTACGGGGAGTTAAAAAGTTCAACCGACAGACATGTTAACACGTGGTGTTACGGGGAGTTTAAAAGTTCAACTGAGAGACATGTTTACACGTGGTGCTACGGGGAGTTTAAAAGTTCAACTGAGAGACATGTTTACACGTGGTCCTACGGGGAGTTAAAAAGTTCAACCGACAGACATGTTTACACGTGGTCCTACGGGGAGTTTAAAAGTTCAACTGAGAGACATGTTTACATGTGGTCTTACGTGAAGTTTAAAAGTTCAACTGAGAGACATGTTTACACGTGGTCCTACGGGGAGTTTAAAAGTTTAACTGAGAGACATGTTTACACGTGGTCCTACGGGGAGTTTAAAAGTTTAACTGAGAGACATGTTTACACGTGGTGCTACGGGGAGTTAAAAAGTTCAACCAACAGACATGTTTACACATGGTGCTACGGGGAGTTAAAAAGTTCAACCGACAGACATGTTTACACGTGGTGTTACGGGGAGTTTAAAAGTTCAACTGAGAGACATGTTTACACGTGGTGCTGCGGGGAGTTTAAAAGTTCAACTGAGAGACAAACTAATGCAAAAGAGCTATGCTGCATTTAATGGAAGAAAAAAGTTCAAACTAAGAAGAAACGTCAAATCAATGTTTACAAAAATCAATGAAATGGAACTTTAAATTAATAAACAATAATACAGTTTGCTGTAAAGTTTACAGAAGAGTATCATCTTTTTGCTGTTGCCTGTTTTTTCAGCTTGTGATTCATGAGACAGTAGAGAAAAAAGTGAAGTTTAAAGCATGGCCGGCAATTTCTTATAGACTGTTCATTATCATAATTTTTGTGCATCTGTTACATCTTAAGTTGCATAAAAGGGTGTTTGTTAAAAGATCATGAAATTCTAAAACAACAGCAGCAGATACCACTTCAAATTGAACGGCATTTTGCTAAAGAAATCATGGTATTTTCTACTTGTTAAGCTGATGTATTTGCGTCAGTGAAAATGTGTTATATAGTGTTAAAATTTCGGTTTGAAAATAATTGTTATCATTTTTATCATCTTCAGCTACACTTTCGACAAAATACAGGAGGACTCTGACAAAGTGTGGAAGTTCCAGCGGTTCTATTTGATCTCTGAGTACCATGATCGGCCGGCATTCTGCCCACCCTTCATAATGGTCTCTCACATCATTCTCTGTTTTAAATGGCTGGCGAGATTGTGCCACTGTTGCGGACGCTCTGCTCCTAAAGGCAGCTCCATGCGTAAGAGTTTATTGTTTTTTATTTACGAAAATGTGATGCTTTTAAGTCAAGAAGGTTTATTTTTGTTTTCTGTGAGAGTCTTTGAACTTGTTGTTCGTTAAGATGCTTTTTAACTATTCCACCAAATGTGGAACAAAGCAACCAAAATCAGTTATAAGAATAACTCAATCAGTATCTCTGTGGAGCTGACAATTTTCCACCCAAAGCTATTGGATTGTGCATTTAAAGTTCTTTTTACATTTCTTTAATCTTTCTAAATTAATTCTTGAAATGAGGGTAGCATGTGAGCTTGTAAAGAGATCTTGATACTCAAAAATGTTTACGTGGACTGCATTGGTTATGTGTTAATTATAGTATCATTATCCATAAATATTTACATTTATCTGTAAATGTTTGTCAATATGGTTGGTTATGATATTTCAATTAAAATAAAAAGATTAGGTCCAAGTTCGTTTCTAATGAAAGACATTTAATTGGGCATTCGAGCCACAAAACTAAACGTTACTTGATTAAATCTCTGCTCCAACATTATTTCATAGCTTAATTCCGTAGCTTAGTTCTTGAGCAAAACTTGTTGTGTAGTTTTAGAAAGTTTACTGGGTGAACGTCCTAAGTACACCACGTCCTAAACCTTGAGATTAGAACAGCTAATGTTATATGTGGAGATGCCGCTTCATTATTGTTGTTATTCATGTATTTTGTTCAGGTGTTCAATTGCTACAGGAAGAGATGGAGCGCTTCTACCTTTGGGAGTATGTGGCCGCGGAGGCGTACTGCTATCACAGCACCGTGAAGGAGGCAGAGACACAAGATGAACGAGTCAAGTCTATTCTTAGCAGGTGTGTTGTAGGCTTCATTTTTAAAGAAACAAAACCTTTTTTACGCTTGTATCGGTTTTGTTTTACTCATCATCAGAATGTAAATAAAACTTGAAACAAACCAAACAGAAATCTTGTACTTAAAATACTGAAAAATGTTACGCAATGTGAAGTTCAGAGAATCGAAACGTGTTTTGCATCTTTACAAATTATCTGCGCAACAAAGATCGTTTGCGAGAATTAGATTTAACTTTAAGGTGAATAATTTTGTCATTATTAAATTATAATGATAAACAACATTTTATGTAAAAAAATTATTTATTCTTTTAAATAAAATGTTGTTTATCATTATAATATATTTAAACTTTGTTAAATAACAAACTTCTATTTCATGAGAGGAGACCAGTTGACATCGTTATTATTTTTACATTATTTTTAATTCAGAGTGAACATACTTTCTGAAGAGGTAGCCGTGATAAAGGACGGTGAGGGTGAGAGAAGAGAGGGTGGGCGCACAGATGCACGTGTCGCTAGAAGAAGCACAGTAAACAGTACCATAGAGACAAGACTTGCAAAGTTGGAATACAACATGGAGCATATACTCGAGTTGTTGATACAGCAGAATCAAAAACAAGGTCGCTAGCCTACTGGAATAAATATATAACTTAATTCGTAGAGATATTTCAGAGCGTATACATGTAACCTGTCTCTCGGAGGTTTTGGAAATATCGCTGGCAACTCTGAGGAGAAAGAGTTGCATAAGATGTGAACATCTGAAGATTATTCCGCATAATATGTGTATATTTATGCAATGATAGTTTGCAAATTCATTGTCATTAGAAAGTATTTTAAAAACCGGCTCTGTAATTCCAACACTCAATTGACCATTAAATGTTTTTGAAATCTATAAAGGGTTATTTAAATGGTTTCTTACGCTTTAACCAAAATCGTGCAAGTTCTAGAGTCCTTGAAGTAATTATAGAGAGCCAAGTTAGGCTTCATTTTTTCTCTATATTGAGAAATAAAATTCTGTATATTTCACATTTTGTTGTATGTATGCCAACAATATATCCGAAAGGTGATTTTGTGTTTCAGCTGTAATACTTGATGCCAGTCAGCACATTATGAGTAACAACAGCCATAGCAACGGGTTATCCACAGTGAAATCAAAAGTGACTAGCATCCATACCAAGGCCCGAATATCGCCGTACCCTGGATCAATGGTGAAAAGATTTAAAATACCAGACGAAAAAGTGCCTTGGGAGGTAAACAATGCTCATTGTTCTACAAGTTTCCAAGTACATGACATTTTCTGTATGATCGACATCAGATGTCTTTATGAGTAACATAATTGTTGAAATTGATAATTTTATTGGTTTCTGTGATTAGAGGTTTTGTTGAAGTAGTACATCCCTTGAAAGCATCTTTGACTGTTTAGCTGTTTCCCCCTACGTTTCTATGCAATTTCAATAGAAAATTCTCATTACAGGTTCCGTTTGAAGAGTACGAGCCATTAAAGTACACTGCCACCGTTGTCCTCAACCAACCTTACTGGGCTGATTTAAACATCCTGAAAATGTAAGAGACTCAATCATTAAATATATTTTGTTTGTATTCACGGCCAGAAACACTTTTCTCGTAGGAGACTTATCCCCGGGGTTGCCCGTGGCAACGAATGTTTTCCATGTAAATATGTTAAATTCCGCGAATAATTGAAACATGTACTGTTGAAAAAATAATTTTAAACCGAAACTTTTTATCCTTTTAAAATCTTCGTAACTGATTACAAAAACTGTGGCTAAAACGAACTATTATGAAGTTGTACTGTACAATGATAACTTTACACACATCTAAATGTTCGGCTATCACACATAAATGCATTTATACACTTTCAATGTAGGGAGCCGCGGCCAACTCTTTTTTTTAACGCCTACGATGAAGAGCATAAAGTGAATCGCATAAGTCATCTTGGTTCATACGATGTCGTAGATGGTCTACCCAGGTAGGGTTAACAGACTCTGTAGCTTTACGTAAAAATACCGTTTTTTATTTGTTTTATTAAATTGAATTTCGTCGTCCCACTAAAAAGGTTTTTTGTCAATATTTCCCCTTGGTTCCCAATGTTGGCAACTAGCTATGTCACTAAATAATAGTATTTATGTTTTAGGATTTTTTCAACTTTTCGTCCCATATAATTTACCTTTGTACTTGTATGATTTAAAATTTAAAAACTATATTACCAATAAATATAGTAAACAAATATTCATAATATATATATATATATATATATATATATATATATATATATATATATATATATATATATATATATATATATATATATATATATATATATATATATATATATATATATATATATACTGATCTTTTGTGGCTTTTATCAAACAAGTGTAATTTGAAATCTTGTTGCTTAGCAACCCATGCGGACGTACTGGTATCATTGGTCGAGGATATCTCGGGAGATTTGGGCCCAATCATGCTGCTGATCCCATAGCAACAAGGTTAATTACGAACGTATATATATTACTTCGTTTTTGAGAAACATACATTATGTAAAACTTTGTTGTATTTCGCAGAACTAAGGTAAGCACATTTTTGCAGATGGAAGCGCACCAGTTCTGGAATAATGTTGGACAAAGGCAAACGAGTCCTCGAATTTATCGCAATACAAAGACGAGACAACCATCAATGGGCCATACCTGGGGTAAACTCTCATTCCGCTACAAACTCATTCCCCCGAATATTCTTGCCCCATTTTCGCTGATAACCATGCATCATGTGTTAGATTCCGTTGCGCCATTATGCTATGTCGTCATTATTTATGTTAAAGACAGCTGAATTATTTGTTTATTTTTTACAGTTAAAATCTTCTATAAATACCTCTCTAGCTATAAGTTATATTTACGAAATAAATTAAAAAAATACTATAAAGTTAAACAAATTTTCAAGATGTAAGTATGTATTTAATACAACGGTAAATAAATTTGTTTAAAATGAGAAAATTAATATATTTGAGTTATTGCGTAACTTTATCCTTTATAAGTTATAAATTAAAGACACATTTAAAATTTCGACCTCGCAAACGGAGGGAAGTAAAAGTAAGGTAAGGTGTTGGTGCTTGGAGCGGCACCCACCTGCACAGTTATCTCTAATGCCTAGCGCTTAGATGGTAGTCATTCGGTTTCTTCCATTTGTGGAATTGGTGCTACTAAGGTTGACCGTTTCACATTTGTACAGGGCATGGTGGAGCCAGGTGAACATGTTTCGGAGACCTTACGCAAAGAATTCACAGAAGAGGCGCTAGCCAAGCTCGAGTTGTCTGCTGAAAAACGAAAGCAACTCTCTGAACGAGTTTCCTATTTGTTTAGGAATGGTGTTGAGGTAGGTACAAAAAAATATTTATTATAATTTACTTTATAATTTTTTTGTAATTTCAAATTTATAATTTTTGGTTAATTTTATTCAATGGTGGTTTTCTAATATTGTGCCGGAGCGTATATAAACGATCGAAAGATATCGCTTTAGGTGTATAAAGGTTACGTTGACGACCCGCGTAATACGGACCACGCTTGGATGGAGACAGTAGCTTGTAATTTTCACGATGATTCGGGCGAGGTCTTCGGAGAATTTCAACTACAGGTATTTAGCTCGTCATTTTCAAAAATGAGTCTTGCCATATGCTAATGCATTTATTTTTGTTTGTTATCTTACCTTATCTTCATTAATATTTTTTACGCTGAATTGTGTTATGCATCAAGTTCTAAGATACCTACGATGTAAAACTTTAGGCTGGCGATGACGCGCAAGCCGTCCGCTGGCAACGGGTCAGCGGTAACATTCCGTTATTCGCGAGTCACGTGGGAATTTTAGAAAAGGTGGCGAAAATGCATTCGGCTGCATTCTATTGAAAGTAAACGAAAAAAAAGAGGAATGAATCAGGCTTTTTAATAATATGTTATTTCAAATAACATTAATTTGTAAATTGTACAACTATTTAATTTAATAAATTAAAATTTATTACTACAATTACAATTTATTGCTTTTTCCAACAGGAGTTTTATGGCTAGCAATCAGAAGCTAGAATTAAAGAAATGGTATTCGCTTCGTCAAATAGCTTCGTCTAAATATATCACTTGTTTCAACAGAAACTCTTATTTGAAAAAATGTTATGGTAAATTGTAGTTACTCCCGTATAGTTATTTTGTAAAGGTGGATTTCCGTGTGTTTTATCTCCCGGTCGTATTTAAGCGTAGCCAGGTACATGTAAACTAGATTAGGGGAGTCTAGATTATATTAGAAATGCAGTCAACTACAGTATAAGCGCCTATGAAGCAAGATCACTGGTTTAAATTCCACCCACCCACCCTTTTGACACATTGAGTACGGATTCAAACAACAAATTTAATTTCATTCCACCTTTCTAGTCGATAATTTCTCCATAAAATTGGCTAAAATATATTTCCTTCATCTTTTCGCTAAGGAATTACAGCACGGTGTAATGGCTGCCGGTTAGTTTTTTTTAGTTGGGTATTTGCAAGTCGTATAATATTATATAGCATAATTACTATAGTAATTGAAGTTGGTTTATCTGTCTGTTCGTAACTCCTCATCGACCCGTATACCGATTTGGTTGGAATTTGGAATTTAGCATACATACTGCCTAGGCGTTGGAAGTGTCTTAAGGGCTATGCATTCGAAAAAAAAAGAAAGAATTTTACTATGCAATCTGACTTTAGTTTGTAGCAACTTTTGAGGGGTTGGTAACGGAACCACAAGCGTCTGTTTTTTTTGGCACTTTTTACACGAATTATCATAAATGAACAAAAAACTTCAGGTGGCCTTGGAGTTGTTTCGGTAGTATCGTTGGTGAAATACACGTGATATTGGAATGCACCGCACGATCGAATCGAAATTTGATAGTTTATATTCAAAGATTTTTTTTTATATATATACAGTTCAATCCCGATTTTTCGAACACCGGATTATTCGAATTCCCCGATTTTTCGAATTATTTCCTTGGTCCCTTGGTTTTGTTTTAAGAAACTCTTTTAATTTACCCCGGATTTTTCGAACTTCGGTTTTTCGAATTCCCCGATTTTCCGAACCTTTTTTAGGGTCCTTTCGAATGAATACCCTCGATATTTCAAACTTTTATTTATTCTTACTTGGTAACGCCTGATAAAACAATCCAAATTCATCAGCGTTGTAGACGTCAGCAAGAGAATAATTTGATAATATGGTTGGCAATCTTGTCTCAAACCAAGGTGCTGTCATTTCTTCCGAAGCAGATTTAGCCTCACCTATAAGTCTTTTTTATGTGCAAAAGTATAAGAATCACGCGCCGAAAATTCGAATCGAATGATTTGATTGAAGTATTTCAACTTTTTAAAAAGAATCATTTTATTGTGAAAATAATTATATATAGAAGGTCAAATGGATATGGAAATTACACCACATAAAATAGTTGAGCAGAATGAGCTTCAAATAGTTTTACATAAAACATTTGAATTCACATTTTATGTTATGGGATATCACGTATATAAAGATTGCTGGACACCAGTGAAGAGTGAAATGTTGAAGGCGGTTATGGAGCCAAAAAACAAAACAGACAAATTTGCTGTTGCAGTCATGAAAAATGACTGTTTGGTCGGACATTTACAGAAAAAACAGGAAGATTTGCAAAAATTATTTTCTACTTCCTTCGAGCCTGTGACTCAAACACTTGCTCCGTCGAAGTTGTTGGAAAAGCCATCAATCAAGGAAATAGAAAAGGAATGAATGTGCCTTGCAAGTTACACTTTGCAGCTGAAGATTGCGACTGTAGTTTTATAAACATTTTGAAAGAACAACTTCAAAAGTCTCTATAAATATATGTAATATTGTATAAAGTTCTCAGAAAAAAGAATACAGTTTTCGCAAACTTCCCGCTTTTCCTTTTCATCAAGAATAATCCATGTCGACCTCTCAAACTCAATGAAAGAAAAAATTCGAAATTTGAACGTTTTGAAAATTCGAAAGTTTCAAGTTTTACCAAATGCATGCATTCGATTTTATAACGAAAGAAAGATGTCCACGTCGCAAAAGAAAAAAAGAAATTCCATTGAAAACAAATTCAAGGCGTTACAAGAAATAGAAAGTGGGCAGCCTAAGTCATTAGTAGCTCAAAAGTATAATGTGCCAAGAAACACTATTTCCACTTGGCTTTTACCTGCAAATAAAGAGAAGATAATGGCCGCATTTTCCTCTGGAACGATTAGCTTGAAAAGAAAGAATGCCAAAGCAGGGAAACATGAGAACTTAGACAAAGCTGTTTTTAAGTGGTTTATGTCTGTAAGATCGAATAACATACCCGTGAGTGGACTAGTCCTTCAAGAGAAAGCAAGTAATTTAGCAAAGACACTTGGTATAGATGATTTTAAAGCATCGAATGGATGGGTTGACAGATGGAAGGCACGGAATAGTGTCAGATTTAAGATGGTGTCAGGTGAAGCAAAATCATGCACACCAGAGATGACTGCACACTGGAAGGAAACGCACCTACCAACGATACTATCAAGGTACAAATTGCAAGATATCTTTAACGCTGATGAGTTTGGTTTTTTCTTCCAAGCACTACTAAACAAAACTCTTGAATTGAAAGGTGAAAAATGCACTGGTGGTAAACACAGCAAAGTCAGACTCACTGGAATGAGTGCGGCGAGTGCTGCAGGTGAAAAACTACCACTACTTGTCATCGGAAAAGCCAAAAATCCGAGATGTTTCAAGAACGTGAAGTCCTTACCGTGTATGTACAAGGCACAAAAAAAAGTTGGATGGACTCTGAGATCTTCACAGATTGGATCAAGCAGTTGGATCGAAAGTTCCTAGCTCAGAATCGTAAAGTAGCATTTATTGTCGATAATTGCCCTGCACACCCTCATGTGCCTGGGTTAACGGCCATAGATCTTATCATTTTACCTCCAAATACAACCTCTGTAACACAGCCTATGGATCAAGGTGTTATACGATCGTTAAAAGCTAAATACCGTGCTAAAGTAATCCGCAAGTACATTAACGCTATCGATTCCAACAAAGAATTGCCAAACATCACCATACTGGATGCCATGATTATGCTTGAGCAATCATGGTCTACACTTCCAGACACAACCATCATTAATTGCTTCAAAAAGGCGGGAATTTCAATACAAAGTCAATTGAGTTCAACCCAAGACACCGATGATCCGTTTGCCCAACTAACAGAAATGTTAGACGAATTGAGAGCTCTTGATCCTGACCTAGCTCCAGATGGCCTTACTGCTGAGACCTTCATTGCCACAGATGAGGAAGTGGCAACTTCCATTCAGTCTTTACCAAGTGATGAAGAACTGCTGCACGAGTTCACCAACGACGATGTTGAAATAATTGATGATGAGAGTGATGAAATGGAATCAACAGAGAAAAAGCAGCCAAGCAAAAAGGTGTTATTCGAGGCAATAGACTTGATTGAAAATTTTGCTCTTTTCCAAAACAATGACATTGCTAAACAATTGCGAAAGCATTTTGCACAGCTCAACCAATTGCTTACGTCGTCATCACGTAAGAAGCAAAGTACGATTCCCAGTTATTTTACCAGTGTAACTAAAGAATAATTTTATTAAAACAAAGGTGCAGCATGTATATTTAGTGTTTTTTAGTTAATTCGACCCTTTTATCTGAATACTTCGATTTTTCGAATCCCCGATTTTTTGAACTTTTTCATCGGTCCCTTGGGAGTTCGAAAAATCGGGGTTGAACTGTATATATATATATATATATATATATATATATATATATATATATATATATATATATATATATAATATATATATCAACCTAAGCACGGAGGCATTCCCGGCACGCATACAATTATAAATATTATCGGCATGATTATTTACCCTCGTGCACTCTCCACGAGCTACAATTTACACATTATTACAATAAATTCAGAAATAAAATTTAAGAAAAACACTTTACTCATATCAAACTACTCGCTTCTTATTAGTATATTGAGGTCATTGTTATCAATGTCCCTTATTGTTGCAACTTTTATACTTCTAGAACCCCTCAAACATCGTATTGTGGATCGTAATAGCGAAAATGAAATCAGTGTTCTAATGGAGTTCGTTATATTCATAGATTCGGTTGTAATTAATCAAAAAAATCCATTTTACTATTGGCACCGTTTTTTATTTAATTGTAATTTAGAGTTTATATCACATATCTTTGTTTAGTAGTTTCTGGTTACTATTTTCTTTTTTCTTTTTTTTTATAAAAGTAACATTTATTTCCGACTCAACAACGGTGTACTACAACTGTCAAAATAATTTGGAAACAAATAAATAGCTAGACAGCTACCCGGCTACATAAATAAACTTTCTCCTGACCTTCTTTACAAAATGAACACAAAATTTGAACAAATTCTAATGTTTTTAACACTCCACTTGTCTGATCTTTGCAAGTATGTTTGCTTGCTCCATGTCAGACAAGTTCAAGTCCCTTTTAAATGATCGCAAACCTCTGATGCACATTAGGATTGATCGTAGCAACGAGAATGATATCTTCGTTCGAATGAAGTTCGTAGCTGCAGAGTATTCTATGTCTCGTTTCTCAGAGATCATTTGTGCCAGTTTTTTGTAAAATACTTTGCATTCACGTGCCATCCCGCCGTTGGTTGCAAACACTAGAGGTGTGAATGTGGCGTTCTCCACTTCCAACACCCTCTCGTTGTATGCCCTCTTCTTCTCGTCTTCACTTCGTTTGTAGCACTTCTGGAGATCTAGATTCCTATGTCGCTGAGCATTGAGGTCAAAGACCCTTACATCTAAAAATACTCGTTGACCAGGAGTCCAGAATCCAGTCGCACTAATGTCGAGCCGTGCCTCGGGCCCTCGGTTAACTGTTGTTTGTTGAAGCTGTTCGCCGTTGAGCTCCATCAGCATTGGTTCCTTTCTAACGTCCTTACATACCTCTTCCATTAGCTTTACTGTAATGTCCTTCACTTCATTATGTCAAAGGGTAACAAAACCTCCCTTTTTACAAGAAAGCGCGTGTGGGACGTTGTACTTTACTCCGCAGGCACAATAGGTTGTTAACCTTGGTAGGGTCCAGTTATATCGAATCCTGATTGCATCCTAGAATTGCTCCTTGTTCAGGTCGTATCCCAAGTCTTTGATGGACAGACTTAACAGCCAGTTCGATGCACCCGTTTTCCTGTTGCAGTCATTTGTCCTTCTCTTATCCGTAGACAAGTTAGCTCGAAGCTCTTCCAGCACCGCGTTGTTTTGTTCACGACGCTCGCTTTTGATTTGTTGTCGTGTCTTTCCGCCTTCGATTGTTTCTCTTTTGATGATGTCGTCCTATAATCGCTTTGTGACTTGTTTTGAATTTTCGAATTCGACAGGAGCAACTTCAGTGCAGATTTTGATTTCCAAACCACCAAGCCTTGGTGGTAAAGCTAACAACTTGCGCTCCTCGTCATTTACATTATGACCCAAACCCCTGTATCTTTGGGCGTTTAGGTCAAAGACCCGTACATCCAAAAATACCCTTTGACCAGGGATCCAAAACCCAGACGCACTGATGTCGAGGCGTGCTTCTCGCGTTCTATTGGCTTGTTGGTTGAGTTGTTCGCCATTTAGCTTTAATAAGGTAGGTTCCACCCGCACATCTCGACATTACCTTCTTTCAAAAGGTTGCTGGTGATGTCACGGACTTCATTGTGGCGCATTGTAACGAATCCGCCTTTCTTGCGGGAGAGTGCATGGGAGAGGTCGAATCTGCATCCGCATACACATTCCGATGGCAATCTTGGTATAGCTCAATTGAATGGAATACGCATTGCATCCCAGAACTGTTCTTTATTGAGATCGTATTCTAATTCTGTTTTGTTTTTTTTAAAAAAAAAATAATTTCTCATGGGCTTGGCAAACGAAAATCTGGAAATAACTCGCTCGGTTGCCTTAAAATATTTACAGCATAATAGACAACCGGCTACAAAATAATATTATTACAACCTTTTAGTAAAAATAAACTTTCGAATTTTCGTATTTACAAAAATAATATTTAAACTTTACTTTTTCAGTTTTCTTCACTGGCGGCAACCGCGAGAAATAAGTCGTATCTCGGATGTTTGATGTAATGTTCGCGAGATCAATGTCAGTTAGTCGTGGATCTCTCCTGGCTTACCTAGAGCCACGAACACATAGCAACATTGATCGTAGCAAACAAAACGAAAAAAGGTTTCTTTTTCAAAATTATCTCTTCCTTCCTTTCCAACCGTAGACTCAAGGTTGTCCTTAGTGGTCATTCATCTTCAATTTTTCTATCAATGTTGGTGTTCCACAAAGATCAGTTCTCGGACCAACCCTGTTCCTACTCTACATAAACGATCTCCCAGACAATTTATCATCCAAAACCATTATTTACGCTGACGATTCCACATTGTATTCCTGTCTTGATAAATCAGATGATTGCGATAAAGTTAATTTGGCCTCTGTTTTCAATAAAGATCTCAATTTGGTAGTTGAATGGGGTAAGAATTGGCTGGTTAATTTCAATCCATCTAAAACTAGTCTTCTTTCCATTAATCATTTCAAGCAAGCATATTTACCTCCAATTTTGATGAATGGTTCACGTTTGCCTGAAAACAATTCATTTCGCCTTCTTGGTCTCATATTTACAAGCGATCTCTCATGGCGTTCATACATTGAAACCATTGCAAAATCAGCTGCCATGAAGGTTGGTTCTCTTTTACGAAAAATGAGTTACCTCACCCCTAAGTGTATCCTTTACCTCTACAAATCTTTAATACGTACTTGCATGGAATACAGCTGCCACATTTGGGCAGGTGCTCCTGCGAATTGCTTGAACTTGTTAGACCGTGTTCAACGGCGTGTTTGCAACACAATCGGTGCAAACTTATCTTCGAAACTGGACTCCCTATCACACTGGCAAAACGTAGCTTCTCTTTGTCTTTTCTACAAGTTTTTTTATGGACGTTGTTCAAGCGAACTATCATCTCTTACACCTTTTCCCAGAATTTTTCACCGTACAACTAGGTTTTCGTCATCTTTTCATCAACTGTTTCCATTCCAAACTGTCACAGGAATTTTTATAAGAACAGTTTTTTCCCGCGAACATCCAGACTTTGGAACTCCCTTCCTTCTACATGCTTTCCATCGGTCTATAACTTTAAACTGTTCAAATCAAACGTTCATCGATATCTGAAAACTGCGTAACTTTCCCTGTAACTTTTCTAGCTCTTTACACTCAAGTGGCCTTTAAGGCCTTGTTCTGAGCAACAACAATAAAAAATCAACAATAAAAAAAGAAAGAAATTCTTTTTTCCGCAATCATTTTGGACAGGCGTTCAGGAACGGATCCGGGGGCGGGGGGCTTCGGGGGCTGAAGCCCCCTCCGGTAAATTTTCCTAAAATAACTTTTTTTGTTTGGCTCGTTTCAAAATATTTCTTCAGTATATAGAAAGGAGAAGCAATAAACGTGCTAGTTATAAAAATCAATAAACTCACTCTTTTAAATTCTTTTACTCTTTAGATAATAATAAATGTGTCTCGATGTCTAAATGTGTATTCAATGTTATTTTCTGGATAAACTTTCGCGAATGGAGGAATCAAAACTTTTTTGCGAGATTAACTTTCGCGAGCAAGGATTTTTCAGTAAAAAAAGCATGCAGTCAAACATCTGTACATAGCGGACATGCTATATAGCGGACACCTGTTAATAGCGGACACTTTTTCAGGAACCGGCCGAATTACAGTCAAAGCCTTATAAAATAACCTCTACATAGCGGACACTGTACATAGCGGACATATTTTTCCGCCCCAAACGACTATTTTACCTGTTTATAGCGGACACAAAATAGGATTTGAACAAAAATTGAACAATGTTTGAATTTCTTTTAAAAAAGAGAAGTATTGGATTAGTAAAACATAATCTTTATTACTTCATACATTTATTCACTAAAGTATTTACATTTTTTTCAACTTTTTTGACTTGGTTCTTTGCCCAAGAAACAGTTCTTTTTTCGCCGAAAAACTTGTATACAACAGGGATTTTAAGTCCATCCCCTGCACCACGATTTACTATTTTACCAGTAACAACTGCCGATATACTGGAGAAAGGAAGTTTCAAAAAACGATAAAATATTTTTGATAGGTGAATGGGAACGTGCCCAACAACTTTTTCTTCCAAACAATCGTCATGTAAAAGAGTAACAGGCCGTAAACACAACACAGATTAACTGGAGTGAAACAACATGTTTCAAGATGATCCAGATGATCAAGATGATCCAGGAAATAACCAAATGGAAGTTCATAACGAGGAAAGCGAATGTGGAAGAAATGATGGTACAGATCAAACCTGCAGAAGTGTTGTAAATGTTACAAAAGGTTAAAACATTTGCTATAAACTCTACAGATGCAAAACTAACGGAAAGTTTCCAATACGTATATAAACACGTTCAAGAGATGTTGATCTCCGAAAAAAAGCAAACTTGCATACGAAACCATTTCTGATGATTTACCTGATATGTATTTATATGTATAAGGGATATCTTAACTCAGGGATATGACACGTTTTCAAAATTTCGCATCACATCCCTGAGTGAAGATATCTCTGCATGTATTGATTATAAGGCAAGATTATAGTGTATAACTGCTGGTTAAAATTTGTTTAGTTATTGTCTTTGAATCTCATATAACATGATTTTTTAACTTAGTCTAACCGTAGGCGCGACAATGGTTTCATAATATGAAAACCTTTATGTAGCGGACACCTGTACATAGCGGGCACTTTTTGTTTGACTGTATAAATTATAAAAAAATACTAAAATCAACTGATTTTCAAGCCATAATCATTATCTTTTCGAACCATAATATATCGAGTCCAAAATCACAAGAATTTCACATACTTTCGCGAATTGCAATTTTCGGAGCATTTGCGAGTGTAACTTTCGCAAAAAATGCAAAATTCGCGAAAGTTTCTCCGATTAAAGTACAGAGGTTATTTGACCTTGTTTTCTTTTATTTAAAATATCTCGTTAAAAACTGAGCATTGCAATTATATCTTAATTTCCCAAATTTGCCACGCATACAATTATAAATATTATCGGCATAATTATTTACCCTCGTGCTCTCCCCACGAGCTACAATTTATACATTATTACAATGGTTACTATTGCGTCCGATGTAAACAATCACTGCAACGGTAGAATTTTTTGTGAGTGGTTTTTGTCTGTTTTTATTTGATGTTTGACGATATTTAATATTAGGTTTAAATTAATAATAAGTTTAAATTGATTTATATTTATTAATTGATTTTTAAAATAATTGCCGTGTCAATCCTTTTTGGTCTTTATTAACGGAAATACCATGCAGATGCAAATCAAAAAGAAGTGTGTAAAATAAAGTAAAATAATATTTTTCTACTTCCCTCCATTCCAATTGCAATTCCAAGCAAATAAATATATATAGACAAATTACATTTAAATAATAATGCTACATAATTTATACATAAGTTTATTTTTAAAAATGTCATTGAGTTTTGATAGATAATTGTTGTGCCAGAATGTAAACACTAGGACAAGTTTATTTGTTATTTGTCTTTTTTTGGAAAATATTCAACATTTCTTGAACTTGACTGGAACATTTCTACTGAATTGTTACTGTTGAGTTTTTGTCAGAAATCCAGTACAAATTGGTTGGTTCATAAGAACAGAGAAACGGATATAATCAGAGGAAAAACTGCAGAAATGGTATAATTGGATGATTATTGTTCAGGGGCATAGGGTGAAATTTAAAAGGATATTTAAGAAAAAAGGGCAGCTTGTATCCTAGATTTACTACATCTTTTCCCATTAAAACTCTTAATATCAATAACTCCGATTCATCAAACATTCAACAGCTCTTTCGCAACCTCTTCAGTTCTGCTGCTTATTAATATCATATTTATTTTGATCCTTGCCAATTGAACTTTACAACAATTAATTGTTTTATTAAAGTGCTAAAGCTTTCTGACATAAACTTATTTATTCACGATAAATATAAAGTTAACTGTTATAAACAGATATTGACACTTAGCTATAATATTTCTGACAACATAAGGAGTAAACAGACATTTTCGAAATGCTAAGAGAGAGAATGGTTTTAGTGTCACGGTGAAGTGTTACGCAATTGATGTTGCCAGAGTATTGGTTTAGAACACCAGGTTTCCATAGCATGATTTCTTGATCAAGGACATCAATGTTTGGTAAATCATTTTCATACATTTCACAGAGTTCAGATAAATCAAGATTTTCAATTTTCGAAATAGCAGTACGAGATTCAAAAGTCTGCTAGATTTTTTACTCAAATCATTGAAACAAAATTCCAATTCCAATATAAATTTATCAAGCAGGGGAATGACAAAAGCTCTTGTCTTGTTTTGTGTAATGGAAACAGTTTGGCAGCATTTTGTACAGAGTGTGCTGTTTTCATTAACGTTTTTTAATAAGCATATCGTTTATAAGCATACTTAGGCTTATTAGCATATCATAAGCATATTCTGAGGCTAGATAAAAGTAAGAAATTTTTTCATTCAAATGCAATGCAATGTCTTCAATGGAAAGTTTTGATTTTCTGGTTTCTATTTGCATCCTAAAAACCAAAATGTTATGTGACACACGTTATGTTGTGTCACATACGCGAAGAAAGATAGAAATAAGTATGGTCTGTTAGGCAAAGATTGACGGTCTTTTTGGCAGTATGCGCACTGTGATATTTGTGTAATTTTTTGCAGATCTCCACCAAGGTTGTTTTTATTAAGAAAAAAACATTTGAGGGTAATTCCATGTCAAGTCATCCAGACCATGTCACCCTTATGTCCCAGATTTCTTTGAAATTTGGACCTGTGATAGGTACTGATGAGAAAAGCAAATCCTGAAAATTTCATGGTCATAGCTCGTACGGTTCAAAATTTATGGCATTTTGAAATTTTACCTAATTTTGACTTGCCGGCCATTTTGAATTTTCATTTTATTTAATAAACCTGGAACAAATCATTCAATAATCTTGAAATTTGGAGCCTAGGGGTTTTTTGGTGTGAGGAATCCAAAAATAACATTAGAAATTACCATAATTCAAGTGTTCAAACACTATTGAAGATTTCAACTTCACTGTGTTTCTTAGGCTCGAAGACTAAAAAGGGGCGTGACCGAAAACATTTTTCAAAATAAATTGGTTTATCCAAATCTTAATATGTTAAACTAAATTGTGTCTAAAAATGGTATTTAGTTCTCTTGTAGATCAGTAATAATCTCATTTAGTAATAAAGACAAGTTTGAAGTTGAAAATTGAAAGTTCAATTTTTCAATAGTAAATAGTAAGAATACCCAATTTTGTAAATATAATGTGTTATGGAAAAAATTATTTTGCCATCATTAAAAGGTTATACCAGGATAGCTTGCAGCAAGACATATTTCATTTTGTTTTGTTAACATTTTTATTTTTATCACCACATTGCTTGTTTACTTTTGACATATTTTCATTCATTAAATATTAATTACTTCTATACTGAACCACATGGCTTAATAAGGTTTGTTTTTTATTTAGCTTTTCATCTTCCACATTTTTGTATAATATACCTGTTTCACATGGAGTAACTTTCAGCATGATTGCTTTTTCTTTCAGTCAAAATGAGTAATGGTGAAGAAGTAAAGTGTGATTTTGGAAATATTCTTGAAAAACCTTGTAATAAACATGTTTACTCACGAAGTAGCGGCCTAAACAAATTAAATGATCTTGATAGTGAGAAACAGGCTGTTCTTCTTTGGAGATCACAATTGACCGACTATAAATCAGATGGAATGTTGATTTGTAATCACCATTTAGAACAATTTGGACGCATCTTTGAAAGGAATGAGACTAAATGTTGTGGAATAATCCAAAAGCATAAACGAAAAGTTAAAGGACAAAAATTGATTTCATTAAATATGGCAATAAATTTAAAACAAAAGGGACGTAATGTTAAACCAGGACAGAAACTTTGTCGCCAATGTATTAACAAATATGAGAAATTAATGAGAGAGCCAGAAGAAATTGATAAAATTGAAACCGAGGAAGAGCTTCAGACTGAGAATTACAGTGCAGAGTACGAGGAATCTCCAAGGAAAAAACTCAATACCAGTTTGGAATCTGTTGGTGTTTCCCCAATCAATGTTCATGCTGTACCACAACATAGTCGATCAACCAGAGCAAAGGAAAAACTCAAAAGTGTCATGGAGAAGTATCAAGATTCTATATCTGATGCTAATGATGTTTCAGTTGATGTGATCAAGGAGAAACCAAACAATGACATTCTGAATGAAACTGCAAAAAAAGCAGATGAACTAGATAAACTTCATATTGCAATGAAAGAAAAATTAACTCTCTGTTCCTACCCTCGAAAGATACAACTTCTTACTCTTGTGCCTGACAGTAGGTCTCGAGATTACTGCTCAAAATATTTTGAAGTTTCTGAATATCTCATTCGTTCCGCAAAAGATTTAAAAAGAACATCAGGAATTCTTGCCACACCCTTGCCAAAGAAAGGCAAAAAGCTGCCACAAGAAAATCTAAATTTAATTATCAATTTTTATAAATGTGATGAAAATAGCAGACAGATGCCAGGCAAAAAGGACTATGTTAGTATAAGCAAAAATCAACATGAGCAAAAACGTCTAGTACTCTGCAATTTACATGAACTGTATGTTTCATTTAAAGAACAGAATTCAAACATTCAAGTGGGATTTTCTAAATTCTGTTCACTTCGTCCAAAGTCATGCATTATTGCTGAAAAATCAGGAACACATTCAGTTTGTATGTACAATACATCAAAATGCAGTACTACTTGTAGAAGCACTTAAGTGGGATGTGACATACAAGGATCTCATCAACAAAATCGTATGCGACTCAACTAACAGGGAATGCATGATGCATAGGTGTGAAAACTGCCCTGGACAAGAAGCATTGAGAATTTTTTTAAATGAAGAGTTAAATGAATTTGATGAAGATGAAGAGTTTCATTACATGCAATGGGAAACAACTGATAAAGCTGCACTTCAAACAATCACTGTTACATGCAGTGAATACATTGAAAAAGTAATAGAAGACATTAATACATTAACTAAACACTCTTTTCTTTCAAAGTGCCAGGAAAAGTCATCATTTTGTCCCTAAATACAAATCGAAACTGATGCATAAATTAACAAGTGAAGATAACACTTTCTTAACCTTTGATTTCTTGAATGTTGTTGAAACAATTGATTTAGTAGCATTGAAGACTTTTTCTTATATTGCTTGCATATATGGGGATTTCTGGTGGATTGGTATGGTGACTGAAGTAAATATGGATGAACAAGATGTCATGGTAGAGTTTATACACCCACATGGACCACAAAAAAACTTCAAGTGGCCCAGAAATACTGACAGGTGTCTTGTCCCGGCCCAAAGTATTTTATGTACAATATCAACACCTGTAACAACTACTGGACGTATATATAACATATCTGATGAAGAGTATGATACTATTTTAAAATCTTATCAGTCTATTTTCAACAAAGCTATGTAGATTTTCATTAGATTTATTGTTTTCACAATAGTTGTAGAAATAAATGAATCGTTTTTTTTTTTGCTTCCGCTCTCACTATTAAATAATTTTTTGAATTAAAAAATGTCCCAATTTCTACATTAAATTTTGATTGATCTACAAGAGAACTAAATACCATTTTTAGACACAACTTAGTTTAACATATTAAGATTTGGATAAACCATTTCATTTTAAAAAATGTTTTTGGCCACGCCCGCCCCTTTTTGGTCTTCGAGCCTAAGAAACACAGTGAAGTTAAAATCTTCAATAGTGTTTGAACACTTGAATTATGGTAATTTCTAATGTTATTTTTGGATTCCTCACACCAACAAACCCCTAGGCTCCAAATTTCAAGATTATTGAATGATTTGTTCCAGGTTTATTAAATAAAACGTAAATTCAAAATGGCGGGCAAGTCAAAATCAGGTAAAATTTCAAAATGCCATAAAATTTGAACCATAAGAGTTGTGGCCATGAAATTTTCAGGATTTGCTTTTCTCATCAGTAACTATCATAGGTCAAAACTTAAAGGAAATCTGAGACATAAGGGTGACATTCATAGAAAAAATTGGATGATTTGACATGGAATTACCCTTGAGGGTAAAACGAACTCCAACGAGGAGGGACCTTGCAATATTTTTATGAACGTGTTGATTGATGTTAGTGAAGAAAAATGTCTAATATCCAAAGGGGCACTTTTTCCAAAAGGGGGGGGGGGGGGGTTGTTCGCACCCAACAACCCCCCCCCCCCACCCTACGCGCCTGTTAGGTTCCACCCAATCATGTTTTAACCATAAAGTTAAAAGGTCAAAATTATGCTGGTGCTCGTTGTTACAAGCTTTCTAATGCAGAATAATGGACAGTTGAGGATTGCTATAACAAGTATATATGTTTGTCTAATGCTTAAAACTTACAAACGGTCAATCAGAAAAGTTGACTGGTTGGTATGACTTTAACATATTTTAGGTTTTTTGAGAAAATTCCTTTTCACCAGTTTTCATCCAAGGGTTTTGGACGTTACACAAGTTAGGATTTCTTAAAACATGCTGAATTTCATTTTTCAACTAAGTCACAAATCTGCTTTGGAAAAAAACAAGATTGGCCTCATCCTTTGATTTTGTTGTGCATTTTTCAATTTTTGAGCCATCATTTTGAAAATACACTAAAAATGAAAGTTTATTTTTAAAAAAATATCAGAAAGGTCAGATTGAACAGGTCAGGTTAAAAAGATTCAGAAATCACTATTTTTTTATTAAATTTTTTGAAATCAGAAATTTTTATTTCTTTAGAAATTTTAAAGTTAGTCACAAGATGTTATTTTTGGCTTGCTGTTATCTGAATGTTTTGGAGAAGATTGTCCCAGCCTCCCAATGACTTGAACAAAATTTGTTTATGTATGAACTGAAAACAACAATTTCCTCTGTAAGAAATTATCTTGCGGAACTGATTGGCAAAGTCGGCACTCCAGACGAAATGCTTGACAGTCATATATATCAGTTTACAGTCAGCAAAGAAAAGGGTCGATCATCACTCTCTTTGAACTACCCCAAAACTGGTTGTATGAAGTAAGAAGACTTATATGTTCCTCGTTAAAAACTAAACAATATATAATTGCTGGAGCAATGAAAAAAGAGCTGGGGTTGAACTTAAAATATATGTTGCTGAGTAGATTCCCTCATTCAACACTTTTCATTTTTCAAAAATATGGGGTGGGTGTACCAATTGGCTAAAGGAAGTCGTTATGCCACAAAAAACTGCTTTATAAAAGGTTGTTTTGACCCTGAAAAAATCATTTTGAAATGGAATTTTCAAAAAAAAAATATTTGTCTTTTAAGTCGTAAACCCTAAACTGTTAGCAAGGATGATTAACAGGTTTGTTGCAATTACTAAGCCAATCAAAGTCAAATAATGTCTCCTCAGGTGGAGAATCCATAAAGGTCAAGTCAACTTTCTTAACTCATGAGTCATAAAGAGTCCAGACAGATAAGACATTGATAAATACTGACAGATAATCAAGAGCAAAGAGAGCTTGAAAGCACACACACACTATTATGACCACAAAATCCTTTCAAAGGATTCCCATTGTCTTGCATACCAATATGTTTTCACTTTGTTTATTGTTACATGATTTTTTTTAGTGAACAAAACACAATGTCATTGATTGCAACTTCATATCGTTATGAAATTGATGGGTTTAACAAAAAAGTCTTCCAAAATGCTCTGCTTCGTCAAGAAATGAGAATTAAGGTACAAGTTTTACAATGTTCAATCAAATGTGGGACGTTTCAGCCATAACGTTTCGGACTAGGATATTTTGACCAGGCATTTTTGGCAGGGTAGACATATTTTCCTATTTGTATGCGTCTACATAATCAACATACATTTGTAACTGTTGTAATGACATTATTACAAAACCTAGTCGCGGTTGACAACTTGAATTAAATATCGCAATATTGTAATCACGTGAATCATGCAATCCAATGAAAAATGTGTCCCGATTTACCCTTATGGTTCAAAGACATGACGGGTTAAGCGATAAAACACTGTTTATATTATTTATCATTTCAATTGATGTAAGTTGTATACTCTTGTTATTTTTAAGGAAGATGAAAAGTATGCTGCCAGAGAAATTACAAAAGCAAAGTATATAAAATCTTATTTAATTGGCAATGATATTGTACACATTTATATATATTCTTGGTTAATTTAATCTTTTTTTCTCTAGCATTTCTCGTAAGTGGTTTTTATGTCTACTTTAATGTGATAAATTTTTGCGGGGATTAAATTTCGCGGTTGAGCTCATCCGCAAAATTTAAACATTTTGTGGGGGATTTATTTTCGCGGATGAGCCATTTCCAAATATTTCGCGGGGACTTAATTTTGTGTTTCAACGTTTTTGAATATTTTTTTAAACCGGCAAAATTGGCTCTTGATTTGTTTTCACAACTAAAAGCCATATTTATTGTTGAAAAATCTCCAAAAAATGAACTTTCATAGGCGAATTCTGGCAAAGGAAACACTCTTTTGGTTGTCGCCTTTAGTATCGTTGGAAATCCTCAGATAAAAAAAATTGTTAATTTATGAAACTCACAAGTGGTCATTAGAAGGAGGTAAAATGTCCTTTTGAAGAGCAGGGCTCTGAAGGGAAAAGCATCAAGTAAAAACAGAGAAATTGAGTACGAAGTATGAAGTAGTGGAGATTTTGACTGGAAAATTTTTGGAAACTTTCTTATAAAAATTTCGCGGATCAGACATTTGTTCAAAAATTTCGCAGGACAAATTTTCGCGGATGGTCACTTTCCAGATTTTCGCAGGGACTTAATTTTGCGGATATTGGCCAATATCCGCGAAATTTAATCCCCCCGAAAATTTATCACATTAAAGTATATCACATTTATAGTATCGAAATCCAGGATTATTGTTCAATGGCAATTCAACAAAATGGTTAATTAATCAGATGATGTCGACCCATAGCCTATATTTATTTGTTTAAAGACTGTTAATGCAGTGTGTTGCAATGGTGTGTTTGTTTGTATTTTTAGGGGAGAAATGTTGAGTGAAATATGCAAGTGGTCGGAAGGTTTAGAGGAGGTGATTTTGTTTTTGCTTCTTTATTAAAATTCTGGTTTTATTAACGCTAATGAGGCATTCCATGCAGTGACGTGACGGAAATCAGACATATTTTTTTTACCCTATCAGATGACATACAGCAGAAAATTAAATAATTTTGGTGCTGGCTAATAAAGATATTTAATTTAACTCAGGTATATTGCTTGAAGCTTTATTTATATCTTCTAATGTCTTAAAAATTAAATTTCTGTCACATCACTTCCGTCAAATTTGGAAAATGTTTTGAGACCATTTATAAGATAGGTTACTTCTTGTGGGAAGAGCCATATCTCATAATGTGAGTTACTATGGTCTAAAACTAAAAACACAGAAAATATCACTTAATGTTCTGCTTTAAATCTAACCAAGTAAAACTTATATGATGGTTAAAAATGTGATGTGACAGAACATATTTTTCTAGATTTTCTACATCTCATACACCATGAAAAAAAAATAAATTGAAAAAAACATTAGAAACTATCTTTTTTGACCCACACCTATTGATAATAAACAATAAATAATTAAATACTAATGAAGCCACTTAATTTTTATGCAATCAATCAATAATAACCGAAATATCACATTTCAACATCCAAATAGTGGTTCAGAAATTGCCGTCATTATGCCAATCGACAAAGCAAAACTTTCAAAATTTTTATATTTTGAAAATCACTAACAATATAGCCAACCGAAACAACCATGCTTTTAATGAAATTTAAATATTTCATTTTTACTCCACTGGTTGACACTTACATGGAATGCCTGTAATGTTGGTTCGGGGTATTTGCCCCTTTTTCATTGTTGCTCTAGCGTAACGGTTAAGGCAGGCGTCACTTCGTTAAACTTTATGCAACCCTGTGTAATTTTAGTTAAAGCAATGCTCGTTTTTAAAACTATCTAATTGTTAGTTCACATTATGTTAGTACCCCTACAGAAAAGTTCATTCCTCTTTAGTTTTGACACCACAGGTGTTTTAAATTTGTTCTTCCTTTTCACTCTCCTTCCTAAAACTTGAAAAACTTGATTCATCTGACACTATTAGTCTTACAAACGTTTCCTTCAACCTAGAATTAATTTATATCAATTAATATTATATACCATTATTATTTCAATGGTGTATCATGTCATATAAATAATTAATGACATAATTTAGGTTGGCCTCTTTTTCACTATATATTCAGTTTATTTACTCTATTTGATCTACTACATTCTACAAACTTGTTTACAAACCGTATATATAAATTATCATGCATATATGAAGGTTTCTTCAACACTGGATCATTGTTTCAATTATGTTTAATTACAGAATCTTTTATCTCCCAGTTTTTAATCGATGGTCGTCTGCAGACAATAGCACGTATTTTACTTTTTTATAAAGAGACTAGGAATTCAATAAATTTTCTCCAGTGTTATAGATACTGATAACAGAACATATTGACCGAGAACCATCTTTCTCGTGGTTTTGTATTTCATAGGCTAGTGGCAGGAGACAGGCTAAAAGAGAGATGAGTCAAATGCAAAACGAGTTAATCCATGAGAACAAGACGTCAATAATGGTAACGTAAAGGGGGATTTATAATCTTCCAAAGCAGTTTGTGTCATGTAAATATGCTTTCGAATTAAATAGCAGTAAAAGATGATCGTTTTAAGTTTTATATAATATTTTCTGATTCATTTCTGAACACTTTTTTCTTTGTTTTTGTTGAAAGAATCAGACAAAATAAAAATTCTTTTTTCCGTTGCCGTAAATTTTTACTGCATTTTTTAGGTTCGGAGAGCTCAACTGCAAAACCTTATTCAACTCGATTACTCTACTTACGAAGAAGAGTTGAAGGAGCGAGGCAACGCGTTTTTTATTGAACGTTTGTGATTTTCGTTTGATTTAGAAAATTGATTTTAATGTTTTTGTTGGATTATTGAGTTTATTTTTACCTTCAACTCGATAGTTTACCTCGTATATTTGTTTGTTTTTTATGAATGATCGAAGATTTGTCATCTGAATGAGGCTATTATTTGCTAGGTCTTTGTTCACCCAAACACACAAAAGATATTTCACAACCGACCAAAACCAACTCGTCTCGTTGAAACAAAAATAGAAAATTGCACGAAGAACGAGGAATTCCTTCGTGCAAGTTAACACATGTGTAAGGCTATGTATCTTTTTTGGCATCGATTCATAAAGCCGCATGTTGTTAATAGACGCTAGATAATTACGTGATAGTTTGGCCAATTAGAGATAGCTTTCGGCATGTACGCTAATTGATTGGGGATCAAAATCATGCCAAACAATAGCGTCATCATGACAGCTTCTTAGGCGTATTATGTTTTTTTTCTTTCGTTTATCATTACTTATCTGTCTAGAGAGCCCGGCGGTAATAAAGCCAATATCGTTGCTAGGAGCAATATTTCGTAAATAACGACTGGAATTGAATGAATTACGAATTTGTAGCCTGAATTTGCATTTCGTGTGAAGACCTTCAGTTGATGAACTGTAAGAATGATTTAAAACCAAACTATTTATGCAGCGATAAGATTGTCACGCTTTCTGCAAAATTACTCTTAACGGGGGAGAGTTCAAACAACTTGAAAACGGAATTGATTAACATCAAAAGCATGCCGACAAGCATTAATAAAGCAGAAATATTATGAGGGAATAAGAAGTTAGTTTAGACTCGCGAAATACTCACTTCGGCACCGTAAAACATCCAAATGAAATGCTCAGATTCCTTCTGGTTTTAAAGGAGAAGATTCGGTACTTGTCGGTTATTCCCCTCCCCCAGAATTTTCTTTTTTAATTTTTGCTCTCTTTTTTTCCTAACATATTTATAATGCTACTGAAGTGGCCAATAATCATCAATATTTGTCAAAATATGTTCAAATAAGTCAACATTATTATAATGTCTTTGCCTCCACATCCATTCCACCATACGCTCTCCAGAGATCTGACATTATAGTAGTTCCTGGTCAAATTGTTGTCTGGATGATCGGAAGCAAAGTAGCTGCACTGCGGTCAGGAATCGTATACATAAAACTTTCCTTTGTTTCCCCACACCATCCACCAATACCCACTATTGTGGCAATACACGGTTATTTTTTTGTCTTGAGAAAAGTGATTCGTCAACTTCAACAGTCATATTTGGTCCACCAATTAAAATTGAGTTTGCAAGAAGATCCGCTGCACATACTTCCCGCAGAAAATGATTAAAATCAATGGTGGCATCCTTTCCTATACCAAGTTCTGTTTGTACAAATTGTATTTTGGTATATTCTTTCGACCAACAATATATAAATAAAATTATGTCTCTATACGCCAACTTTGAACCCTCCAACCAGGTACCTTTTCGTACAGAAAATTCCGATCGACACTCACGAGAGCGACATCTCCACCTATCACCCTTCTCTCGTAGTTGAAGTGCCATTGCATGACCATTAACACAAATTCTTGGATCATTCAAAATTCCTCTTTGTTGCAACAACTGGATACTTGATGCTTTGTCATGAACAATATTAGAAAGAGTTAACAGATTCATTTTCACAGAACTTCACAACTTCGCCAAAATTAAGAGTCAACTGATTCTTACATGAAAAATTGGATATTTTATAGACAGTTGATAATCTAGACATGCACTTCAAAACAGTTTCTGAACAGGTGGTGATCAAAATGGTGAAAATAAAAAATTCAGACATGGGTTTTACACTGTCTGGACAAGTGTTAAGTTCTATACTGTCTGAATGAAAAAAGTAAAAACTCTTTTCTGGGGGGGGGGGGGGGGGATAACCGACAAGTACCGAAAATTCCTTTTGAGACGATAGGATTGATAGATGCGATAAGTGCATACAAAAATAGATTCATTAGTCAAAACCAGCTTATTTTACCTAGATGTCAAATATAGATTTTTTAAAATGAGCATTTTCCACGAAATTTCTGTTTAATTATAGAATTGTTTACTAAGCGACTGAGAGTGGCGTCATCACTCTCTCGTCATCTGGTGACCATTCTCCTGACCCGCAGGTACCCGAACCGCACGTACCTGACCCGCGTGTATTATCTTCGCTACCATTCGTTGAATAGGAGGTTTTGTTCGGGTAAAACATGTTCGAGTAAGTGTGCAAACTTTGAGACGATCTAGTTCTGGATTTTGTCAGTCCTTCGGAATGTTTTCGCTTGTCCTCAAGCTCTCTCTTATGCTCATCCTTTGAGATCCTTTTGAATATGCGTCCTAGATATTTCGCTAAAATGCGTGCGCTCTCTTTCGTCTTGCACACTAAAACGTGTAAATGTATGTTCTCAGCGCGCGAACCGTGTTGGTAATTAAACGAGAACACGCGCTGGTGTTGTCTGTCGACGCCGCAATACAGAACCCTGCGCGACTTGTAAAATGTCTCTTTGGCGTATTCTTGTTTTAAGCAGATGCCGGCTCGCGAGATCTCGACTTTTGTTTTTTCGAACGTCTTCAGATACGGTTTCGCGCTCGCGTACATTTTATCCACTCTCACGCATATTTCCTCGAGACCGGGCGATTTCAGTTCTGCGTAGCCCAGATACTGCACGTTCATTACAAGTGGTTGTATCTTGCTCTCGCACGCGCTAATCGACGAGTCGCGAGCGTCACAACATTTGCCTGGTTGTTCGTACGGTTCGCCTTCCTGTTTTGTTTTCGAGTCTAAGTGTAACGCTTTCGAGAATTTTTTCCGTACGCTCTTGATGTTGAGGTTGAGATCCGGCGAGTTTTTTACAGCCATCGTAGGAGATTGTTTAATTCTCTGTAAAATGAGAAAAACCGAACTATATATTTTAGGCGTAGACACAAAACTCAAGACATTAAAATGTAAACAGTAAGTTATTTTTGCAGCCATCAATAGCTCAAACAAAACGCTCCATTCCAGTGCGTGAAATCAAGAAGTCAAGTTAAAAACAACATTAAACAAAAACAACACACAGATCACTCAAAAATCCCTGCAGCTATTGCATTTTAATGCCATACGTGAACCTTGTTAAGACGTTTATTGAATCAATACATCGACAATAAAGGTTCGGACCGATTGACGCCACTGTTTATGGTATGCGATCAAGCCTGCTGATAGCTAACGCTCTCCAACGTACGGCGGAAAACAGGCACTTGACGGCGACCTTTTAAACAACGTTACGCAATAAATTCCGTCAGAGATAGTTAAGAATTTTAGTTTTTCCCACGCTATTTCTTTTCCGTTTTTGTTCGATACAGTACATTAAAAATTCGAGAATACATAAACAAATTTGAGATCGGAAAAGAGTTTCTGCGAGTGTTTTTGTTGTAAAAATAACTCCGCGGTATCTTAGAAATTACTCGAATTTTACTCGAAACCACATATGCTGCGTAATGTGCAGTCACGATTAAAAATAGCAACAACATATTTATGCAATCACGAAGGAATTTCAAGCTGGCTTATGAGTCAGCAGTTTATAAAACAAACGATACCACACAATTTTATATTTAACAAACGTATATACATTGCATATATTGCTTTCAATGTTTAGTTGTCTTACACCTTTCATGTATGATCTGGTATATTGGTTTATTACGAGTGAGCGATTAACAGACATAAGCACTTCACGGAGATCTCGTTAAACGATTTTGTCTTGTTTAGTCAAAGTATCAGAGAATGCATAACTTTTCCATTGAAACTCTTAGATTAATTATTTGTGAGAAATTAATTAAAATAATTTTCCCATGTAAACTTTAAAGGAAGGTTAAAAAATATTCACTTCAGTGATTCCCCCATCATCTTTCAAGTTTGCTTCGAAAGATTTGTGCATGCAGAGAAATTCAACCTTAATTATGCAGATGGATAGGAAGTAAATGATGACGTACATTAATTATTGAGATGTGATAGAAATTAATTTACGATGTACATTAATTATGCAGATGGATAGGAAGTAAATGATGACGTACATTAATTATGCAGATTCGATAGATATTAAATTATGGCGTAAGTAGTCAAGGATTCCAGAAATTTACGCGTCCCTTTTTATTTTCGCGATGTGTAAGTGAACTTTCAGATAATGGAACAGGAATTGGATAAGTAGAACCCTCAACTGCAACTTTCGTTTCGTGGAATCATGTTTGCGGTCCTGTCAGCAAAATTACAGCACCAAAGTAGAACTTTGCGAAACTGTTGCATCGCGGGCTTTGAATTAAATCTTCTATCTTAGAAAGATAAAATAATCAGTTCAAACTGTTTTGCTAAATGCGGGAAAGTTCGAATAAAATTTCCAAGGATTGCCCTCCAGAAGAATTTTGTCAGATGTGTCAACATGGCCGTAGCAACCGGGGGGGAGGGCATGGCTCCCCAAAAATCTTTTTGATTATACTTTACATATTATTAAGTTTCATGGAAGTGAAACATTTCACAATTAATTTTCTTCTCAAGGGATGAAAATAGCTTTATAATGTGTTTTTAGAGCTTTCAGATTAGAAAATTTTCAACTTGTTACGGCCCTGGTCAACCACAAGGAAAAAATAAAGAGGTGGGGAAAATTGAAATAAGCAATGAAGATGATGATGATATGACATGATGAATCCTTGGAACCAAACCATCGAATTTTAACGAGTTTTTTTCTTGGATTTTGAAAAGTTGTAACAAACAACAGCTAAGAATGGTATGAAATAGAACCTGTAGCAAACAACTATAAAAGATTTGTTTCAGAAACGAACAGAAGTTTAAAGAAAAAAATTTCTCTACAGAAAATTCCCTCTTATTCGGCCTTAATAGAAAGATTTTGCCGAACTGAGGATAAGTGGAGCCCGAACGTATATTTACTAACTATTACGGATAATGACTCAATCAATTCAAAACTGTTCTTCTTTTACTAAAACTAGATCTCGGTATTTGATACACCATGTATAGGCATATCCGAACGTATTACGCCTTTTTAAAGCCACTATAACAATCCTCACTAGAACAACCAGAAGTTAAGAAACTTCCTATATGATGATAATTCTCATTTCTAAGTAAAAGACTGTTAGTAAACCATGGATATTCTGGAAAAAAAATACTGAAAAAAAATTCATAACGTGGCAAACGTTTTTTCGAATGTTCCAAAAACAGAAAAATTAACTGAAAAGCATTCGAAATTTCGATTCCTGAGATGAGAAACTGATATAAAGAAATTTGTCCCCCCCCAATTTGTCCAGATAGGTGCAGCGCTCCTATTCGAGATCGGAGTTCATTTAGTGTAAATAAAGTTTGATTGAAAAGTGCGACGTTTAACCGAGGGCTTACGGTACTTATGTGGACTTAATTGAGGATTTACGGTTATATTACAAAAGAAAGATCCTTTCACTTTTATTTCTAATTCTAACTCAGTTTTCTCAGAGAGACGAAAGATATAAGAAACAAAAATTAAGAATATGGTTTCTCATTTTTATCTATAGCCACCGTCGTAGTAAAACTGACGTAAAAGCCTGTAAAGATTGCAGTGGCCCATATCACATAGACACAAAATGACTGAATGGTGTCATCAAAATTCAGATGCAACTTTAAGCTTTAAAGCGTCAAACGTCTTAGCAGGCGGTTTTACAAAACAGATGGCTTTCATTAATGCTTAACCAGCCTTTTCTCATGAATGTTTAATATTCGAAAAACAATAGCTATCTTCCTTGAATGAAATCATTGGAAGAGCAATGGAATCTGGGGTTATGATATTTACCGTTTTAAAGCCATTTCGCTCAATTAATATTTGTTCTTTTAGATAAAATGGTAAAGAAAATATTGGCTTTATAAATAACGTCTACTTTTTTCCACAAACCACAGCACTTTCAATTTCAATTTGAAAACTTCAACCAGTGCACGGAAACCGCCAAACTAACTGTAATAAATACAACTTCTCTTTCGAAAATTCCAGTATAACTGATGCTTTGTGTCAAATTTAATTCTCGCGATAAGCGTTCATGCAGAATGACGCAAAATTATTTTCAAAACTTTTCATTTAACAGGCAAGATTTTTTTTGTAACCCGATAATGACGCCTTAACAAAAGTTCATTTTCGTTTGAAAATATTGCTGACGCATGTGAAAATCTCACTCACACGTATGACTGGCAAATCCAATAAGTCCATCAATAAGCCGTCAAAGAAAATTCCACTCAAAACGGCAAATCCTAAAAGCTTTTTCCTTCTTCTAGTTAACACATATCTAACATTGAATCTGATTAAAATATATGAAGTAAAATTGTACTCTTTGATGCAGAAAAAACAATATCTGAGCTTTAAATTACTTATTAATATTTCGGTATAATTTACATACTAACAGCTAAAAGAAAAGTCTACCTTTTTTACGAATCGCATCTCAAATTCAGCAACGCGAAAAACAAATTCTCCCATTTGTCTATTTATGAAAACCCCTTTTTAAATGGAAAGAAAACAACACAGAAATCGATATAAAAGCTTTTATTTTGGAAACTTCTTTGTAAAAGCGCTCTCTTTCCACGCTACATTATGCCGGATGATTTGCTATGGTGATGGGATTTCATCGTGCTGTTTCGCAATGTCAACAAGACTAATTTCTGCGGTTCAACAATGAAATACCGCAGATTAAGATGCAAATACTATTTCAGAATCTCTTTCATTCAGGATTTTAAGCAAAGTACTTCTAAATTGTGACTTCTTTTTTATACAAGCAACAGACGCAAAGCTGGATAGCTCAGTCAATTCATGGGTTACTTTTAGTTTGTATGTTTCGTTAACACGACATCTTTAATAAGAAAAGTTTTTTTCTCCACCCCAGTGTTACTTAGTACATTTCAATGTAGTGCTCTGAGGTGTTGTTGCTTGAAGTTACACAATGAAAACAAATTAATTGCAAGTAGTAGATTTTGCATATACTTCTAACTTAAAATACTTTTTCCAAAACAAAAAAGTGTGTTGTTTAAAAGTTGCTTTAAAATGGTTTCAATCTAGTATTGCTTACTTATATTATATTATGAAAGCTTTGGAATTGGAAGTATTGAAATGCAAAATTTTTGTGCGCGTGTTTTGAAAATATTTAGCTTATATGGCAATTATGGTAATTGAAAATATTGTTGTTGTTAATTTTTATTGCCAGATTGTTTCTAAGATTTATAAACCGGATATTAGAGCAATACTTGACAAGAGGTGTTCTTTGTTTTGGAGTTTTCGAAAATCATTACCAAAATCATTTTCACAAGGGGGGTGACTCAAATTGTTTACTACTTCTTATTTTAACTTCAAAAATCATTCGTTCAAATAACTTTTATGTAAGCATTTGACTGTTGCTGTAAATTTAAATTTACATTGTATATTGTATCGGACAATAGCAGGCAATTTTTTAAAAACAAAGATAAAACGATTAGTCCCCGTCGAAAAACAACTAACATAACTCCGTGCAGAGTATTTGTGTTGGCAAATGTTAGCGCAATACTGACATTTTTGAACGAACGAAAAACCAGAAATCAGTCATATCATAAACTGTTGCTTTAAACGTCTAGACCAAATCGACATGTTATCGACTTCTCATAAAACTCATGCATGTGTATAGAAATAACGTAGGAAGAAAAGTAGTTTACAACTTGCATTGTTTACGAGCGTCACTACGATGCTTTTATCTTTCTAAGAAAACAATTTTGTTTTGTTTTTCTGTGTCACGCCTGGCAAAAAGGTGACGCACAAAAATGTTGACGCAGAAATTGTTGACTGTTTTAGCAACGACGTCAGTACAGCAACAAATAGAATTAAATGTTTTAACAGGCTTTTTTCAAAGAATGTCCCCTCCCTTGTTTCTTTATTTATTTTAATGTATTAATATCGTCACTTTTTGGTAAACTTGCGCGTTTGTAGAATACAGATTTAATTTCCTAACAGTTTCCTATAAAAAACTTCCGTTAACTGGAGCATTCACTATCTAGGTCCATTGAGGGTTCGAGTTATCAGGATTATACTGTATGAACAAGAAACATTAGAAGTCTAATATGCGACATTATATTAAGATGAATTGACCAGGAACTAGTTAGGTATAAGTCCATTAAGTCATACGTAACCTAAATTTCGATATACACTTTTTTACATAACTTTTCGTATTAAACGACGCATGCGCGATGAGCGGATTGTGCTGCTAATACCAATGTTTTTATATTTTAAAAGAAAAAATGACGTCATAATTATTATTTTTATACATTAACGTTCTGCGAGAAATTGCTCACTTTTTTATATTAGTAGAATTTCTTATCTCCACCTTTAAAACATTTATCGTATTTATTTCCAGATTTCATTCATTTTGGTTTGTTTTTACTCCTACTAGACATTTGAGAATTTTGTAAACACTAAATATGATTATAGGCTTATAACACGCACGTCCCGTCAAATCCTACAGTAAATCTTTAAAAAATTGTTGCTGACGCTAGATCTTCTAATATAATATGCTGTATCTTTAACGGAACCGACACTGGAAAAGATAAATACATCTAAGGTTTTTTTATACACCAAAAACCGTATCCGGGGGTCCTCTTTCCCCCACCCTGGTTACTCCAACCACTTGGACATTTCTCACCAGGCAAATCTAATATTTTTAAAGCTCCAGGAAGCCATTATATTTACTTAATATTTTCTGGTTAAAACAATCTATTCTATGCCTAAAGATCATATTGGTAACGGGTGTAAACAATGCATGACCTTACAGACGACCATGTTGGTGATGGTGCTACTCCTACCAACAATTCGCCCTTCATTAATTCTCCGTGTTCGTAACTACTAAAACGTTAAATCGGGGGAAAACGAGAGAAAAACCGGGTGAAACAACCGGGAAACTACGGGAAAACTACGGGGAAACTACGGGGAAACTACGGGGAAACTACCGGGAAACTACGGGGAAACTACGGGGAAACGGAGTAATAATAGGGCTATAAGAGTAACATTTGAGGCTTAAATAAGAAAGTATGTATGTCCGAAGAGTTACCCAAGAATCTTGTTTTTAATACTTAAATTCTCAGTTACGTGTGGCCATTTGTAATCATTTGATGGTAAAACTGCATTATACAATTAAAAAAAAAAACTATTTTATGCATTTTATGAATTGAACATTAAAAAACAAATCTATTTTACTTGATGAATCTATTTTCAAGGAATGACTTTCAGATCGCATGTTTCCAGACTTTTCTACTTCTCTTGTCTTATTCTTTCATTATTATTTTTTTAAACTTTTTGAAGACTTTCTTTCATTATTATCATCGTTAAAATAAGTTTATTTATCGAAGAAACAATACACAAAATACGAGAGGCGGATACAGAAATTGTTTGGACCACTGCAAAATATTATTTTCTTTCAACGAAGAACAATAACTATACATACAATAAATAACTAAACACAAGATAAAAATAAGATAAAAATAAATATTGCTAAAATGGTTTACGTTGTAAATAACAACGGTTTATTCAATCGTACATTCTTTGGCTTTAACAATTTAACAACTTATTTCCCGGTTGTTTCTCGGTTGTTTTCCCGTAGTTTCCTCCTAGTTTCCCGGTTGTTTCACCCGGTTTCCCTCTCATTTCCCCCGTTTCCCTCCGGTTTAACGTTTTAGTAGATACGCTCCGTGTTGCAACGAACCCTTCTCAGAGACATAGTATTAAACGAAAAATATTAAGATAAATTGGAAAAATTCAATGGGGTAGGGATTTTCAGGGAAATACTAAAACATGATAAGCGGTGGTTCAAGTAAAAAAAACACTCGCAAAGTACTTACTTGCTGTTGAAAGTCATGAACCAAAACAACGTTAGAAGACCTCACTGCCGCGAAAAACAAAAATAAACTTTTTCAGACCACGTGAAATCTTACAAATATTTTTTTAAATTTTTTTTTTTTTTTTCATGTGGTACATGTAAACTCCTCGTAACCGTTAGTTATATCAGTTAGGTATTTAAATTAGATACCTAGTTAGTATAAAGATGAATGCACATATATTACCGTTTATTAAAATTTCACATTGGTTTCCAGAGTGTCTCCTTATATTTTTTTCACATCATCAACTCTAGAATCAGTACCTAAGTTAGTTTTTGCCAGTTAATCCAAGAGAAAAAACACTAAAATAACAATAAAATCAGAACCGCTTGAGCTACAATGCTGAAATTTGGGGGATGTTCTATTCTCAACGAGATAATCAAATGGTGAAAGTTTCAAGGATTTGAAAATTTTTGACTTACATGAATTTGACCCTATATCCAGTATATATATATTTCAGGTGATAATTAATAAACATTACAAAATGAAGTTCAGAGCTAAACTTATTGATATTCAATGCATTCACCAATTTACAAGTAAGTCAATTCTTTTCAAAGTTTTATTCTTGAGTTACATTTGAGTCATCAATCAATTTCAATTAAAGTTTGAGAGTGATTTTGTGCATTACCTGGACTTCTTTTTTCTGCCCATACATTAGATCTCACTTTTTATATATGTGCAATTTTGATCTTCTATTGTTTCCCATAGGGACATCTAGGACAAACACTAATAGCAGTGATTTTATTACAGAAGTTGTTATTATCCCGATTAAAAATTCATGAAATAAACAAATAAATTATCAAAAGTGTTGATAAAATCCGTCTTAAACACAAACATCATAGCAAATCTATATTTGTGTCTCAGAACGTATAAACTGAAGATAACGGGGAGCCATCATACAAGTTCTATAAAAGCGGTCTTAAATGGACTTATAGATATAGTTTTGGACAACTTATATGCTTAAATATAATTAATGAATGTTGATTTATATTTTTGAACGTAGAACTACTTACAACTGTGAGTAAGGTATCAAAGACATGCACAATGAAACTCTCAGAGACTCAAATTGTGTTGACTCAAAACGAGCGGGCAACCAATGGTGGCTGCAGTTTTTGGTGCGAAATAAATCAGGTTTGTCCAAGTCTCTACTTTAACTTTTCTTTTAACGTCCAAAAGAAATCTTTAATTTTAATGATTCATTTATATTGATAGTTAAAACACACAGAGGATAAACCAAAGTTTTATAATTTTATAATAAGAAGAATTTGTTATATTGACATAGAAGGTTTTTTATTTCACCTTGACAAGTTCAGCCAGCATAAGTTTCCACAAGTTTTTTTATAGATAAATAAGTTTTTATTATGAAAAAATTGTACTACATACTGTTTGTCAAGATTTTGCTGACCTTGTGCTATTTAGCCCTGCAGTCTTTGTCAAATGAGATGTTTGCTTGTTGATGATTTTCTTCCAGCCACGGCCATTTTTCATGGCATTCCTATGAAATTTTTATATCAGAAAGAAACTGAGCTGTTTAATTCTTAATAGTTTTTCTTGAATAACTAAGTAGAAAAAGTTATAGTTATATAACTAATTAAAAATAAAATAATGATATATAACTTGGCTTTGTTTGTTCTTTATTTCAAAAATGTGAATAGATTTTAAAACATTTTTATGGCATACAACCTTTCAAAAAAAGGATTTTACTGCTAATCTGATTAGTCATTTTGAAAATGTTTGCTGATGGAGATGGAGATGGTTGTTGAGTTGGAGACGAGTGAGATGAGGAGGGTGATGGAAACAACCCATAAAATGATGTTTGGAAACATGGCGCGATCACAAAGACAAACGTTCGACGATCATACAAAAAATGTGTTTTCTTTCTCTGAAAACAAATTTCAATTTATTTTCTTAAAAGCTTATATGAAAACAAGAGCGGCACAGGTTTCTTTAACAGTGCAATGCTAACACAGAACACAAGTCATGAAAAGTCTTTCTCACAAGGCTACCTGACAAAACACCCCAAGACAAAACACCCCAGGCAAAACACCCCAAGACAAAACACCCCAAGACAAAACACCCCAAGACAAAACACCCCAAGACAAAACACCCCAAAATAGTACTTTTTGGTAAAACAATATTTTAGCAGCCTATAAACAATATAAAAATTAAAAAAATTTAATGTATTCCGTTGGCTTTGAAAATTGGTAGATTTACTAATTAGAGGAGGCTGATTTCAAATCAAGTACCAGAATTGGGATATTTTCACTCCTAATACCTTATTTGGGCCCAAAGTTTGAAATATTCTGTTGGCTTTGAATATTGGTAGGTTTACTAAATAGAGGATGGAACTGAAATCGTTCCTGGTCATATTGTCTTGTCATTACATGCCATAATTAATGAAGAGTGGAGATTGTTGTCGTTAATTTCGGAAATCAACGATTTATCAAAAACCCTAAAGTTTCAAACAACTGCGAGGTACATTATAGTTTAGACGCATTTCGGGCTGATGGGATTGATTCCAAACGATGGAAATGCCCGCAATGTTCAGTTCGTTTAAAGCTGTTCAAGAAGATTCTTTTTTTTCGAGAACGTGGGGTCATTTGTTGAAATTGAACCGCGCAATAAAAAGGTAGAGGACTTTTACATCATCCACAAACTGACACGTGTCATATGCTCAGCGTTCCACAGGTCTCATTATCACCTCATTAGCCTTTTGTTTACACGTTTACTTTTGTACATATTTAGGACGACAAAAACTTCCTCTTTCTTTTGTAAAGAGAATGCCAATGTGGATTGAGCGAAGTAGCAAGATAGGTTGTGAAGTTTTTATTTTTTGTATTAATGGTTCAAACTCACGAAGCCTTAAACTATTAAAAGCTCTTCTTGATTCAGTACTATATTTTATCCATGTACTAGATTACATCGGTTTTAAATCTTATATCTAATGTTATGCCCAATACCTCTTAAAAATTGGGTTTCTGCAATGTTTTCGTCATTGAGTCTATTGCATAATAATTTAAGACAACTTTGCAATTCTTCAGTCTTCTTATGGACTCTTTTCTTTAGGGGGACACCTATTTGGGATTTTTTTAAAGCAAGACATGATGTCATGCAGTCTTTTTGAATTCTTTCAATGCATGCCCAGATGGTAGCATTATGGTGACCAATGATTTTATTGAAGGAGCTGTTCCAAGCTTCGCACAAGTTGTTGGTACGTGTTCCATCTTCTCTTGTTGCTTCGTTTACATTCCAAACTTGAGGTGGAAAAAGAGGTGGAATATTTCGAAGAACAACATTCTGACCAGGTCGTGCTATACGACGAAATGTTCCAGAAACATAAATTTTGTCAAAGTATTCGACGAAAGGTTCAAACCCAGCTGGCGTTTCATTAATTAATAATTGCATTGCACCAGGGACGCTTGCAACAGGAAGGAACGCAAGACCATCTACCATTCCACAAAATATCTTGACTTCATCATCGTCTAAGTATCGCTGAGAAAGACCGAGCTCTTGAATCTTTTGCCATGAGCTTTGACACCGATGAAAAAAGCATCCTTTTGTTTGTACATGGGGACCAAACACTTCAACAATCGCATTCATGGCTCCTTTTTCAAAATCAAGCATTATTGAAGTTGGATCTAAATGGAGATTCAATTCGTTGCACTTGTCTGTGATGATCGTAAAGAGTTCACAGTAACTTTCTTGAGTTTTGTGAGTCATGAATGCGTAAACTGATGAAATGGCAGACTCATCAAGAGGAGCACGAATAACGTATATTTGTTCAAAAAGAGTTGGCACCACTTTAAATGTACCATCCATAAACCACATGTTTGATTGGCTCAAATGATTAAGACAATTTTCGTGCCCAAAAACAATTATTCTGTTTTCGTTGTTGCGGTTGTCATGTATTAGTAACATTTCTTTATCAACGTCTCTAGCCCAAACACCTTCAATTTCCAGTTCTTCAAGGGACTCCGGATTTTTTGGTCGACTTTTGGCAATATAGCGGTTAAAGCTTTGTTTGTTGGAGTTTGCATTACCAAAAGCTGTTCTTTCTTCATGAGTAAGTCTACATAAGTTATTAACAAGAACTTGATGGGTTGAACCGCCAGCAGTTGACGTTTGTGTTAAAACGGCTTTTATAGCTTGTTTTGCTTCTGCTACATTTATATCAACATTGCTACCAGCGTGACTGTGAGGTGTTTGTGATAAAATTAACTCAGGATCATTGATATCAACCCTCAAAAGCCCGTTGCAACGGAAAGCTGTCTTTTGTGAACATTGCCATCTAACTGAAGTATTCGTTGTAGCTTTAACGGTATACATGTATCCATTATAGCATAGTTTCCTCCCACCTTTGTTGTTTGTAATGTAATTCATTTTTCAACTACAAAATAAATATGTAATACCAGAACCGCCTTTAGTCTAAAAAACAGCCTAGGTATATAATAGATGTCTAGCTAGCTATACATATATATACTGTAAATATAATAGCTGTTGTCTGTAAAAGACTTTAAGACTAAGAACAGCTAATTGAGGCGGAGATCACATATTAATTGCAATTTCCTAACCTAATTAATTTAACATTTTGGTATAAAAACTGTTTTCAAAAACAACAAATTCTGTATAAAATCTCGTATAACATCAAATACATAAAAATAAATACAACCGAGACCGCTTTCTGCACGTGTGAATTCTCACTTGTGAATTTTTCACATTTAATTACAAAGTGTTCTTTTTTATACAAAGTGCTGGCATATCATACGACAACAATAAAGTCCAAGTAACACTGTGATTAATTTTGATGCGTAATAATCGACAACATGGTTGTTTTAATTACGTGCGTGCGGGTGAAATTTACACAAAGTGATTTCGCTAGCTACAAAATTATCGGAGCATAAAAATAGATAAATATACACTCCTCCATTGTGGAGAATTGGGATTTCCAAACACGTTTTTGATCAAAAAAAAATTTTTTTGGACACACAAGATTATACTTACCCATTAGTAATAATATTTACAAAATAAAAATAAGAATCTAAAAATAATCACAGTAAAAGAAAACGTGCAATAAGCGTTTTTAAATAATTAGTGAAATAAACGTGTATTATAAAACGTTTATTAAACGTCCGATTGTAAAATAAACCGAATTTAAACGTTTTAAAACATCTTGTGCCCACTGGGTACAGAACTTACACCAATGAACAACTTAAATAGTAAAAATTTGTGTTTTGTCTTGGGGTGTTTTGTCTGGGGTGTTTTGTCTTGGGGTGTTTTGTCTGGGGTGTTTTGTCTTGGGGTGTTTTGTCTGGGGTGTTTTGTCTTGGGGTGTTTTGTCTTGGGGTGTTTTGCCTGGGGTGTTTTGTCTTGGGGTGTTTTGTCTGGGGTGTTTTGTCTTGGGGTGTTTTGTCTTGGGGTGTTTTGCCTGGGGTGTTTTGTCTTGGGGTGTTTTGTCTTGGGGTGTTTTGTCTGTACACCTTCTCACAAAGCTTTTATTATAAAAACAAAAAAAGATTAAGTACTGTTACAAAAGTCAATTATATAAAGAACACTAAAATGCAGCAAGCACGCTTGGTCTAAACTTCATCCTCGCTACTGGATGCTGATGACATCATTCATGTTGAGGCTTTTTTTTCATTGCTGCTTTTTTCATAAGTTTTAATTCACTTTAAACGTGGTGCAACAGGTTGTCTAAAAATTCCATTAATCATAGAAACAAATGCAGAAGAACTATGATGCATTACATTTGATGGAAGAAAAAAATCAAAACACATGGGAACATTCAGTTTTGTTTACAAAAACCATTAAATAGACATAATAATTTTCGTTGGTGAAAAAATGTGCTTCATGACATTGTATAGCATTAAAATTACATTTTGATTGGTTTGAAAACAGTTTATGTGATTTAATGATAAGAAGTGTATACGCATGGGTTTCATTGAAAAATAATAATATATTGCACCCTTCATTCTGTTTGTTCAGAATCCCTTTTTGTTGAAACAGCATGGATCTTTTGACAAATTCTCAGGAAATATCACATCCTATGATCCAGAACAATACTCTGCCGTTAGCAGTCTGGTGTGTGTCAGGAAAAGGGTGGAGAGTTCAGAATTATTAGCAACAGCTGAAGAACTCATGCTTAGCTGTAGACGAAAAGGAACGCTTTCTCATTACAATATCGCCTGAAAAAAGTAGTAAGTAGTAGCTGGTGTTCAGAACAGAATGTCGATAACACTAATGCCTCTTTAACATATATATTGACATATTTAGGTACATTTTTTGATAACATTTTGGAATATCGAACTAAAAATGGTCATAGGTCTGCAATATCTGCATTTCGTAGTTATGTTGATGGGCACCCAGTAGGACAGCACCCAGATATTTGGGACGTGGATCAGGTTTTATCGTACCTTTTTATCGTACAAATTGGGTGATGATGTTTTAAACATGAAAAGTTTGACCTTAAGATTGGTTATGCTGCTGGCTGTAACAGCTGCATCAAGGTGCTAAGAACTGGTACATAGTGCCCCCCCCCCCCCCCTGGGATGAGGGGGGAAGGGATTTGGGACCATTAGGAAAGGCAAGGGGGCAACAATTTTCTGAAGTTGGGCATGGGGGGGGGACAACAACTTTCTTCTAAATTTTTTTAACCTTAATTTTCTAAAAATTCTTTTGAAGACTTGAGTCCTGCTTCTTTATTATATATATCCTAAATCATTAGGAAACCTTCAGCAAAAATTGATTAAATTGGTTGCATCAATTCTCCTTTCTGGTTTATAACTGAACGGGAAATGAACATTATTTCTAAAAGAGAATAGCTAATGAAAGAATATTATAAGAATCTAAACTCCATGGCTCATAGATAAGTAGTAACGGACACAACACAAATGTATTAAAGTGCTGTATATCATTGTTTTAGAAGTTTTATTAGAGGTATATATAAAATATATTATAGTTATAGGTTTTTTTAGTTTACCTTTACTTTAGCTGTATTTGTTTATAATTTGTATAAACATAAAAGTCTTCAACATAGCCCATTTTTACTGATTATTGGCCCCCCTTGAACAAGTATCATTTCTGTAAATTGCAAATTGCAACTGGCTATATTAAAAAGTCACTCGAGGGGGGACAAGAAATTTTTTAGACCCAGGGTTGGGGAAAAAGGAGGGGCCGGGGGAAAGGACTTTTTTCATTTTAAGCATGGGGGGACAAGACCATGAAGGACACTGGTAAATTTAAAAACAATTGAATATTTTTTTTTCATTTTTTGAAATTAAGTAAGTCTTGGAAGAAAGAAAAGGGTCCTCCAAATGTCAAGTTTGTTAGTTATCCCAAAGATAAGCAGTTATGAATTGTTGAAACTCTCAATATGTATGTTAGTAGGACGAGAGCTTGGTGCAAAACCTGAAAGAATACACAATTGTTATTCAAATCAAATCAAATGTTTTGTTTACCAAACAGAATAACACAATTTAAATAATACAAATACAAGTGACAAATATAAACATAACAATTAAATACTTCATACTTTTTTCTAATATGTTAAATTAACTATATAGAATGAAAAAAGAAATTTATATTTTAAAAAGTGATTATTCTGAATGGCTGGTGTCATTCAATAGAAAACTAGGCAAAGGAATGACACCATTGTTTGAATTGAAAAATTTATGATTATTAAAAGTAAGAGAGAGTAATAAGAATGCTTCCGTCCGTGTAAATATAGAAAAAAATTAATTTGCAAATATAAATATAAAAATCAAGAATCCATGCAAAAATGATTGAGGTAAGAAAGGTAAGTACTTTTCACAGCAATGATTCATAATGCGTAAAGGTTTTTTTAATTAAGAGGCGTTTTAAAGCTGTTTTCGAATTTTTTATATTTTTTAAGTTAGTATACTTTAACATATCATTCCAATTTAAAATGCATTGGTAACATATCGAGTATTTCCCATATTTTGAAGTATTGAATCGAGGTATATTGAGTTTGGAAAGTTCAGTGTTTCGTGTTGCGTGACAGTGTATATCTGATGATTTTGTGAAAATATTTAAAAGGGCATGGGGAAGGTTTTCATTTACAAAATCGTGAACAAATAAACAGTTGTTGATGTTGACTATATCGTAAAATTTTAGAATATTGCATCTTAAATAAAGTTCATTACTAGGTGCTTGAAATGGAGAAAAATTTATTGCTCTTATAGCAGATTTTTGTAGTAAAAAGATTTTTTTTAAATAGGGATTTTTTTGTTGTCCCCATATTGATGAACCATATGTAAGATGCGAAGAAAAAATGGCGTAGTAGATTGATATTAATGTCTTTTTATCAACATAGTAGCGAATTATACGCAATAAGTTATTTGTTCTAATTAATTTTTTTGACAAAATATATATATGTTTTTCCCATGTCAGATGTTCATCGAGGGTTATACCAAGGTATTTAACATCCTTAGATGGAGTAAGAACTTTTCCGTTAAATTTAATTTTTATTTTAAAATCAAATGTTTTATTTCGCCTACAAAAAATAAAATATTTTGTTTTATTAATATTTAAAGATATTCTATTAGCATTAAGCCAGTCGGTAACTCGTTTTAGATCAAAGTTAATTTTTTTGTTGATATTTTTCAACGATTTGTTACAATAGAGTAAATTTGTATCATCTGCAAAATGGTGAACATAAGAATATTTTATGGCTTTTGAGAAGTTGTTAATATAAATCAAAAATAGTAGAGGGCCTAAAACCGAACCTTGGGGAACTCCATATGTGTTTTTTTTAAGAGAAGAATTGAAACCATTTATAGATACAAACTGTTTTCTGTTTAATAGATACGAATGAAACCAATTAAGTGATATTCCCCTAATTCCGTAATATTCAAGCTTCTTCAATAAGATTTTGTGGTCAACAGTATCAAATGCTTTTTGTAGGTCAATAAAAACTCCACAAACATATTCACCGGCGTCTAAGGATTTTTGAATCTTATCTGTAATGGATTCAAGTGCATGTGTAGTGGAGATTTTAGAGCGGAAGCCAAACTGGAAAAAGGTCAAAGAATTATTTTTAATAAAAAAACTATAGGCTCGTTTGTAAATAATTTTCTCGAGAATTTTACTAAGTGTAGATATTAGAGAAATCGGTCGATAGTGAAGCTATGCTATCTATATATATTAAGCTATGTAAATCAGCATAAACCTAATATTCTTGACATCTAACAAATTTTGAATCACAAAATATTCATCCCATTCTGCAATCTTGCAGTGGCAGGTTCATCCAGTGCTGCGCTTAAAGGCTTGTCAACTGCTGACATTTTAAAACGGGGAAATTGGTCAAAATTTTACTTTTACGCGTTTTTATCACAAACCACTAGAACAAAATAATCAATATCAAAACGTTTTGTTTTCATAAGCTTTGAACACACGTAGTTGATCTGTAGATGTTAGGTGAATTTCTTAATAAGCGTTCTGGAAGCCTTGTTAAGAAAAAAAAAATAAGATAAAAAAAATAATAATAAAAAATAGTTGATATATTAGTGACAAGGAAGTGTATTTATTCTTAAATAAAAACATCTATATAGGCCAATTTTAAAAAAATTGGATTCTAATCGTAAATGAAAAATCTTTTAATATTGTTTCGAACCGTCCGGTTTCGAATCGTCAATTTTGAAACGGCCTGTTTCGAATCGGCAGTTTCGAAACGTAGTAGAATCTACAGTGGAAGCTCTCATGGCCGTGGTTGCATATTTTTAATATATATATATATATATTGTATAGCTTTAAAATCTATTAGACATACTTTTTTCATTTTACTATTATTATTTTTTGTTGGTTTATTTTATACTTTCTTTCTCATTTTTAAAGAAGGCCATTATGGGGTCTGATAACGAGCTTTGTAGCGCTGTCAGGTTGAGAGAATACGTAAGTTGATCTGTAGATTTCCTTGAAACCCTCCTCTTGTTTAGTCCTACTTTTAACTAAATATTGTTAGTTGAAAAATGTAAAATATGTTGTATTTATTTTGCCATGGACATATAACTACCACATCATTATGATTCCAGGGAGATTACTTCGACGAATATCGCATCGAGGGGAAAGACGATAAAAACGAAATCTACTTGGAGGTTGTCAACGAGAATATTGTGCGCGCAATCAAGTCCGGTCAAAGCGCGCAGTCAATCAAAATCAAACTGACAAAAAAGCAAACAGCGTGTCTCACTTTCGAGGTCGTATTGGTGAGATGGTATTCTTTCTTATGATGAAGATCATGTGAATAGATTCAAACTAACTTTCACTAAATTTTTGTAAACAAATTAGTCGTTTATTTTTATTCTTTGTTAGATTATTCGTTTCTATTGTTTATTTCTCTATTTATATATCTTATTTATATCCATTGCATATTTTTCTTATATGGTCAGCCGTCTCTGACGTCACACACGCGGAATGTGGTTCATGATGTTCCGGTTGCGTTGATCCCTACGAGGTATTGGGAAGACTTTCAAAAACCATGTCTACCCAACTACGATGTAAGAGTGACACAAATGTTTCTTTTCTCGACCCATTAAACTAAAATTTTATATTTGTAAACAAATTTATAAATAACCCAAATGTTGCGCAATGTTTAAATAAAAATGCTGACTCATCATTTTAAAATCGAAACTGGATGTTTTGTTTTAGATGAAGATCAGCATGCCGCATTTGAAGTGTCTGAAGAACATCGTTGAGCGAATGAAAAACATCAGCGGTTACATGGTAAAAATAATGTATTGACCAACACGGGTACTGGTGTACATGGGAAATTGTTGTGAAACCCAAACTTGCAGTTTAAATTAAATTATGTAGGGGCTTGGATTCGAGCAATTGTTTTTTTTCTTTAGTCGAAAGCACAAACCGTTAAGTTAGACAACCTAAACACCCTAACGTATTAAATATCATCTCTAGGCTAGCACGATAGTTTTACATCTTCTTATGGCCTACTCGCATATCATACTGGCAACATTGTTCTGCTACATAGTAAATAACCACTGAGATGCTTCAACATTTCAAATATATTTTCCAAAACGGCAAACTGGTTTTAAGATGATCGGAGCTTAATATGAACTTTGGATTCGGATTTCAGGTGATATCGGCTTCGGCTGACGGAGAAATTTGCTTCAAAGTGGAAACGCCCGAAGTTACGGCAACGACATACTTTAAAAACATGGAGGTCGAGGATAGCCAGGAAGGGTCTGCGAACCAAGATGAAAACTCACTTATAGCAGCGCGTGTTGATATTCAAAAGCTTTCAATTTTCCTGAACGCGCAACAAGTTGTTCCCGCCAAAACTCTGTGCGGAATCGTGCACGGTAGGACAGTGCACTTCTTCTTGCAGTGCAATGACTTTTTATTTCAGTATTTTGTGCCAGCCATGAACGTTTCGTTTACGTGACGCACAGTATAGTTAATTTTCTTGTAAAAACGAATTATTAGTTTACCTTTTTGTATATTGTTCTGGTAATTTATTTTCTCAGAAAACAGTCCAGTTGATTGATTGACAGTTTCTCTTTTAATGATATCAACAAATGCTAAGGTACTATATATATTGAGGAATGGAAATCGACCTTGGTACAGAAATATCTGCAAGTCAAGTCGACTTCTGTCTGCGATCAGTTAGTAGCATTTTGAGAGTAAATGGGAACAGATAAAAGAGCGGAAAGTAAAAACCAATGGGGCAATTTTATCACAAAATGAATTTTCACTGCGATGAAAAACGTTTGTTACACTCTGCAAGCGGCCAACACGTATTGACACTTATTGCAACATCCTGTTGTGTTTCGTGCATCGTTACATGAAACTTAAAAGACGGGGTTTTTGTTTGTCTAAAACAAGCTTAATGTTGTGGAGGAAATAAAAGAGATTTTCCATCGGGCTATTATTATTATTATTTGCACAGAAAAGTAAGCAACACTTGATTTTTGAAAAAAATGAGTGCAATTTGCAGGGGTTTAACTAACTCTGAAGATGGTAAGAGTGAAAATCTATGTAGGTGGTCTACACCATCTGGTGTAGGTTAGGGTGGCTGATTCGAGTCCTTCGTGCGCTCATCGGGTTGATGATGATGGGTGAGTATGTACGTGCCGGAAGGAATGTTCTCCACGTAAGTGTAATTACCTAACAGTTTGATGATTTTCGCCCAGTATTTTATGAGCACCAACACCAAAAGGTTCACCAAGCAAATGGCTCCGTATACGATGAACGTCAAATGGGAGCCGATATACGAGACGAGTACCCCACCTAATATGCCCCCACCTCCATGCCCTAATCCCCAGTAAATGCCGTGCAATAGGGCTTGTAGTGTTACCGGGGTGCCGGGTATGAGGCCAATATAGCATACAGCCGCGGTCCATATAGAAGCTGACGAGACGCCCTGTAAAATCTCTAACAGCACCGAGCAAATAGGCTGGTTAATGACGGCGTAAGCGAACAAGCGCACCACATTGGCGAACAGTCCGATGTAGAACACGCTATCGCAGCCGATGTGCAGAATGAGATACCCGGAGACGAGATACATGAGCACTTCAGAGGTGCATTGAACCGCCGATATGACGCTGAACAGTAGCTGAGAGCCGCCCAGGTCGTGCAGGTGCCAGAAGAGGAACGTGTGCACGAAACCCATTGCCGCTCCCGAACTGAGTAACGTTAAGACGAAACATGCGTGTTGGCAATCACTGAACAGTTTTATTGCTTCCCACAGCGAATCTGTGTACGGTGCGTTGTCTTCCACCGGTTTGAATTTGAAAAATAAAGCTGCGACGCAAGCCAACGCCATCATGGCGGCGTACACGTAAAAGGATAGGATGTAGTCGACATGCCGGCCGTTTTTACAGTTGATACTTTGTATTCCGCTGACGATTGCGCCCACCACGAAAGCGCATAGACCCCAACCGAATGCGCCCCAAAGACGCTGGAACCCGTACTGATAGGTTTTGGTTCCTATAACGAAAGTTTATTGCTTGTATTGTTAGAAATGCATTGAGGAGTAGAACACAGCGAAGCCACTTTTGTAGCACAAACTGGTTTTAGCATACACGAAATCAGTAAACGCAACACTGTCTGACTTGATGCAATTGAAAGGTACACCACTTAAAATTCCATCCATTAAGGTATTTTTTGTTGGAGGAATTATTTTAAAAACGGTAAGTTCGTTTTGTTATGGCGAAATTTTATAAAAGAGCTAAAATTGAAACGATGCGACGAATGATGCGTGCGGAAAATATATATGACATCAAGGCATACATCAAGGTATACAGTTTTTGATTCCGTCAACTAACTAAATTTCAGTTTCATCAGGAAAATGTGCGTTTGTGGTTGTTGGCAAGAAAACGAAAAAAGTTAAAAATATCATAAAAACAAACATGGCACTCAACAAAACCATTCGTATAGAAAAAGGTTATAAAAAGGGAAATTAATGCCGTTACTGACGTACCTAAATTTTCCAGGGTGGCAGTATCAGCCAACGTTGCAGCTGGCGAAGCGAGTAATGTCCCGATCAATGTTATCATGATTAATACAAAGAAAATCTTCGTCGAATCTCTAAGCACTTCTTCAACTTCGTTCTTGTCCGGTTTGCCTTCGATACTGTCTAGAAGAATAACAACGTGTAAACGATTCTAAGGTGCAACGCGCAAGAAAAGTTTCATTTTTTTAAATATGGCTAAAAAATCTTAAAAAAATAATTTTCGTTGGCTCGTTTACAGTTTATTTTATTCCCCACCATCAAATATAATCAGTAATCACTAATAATTAGTGGATTCTGCCTTTGTTTCAACGCTCGATTTTCGATTTCAAGTAACTTTTATAAAACTGCAAGTTTTCCAACAAAATTTCCTTTCATTCATTTCAAAATGCTGCTATATTTTCAAAGGAGTGCCATTTTAATTTGTGACAAGTTCATAATAAGCAACAAGCTTTGCTACCAAATCATTGGTTACCAACAAACTTTAGTGCAATCACGATAACTCGATCCCCGGTAAGTCGAACTCGCGTTTACTCGAGCTGTTTTTTTCATTCCCCTTACCTAGTACACTAATTTTTAATTTATAAGCAAGACTGTGAAATGACCTTACGGTAGCTATGCTTAGCAATTTTACAATTTTTACCGTAAAAACATGCTTATAGCTATGCTATGTATATGGAAAGCAGGGGCTTATATGCATATGATATGTAATTTCCCTTGAAATGTATATACAGTATATAAATATATTTTTGTTGTAAAATTTTAGCTTTTTTTAGCTTGTTTTAAATTTACTCTTATCTTCTGATCATTTAATATTGTCGCATTAAGCCCATTTTACCCTCTGTCTCTGAATAAACTACATTAAGCTAACTTCAAATCAAGGCATTTTTAAAAAATTGCAAATTGGGACTTTTTGTTCATACGGTAGCATTATGCTTAACTTTTTGCACTTTTTACCGTAATTATGCTTATAGCTCTGTCTTGCTTATAAAAAAAATTAGTGTAGTTTCACATGAAAAATCCCGATAACTCGAACAATCGCTTTCTCGAACTATTTTAGTCGGTCCCTTGGGAGTTGGAGTTATCGGGATTACACTATATATATTTGATGAACCATCAACCGATCAAACTGAAAAATGCTGTTTTACCTAAAGGCCAAGGATATTCATCGTCTGTGTTGATCGAGTCAAACTCGCCTTCAAGTTCATCCGCTGCAATGAGTCTGTGAAAGTCGGCGTTTTCTTTTGCCGTTGAGTTAAAGTCACGTGGTTGGCGATTAAACTCGACATCGAACAGATATTCCAGTAAGCCGCCTATAACGTTGAATTCTTCTGACAGTCGACGCTCTCTTTTCGTGGCATTGTCGCGTACTCTTTTGGAACTTTCTCTTTTGTCGTAAAAGGCGTAACGCGAGTTGTTTTTCGGTAAGTTCATTTTTAGTGTTGGGTTTTTATCCTCGGAGATCTTCCCCACTTCCTTAATTCGAATGAGTGTGGCGTTCACACTGCAAGCGGTTTCCGGTGGAGTGCGCACTATCGAAATACTATAGTTCGTGGCTAACCAGGACACTATCGACATGATTAATATGAGCTTTTTCACGTTGTAGGTATCGGCCAAGGCCCCCCACAGTGGAACGGCCGCCATCTGTATGAAGGGTCGCATTCCAATGAGAAATCCAACCTGTTGCGCGGACAAGTAGAGCTGTTTGTAAAACACCGCCAGATAAGGAAACAAAGAACCTACAGCACCGTAAAACAAAAAATAAAAGGCTTTGTAGAGCAAGAGGTTTTTGTTAATGTGAATACCACCAGTGTTATTCGGCTCCTCGCTACTCTCGGCTTCCTCGCTTTTATCGTCGCCGGCAATATAGAAACGTTCGTCGGACAGCGAGCGAGGGATCTTCTCGCGCCGCAACAACGACTCAGTGTCTCTTATATCCGGTGTCTCGCGCGGAATGGGTGACAATATGGGCGACGCAATGCCATGAGGGACATACATCGCACTATGCGTCGTCATGACAAATAAATATATTTGTCTAATCTCACATACGAAAAACAACAACCCATTTCACCGGACACTATCATCAATCTTTGCGCGATGATATTAAAACCATGGCAGTTTTCCTTTATCTTCGAAATATTACCATTCAACTTTGTTTACTCGTATCACGTTCGGCATTCTTACGCGCACTTTTTCATACTTTAACACGAACTATTTTGCTCGATGCACTGCACGTGCAAGTTGTCTCAATGAACCACACTAATAATACTGATAATAAAGCATCGATATTTGTCTGTATGTCAGCTGACTCATCCTAGACTCCTCGACCGATTTCAATGAAAATATATTCTAGAAACATTTGGGCTTTTGAAGTTCACAAAAATATATTTTTTAATTAATCGATATTCTAAATTTTTTTCAATATTGCTATGTACTACATAGCTATGCAATAAGAGCTGTAAAGATTTAAAATCTAATGAAAATACGAAACCGTTATTCAGTCATGATTTAGTAATTCGCCACTCTACATGACGATATTACTCTTGTTAACGCCCTGAGCAAATTGTCGAGTTTTAGTGGGGCGTTAAATAGATCATCGTGTGTCGCTATTTCCACTGTTAGCAGATTGCAAATCCGCATAACTGATTTCTTTCCTTTTTTTTCTATCTAAAGCAAACTTATTAATTTAGCTCCAGTTATCGATGTTTGACCAGGAGAGAAGATTGTTTCTCCATCTTCGTCTTTGCTTTCCACGGTCTCTTTTGCCTCAAAACATAATTTTGACAAACCGACAGATGATCTTTTCACATGTCAAAAAAGTTTTAGGGTTTTTCTTTTGATTACATCAAGGGAAGGTAATGAAGTTTTGTTACGTAGGGTAGAAATCCCAATTTTGATAATTAATCTATGCCCGGTGATGAAATGCATGGTATGATTTTGGAACATTCTATGCGATTGGAAAGTACTTTGGTCCATGTCATACAGTCTAGACCATACAAACCTACAGGAAGAACACAAGTGAAATAGGCCTTTACTTTTACGGATATACTGTAGGTTAGGGCACTGTAGCTTAATGGTTAGTGCATTCAACCCACAAAATCAATCGGTACTGGTTCAAAACCCAGCTCGGACATATTTTGATTTCTGAGTTACAGTTGAGTTCTTGAGCGGAACTCATTGCGTAATGCAAGCCTAGCTCAAATGGTGGGTTGTCTGGTGAAGCAACTTTGTCGGCACAAATGGGAGCCCTAAGTACGCCAGAACCTAACTTTGGGATAAGTATAGCCACTGTTATATGTGGAGAGTCCCGTAAAACTCCATAATACTTCATTGTAGGAAATTTACGCGCAATGATTTTAAGACAAAGGAATTTAACACACAAAAAAATTAACACGAATGAAGACCATTGACCCTAATTTTCTGATAATATTAACACGAATCAAGCAAACAGATTTCAAAGTCTATAAAATTAACACGAATTTTTAGTACCTTTATTCTAACGAAACAAACTGATCAAGACGCAAACGGGTCCAACATTCAAGATAAAATAAGTTTTGGAAGCCGTATGTTGGTCAAATAATAACTTTTGCCCAAGAAATAAACAATAAATACGACAGATACGCTGTTCCCCGGTTCTTCAAGGATACCTGTAAAAATCGGGAAAAATTATATCAGAGAAGTATAAACCATCACCTCATCTGTTTCAAGGCGCATTAGAAATTCGAATCAAAGTGAACGTGGGTTGGTCAAATGAGAAGTCAATGGCAATATTAAAAATAAAATAGAAAATGTTGGTTATCTTAGTAATGACCTGGGTTATGTCGATGACTCGAAGAAGATATTAAGAGGATTACTAGAAGACAATGCAGACGACATTGAAGAAAACCTCGGGTCAAACCAAGTGAAAAACATTTTTCAGTACATTTTTTAGTTTTGTTAAAAAAGTTTGAAATATTATGCAGATAAAATTAACGCTTTATGATATTACCCCCTTATAAAATTAACACGCATTTTTAAAATCCGTGTCAATTTTCTAGCGTGTTAATTTCCTGGAATAAGGTAAATAAATAAATAAATAATATGTACAAGTTTTGATTTCAGGACGGTACTGTTCTTTTGAAAAGCGGCACAGCCTAGGTCTATTCTAATTTTTAGAGTAGCTTCGTGGTTACTAGATGAGGTTATATTATGCCCTAGATAATTAAATTCAGTGACTTGCTTTATTGGTTGATCGTGTATGGTTAAGTTGAGTGGAAGCTGTTTTTTATCAGTAGACATGGATTCTGGTTGTGTTAGGTTAATTTCTAATCCAATTTCTTTTGCATTTTTTGCAAGTTCATTTACAAATAACTGTAGTTTTAATGATCATTCGTTTGTAAGCGCTATTTCGTCAGCATAAGAAAGGTAAGATAAAAAATGTCCACCTATAGAAAAGCCACTGTTACAGACTTCTTCTGTCTTAAGAATAACCTCTGCCAATGCCACACAGAATAGAATTGAAAAGAGCATATCACCTTGTTTGACACCTTTTTTGACGTTTACAAACCGGCTATTTCCTGGGCTTGTTTTTATTGACGTTTGAGATCCGTCATAAACAGGTTTTAAAAGGTTGTTGGTTTAGCTTTCCCCAGAAGCTGGGAACCCCGCTGCAGTTAAAAGAGGTAAACCGGCTAGTGAGTGTGAGTTATGTAGTTTTTATTTAATGATGTCTTGTCCAGAATTGACCGAAGTTTGTCAAATTTAATGCTATCGAATACCTTTGTAAAATCGATGAAAATCATGTACGGAGGGTCATTGAACTCGATCGATTTTTCGATCATCTGACTGAGTGCAAAAATTTGCTCTATTGTTCCACGACCGGGCTGATAGGCTGCTTGTGAGTCAGGGAAACAAAAGTAAACGTCGTCGGTAGTTCTGTTGCCAATGATGATCATAAAAAGTTAGTAGACATGGCCAAGCAAACTTATTGGTTTATAGTTTTTGCACTCTGATCTATCACCCTTTTTATATAAAACTACGATCAGAGATTTTTTGTATGTAGATGGAATGTCGCTAGTTTCTAAAATAAGATTAAACAAATATATAGAGGATTCGCACCATAGCATCTCCACCAGCTTTCAATTCAGAGTGAATGCGGTCAATACCAGGGCTCTTTTCCCCGATGCTAATCTAATTAAAGTTGAAATAATTTCTGATCTTGTAATAGGTGGAATGGGTAGTTCGTCATCAGTTGGAAAGAGGTCACAAGTGTTATGATCGTCATATAGTTCTTCGTAAAATAAGTCCTATTTCTCAAATATTTCTTCCCTGGACGTTAAAAATTCTGATTTTTGTCTTTGATACCCCAGCTGATATTACGATTCCCGGATATTTCCCCGACAGACATTTCCCCGATGGACATTACTACGACCGGACATTTTCCCGACGCGGACATTTAATTTACATTAGTGTATTTAATTGTACCCATGTGCTATGATTATTTTTGATGAAATACGACGTTGTTTATTTATAACCGCTCACTAAACAACTTTGTGATAGCATGGTCTCGAACCTAGAACCTTTCGGTTAAGAGCCGAACGTCATTACCATTGCGCTATCGCCGGAAATCGTTTTTAATAGTTCACGAAAAGTGACACAAGTTATTATTTTGAGCAATCAGTGATAAATGATATTGAGATAAAAGATCACACCTGCAACAAAACGTAATTGCTGTAATGAAGTAATTGCTATTTTGCACATCCACCAATCAGATATCTATTGTCACCCAAACTTTTTTTTTAAAAATCAATTGCATATACATATATAAATTTTGTACATACAGCTGCGGTACTCGTAGAAGACCGTCGAATTTCTTTTTGATAAAGGGTGAAAAATGGAATACTTTGTTTTTTGAGCGTTAAGGGTTAATTTATTTGCGTTGAGCCAATTAGAAACATTATCTAATTCCTTGTTTGTTTTTAAGAACAGTCCATCTGTGTTTCTATCAGAAATAAATATATTGGTATCGTCTGCAAACATACATAGGTGACAATAACGTAGAGGATTTATGGAAGTCATTAATATAGACAAGAACTAAGAGTGGTCCTAATATAGAACCCTGCGGCACTCCACAAGTTATTTTTAATTGCTATTTTTGTGTTTCCTGATGGTAAAGCCCTCGTTATTTATTTCGACTGAAATAGTTAAGCGATAGATAAGTGTCTTTGTCGCTGTAAGTCATTACATTTCGAGTAAGTCTCGAAAAAACCGAGATCATGTTTCAGATAATGTTTTAACATTATTGTTTTCCGTATTCTCATGTTCTCATTCATGACATTCTCAAACTTCACTTTGAAAACTCACTGATTTCTCCACGTCTTTTAGCTCTTTATTTAAAAGAATGTTTTCTTCCTGCAAACTGTCTATCTTTTTTCTCAGACGTTCAACCGTTAAGTTGAAAAATTTCATCATTGTTTCTTCGTTTTTCTCGATGATTTCTTTCAGTTGATTGAAAGTATATGTTTCGCTCTTCGGTGGCATATTGTCTTCAAATATATTTATAAGAAAGGTCGAACATTATAAGGAAAACGCAAAAATTGCTACTTCTGTCTGAAAAGATGTTAAAATATCGTGCGTCTCTACAGCCTCGTGCGTCTAGCATCAAACTCTTCACAACATGCAAAATGTAGAAAAACTAGTCACTTGAAAGCTGTCAGAGAAATACGCCATGGAATTTTTTACATCTATTAGAGGATCGCGCAAATAGAAATATAAAAAATTTATTTATTGTAAAAACAAGACTTTAAGCAATGGTAAGACATACTGGGAATGCAGCCAAAGACGGAGTGGTAATGGATGCCGATCAAAGTTAATTATTGATCAAGGAGAAAACATTGTTGTGCAACCTGGTAAGCATTCCCATGCTCCAGAACCAGGACGAAATAGAGCCGAAATTTTACGTTCGACAATGAAACGGGAAGCAAGGACTTCAGAAGCACGGACAAATGCAATAGTTGCAAGAAATATTCTTGATGTCGGTGAAGGAGCAATGGCAAATCTCCCGAGAGTAGAAACAATGAGGAGAGATGTTAGACCAACCAAGATGAACCAAGAATTACCACCTGTCCCTGATCCGTTCAACATAATGTTTGAGATTCCCGGAAATATCACCATGACAGCAAACAGAAACTTCCTACAATATGACAACCGTTTGGAAGATAGAATTGTGATATTCGGCACACCGGCTAGTTTAAAGTATCTATCCCATAATGAACATTGGTTTATAGATGATACATTCTCGACATCACCACCCCATTTTGCCCAAATATACACAGTTCATGGGTATAGAGTTGGAAGAAACGTTGTTGGTGGGCACTGTCCTTTACCTAATAAGAGATTAGACACATACCTCCAGACTTTGGATCAACTACGACTATTAACCAACAATCAAAACCCACAAAGTGTTATGATCGACTTCGAAACTGCGATGAAATCCGCTTTGGAGCAGACCTTTCCGGAAGCCACTGTAAAGAGATGTTTGTTTCATCGTTGTAAAAGTATATACCGTAAAGTACAAAGTGAAGGATTACAGGAACTATACATGAACGATGAAAATTTGCGCATGAATATCAAAATGATTGGGGCTTTGAATTTTGGTCCTATTGAAGACACCATCCAAGCATTCGATGCACTTTCGGACTACGCTGGAGACGAAGCTCAAATATTTCTTGACTTTTTTGAAACAAACTACATAGGAGAGCTACGAAGAGGAAGGATTTTTTTATGGTGGACCATGAAAATATTTGGAAATGCATCATTGCATTGAAAAAAGACGCTGCAATCAGTCAGCACAAAATTACGCAAAATTTGATTGGTGCACCGGTACCACCTCAACGACCCGTTTATCGCTATGTCAACGAAAATTTACAAACTTAAGTAACGAACTATCAATTTTAAAACATTATAGATTTTTTGCGTGGTGTATCTTATAGTTTGTCATTTCATTAGTTTTTTGCTTGGGAAGTGTACATATGCATGTTACTTATGCTATCTTCTTATTGTTTTTGGGATTCCCAACTTTTAGGTTTTATTACTTGTTTAAAGGAAGAAATTGTCGCGGGAAGAAAATGATGCGAGTAAATTTTCGCAACTTTCGCAACTTTTTCTTTCCGCAACTTTTAATTATTTCCAGTGTTTGCAACAATTTCTTCCCGCAACTTTTTTCTTTTTTTTCTTGTTATTTTATAAAAGCATCCAAACAAAAATAACCAAAGTTTGGCTGGTACAATTATTGTTTCTTTGTTATTTTGTCTTGGTCTTTTGTGATTTTCTTTTTCAGAGGACTTCATAAACCACTTCCGTATGTCAGCTTGCTTCTCTTCACCGTACGTTTTAAACTTCGTTTTTAGACCTTTTTGTTGTTCGTATGATGATGATTTACTATTGGCAGTGTTAGCTTTCACAGTTTCCACAAACGAGCCGACAATAACTTCTTTCTCCTTTGGAACATCCACATAATTTAATTTGACAACAGAAAGGTAGTGTTCCCATAAAAAGTTATTCTTTGTTGTGGCAATCAATTTTGCTGTAAACATACAACGTATTTCGAAGCCTTCTTGAACTAAAACCGACCTTCTGTAGTATTTACTAGTCAACTATGCCGTCACGGTCGCACATCATTCTAAAAGATATTTTCTTAAAAGTATTTTCATAAGTTTCTCCTGATAAGGAAGATGGAGATGATGGCGGAGAATTTCACCCGGGAGTGAACATTTATGATGATGTAGAAGATGATGAGTTTTAGGATATTTGCATTGTATTTACTATTTTGTAGTAACATCGTTTTTCTTTCTTCGAAGCCTATTGAAACCCACATGACGTTTCTAGTGTTTTCGGCTCGATTAGTGCACGTTTATTGGATTAAATCTATTTTCACGCAGTGTCCTTTATTGTATAAGTAAAGCTATATGAAGTTTACACCTTTTTGTGTGCATTGAGGTATGAAAATAATAAAGTCTGGTCTGTAGAAACTGTTTATAAAACAATCCGTCTCCGATTTTTCAAATAATCCGTAGGAGGTTGTATTAATTTTGGAATAAATTGAGTGTACAAACGCTAAGTTGCTTGGAACGACAAAAAAAATCATCGTAATTTCAACTTCACTTGCAACATTTAATGTACGCAACCTTTTCTTTTAAAGTTGCAAAAATAAAATCGCAACTTTCGCAACTTTTCTTCCGGTAACAATTTCTCCTTTAAAGTATTTAAATGTCCGGTCGGGGAAACGTCCGTCGGAGAAACGTCTGTCGGGGAAACATCCGTCAAGGAAATGTCCGGTTACCGATATTACTTCTGTGACTTTGCAGCCTTTTCATAGCGAGGGAAAATTGTTTGTCAGGGAGAGATTAGAAATTTTGTCAAGGTTGTCGTTGAGTTGGTTAATTTTATCTCTTTTTACTAGGTTTTTAGTTTCTGCTTTTGCAACCTTATACTGAATAGAAGAGTCTCCATGTTTCTAATTATTGACGACTCTTAAGGTGTCATTTTGCATCCAGGTTGGTAATGGGGATTTTACTGGTAGGGTGATTTTCTCGGCAGTTTCAGTAATGTGATCGTTTACTGTATTAGAAAATACTTCGACATCAGTAGGGGGAGCACCAATAAGGGGTAGAACACGATTCAATAATTCGAGCTGGAAAGAAGTACCTGTTTTGGCGTTTTTCAGGGCAGAGATATTAACTTTCTTACTCATAGATTTTGCCAACTTTTATCATTATCTCTAGTAAGATGTTCTGTATCAGATAGATAGTAAAAAAAGTAAAGTTGTCGAATTAACCCTAATGTTGGTAACGGGCGTAAACAAGGGTGTCTATCCCCTTTTCTTTAGCTCAAGACGTTGGGTGTAACTGTTGAAACGGGCGCCACTCCTACCATCAACACCCGTACTTTACCGCATCATAATGCTACTCATTCGCTGAGCTCATTCGCTATAGAATATAGTCAGATAGTCAGATATTAGACGGATAGCCAGATATATCAGATATACTTCTCCTAAAAAGAACCACCTCGACCATCCAATGACCCGCGTGGGTATTTAGGCTTTTGATTATCTGAAACAGGATACACCCTTCCAATTTCTGATGCAAGATAAATAAACGTAGATGATAATAAGCTAATAGTTAAAGTTTTATATATTTACAGGGTGGTTAAAATAGAGTTTAAAATTAAAGTTAAACATAATTATAAACAATAAATATGAAAAAGTATCTTAAAAGCTATATACAGAATAAAATAATTGTTTTTAAGAATTAAAAGAAAACAGAAACTTTAGGTGTTTAAGCAAGTTTTAAGGTAAGTTGAGGCAAGGTAAGTTGAGGCAATGAAAGAGATACAGGAAGTTGAACTTTTAATGAGATGTATTTGTAGTGGGAAAAGAATGATCAACCAAAACACTTTTTCTAGTACTTTTTTCGCTAATTCTTCACCAAGAACAATGAAATTTATTTGCCAACAACTAACAAGCCAGCAGTGCAGTAAAACCAAAGAAATAAACACAAGAATAAACCCAGATCAGCATAAAAACAACAACAATGTCAATATGACTTCACAGCTTTTCAAACACACCTTTTTAAACAAGCGTTGAATAGTCCGTTAAAATGAAACTGGGCGTTTAATAAACATTTACTTCCTTACTTTCCGGGTCGAGCGTACTCGGACCTATTTAATAAATAATGCAAAAAATTATACAGGAGTGATCCTTTCAACAACGTTTTATAAGAACCAGTAAAATTAGGGTTGAGACTGGGATTGCTTTAAACAAAATACCTATTGTTTTCAGGAGATAATCATGACCTTTGTGTTCTTATATAAAAAAGCGTTTGCCGTGAAAATAAAGGCAAACTCAGCAATAACACGTTTTTTTACTCAAACAGAAACAAGCTCATCTTTGTCACTGCCATTGTCAATAACGCTTAAATAAAGGTTTGCATACTCTACATACCACTCCTAAACGGGTCTTCTTACAGCTCTTTGTCAAAAAGCAACTCCACAAGAAATGGCACGAATTCAATATTCAAGTTTAACCTTCTGAAAAGTTGCAGCTAAAAAATCTTTGGTTTTTAGTTAATAGCACGACTTTTCGTCCCAAATACAAAAATCGCATGTATAACCAATGAAAATCTTGCGAACAACTTCAACAAAGAAGATCACCTTTTTGATCAGCCCGATGGTATAGAGACGAAACATTTGAAAAGTATGTGATGTGAATTTACAAAAGTGGAGAAAAATAACTTGTTGGTCATGCACCAACAGGGCCGTAAAAATTTGAAAATGTTAGAAGAAGAAAATTTTCTAATCTGAAAGCTCTAAAAACACATTGTAAGGCTATTTTCATCCCTTGAGAAGAAAATTAATTGTGAAATGTTTCACTTCCATGAAACTTAATAATATGTAAAGTATAATCGAAAAGATTTTTTATGGGGGGCCATGACCATGACCAATAGAACAAAAGAAGAAGGAAATAGAATCAACAACACCGTAATCTGGAAACGAAAGTGAAAGATCCGGATAGCTGTACCTGCATAGTATGATTGTTTTTCAAGAGCTAAGAAAACAGCTATGATGTTGGACGAACAGCTTGATAAAAGAAAGATAAAGTTCTGTGGCTAAAGTTTTATGAAAGATCTAAACAGTGTTTTACAAAAAACTTTAAAGAGGGCGAATTTAACCGTAGCAAAAACATTTGAGACCATGTAGTTCTCAAAACTGTTTTTTAAAGGCTTAAAAATGTAAGTGCTAACTAAGACAATTTACAACTTTGGAGGGAATGGTGATCGACCAATGAGCGTAGCTTTAATATATATACACAATACTAAAAGTTAACACATATATATGTCTTATTTTTCAATGTCATTAAATTCACTGGAAGCAATAAATGGATGGGGAATATCTTTCGCACTGGATTTACCCACAGCAATCCCAATTTTCAGGCAAATGTTTTTATTTTCCTATCCGTGTTGTTTTATTTAAAAATCATCAAATCATCTTTCCTTTATGTTTTTCAATCAACTTTCGATGTTACTTAACGTTATTACTCGCCCACAACTCTTTACAAAAATTAGATTATCGAGCGTAGAGTCGAAATAAAAATTTGCATTATAATTTTCTTTTATTCGGGATATAATTCTTTTTGTTCGATCAATTTGCTAAACTTATCATGCGTTTAACTCTTTCATGTTTTCTAGTTGTGGAACAAAGTGTTGAACGGATTACATCCGTGCACGATAACACGCTTGCATGCTTTTATTTAAAAGTTCGCGTTCCCATAATGCCTTTAGGTGAATTATTTGGGGGTAAATGGATTAAGGTATGGTTGTATTTTGCTTTTAAAAACATGATAATAATGTAGATGAGATTGTATATTCTTAGCTAACGACCGTAATGGCTTAACTCTATGCCAGGCATTAGTAAGTAACAGATCAACTGAATTTGATAATGTTTACACGTCAGTTGCAAAGAACTTCTCCCGTCAAATCTATTTGTTAAACATGACAGTAGGAATCAAAGAGAGTCTAGCATAGGATCGGTGAAATATATATCGTTTCAAAAAAATGATTAGTTCTAGTAGTTGATGTTTATCCCAATCGCCAATATTTACTTTCCTGACATTCATCGAATTAATAAGTGCTCAAGGAGACGCGTTTCTCACTGCTGTTAGCTTTGAGTATTTATTTGCGATGAATGGCGCGAAAGTATTTCATTACAATTGAACTTTTTAACGCAAGAGTTATTATATTTTGAGCGAGATGAAACAGTTCTTATTTCTGTCCATTTCGAAAAGGTATGTTTTGAACTGGTGGCGGTTTGTAACAATTTAAAACATTTTGCAAACAACTTTTCGATACGTGATGACGTGCATTGCAATGACCGGGGACGTTACAAACGTTACGCTTAGCTATAAGTTTTGTGGTTTTAAAATTGTCATTGTGAAAATAAAATGTCAACACGTGGAATGACAGAGTAGTTTTGTATGGTCGCGTTAGAAAGTTTTGATTGTGTTTTTGTAAGTTGATGGGGCGTTGCTTTTTAAGTGGGTATCAGTTGCTTTACAACTGTTTTTGGTGTCTTGTTCAAATGGAAACATTGATATTATTTGATGAAAAAAAGGTTGAGCGGAATGATTGTTTGGCAGTAGTACCCTTAAAAATAAATTATGTTTTCAATCTGTTATTTATAACAACCAAAACTATGGTCCATGTGCTGTTGACCGATTGTGTTGAAACCTGCCGTATATACTGGTTATGTGTCCGGAAGTGTCTTTAAGGGAATAATTTTTGAAAATTGGAAAATTCTCAGATTTCTTACATTTTCACTGTGCAATCGAACTTTTTTTGAATTTTATTGATAAGAGATGGTGCAATAATTAAATGTCTTTATAGAATTAGGGATGATTAAGTACACAATTGAGGGTTAGAACGTTGTTTAGCATCAAAGTAGATGTGACGTTAAATATTTTAAATGAAAATAATAAGGTGAATAATCTCTTGCATCTGTTACAGTTTTTGAATCAATCATTTGAATGGCTAGTTTTTAAATTGAGAATACTTGTTGATTCAATCCTTTTTGAAATCGAGGATTTTGTTTTTTCTTTGGTGAAAATAGAGAACTTAAGTTATATAGTAAACAGGGTGGTTTTTATCACAAATGTATTTAAAAGTCTTAACTGTTTTTATTGCAAAACGTCTTTAGACAACATTTACCACAACATCGTTTTATGTGGTGTATTAAAATTTTATACTTCTTTCATTTATATTTCACTACAAAGTGCGTCAGATATCGCAAAACACGTCAGACATCTAACATTGTGACGCTTGTTACAAAATGCTACAATAGCTATGACACCCACTGTACCTCCTCCAAGATAGCAATAAAGCCTAAACAATTCTTTAACGGCTGCTCCTAACAAAAACAATCGTAAATCAATCTATTGTTAAAGTTTTTGATTTGTTGCTTTCTCGAATATAGTCTAGTGACGTAACAACATTCTCACGTTTTCTTTTAAACGCGAACAGTAAAAAGTTCTAAAGAGAAATTCTTGCGTTGGAATGTTTTATTTCAATGGTCTTTTGCTTCTGTAATAATGCATGGTAATTTTTTCACACTTCGCGCCTTTTTACGAAGATGTTTAGAGAGAGAATGTGAAAACAAATATACATGTAGTTAGTAGACATATTAATTTCCATAGTAGAGCAAATAGAACGACATCGGAATGGTATTTGAAAATTGGAAGGTAATTTAATTTTTAATTAAGATCCTAATCTGGAAAGCACGAGATCAGTTTATATGTCAACGAAGATATTTTCTTATCACCTTTCCAAAAGAGCGTTGTTTTTGAAATCAGATTCCTAACTTTTAAGTTTATTTTTATAAAAGCTTTCAATATTTAACCAGAACAATAATACAGGAAACGATTCTGGCATTAGATAGAACGCTCTTTAAAATATATTGACAGATTACATAAAACGAGAAGAGAATACGTCACATGGGAAGGAAATAGATTTGATGTTAACAGTAATGTCTACGTTTCAGTCATTTCATCCTTCGACACAAGCGAATATCCTACTTTTATTGACGGCCGTATTGTGGATCGCGTTGACGGTCGTAGCTTTCTTACTGCTCGAAGGTAGAAGTCTACTTGTGACTCCGGTTTGCGCAAAAGTGGAAAAACTGTCGCGTGACATTTCCAGGAAGTTTCGCCGCTTGCTGAACTAAGCGTCACGGGGAAATGAATTGTTTTTTATTTAAAGCGAAATATAAATATTTTTTAAATCAGCAGTGAACTCGAATTTTGTTGTTCAGTAAAAATGTTGTTTTTTATTCGTCAACTTTGCACGTTGCCACTGGAATTCGTTTGTAAAAGAAAGCGTTTAATGACTCATCCGAACCGATTACTTGGAAATGTCAAACCATCAAACCATCAACTATGTATGGCTATATAGACCTACCAAAACTATTCTTACAATTTATCACACAGGAATAAGATTTTTTATCTTTCTCAAAAGTATTTTGTAGCATTTGTCACAGTTATAGAGTGTGTTGCCATGATGCCCTACTGGGTTGTTAACGGGATAAAAACACGTCGACTTTCCTTTAGCAACGAGAATCAAGCGGCAGAAACCAACGCCCGGACGTGTCTTATTGTTGACATTGCCACGTCATTATACACAAGAACCCATTTAGGTTTAAGGAATAAAACTTTCTTGTTTGTTCGACTTGTTTTGACTGAAAGCCATTGGTATGACAAACAACATCAGCGGTGCATATTTGATCTGATTATACATATCAAAACCATTAATGTGCTAAATACATTACAGAACTTTGAAAAAATTACCTTGCAAAATATATCTGCTCTAACTGTTTTATCCCATTAGCTCCGCTGCGGGATAAAATCTGACTTAAATATGAGAATCGTTGTTTACGTAAAATATAAATACAAATGTAAATATCAACGAAATCTACAAATCATCAAACTGTTCTCGAAAACTGTTCCAATATCATTACAAATATTCCACACAATTAAATGTTTACATCTACTAAAGTGGTTACTTAGCAACAATGTAAATAAATTTCCGGCCACCGGTTTCTTTAACAAATGTTCGATTTTAAAAAGAAACATGGGGTAGTATATAAATAGGTAGTAGGTAAATAAAATAACAAAGCGAAAAGATAAAAACAAAGTAAATAGAAATGGGCGAAAAAACAAACAAACAGCAAAGTTGAAAATACAAATTTTTATTTTTATTTTTTTATAATTGGAGTGAACAGAGAGAGTAAAAGTGTAGAGAGGAATGAAATAAGGCATAGGTGATTGAATTCAAGTTGTTCGTTTAAAAAAACTAACAAATGCATTGTCAATGAATAGGATACAGTTGTTGAGATTAGAAGAAAACAAAACAATTAAGAGTACATTTACCAACGTGGCACATTATCAATTATTTACACCTAGTTGTGGAGGCAATATTGGGTGTACAGTTTCGAAATGTAGTGGAATCGATCAGGGGTGGGGCCAGGGTTTTTCCGACGAGGGGGCTTACAGCGCCGACAGGGGAGCTAATTGCTGGACTCTAAGTTTAATACAAAACTCATTCATGATCAAATCTATTACAGATTTGGCACCTCTAAATTTAAACATAACCTGCCATGAAACTTGATATCATGATAATTGTATTAATCACAAAAAAGACTTAACGTTAAAAATGTCAGTATTTTTTTAATATTGCTTTACTTCCAACAGGGGGACTGAGAAGTTCCGACGGGGGGGGGGGGTGGGGGTGGGGGGGGGGCTGTAGCCCTCCACTGGCGCCACCCTTGGAATCGATCGCAACATTAAGACTGTCTCATACTTTATTTTCAGTCTAATATTTTCAGCCATCAAAGCGATTATATAACTAAGAACATCTTTATATACTTTATTTCAAGGGTTCTCTTTGAATCTCCACCTCTTGATGAGATATATTTTTCTCCTCTTGCAAAAAGGATTGCTCACATTGAGTATCAATCCTTGATTTTCTTCACCTCAACTGTCAATGAAATTATTTCAAAGGAACAGTTCCTGTTACCTACTGTTAGTCATTTCTTTATAAGGAAATATTGTGAAGGGCCTGCTTCACAAGTGGTATTGAGTCATTGTAGAGCAGAGACACACAAGTGTTCTTCCCTACTGTATATGTGTTTCACACCAATTTTCTCCAAACGTTTATATGGTCCATTATATTTTATATGCCTGTCCCTGTGTGCTTCTCACACTTTTGTTAATACAATATTTTAATAACATTAATAATTTAAACATTGTAGAAGGTCTGTTTTGTCTATACATGTGAACATAATCCAACAACAAGGAAAATTTGAAAGCATCACCTTCAGACTTTGTCTGATTCTTACAGAACACTGGCTCCTGTAAAGAAAATGAGATTGAAAATAATTTAAAATGTAAAAATTAGATATTATATTTAGTATATAAACTATATATATATCTACTAATACTATCCAGACTTGATTATAATGATTATATCTCTCAACTGTAAGAACTAAAAATTAAGAGTACTACTCGCAACAGGTTTGTTATAAAATGATGTGCAAGTATATAATAATTCATTGAAGGGTTTCAATGCTGTTTTTTAGTACGAATCGACAATATTTACATACAGATCCTATAGTCATAACTAAATATATATACAGTGTACTAGATATATTTTCTCTTGTAGAATATACACAATAAAAGAAATGAGTTGCACCCATCAGTCTCCATTTGTAAACAAAGCCTCTTTTCAAACATCCTATAGAAGACAATCTTGTAAGCAATGTTTGTTAGAGTTACATATATCTCCCGAGAGACAGACAAATGTTTTGAAACATAGGCCAAGTCATTCATCACCCGAAAAGAAAAAATCACTTACGCCATTGACCGACCCAATCTGGTATATATTTATATAAACATTATTTTTATAATTTTTATAAATATATATTTTTCTGTGTCACAAATTATCACTGAGAGGTTTTCTATCAAATAAAGGATTGTTCTCTGATTAAACTATAATGTTTCCATATTTCTGTGTTTCTGTATACAGAACGGCTCTTGCATGACTGCCCAGTTTTCTATTTTCATTTCATTTCTGCTAAGCTAAAAAATCAGCTCTGATAATAGATTAGATGTAAATTATAGAATAGATGTAATTTATGAAATTCTTTTGTTTTGAATATGCCATTTCAGATCATTTTTAAGGAATTTATTTTGGTTAACTTAGTTCACCGATACATTGTAACCAGAGGCTCAAACAAACTTATATAAATCCACTTAAATTTTTTACTGAATACACATGTTTTTTTATTATAAGAAATCGGTTTATAAGAAACCTTGTACTAGACCTTCCAAAATTTAAGAAACTTTTGGAACCAAGATTTACAGGCTATTTTCAGATAAGCAACTTGTATAGACGTAAATAATTATTTTCCAATGATAAAACTTTCTCTTTTCACTGTTTACTCTATATTACTGTAGCTATGTATTTATAATTTAAATTAAATTTTAAAAAAATTAAGAAACTTTTGATACTAGGTTCTTCGCTAGGTTTCTTATAAAAAAAAAACATGTATATAAATATCATACAATTTCATACTCAACATGTTCATTGATCTTTACGTACTTTCATTTTGTTTCAAAAATATTTTGCTGGATAATTTGTCTTTCGATTGTTTCTAGCAACTTCCCAAGTCCCGGGGGAGAGGTTTTATGGAATTCTTACAAGCCTCAAAAGCTAATGAGAATCAAAGACAGAGATGTTCGACCTTCCGAAGTGCAAAAATTGATCCGCAATGTTGAGCAGTTCTTGAAAGAAGAAGAATCATGGGAAAATAATTCAGAAAGAAAATATGGTACAACCATTATTACTTGTGTAAAAAAATGTAGATATATATATACCAAAATCATTTAAAGATTGACAAAAACAATAATATTAATATATAAAAACATATAAACATAACGTTTTTTTTATTATGGTCTTTTAGAGAAAAAGGAATTAATGATGGAAGAGACGCCGTCTTCAATTGAACCATTGACAGAGCAGCTGGTGTGTAACTGATCTTGTTTTTGTTTTGAAGTGTTCTTTGGTTTGAAGTTAATGAAATTTTATTTGATACGAAATTGAGAAATGTGATATTTATATATTAGTTTCACTAATTGGAAGACGATTTGCAACTGGTTGTCATATTTTTTCGCATTTTCTACCAGATTTTTCTTGAAAGTGAACTTTGAAATTTGCTGCATTTTATTTGTATACATATATATTTTTATGCCGCTATTAATTTTTGTTTGAAAATAGGCAAACGACCGGGAAATTGCAAGATCTTTGGTTAAAGATGAAGCTAGGATGCAGAAAATCAACTGCAAAAACAATTTTACAACAACACTGCAGAGGTAACGAATATCTTATTTTTGTTTTGTACATTGTAGACCTAACATTTTGTATTCTTGTTTTGTTTTTTCATAAAGTATATAATGTTTAGCTGGAACATGAGAAGGTGTGGGTGTGTTATAAACCCTTTTGCATTTTCATCAACACCATCTTGAGATAGAAATCAGTGGTTGCATGAGTTTGTGATTGAGTGGGAAATTTCAAGTGTGTGATTCAATGGGGGAACAGACAAAAGTCCCCCAGACAAAAACATGGCTTCTCTTCAATTGCTAGAGGTTACGAAAACAATTTATTGGCGTGTGTGAAAAATTAAGATAAATGGAAGCATTTTGACAAAAAACATTCCTAGGGAGTTATGATTTACAAAAAAAAACATTTCTAGGGAGTAATGATACACAAAAAACATTCCTAGGGAGTTATTATACACAAAAAACATTCCTAGGGAGTTATGATACACAAAACAAATAAGTTTCTTTTTAAACATTAATATGTCTCTTATATCACCACCATGAGAAAATATTTTTTTGTGATTCAATTGTTAACTGAATAGAATTTGTTTAGAATAATTTTTAAAACTACTGGGAGTCTCTCTCTCTATACATTTAACGTCTATTTACTAATTAACGTCTGTTTACTAATGGCACGCCTCCACCTTACTCTATCCTGCGCCAACCCAGACTGAATACATTTCTCAACGAGATCTTTCTTCACAACCTGGCTCCAAGTTGTCCGTAGCCTGCCTCTGCCACATTTACCATCAAAAACTAAATCCCTACACTTCTTAACCCAGTTATTATCATTCATTCTCTCAACATGGCCAAACCATCTAAGCCGACGCCTTTGCAAAGATTCTCTTACACTTTCTAGTCCACAGCGTTCTCTTAACTTATTTGAAAGCTTCCTATCCTTCAATGTCACATTTGACATCCATCTAATCATTCTCATTTCATTACACTCTAGTCTGTTTAGTTTAGTTTAGTCTAGTCTGTGTAGCTGTAAAAACATATGCCACAATAAACCATCAGATGATTAAACCTACATGATTGTGGGGAATATCATCTTTTGAAACCGTTCAACCCACTCTGAGTGGAAAAAGTCACGTAAAAACGGATGATGATGATGATGATGATGATGATGATGATGATGATGATGATGATGATGATGATGATGATGATGACGATGACGATGATGATGATGATGACTCCCCATGTCTCCCTACTATATAGAAAAATACTCCTTACACAAGCATCATAACCCCTGCCTTTTATGTGAAGAGATATCATTCTAGAAGTTAGGAGAGGTAAAAGTTCTCTAAACTTTTCCGCCCAGATCTAATTCGAGTTATACAACTTTGGCGCGACTTATACAACTTCTTCCTGTACTAATCATGTTGCTCAAATAACAAAAGAAATCCTTTGTCTCTAAAAATTCATCACCTATTGGCACTGATTCTACTGGCTGTCTAGTTGCTAAGGTAATTTCACCAGTACACACCATACACACATAGTCCACCACTGAGGTAAGTCAACCCTTTATACCACTACACTTCTTATGAACCCAATGATCGCAATATTTGCAATATATTGAGTTATTACCAACACTCTTACTACATACAGAGCATGGCCATCTACCTGAAGCAATAGGTGCTGAAATGCCAACTCTGCTGACCATAATTTTTGTCTTACCCATGTTAACTCTAAGCCCTTCTGAAATAAGCACAAGATTATCAGCATACAATAATTCCCATGGACACCCTACTCTAAACTCCTGAGATAAAGCCTCCAAAACCATGATAAAGATTAACGGACGAAGAACAGATCCCTGATGAACACCAACCTTAACTCCAAATTCTTTGCTATGTGATCCATTCATTCTGACATGACTTCTTGCATTTTTATACATAGACATAACAACTGACACTATCCATTCATCAACTCTTAACGTTCGCATCGCCCACCAGATTACTTCACGTGGTACTCAAAAGCTTTCTCTAAATCAACAAATGCAAAATATAACTTCTTATTCTTTTGCAAATATTTCTCCTGCAACTACAAAAATTGCATCAATAGTTTCCCCGTCTAGGCATTAATCCAAACTGCATATCATCAATATTCACTCTATCTTGAATAAGTCTTGTCAATATCCTTTCTAATATTTTCATGACTTGGTTTAACATTTTCAGCCCTCTATAATTACTTCTCTCCAGGACATCACCTTTACCTTTATAGCAGTTTACTATAGAGCTAATTTCCCAGTTCGCAGGGGCTACACCTTGACTGACGATAGCATTTACAAGTTCAGTGATGATGTCAATACCATCCTCACCAGATGCTTTCAGCATTTCAGACACAATACCTGATGGACTAGCAACTTTGTTATCTTTCATCTTACTAAGAGCCGATTTAACCAAATCCTTTTTTATTCTGACAGCAGGACCCTCCATTGGACCAACTGGTGACAAAAGACTGTGGTCCCATTCAAATTCCTCATTTAGTAATTTACTGTAATAACTTTCCCAGGCCAATTTATTAGTACTATCATCAAATGCTAAATCTCCGATGTCATTTTTCACACACTTTTCTCCAATGATATCCTGATTTGTCTTACTCTTATCTGCTTTGCTATTTTAATAACTTTGTTTTTTCTGATCCTCTCTACCTAGCAAATTGGGAAATCTTTTTTCCTCCGCCTTTTTCTTTGCTGTATAAACTTCTAACTTTGCTGTACGCTTTACTTCTAAATATGGCTCTTTATTCCCACCTGCTTTTCATTCTTTCCATAACCTTCTTTTCTCCTTAATAGCCTTATCAACAACATCATTTCACCACCAAGTCTCCCGTCTCCTGATAGGGCCCTTAGTCCATCCACATACACTATTAAAGGCATCTAATAGGCTGCCTTTCAACTTTGACCATATACCTTCAACATCAGTCTTTATTTCTACTTTCTCCAATTTTTGTTTAAAACTGGTACAAAAACGAGTCTGTTAATTTTCAAATTTTTCTTCTAGGAACAAAAGTCCTTTTCCTCTCAGTTCCTGACTTAATGCTAAAGTCACATACAACCAACCTATGCTGGCTAACGCATTCCTCTCCTGCAATAACCTTTACATTTCTAAGTAGATTCCGATCTGACTTCCTGATAAGGATATAATCAATCTGGGTACTCGAATTGCTTGATTGAAAGGTCACTAGTCTGCTATTCCTTTTCTTAAACACAGTAACTTAATAATAATTATCCTGTCTTTAACCATATTTATATCTACATGGTGACCACAGTTCTGGAAAATCCTGGAAAGTCCTGGAATTTTTTTCTTGTCCTGGAAAATCCTGGAATGTCCTAGAATTTAATTAGATTTTGAGAACTGTCCTGGATTTGTCCTGGAAAATAAAATGAATTTTTAATGATTTTTCTAAGAAGTCAGCAGTTCGGTGGATCCATTTGATCAACTGGATCGGTTACGCATCCGTACGGAACATATATATTGTATTTTTTCTCCTTTTACCTGTACCAGCAAAATAATTGTTTGAGATTGTGTATGGTCTATTAAAATCATTTATAATGAGTATTTGCTTTTTATTCAATCCTAATTGTTTTCACTGTTTACTCTATAAAAGCTACATGATTTGATTTTAAATGCCATGAAAGAAAAACTAGGCACGACGTTTGTCATTTGTTTTTGTGTTAAATAGGTATTTTCCTTGTGAAATGTTTTCTATCTCTTATTTACCTCTGGCATTATGTTTACCTACCTCTGGAATTAAGGGTTTTGATCTGTGATATATTATAACTTTGTTTGTTTATTTATTTAGTGTACTAAAACGTGTATAACGGAATAAGAATGCCACGGAACAAAACAAAATTTGTAGATTCTTGGCTTTCAAATCCAGATTACACTGCATGGATATCTAAAGCTGAATCAGACTGCAATGCTAAATGCAAATGTTGTTGTAAAGAGTTTGACATTTCTAATATGGGTGAACCAGCTCTAAAAAGTCACATGAAAAGCAAAAAGCATTCAGAGAGGTCACCAGCAACAAATCCTTCCTCCATTAAAATACTACTCTCTACTTTGAAAGAAAACGATCCACCTGAAAATGTATCAAATGAACAAGTAGGGTCTCCGACCTCTTCAGCTATTAACAAACAGGTTTCTATAGATAGAATGATCATTAAAGATAACGTAGTTCGTGCAGAGGTTCGTTGGGCTCTCAAAACAGTGAATGTTTCCAGCAAATGTTTCCTGATAGCAACATAGCCAAAAACTTTCAGCTGTCACGAACAAAATGTGAATATATTACAAATCATAGTTTAGCACTACATTTTAAGTCAATTTTGATGGATAATATTGAGAAATCTCCATATTTTACAGTTTCCTTTGATGAAAGTTTCAATAAGAAGCTCCAAAGAGGACAAGTGGACATACTAGTGCGTTTTTGGAATATTGATTCAAAGCTTACTGAAACTAGATACCTTGACTCTCAATTTCTTGATGGAGCAAGGGCTCAACAGATTTTAGAAACATTCAGTAATGGAATCAAAAGTCTTAATCTTCACAATCTCTTGCATATCTCATCTGATGGTCCCAATGTTAACCTTAAGTTTCTTGAGTTGTTCAGCGAGCAAAGAAATACAAATGAGCTTCCTACCCTTCTTAACATCGGCACTTGTGGACTTCACACTGTTCATGGGAGTATGAAGGCAGGAGTTAACAGCACCGATTGGAACATAGGCAAGATCTTGAAAGCAATGTGGAAGTTATTAGATGAATCTCCAGCGCGACGTGAAAAATATGAGAGCATAAGTGAGTCAAGTGTTTATCAATTGCCATACTGTGGACACAGATGGTGTGAAAATGAAAATTGCGCTAGCCGTGCAGAGCTGATATGGATGGGATATGTCAAATTCATCAAGTATCTAACAAGTCTTCAGAAATCACGCCAGCCACAAGGAAAGTCGTATCAAGTGTTGAAAGATTCCTTTGAAGACTCTTTAATGCAAGCAAAGTTCAAATTTGTAGAGTTTGTAGCCTCCAAGTTAAATAAATTCCTAAGGGGTTTTCAGACAGATCAGCCAATGGTGCCGTTTTTGGGCGAGGTGCTGAAGGATATTCTCACTTTGCTACTTAAAATGTTTATCCTCAGTGCTACCATCCAGAATGCCGATACAACTTTAAAAATGTTGAAGATCGATACTGCTAACAGAAATATTCATAAGCCAAATAATTTGATTGATATTGGAATGGCTGCAAAACTACTTGTTCCCAAGTACAGGAAGAGTGCGCACTTTAAGGAAAGCGTTATCCAGAAGTTCCACAATGGTGTTTGCAAGTTTTTATCCGCTGTTAAGTATAGTATAGCAAGTTTTTGTTTTATTAAGAGGCTCTTTTTCTAAAGTTGCTGTGAAAACAAAACATTCTTCTTTTATCGGCTCAAAGGTTTACTGTAGAGAATTGCAGTGGTAATACATAGGTATTTTGAATAGGAATGCTCTAGATGTTCTCATATGTCCAGGGTTTTTATTTTGTTCATATTTGTTCTGGTTTGTAAACGATGGATAATTACAATTGTTTCTTTTATAGTAGAGAATCCATTATATATATGAATGAAGTTTGTTCTGTCATCTGTTCTTACTTATACCTATTATGATTACTTACATCAGGTTGCAATAAATTCTTAAATGTTCTTAATGTTCTTAAATGTTCTCGTTTTTAAATATTTCACAAAATAGTTATAGTTTCTTTTTTTAATTCCATTGCCACTGGTTCCTTCGAAGCAAGTTTTCCAATAAAAACTAGTCCTGAAAAATCCTGGAAATTTGGTTATTATAGCAATTTGTCCTGGAATTATCCTGGAAATTGCCTTTGTATTGTCCTGGAAAAATAGTAAAATTGTCCTGGAAAACCCTGGAAAGTCCTGGAATTTTGATTTAAAATTTGTGTGGTCACCATGATCTATCACTTTATCAATCCACTTTTCAGCTAAGAATATTCCTACTCCTCCTGTACCTTCCTTATTTCCCACCCAAAAAAAACTTGTATGAACTCTCTTTGCCTGTAATCATCCTTGTAGAAGATGCACCTTTCCATCTAACTTCCTGTATACAACATAAATCAATATGCCTTCTACTAATTGTTTCAACCACTTCTCTTGACCTTTTATGAAGACTACCTACATTAAGCGTCCCAACTCGAAAATTGACTTTCTCATCTAATCTACTACGATCGTCATACCTAGGACGAAGCAGTTTAACGTCATACTTAGGACGAAGCAGTTTAACGTCATACCTAGGACGAAGCAGTTTAACGTCATACCTAGGACGAAGCATTTTAACGTCATACTTAGGACGAAGCAGTTTAACGTCATACCTAGGACGAAGCAGTTTAACGTCATACTTAGGACGAATCAGTTTAACGTCATACCTAGGACGAAGCAGTTTAACGTCATACTTAGGACGAAGCAGTTTAACGTCATACCTTGGATGAAGCAGTTTAACGTCATATCTAGGACGAAGCAGTTTAACGTCATACCTAGGACGAAGCAGTTTAACGTCCATACTTAGGACGAAGCAGTTTAACGTCATACCTAGGACGAAGCAGTTTAACGTCATACCTAGGACGAAGCAGTTTAACGTCATACCTAGGACGAAGCAGCTTAACGTCTTATTTAGGACGAAGCAGTTTAACGTCATACCTAGGACGAAGCAGTTTAACGTCATACCTAGGACGAAACAGTTTACCGTCATACCTAGGACGAAGCAGTTTAACGTCATACTTAGGACGAAGCAGTTTAACGTCATATTTAGGACGTAAGTAACACCATTATATTTAAAGTATTTTTTTAGTATATATAATTTTTTAGTTGTTATTTTTTTTTTTTAACAAATATTTATACAGGATATAAAAATCACATCAGCAAAAATACATTCTGTTATCAACGTGAGTCCTGTTTAAAAATTAAAAAATTAAAATTAGTTTAAGTTAGTAAAAATATAATTTAAAATATACAAGTTGGATAAAATCATTGCAGGTTAACAACGGTTGCGGTAATATATATAAATTTGGCTCACTTGCTTAACACCTAGTTCTTTTGCATTAAAGATAGGATAAAAACACTTCTACCATCGCATCACCAAGGTTTCATTGGTATATGGTCCTTAATTATAATGATCCAAGAAAATATCTCCACAGGTTAATAAAGTAGGATTTTAGGAATCAAAAATGATCATGTAGGAGTCTAGTGATACAAGTGATTATAAACTCGATCTTTTTCGAGATTGTGTGCCACTGAACATTTTGGCTCAATGCTTATTTTCAAATCATGGAAATGTGATTTTCTCAGTGCAGGACAATTTTCTCCTTCATTCTTTAAAAAGCTGAATTTTGCTAAAACGAGTAAAACCAAAATCAATTCAGAACATGATTTCCAAATGCAATAATATTTTGCACTGCACGTTCAGAATGCAAGAGGGAACAGTTATCCAGGGCAGCATCAAGTCATCTTTGCTCCCATTACGTTTCTCAAACAAACCAATGAACAGAATGTTTGAGCCAACCCTACAAACGTGTACTCCCCTTGATGAGGTAAAAATAAATTTCAAATTAAAATCTTTGATAATCAATATTAACATAAAATAAAATAATAATATATTAGGTTACAAAAAATTACATTTAAGTCTCGTTTGATGCTGTATAGAACAGAATGAAAAGTTGGGAACGTCTGCAACGCAGAGCAGTTAACTTCTCCACGCGACCTGTGGAATTGTAAGTTCTTCATTTCATTTATCTCTGTTTCGTGAGGATTTTCTGTCTCTCCTATTTTCGGAAGTACAGTGTTACAGTAGGGAAATATTGGAAATCTTTATGAAATGTTTAAGTAAAAAAAATTCTTAATAGCCAATCAAATTGTTAAATTCTAGCATTCGAATTTCCTGCTTTCTGACAGGTAAAATAATTTTAGAAAACATAAATTTTACGGGAATTTAATTTCGTGTAATTTAATGTTTTCAGCACAAGCTATGCAAAAAACACTAATCACATCCCAGGATACCGGTACGTATATTATGCAGGTTTTTATCTTTTTTACTTCTTCAAATCTTTCCAATTTCCGTCTTACGCCTATAGCGAACTGAATTACCTTGCCACTAGAGAGATTAACGAATAAGAAAACAAAATTCCTCTCACTGCTCTATGTCTTACCAGATACATCAAAAGGTATTGATTATGACATCACCAATATGATTTGGTTTAAGCTGTTCCAAAGCGGCACTCACTCAAACAGAATACTTCAGAGCGGGGCCTTCAATATACTAATGTCACTTTTACTAGTCCTACCAACTATGATTTTCATCAGTTAAACACGGTTCTTTGCATCCTGCAATGATTGAAGAAAATTCATCTTTCTAAATTTTAAGTCATTTCCCTTATCTTTCTTTGTTTGTTTTCAGTTGTTAATTATCCGTTTCAAGAAGAAAATATCATCTTACTCTTGATTTTTAGTGCACTACCTCTACCCCCTAAAAAAAGGAGAAAAGCAGTAGTGAGTTCAGATGTTTTTTGTTTCATAGAGGTTGTATAGCTCGTAAGGAGGAAGTAGACGTTGTCAACAGCCATTTCCAAAGTTACGGTACACGAAGAGCCTCCGGACATTTACCGATCATCCGGTAATTTTTTGGTATATCATTTCATTCATTTATAGCTGACAGAATATAAAAATAGTCGAGCGTTAAATTAATTATCAAGGAAAATACCAAAAAATACTACAGTCCTCTCTCCAATTAGCGGACACTCTAAAAGACGGACACCTCTGATTAGCGGACAAAATTTTTTTTCCCGCTCGTTTTCTAGTCAAACCTCATAAAAAACTTTCTAAAAGGCGGACACTCAATTAGCGGACACTCCAATTAGCGGACAAAATTTTTCCAACGAAACGGTCAAAACCGTGTTTTTTCCTCTCCAATTAGCGGTCATTTGCAACCAAAGCGGGGACAGACACGAAAAACAAGATACGTGTGACTATTTTTCGATCATTCATTTCAAGCATTTATTTCAAGCCTCTCTACGATAAAAGAGAGGCCAAGAGATCAAATTCTATTTTTTTAGAAGGGCCTATTATCGAAATTAGAGCTCGTATTACAAACTTTCTAAAAGACTGACACTTCTAATTAGCGGACATTAACTCGACTCCCCGATGGTGTCCGCTAATTGGAGAGAGGACTGTAAATGCAACGTGTATCTTTTACAACATAAAAAAACTAAGCGTAGTTAAGAAGAGCAAGTTTGCGGTTGTTAGCGCGATGGTTTCACCTCGTCAATCATTGTCAATATGACACCACTGAGTGCAAGTTAGTGAGTGATGCAACTGTCTGATCGCTTTCAAATGATTTTTGTTAGCATCATTTTATATTTATGGAAAACAAGAAATAACATCGCACCACGTTAGTAATAATTATTCGAGTCAAATATTTTTTTATGATTGATAAAGCGAAGTCCATCAACTGTTAAGATTTCTTCAGAAGGTTCTTTTATTATATGAAGACATCTTATTGACAAGTTGTTGTATTCTGTTCTTGCTATTAGGCATGAAAATGTAAAATTTGATTGCTCGACCGTTCCCAACTGTCTTCTTTCACTTTTTAGAAATTACTGGACGTACTGAAATAGCCAAAGAAACGAAACTAGGCAGTCGCGAAGTTGCTGACGTTGAAATCCAATTTTTTTTTATTTGGCTATAATTTTTTTATATTTACGAGTTTTAATTTAATTCAAATTTTATCAGTATAAATTAGAATGATTATCTAATTTTACTTTTTTATCATACGATTTGTAAGAATGACTTTTTAGAAGGAAATTGTATGTTTATGATTTGTTGTAATTGTAAAACTGATGTAATTTTTACCAACAAAATCAATACATTAAATATCTCATTTAAAATTAGTTACAAATTATGACTGCCGGCAATTAATCCAATGCGTCGTTGCCATGGTAAATATCGAAGCGTTCTGCGTTCTCCGCACGATGACGTAACTTAGTAGATCTGCGAAACGAAATTAATCGAACTTTTTTGAATATTTCTTTTTATAATGTATATATAGAATCTTTCTTTACATTAGGTTTTTAGGTTTTAATATATATTGATTTATTTATTTATTTCAAATAGCAATAATCTATATCAACACATCTAATTATATTTAGCAATCTATATAAAATAAAGAAAACTATTTTTTTTTTTAAAAAAAAAGAAATTACTATTTTTACTTGAATGACTTGCGTTTCAACTTTCGTTTTTTGCTAATGATTTTTCTTTTGATAAGTGCCGACTCTAACTCCTTTTTCCGACGTATTTCCCGTTTCAATAGCAACCGCAACACGACTACGATCACGACTATGCTCCAGGCCCCCGCGATGCCTCCTAGAGCAAGGCTGGTGATATCTGAAGATAGGAATGGGTACAAGGTTCAATCAGACATATTAAAACCAAAGCATTAACTTCAGCCTTTACTCGGAAGATCTTCAGTTCGCATTGAAAAGTTCTTAATATTGGTAATGCTTCTGGCAGCATGTTTCGCCGTAGTTATTTTATCTATTCGTTATTACAGTTATGCCCGTTGTTATGAAAATCCCGGTTCTTGAACATTTTGACAAAAGTATCTTAACAAAATAATTATAATACAATTGTTTGAAACTCAACAACTAAACTTTTATTGACCTCGATATGAAATAGAAACTGCCCACCATACCTAAGGCTTCCACCTCGATACAATTCCCGGGAAAGCCATCACCCTCGAAACCGGACTTGCAAATGCAACCGTACTTCATAACATCCGGGTAGGAAACACAGTAGGCGTTTACATCGCACACAATTCCACTTGTACCATTGCAAACTCCATATGCTATAGGAACATAGATTGATGGAAATATAACATATACCAATATAAATTCTTTACATTTCAACGTTACGAAATCAGCAATAAAGCAGAAGACAATACTAAAAGCTTACAAGAGAGTGACGTTTTGAGAGGGTTTACTTTCATGGACATTTTCTCGGTATCAACTCCATCATCTGCTTTCACCACTACCGCTTTCTTTATATCTTCCAAACACTCAGCGGCCTTTTTTTCACACGCGTTAGTGGCGGTAGAAACCACGTATTCCACAATAAGACTTCCCATGCTAACCATTCGAAAAGACAAAGATTCGTTAAAAAATTCGTTTTTCCGTGACAAACAGATAAATAGAAGCAAAGATTGCAAGTTATGGATATCAGAAGGAACCCTTTAAATTCAGGACCATTGCGTGAAAGTGGTTGACGTCATCCATACCTATAAAGGGTAACTTGAATGTCCGGTTTTACGACCATCCTAATACCACCATACACGCTTTTCAACTAAACGAAGTAAAGAATCTAAAAGGACGTTCCAAAAATATAATCTTTTAAAATAAAACTATAAAACTAAAGGGATATAAAAAAAACAAGTTGCATTCAGCTACAGTAGTTAAGAAATAATGGTCATTCACCCAGTTCAGAATTTCAGCGTCCATTTCTCTGTAGGTTGCATTTTGATCTTTCATTTCTAGCATAGCTTCCATCTCATCTTTGCCAGACAACAAATCTACCTCATTCAAAGAAAGCTCCTTCAAATGAAATATCCCTGTCCATGTCATACCGCCTTAAACAGCAAAAATAAAGGCAAAGTCAAGAGTGGAATATCTCAGTCCTGGATAGAACAGCTGTTATTTATACTTTGGTATTTTACTAGTGTACAGAAATTTATCACACCAATGTCATCATTTTGAACAGGCTATAAATTGGCCATGGCTAAAAATTGCTGGTACTTTTTTAGAAATGTTGCAAGAGACCCCTATAGGTATGTCTAATTATGTATGACCCCTATGTATGTTTAATTCACCAATGAAGCAACACAGTATATATGAATAGAACACGTAAATACATACTGCTATTTGTGATTGGGTTTTTGTCTTCAGCCGCAGTAACTTTCTCTAAGAAAAACGCAAGTTTAAGCTGTTGAAAAAAAATTGTAGAAAAATTAAAATCTCACGAGAATAGATGTTTTAAATATCAAAAAGAAAGTCTGTAATGCTTCATAATATATATATATATATATATATATATAAAATATTTTAAAAGTTGCTTACAAATTGTAAATGTTTTATTTTAAAAATTTATTTATTTTCAAAAGCTTTTCGGACTACGTCCATCCTCGTTGAAACAATTATAAACAAGAAAAGCTTTTGAAAATAAATAAATTTTTCAAATAAAATGTTGTTTATCATTATAATTTAATAATGTCAAATTTATTCACCTTACTGAAATGTGAATGCTTTGAGAGCGAAATAAAAACAATTCATCCTAAATTGTTTGATATCTACCTTTATCAACAGAATACACAATTGGTGGTGTCGAAGAGTCATTGACTAAATTCGAAAACAGCTTGTTTAATAATTTAACTCAGTAGTATCTTTACATCAGTGTTACATTATAGCCTTATAAGAACGCCTTGATAACTAATAGTTTATTGCAGTAATAACAATATTGATGTTAAAGACACACATTTCACAATGGGTGATTTCGACAGGTCAAGAACCCATCTTCCTTTTAAGCCACTATTAGACTCAGAAGCAGCTGTTTTGCCAGCGTTTGCACTTCCAGAGGCAATTCCAGTTGTGTCATTTAGGAATCCAGAACGCATCACCTTTTCACCATCATCATAACTGTAACGTAAATCAATCTAGAAAAGGAAACAATTTTGAAATTTAACAAACGGTATACATTTTATACAATGGTATATATTTTATTACCTCCGGAAAATATTGGAGTCTCTCAACATGATTGATTTCCAGTATGTTCAGGACAGCAAACGTCTTGTTGCCATCTGTTGCAAGAGCAACTTGAAAGGAACTAAGTAAATCTTTCTAAAGGAAAAAATGAAGCTATAAGAAGAAAAAAATCTGCATGACTCTGTCGATTTTCTGTGATATTTATTGAATTAATTTATATAAATATATAATACTGTATATGTGTATTTATGTTAACATTTGGCTGTGGTTTTGAAAATCCAAATTGAGCTTCTTATAGGAATGCTAAATAATAGTTTAGTTTAGATCCAGATGAAGGAGGGAGAACTAAATATTTTAAGATGTCATGTAAAATTGAGATGTTTCATGTTATTTTCTATTAAAAATCCCAGGTGCTTACATTAAACTCTACGTTGCGCCACGTCACGAATGTCACTTCGGATGCGTTGAATTCACTTCCAAGGTCTGTAATTAAGTCCGTTATGGATTTGACCAGTTTCTGTTCCGAAGTTACCTTATAAGTGATACTGCCATGAAGAGGAATCAAAGTAGCAAAGACAAGAATGTCAAGGCTGTTTTTAGCAGACAGACCAGAAAGTCGAATCACACCGCTGTTTACGATCTTAATAAAAAGAGAGAAATAGGTGCAGTGAAATTCTGAAACAATTTAATGTTCAACTCTGTGCCATTATGAACATAATAACAGCCTTCAATCTCTAAGGCCACACACAGTCGTTCTTCTGCCCCTATAGGTTCTCGCATGTTCATTGTTATTTTTGTTATATGTGGAACAACCCAGCACAAAAGCGTCTCAAATGATGTTGGTGTCATTCAAAACTGTTTGTGAAAATACTCGTGGTCGAATAGCTTTAACTCCTTAACTAAGTTAAGGTATTCTCCATTTTTGATTTCGCTCAAGAAAAATGTTCCTTGTCCAGAATCGTCGTTGTGTTCTGGTAATTTTGTCATTTTCTCTTTTTTTTGCTTTTTCTTTTAATCTTTCCCTTAATAATATCAAAAACAATAAATTCTTAGCGTCATGTTTATTCTTATCCATTTTTAAAAACCTCTTTCTTTATCGTGGAGATCGTTTTGTTAAAAACGTTCGGATTACGTAATGTTTACATTTTCAACCAATGAATTTCAAGAACTAAGTCCGCTCAACTTAGTCCGCGCGGACTTGTTCGCTCGTGGAGATCCGGCTTAAGGCCTAGAAACTGGTGTACGGACGTTTCGAAATTGACGATTTCAAGCAATTTTGTTTTGCGTTTTTTAAACTATTACTAATGTTCCAAACAATTTTGTTTTACGTTTTTTAAACTTTTATTAATCTTCGTTTTTTTTGAAAATTCACGAATTCGAGTCAAGAATCAATCAAGTGGTTCATCTTGGAACGCTCTTACAACAATACAGTGTTCCGCTACAGTTGCCTTTAGGCGGCCACGCGATATAATTAAATGCACTTGAAATGATTTTGCACGTTCCTAGAAAACGGTTTCGTGCACAGACGCTAGCTTATAAGATTAACTTTTAGGTGATCTAAAAATAAAGGACAGCTCCACAATTGATGAGCATATTTAATGGAAAGTGAAAGATAAGGAATACTTTAAAGGAAGAAATTGTTGCGGAAAAAAAAAGTTGCGGGAAGAAAAAGTTGCGGGAAGAAAAAGTTGCGGCAAGAAAATATTGCGGGAAGAAAAAGTTGCGGGAAAAAAGGTTGCAGGAAGAAAATGTTGCGGGAAGAAAAAGTTGCGGGAAGAAAATGTTGCGGGAAGAAAGAGTTGCGGGAAGAAAATGTTGAAAGCAAATTTTCGCAACTTTAGCGACTTTTTCTTCCCGCAAGAATTATTTTTTTTACAATTCGCAACTTTTTTTTCTCGCAATTTTTAATTATTCCCAGTGTTCGGAACAATTTCTTCCCGCAACTTTTTTCTTGTTATTTTATAAAAGCATCCGAACAAATATAACCCCAAGTTTGGCTGGTCCAATTGTCGTTTTTTGAAAAAAATTATCAGAAAAAGCAATGTCGGACAAAAGTGGCCGAATTCCAATGATGATCTGATACTGTTTTTCTAATTAAAAAGTTATCTTCTTGGAACAACAACAAACTTAATGCGCGAAAATTTTCGTCTATAAATATTTTTTTACAAAATCGATCAGATTTCAGCGTAGATTCTAATCAATAATTATTGTTTCTTTGTTATTTTGTCTTTGTCTTTTTTTATTTCCTTTATCAGAGGACTTCATAAACCACTTCCGTATGTCAGCTTGCTTCTCTTCACCGTAGATTTTAAACTTTGTTTTTGGACCTTTTTGTTGTTCATGCGATGATGATTGGCAGTGTTAGCTTTCACAGTTTCCACAAACGAGCCGACAATAACTTCTTTCTCTTTTGGAACATCCACATAATTTAATTTGACGACAGAAAGGTAGTGTTCCAATAAAAGGTTGTTCTTTTTTGTGGCAATCAATTTTGCTGTAAACCTACAAGGTATTTTGAAGCCTTCTTAAATTAAAACTAATCTTTTGTAGTGTTTACTAATCAACTCTGCCGTCACGGTCGCCCCACGATCTAATAAGTATTTTCTTAAGTGTATTTTCATGAGTTTTTCTTGATAATGAAGGTAGAGATGATGGCGGCGAATGTCTCTCGGGGGTCAACGTTGATGCTGATGCAGAAGATAATGAGTCTTAGACTTGCTATTTGTAGTAACATCGTTTTTCTTTCTTCGAAGCTTATTGACGTTGTCTAGTGTTAATGTTTTAGTATAGATCTGTTTCACGCAGTGTCCTTTAATGTCTAAGTAACGTTATATGAAGTTTACACCTTTCTGTGTACATTGAGGTATGAAAATATTAAAGTCTGATCCGTAGGAACTGCTTAACTGCTTTGCAATTTTTCAAACAATCTGTAGGAGGCTGTATTAATTTTGGAATAAATCGAGTGTCCAAACGCTAAGTTGCATGGAACGACAAGAAAAATTATCGTAAGTTCAACTTCACTCGCAACATTTTATGTACGCAACTTTTTATGAATGTCCTGTCTCGCAACATTTAACCCTTTCATTACCTGTACTCAGCGTGGCTGGGTATAAAAACCCGCGCCGTTTTCCCTGTACCCAGCACCGCTGGGTACGGTCTTAAATCAATTTTACTTTTGTTTAAGTTGGAGTTAGACAAGAAGCCGACTATGTTTAGAAACTAGATAAAATTCCGGTCACGGCAAAAAAAACCACATGCAAATCTAAGCTGTAGTTTGTAATTTACCATACCTTGCTAGATTACGACCATCTACCGGAAGATGATGTTTAGTTGCATTTTATTTATTTTAGGGATTTGTTAACATTTCTTCACTTGTTCTACCTCTTTTCATAATAGTTTTGATTCTTTTGATGTTTTTATTGTTTCATAGGCCTATTGAATTGCTAAAAAAGATTTTCTATCCATTTTTTTCAAGTCTTTTTTGCAAAATTTGGAAGCGTTTTCTAGCAGTTTTTTGAAATTTTTGAAATTCTACTCTGATAATATTTGGTTCCAAGGTATGCCAAAATCTCTTTCCCACATGGAAATAATAACTAAAGGCATATTCTCTATCAGCTACTTTTATTTAGATGTATACTATATATATTACAATAGATCGCGTATATTTATGAAATTTACAGTAATTTTTTAGTTACGCATAACTTTTGTTCAGATTGTTTTTTTTCTATAAAATTTCACAGATTTATAGGTTTTATGTTATAGTTCCATGAAAAGTAGGTTTTGAGCCATTTTTTCGACAAAAATATATTTTCTCGACAAATTGATTTGAAAATTTCAAATTATTCTTTGTTTGCAGATCCGCCATTTTGAATCATGAACACCGCAATTTTGAATTTTTTGATTTTTTTTTTGTATTTCTGTTCCAAAAATTAGAAGAAGAAAAGGAGCGAAATTTGGAGTACATTGAAGAATTGGTTCAAAAGTTATGATCAATTGAGTAAGGAAGGGTATTTTTCCAATTTTACGCCCCGGGAAATTGGGGTGTTTTTCTTCGGTAATAAAAGGGTTAATGTACGTAACGTTTTTTTTAAGTTGCGAAAATAAAATCGCAACTTTCGCAACTTTTTCTTCCTTTAAAGTAGTTTTTACAAAATTTACAAAAACATCTATCGGCAAATTTTAAAAAAACTGGATTCTACACCTTTTTTATAAGAAACCTAGCGAAGGCCCTAGTATCAAAAGTTTCTTAATTTTTTTAAAACTTTAGTCCTAAAAGTTTCTTAACTAGTTTCTTATTCTAAAGTTTGGTTTACAAACTGACGCAAAATACTTTCGTTTCAAAACATTTATTTACAGCTATTTACAGTTTCACATTTATAAATACATAGCTACAGTAGTATAGAGTATAAACAGTGAAAGGAGAAAGTTTTATCATTGGAAAATAATTATTTACGTCTATACAAGTTGTTTATCTGAAAATAGCCTGTAAATCTTGGTTTCAAAGATTTCTTAAATTTTGAAAGGTATAGTATATACAAGGTTTCTTATAAAAAAAACAACGTGTAATTGTAAATTAAAAATCTTTAATATTGTTTCGAACCGTCAGTTTCTAATCGGCAGTTTCGAAACGTAGTGGAATCCCAGAAACGTGTTATAAATATATATTATATATATATATATCTTCATGATATTAACATGAAGGTAAGAAATTAATAATTAAATTCTCTTACAACAATCTCTGAGTTACTTTCATCAGCCCAGTGCGGATACTTAACATCATGTTTTAATATATGATGTTGCTCCTTCAACTCTGTGGCATTTTGAACATCATAAAAGTCTTTGAAGACTAAGGCCAGAAACGTGTTACATAATTGAAAAACGATCAAAAGCACTAACATACCCACAAAAATATACTTTCACAATATTCGTGCATGTTTACAACTGACATTTTGGAAAAACAAAACGTTGTCAAAACATTTTTATCATGCTTTGTGTATATACAATAGATTCATATGAAGGATTAAAACAACCAGTGTCATGCTACAATTGAGTAATCAAAAATATTTTGTAATGCTTTTTCTCCATCAGTGACGTTTAATCTAAACTTATTAGAGCAAAAAAAAAATGCAAATAGGAATTTGTTTCAGAAGCTTTTAGTCATTATTTTTGTGCATTTTTGACACTTCTTCATCTGGAATGTTTGTCACATCTTACAATCCTGTAACAGTAGGTGATTACAAAACTATTGAATCTATAATCCTCTATTTTTTATGATCATTGCATACCATATATAATCCAGAGTCAGTAATGCTTTTGTGAGATAAAACCTTCTCTTTCATACATAGTTCTGCAATAATTTTTTTCTGGACAATAACAAATAAAGTTTATTAATCTATGCTGTCCCTCCTTGGGACCATGGCTTATTGCTAATGAAAAAATATTGGAATCTGGGAACTGGAATCAATAATGTACAGAGTACTGCAAAGATCAATTTTAGGTCCATTATCGTGATAATGTACAGAGTACAGGACGTGACAATTTTAGGTCCATAATTTTTAGATCACCTAAGCGTTAATAATCTTTAAGCTAGTGTCTGTGCACAAAACCGTAGATTTTTAGAAGAAATGATGACGTATGGAAGCTGTATATACCTTATTCCAGGAAATTAACGCGCTAAATTAATTATTATTTAATAATTATTTACATTAATCTTCTAGTGCGTTAATTTATAAGGGGGTAATATCATAAGGCGTTAATTTTATCTGCATAATATTTCAAACTTTTTTAACAAAACTAAAAAATGTACTGAAAAATGTTTTTCACTTGGTTTGACCCGAAGTTTCGCCGTCCGTTTCGGTATCAGTATCCGCATCACCCCCCCCCCCCCCCCCGCCCCCCTCATTTTCTTCAATGTCGTCTGCATTGTCTCCTAGTAATCCTCTTAATATCTTCTTCGAGTCATCGACATAACTCAGGTCATTACTAGGATAACCCACATTTTCCACTTTTTTTAATATTGCCATTGACTTCTCCTTTCACCAACCCACGTTCACTTTGATTCAAATTTCTAATCCTATTTCTAGGCCACTCAAGAAATTATACGTGATGATATCGAGGTTATCAATCGACATTCTTTTTTCACGTTCCTTCCTTCCTGTCTGTATAAGTAACTTTTCTTGAACTGTTCCACAACTCCAGACATTACCTTATTCGTACAAATTTTGGCGTGGATTTAATTTGGCGATGGACCAAAATGATTTTTTTGGCGTGGATTTAATTTAGCGATTGACCAAAATGATTTTAATTTGGCGTGGATTTAATTTGGCGGAACAGTAACACTATAAACGTTGGTTGTAGTTAGACTAACTTTATTCGGGGATAGGAAAAATAAAGACGATAAGCAATGTAACCAATCGATGCTTTAAATATGAAACAAAAGATAAAAAACAATTACAAAACTAATTTAGCCGTAATGCTTATTCTTCATCGTCAATTAGAAAATCAAACGCGTTTTTCGATTTGTTGTGAGAACCATGTGGAGAACAACGGTTTGTTCACGGTTTATTCGAGCGGCTGGAATAGCTGAGTCATATTAGCTGACACCAACATAACGTTAACATTCTGCAGTCCCGATTCCATAAAAGAAAAAGAAGAAAGCTACAGTGACACAAAACGATCACAATAAGAAACATTTTTCCAGCGGGTGCTAATAGAAAGGCAAACAAGGATTAGAAAGAAGAAGAACAACGGAGTGTTATAACTATTGATTAGTTTAATTTTATAATCAATATTTACATTCATTATTTATATTTTGCATATTTCTTTTGTAAGATTGTCTAGAAAAAGTATGTACGGAAACAAAAAGTTGAATTTCTCATGGTTTTAATTTGGCGATAGAAAAAATATTTTAAATTTGGCGCGGATTTAATTTGGCGTTGGATGAAACAAATTAAATTTGGCGCGGATTTAATTTGGCGATTTCAGACCAAAATCGCCAAAATTTGTACGAATAAGGTATTTTAATGTAAATGGAAGTAGACAAAGTCGAATAATTTCAGACGTTTATTTTAGACGTTCGAATGTTTTCGGACAATCAAAATAATTCGGACAAAACATTTACACTTGCAGTTTTGTTTAAAAAGAAAATTAAGAAGACAACATGTCGATTTTTAAGTATTTTACAGCATGTAAAAGTTCAACTCCGGAAGAAAATACCGAATGGGTCTTATCAAGAGTAATTTTCAGAAATACGGAGGGCTGTTGGATTTTGCTGGATGGTTGGCTTAATTACTTGTATAGGAGAATGAATTTTGTGTCAAGCAAACCGTGACTACATCAAGACCAATTGTTACTGAACCATTGCAAGTAAACGATATCTGTATTTTGGTGAAAAACTGCAACATCAACAACCCGGATGAGTTGATTATTAATGTTGACCAGACTCCATCTAAATACGTACCCACCTCCAGTGTAACTATGGCAGAGAAGAATTTTAAACATGTGGCAAAGCAAGGTGCCGATGATAAGCGCGCTATCGCAATTACATTGGCCGAAACTCTAAGCGGAGATATATTACCTTTCCAATTGATTTATACAGCAAAAACAACCCGCTCACTACCAGCTGTTGAATTTCCTGAAGGATTTTGCAAGGTTTTACCAAATCACACTGGAGTAATGAAGAAGAAACCGTTATTAAAACAGGTCATATCACCATACATTTCCAAGATGAAAAGAAATTTTAAAGTCCCTGAGGATCAGGTAGCTTGTCTCATTTGGGTTCCCTTCAAGGTTCAATCAACAGAGGATGTTAAGTTGGAGCTCGAGAACTTGAACATTGAAGATGTACAATGTAAAAAAACCACCTGTTACAGCCATTAAACTATTAGCGGAGTGGTGAAAAAGATGGAGCAGAGAAAGTTTAGTAATTATTTTACAAGTTGTAACACTGAAGCAATGTTATAATAACTATCTCAGGAGACGTGCGAGAATACACGTTATACACAAAGACAGTTCTTCAGAGATAATTATTTTATCTTGAATGTTGGACCAGTTGGCGTCTGAATCAGTTTGTTACGTTGGATTAAAAGTACTAAAAATTCGTGTTAATTTTATAGAAATATGGTCAATGGTCTTCATTCGTGTTAATCTTTGTCGTGTTAAATTCCTTCGTTTTAAAATCATTCGCGCGTTAATTTCCTAGAACAAGGTTTCTATATTTCCCCTATATTACATTATTTAAGAGATCGCAGAGATTGTACTGCTATTTCACTCACCGTGCCCGGTGAATTGCCTCCCGGTGTATTGCCCCCCGGAAGATTGCTCCCCGGTGAATTGCCCCCCATTAACACTGCCCCCTGGAAGATTTTCCGTCGGTGAATTGCCCCCCGCTGAAATTGCAGAATGGCATATATACCTACAATAGGAAAAAGGGAAGAACAGAATGCGTCTAGAAAGTAACAATTGATATGATTTTTAAACATGTGTCTAGACAGGTACCTTAACAATATGCAGGAATTTTGCGTTAGTTACGTGAAAGCAGTGATGGAGTTCACAACAACCGAAAAAGGTGCTAGAAAACTGTTAAAAGATGGGTATATGTATGTATTCCAAAAACATCATGCAAATGACTTGACATCATGGGAGTCGATAGAAGAAAGGGACATTGTAAAGCCAAGCTAAAGCTAACAACAATAGATCAAGTTGTGGAACAAATCAATGAACATACGCATGCTCCATCGCAAGTAAATTGTGAAGTTACAAAGGTTAAAGCGGGAATTAAACGTCGAGCAGAAACATCAAACGATCCGAGTCGTCAAATTTTAGCTGCGGAACTTGGTGGAATAACAGAAAGCACAGCTGTAAATTTGCCTTCCATGGATGCAATGCGTAGAATTATACGTGCTGCTCGCCAAGAAAAAAATATACCACCGCAGCCAATCAATTTCGCCGCAATACCAGTTTTTCCTCAATTTTATCAGCTCACTGAAAATGGTGACCAATTTTTATTACATGACAGTGGAGTTGCGGATCCGGAGAGAATATTGATATTTTCATCTCAACAGGCCATCCAGTTTCTTTCGAATTCTGATCATTGGTTTGCGGATGGAACCTTCAAGGTATGTCCGGAAATTTACTGTCAAGTCTATACTGTACATGCAGAACAAAATGGCCGTATTTTTTCATGTGTGTTTGCACTACTTTCAAACAAGAGGGAAGCCACTTACACAAGGTTTTTCCAAGAAATTTTTAATATAATGAATGGAAATGATCCAGATGACATATTAGTCGATTTCGAAAAATCTGCAATTAACGCTGTTTTCAACACCCGGCCGGAAATTGAAATAAAAGGTTGCTTTTACCATTTATGTTCGAACGTGTGGAAACACATCCAAAACTTAGGTTTACAAGTACAATACAATGTCGATCACGATTTTGCTTTGCATTTGAAGATGGTTTGTGCTCTAGCTTTTGTCCCACCAATTACCGAAACCGACAAATTTTGGACTACCTTTGAAGTATTGCTAGCATTTTGAGTATTTGTTATGAACATAATTGGTATGAAACCATACGTTTTATTTGCTGTTTTATTTTACGGTATCGACGGTAATTAGTTTGATCATTACTAAACATTGTTTTATAAGAATCTTCCAGGGGGCAATTCACCGGAGGGCAATTCTCTTTGCACCTTCACTCACACATATAAACATAGCTGTTTTGCTAATTCTTGTTTCATATGGAGGTTTATTATTTATGGAAGAAATTGTAATATGGTCCCAATTTACAGATGTTTTTGTCGCCCTCGTTTCACGCGTAATTACACATGGCGTAGGAGAATATTATGTGTAGAAAGCAATTTACTTCGGTGTCTGTTGCGTAATTCAAACAATTCACGTTGAAGTCGCTAACAAAATAAATTGATTTTTTATCGCAGCTTCTAAAATATCCGGAGAGAAATGAATAAATAGATTTCGATGGTTTATTTGGAGGTCTATAAGAAATATGTAAAGTAGATAATAGAGCGATTCTTTCCATCATCCATATCAGAGAGCTCATCACAAAATTTATATTGAACAAATACATACAAGCTCCGTCACATGAACGTGCGGAAACATTTCAAATGCATATCGCGCGGCCCCAACCGTAATACCGTAAATTTTCTAATTTAACGCGTGGGGAAAAAATAATTATTTTTACCGGTACGCGTAGAAAATTGGGAGGGAATAAATTCGCAGTAAATTAGGAAATATTTGAATCAATATTCTTCTTTTTTCTCCTCCATCTCCTTGAGTTTATTTTTATATTGTTCCATGACCTTTTGTACAAGAATTTCTAGCTTGTTGTATATTTCGGAATCCGATGTTCTAAACATAAATGTACCAGGAAGCTCCATACCTCCTTGGTCCAGATCACGTGAATAACGCCTAGATCCATTTATTTCCACATCAAGGCTGGACGAAAGAGGACGAAAACGACGACGACGATCCATTTGATTTTGACTTATAAATTTGTATTTTATGTATGTATTTGTTGTATTTGTTCACTAAACGTATAACGAGTAAACCATTGATTTTTTCCTGTTTAACCCAGAAGACGTTAAAAACATATTTCGACTACGCGAAATAATTAGACGAAAATAAATTATTCTAAATCTCGGCTACGCGTTAATAATTGGGAGGAAATAAATTACAATTTGTCCTAAAAATTGCCTATGCGCGTTAATTAGGACACGCGTTAAATTAGAGAATTTACGGTAGCAGCGTTCCAAGATAAACCACGTGATTGATTCGTGACTCGAATTCGTGAATTTTAAAAAACGTAAAACAACATCAAATCAGATCAAATACGTAACATTTCGAACTTTCGAATATTAAATTTTGTGTTTATTGAATGTTTATTTCTGTTTTGACAATCGACTGTGTGAACTTAAGAAACTGTTTGAATTATGCTTGATTTGATATAAGAAACAAAATAAGAAACTTTTAGGACTAAAAACACGGTATTTCAGACTATAAATAAGAAACTTTTAGAACAAGGCCCTTCGCTAGGTTTCTTATGAAAAAAATGTGTATTTGGCATCGCAAATGGCCAACAGTACCATGAAGAAGCCTTTGTAATTATGGTATTGTGTTCCGGTATTTTCAGGGCATTTCATTCTAATATGTTTCTCGTCAATCGCACCAATGACGTGGAAATATTCCATAGTTCTTCAAAACCAGAAGAAATACTTTTCCAATCGCTTTTAGATTGCGGAAAAGAAAGATATTGTAGTGACAAGACTTCGTAAATAGCCTCACATGTTTCTTTGGTTATTTTAGAAACGATTGCTTTTCCCATGCGAAAGGAAAATGCTAATCCTATTTGGGAATCTCCTGCAGTTAAAAAAACGTAATGTTAATACCAATCGTTCACCTGCTGGTATTGCTTTTCTAAGATTGGTGTCTTTTTGCAAATTATAGGCGATACAAGAGCAAGTAGGTGAAATTCTCTCTCAAACAACTCTGGTGGCATTCGAAGGAATCTGAATTAAACAATGTTTTAATGTTAAAAACAATTTAACTTTTTACCTGAAATGTTGTTCTCTATCAGATAAACGCAACTCTTGTACCAATTGATTGTAAACACCATTTTCTTCTCTAGTTTTGTAAATATATGTATTTTTGTTTTCTTCTTTTGTCTTCTCCTTATTCTTCTTCGCAGTAGCTGTACATTAATATTATTTCACACTGTAATTTGTCTGCCATCATTGTTTGTTAAAATTGAAAGAAGTTTTATTTTTGTTTGTTTTTAAAGTCAAGAATTTACATTAGGCGTCGCCACTTATATTTCAGTGGGAACAGGAAGGCGATGAAATAGATTCGTCGCATGGCGATCTTTACTATGTAACAGGCCTCGGCAACGGCAATTTGATTTACAAAACTGAAGGCCGATTTTTTGTATAAATATACAGTTATTAGAAACACAAATTGTGTATTTTTACTTAAAGAATGAGACTTTTAAACAAAAAATGACACACAGTTTCGTGAAAACTACATTTTTTTCATTTTCCAGAAACATATAACAAATATATATACACAAATTGCCATATTAAAGCTAAACCATCAAAACAACTAGCTAATTATATATATATATATATACATTCTCATTCATATTGACCTTCAGTATATTAAGTTAAGCTTCCCTTAAAAACAGTATATAAAATATACTAAATTTACAAAAATGAATTATGAACAAAAAATAACAATAATAAATATTTTAAATAAAAGTATTAAAGAGGCTTTATTGAAAAATACATCATGGTGTGGTATATAGCTATATATATATAAATAAGATGAGGCAAAATGTTAACTTTTTACTATTTTATGGTTAATAATGGAAACTTTAACATTTTAAGAGTAAGTATATTTAGCGGTGTTATTAATTAAAGAGTTATTTTATTAAGTTACTGATGTATAAGGAATATACATGTACATAAACAAAAACATGGTCCATTAACAAGAGTTATTTGTTGGGATGTTTAAACCTCCCCGATCAATACTATCGGTAAAATTGCCATATTTTTTATGGTAAAAAGTAGTTACATTTAACATATCCAATTCACTGGGTCCCTGATCTTTTCGAATTTTACGTAACCTGCTATATAAACAAGAGACGTTTTTGTTTCTAATGGAACTGAATCCTCAAAGAAGGCAAATTATCAAAAATTTCAGATTAGGATTCATTTAACAAAAATACAAGACATATGAATGACCAGATCCAAAAGAATTTTCCTTGGCATTTACATTTAATGATAATAAATGAGATTTATAAAATAGGTGCCTCCAGAACCTTGCCTCAGTTTTTCTAAAGGATCAGTAGAAAACATCCCAAAATAACATATTTAAAGAAATTTGGATAAACTCAACTTAGTCCATAACATGTACGATAAATGGAAAAAGAAGTGTGACAGGTCAGCTGTTTTATACGGTTACTTTGTTTACCACCTATCGCCATATTCCCAAATTCAAGGATTACATTTAATTTAAAGTCATTTGGACCAGAAATCACACTTTGTAGCTTATCATTCTTTCTTATGTCTGCTCCTAAATCTTTGACATTGCATTCAGTATTTTCCGCCAATTTAAAACCTTGTAATGAAAAAAGCAGTATCACTGTGGTCATCAATATCTAGCATTTTGAGATGTGTCAATAATGCCTTGTTGTTCTATTAGAAAAGGCACGCAAATAAGTTGAAACTTTCTGTCTTTCAAAGGCCTGGGTGAAACAGAAACCTCAATAATTTATAAGGCCATTGGATTCAAATTGGTACAGTTGTTTTAAGTGTGACCATCTTTAAGAATTACATAAATCGAGCTGAGCCTCGTGATTCTTAATTTTTCTTCAATTTCAGCCTGAAATGATTCTTATAAGTGATTCTTAATTTTTTATGACTTAATTTGATGAAATTTTCCTTATTTTCCAGTTCGTTAGAAATTTCAGGATTGAATGAAAAAGCAGGAAACAAGAAAAACAAAATTCATCTCAATAACAACAAGAAGACTGAACATATGTATTTTATGAAAGATATTTTAGTCTGTATACATACAATATCTTAAATTACACAAACTTCGACCATATCTATGTCGTTTTCACTAATATTGTCTTCCGTATTATCCTCGTATACAACATGATATTTTTGAATGTTATCGTTGTAGTAATTGATCTTTCCTGTATGCCATTCATTTTCATACAGGACTCTCATTTTCCGACCGCAGTAGGGCGCATCATATATCCGATCATCTTCGTGATCCTCCCATTCATCACCATTGAAGGTATATCCTTCCCATCCGGTTCCATCTCAACTTGGTTCATGTCTTCCACTACATCGGTATTTTCTATAGTACCTCCCTGCGCTTGATTCGATGTTGGTAATGCTTCGGTTGCAGGAAAGTGGTCAGTAGGTGGAGGAACTTTGTACGATGGAAGTCCCTCGGGTGTGACTTTATCATCTTCACCTCCGTCTGCTGTTAACAAGCATCCTGTTTTTTCCCAGCACCTTTTGTTTGTTCCATGCATCTCCAGCCCAGTGTGTGATAAGGATTCGTCTTTCAGAAGCAGTGAACTTTGATTCATTACCGTACCATTTGTCTGCATTCCCCTCTTTGTCTAACCAATCACGGTGGGCTTGGCCAATTAAAACTTTATGCAATTGACCGATTCCTGCATCGACCACTTGCCACAGGTCTGTTGCATTTTTTAAACCAAACCATGCAACACCATATAGGTTAGCAACTGAAGATTTGAAACCTTCTGATTCTTGGCTATTCGAATTGTCCAAGAACAAAACAAAGCGATTAAGCCCTTGAACTGATTTGGATAGAGTTCCTTTGATCCACTCCAACGATACTTCCGTGTCTGCCCATGCGTTCTCCTGCCAGTAAACATCCACATCAGGATGCCAAGCGAGTTTTTCATCGGGACTAATTCTCTTGCCTTTGCCACGAAAAATGATTGCGATTCGAGGCTGCTCTCCCTCGCCACGTTTAAGATTTGCAATGTGCATTGTCGCTTATCTAGGCCAGACCCAGACTGTGCAATCCAAATCTTTTCGGTATGTTTGTGTTCTATCTGCTTGTAAGTGCGTTTGACATCGAAAAAAAATGGTAACGGCGAATGATCTACGTTAAATCTTTGGGTTGGTAGGTATCTTCCACATTTATTGTCATATTGGTCGTTTTTCCCAGTTCTTATGAGTTTTTCGCGAGTAATTCCATGCCACTTACGTAAATCTTCACGAAAAGACTCTTTGGAACTTTTTCGGTTTCGCTGTCGGCATCGCATACGAATGTTGAAGCGACGTAGAAATTTAACAATCACATGCTTCCTCACAATTTCGTTTTGCCCATGTTGTTCTCGATATATGTTCCGTGCACGACTCCATAACCAGTTGAAATTTACGTGGTAGCCCTTTTTTCGTGCTTCTCTGAATGTGGTAAGCAAACGTTCGTACAAGGACAAATACTTTCGTGATAGTCGCTGCTTCAAAAGGATTTTCTTGTTTTCCCTTGCAGCTTGTTGGAAAATATTGTTTTTATCCTTTAGCCACTTAGAGACCATAGATTGGTTGACTTTAAACATTTCTGCTACCATGTATTGAGACTTTTCGGTGTATAGCAGTTCTTTTAACACTTTGGATTTAAATAAAACTGTATGTGACTCTCTTCGACTGGCTCCTCTTTGTTTTGCTGGTTTTTTGTCAACTGATTTCACGACTTTGTCAACCACGCTTGCTAAAACAATTTCAACATCTTTTTCAAGGAATGAAACAGCAGTTGATGAAGATGTCGAAGGTTGCAAAGATGATTGTGCGATTGAAGAAGAAATTTTATGTTCTTTCTCGCATTTTAGTTTATGACATCCAAGACCTTGAGTGTTGACAAAATCCTTTTTGCATATATCACATGTCACGAAATGTACATTTGACGTAGCCTCATCTTGCAAATTAACCGCGACCTTTTCGCTATTTTAGTTATTGTGAATATTTTTAAGTGTATATATATATATATATACAAAATCAAAGAAAAAAAATCAAATCAAGGTTTATTTGGAACAGTGTTGAATTGCTTTAAAAACGCTGATTATTTCTATTTCCATCACAAACACTAAAATCTAATGTTTCCACTAAGGTCCTTAATAGATTCAACTTGTAGATATTTGTTGTGGATATTTGATTGAATAAAAATGAAGAGTTCAATTTAGAAACAGGAATCATTTTAGAAATAAATGATGGTCCACTCAAAAACACGATAACATAACACCTAATTCATTTCATATAAGGGAGGAAAAGGATTTTAATTGTTTTAAAAATAAGTTGAAACTTCATTTTTCGTGAATTATTTTATAGGATTTATTGTGTTGAATATCAGTTTTTATTTTTATCTTTTCACAACATTTTTCTTTCCTTCTAACTTTTATCCTAATTGCTTTCATACACGTTTTATTGCATTCAAAATTGTTTATATAACATTTCATTTTTAATAGATATAACATATTTTAAATTGTTACTAACATTTTTATACCAGGACACATATTTATAACAGTTTTTTATACTGACATGTATATCCTGTGGAAATATTCGCTTAATTAAAAAAAATTAAATTAATACTGTATTAGCAAGTTCAGAAGGGTTATTTGCTGATTTTTCGAAAATAGTTCCACCATGATATAAAAGGGCTTTTTTACATAAACTTCAACATGATAAAGAACACAACTTTTTTATGATCAGGAAGAGTAGAGAAGACGCTATTTAAAAATTTAGTTTCATTTAATTTAGACACTTTACAAGTAATTTGAGGAATTTAACTTTTTAACCATTTTTTAGCTAAGGGAAATAAACATTGAAAAAACTTTAAAAGTAGGGTATTTTTTATGCATATAAGAGTTTTTCTTGTTATATACCATATTTTTATACCTAGTATACAAATTAAAGGTTTTCTTCGTCATCAAAAGTTTCAAATATGATTCTGTTGTTCTTTTCATTTTCCTCAACCCACTCATCGCTTTCGCTCTCATTTCCATTTTCATCTACGTACTTAGATCCTTCTTCGTGCGTATCAATCATCTCACGAGATGCATTTTCTACTAACACAGGGTAATTTAGATAAACCTTTTTCTACCGCGTCCTTGATGCCTGCTACTTGCCATTCTTTCAGGCATATCTTTCTCTCCTCAGTTGACGTCCTCTCATTAAACATTTCAATGATCCATTTTGCGTGGAAAGGTGCCGGGAAGCATCAAAGGTCACCTTCTCTTTCAAAGATACGAACAAATGGTGGACGCATTATATTGACAACCCAAAGAAGTCATAATGGGGTGTTATGTTGAAAGAAATGACGAACGGAACAAGCCACCCAAATCAAAGAAAAAAAAGGCAGACGTTCCAAAGAAGCCAAAAGAGTGCAAAGACATTCGTAATTTTTTTGGACGTCAGAAGAACAATAACAATAAATAATAACAGATATTAATAATATTTTTATTATTTGTAGAAAAAAAGGTTTACAAAATTGAAATTTTGTTTTATTTTCGCGAATGCTAATTTTGCATTTTTGGAAAAATTTCGCGAGGACTAATTTTCGTGAATCGGGTTTTTTCAAATATTTCGCGAGAACTAATTTTCGCTAATCAGCTGTTTTCAAAATTTTCGCGAGGACTTAATTTCGCGAATTTGGGCAAAATACGCGAAAATCGCGAAAATTAATCCGCTTGGTATACAGTACAATTAATATAAGTTCTGGGAGAAAATGAAATTAACGCATTAAACTGAATTACTTTACATAAATAAACAATATATGTATATACATATATATATATTTGTACTTCTTCACACTAATTTAATCCATGAATACAACCAGAATATGTTTAATAGTTTTTATTTATGTAGAAAACCGTGTTACTCAAATACCATATTTAAATGCAAATCATCGGCCGATTGGCCCCCAGTTATACAGCGAGAAATGCCGTTGCCGAGGCCTGTTAGTAAAGATTGCCATAATTCGTCGCCAGTGCATTCGACGCGTTATCGCGTTATCGCCTCAGTGGGAACCAAGCTTAAAGGAATTTAAAAAAACGAAAAACAAAATTGTTTCGAAACGTCCGTACACCGGTGTAACGGGGAATTAGAACTTCAGGGAATTAGGACTCCGCAGTCATAAATTACTAGGGATTTTTGACTTGGGGTTTCTTAATACACTAGTGAATTAGGAATGCGTTGGTAAAATAGGACTCCACGCACTGAAACATTTATCACTGGTGAATTATGACTTTTGTTGTAAATATATCAACTTCGAATTTAAAATTCGAACATCGAACACCAGTGTTTGAAAAGTTTCACTTTTAATTTGAAATAATACACGCAGTCAATATGAAGAGTAACAAACAAAGAAAACATTATGATTGTCAGATAGGAATTATAGAAGATGTCCATGAAAGTATTGTTTTTGTATTTCCAATTATACACATGTTGATATGTGCCAAAAACAATGAAGTTTTTTTAGCCAAAACGAAAACTGTGCTGCACAGTATACCTGTTCCAACTGCCGTGATGAAACATAGGATAGCTATCAGTCAGTTCTCGACTCAGAAAAGAAAACAAATCGCCCATTCAGAGCAGTTCACAATGAACATATACAATTGTTGCATGACAGTAACAACCATTGGTTGCTTTCATTTTGTTCTAGCGGCCGTGTTCAGATTTGTGACAGTCTGAAAAGCCACGTCGGGCGAATTACAATGAGATGTTTAAATGCACTCTATGAATATGATAGAAAAAGTGGAAAACTAACATTTATAATTTTTCAAATCTGTTCAAAAACAAGAATGAAAAGCAATTCATAAACCACTAGTGAATTAGGACTCCGCAGTCCTAATTCCCTGCTTCCTAATTCCCCATGACACCGGGTCATTCGATAAATGTTGTGAATTCGGTAAACGGAGCGCGCACACAAAATATAGAAAAACATTGGAAGTTAGCGAAGAAATAAACAGACATCATGAGACCAACAGACAAATGCTGGATCTTTCTGTAAATGGGTATGGAGACAGAAAAACAGGAACAAAGTTGTTTGACAAAATAATCCAGGATAAAGTGGCATATATGCCCCCTGTTTACAATTATTCTGTACAGAAAAATTCAGAATATTTGTCCATGAAATATCTTCCGTGAAACATCGTCTATATCTCTGCATATATTATTTCGTTATATCTTTGTGTCTTTTCAAAAAATAATCTGGGGGTGGGGGACTAACATGAAAGTTCCCTGGAATTTTATTAGGGCTAGAAAATTATTAAACTTTGACTGTCTTATTTAAAGCATATATATATGTTTCTCCAATCCCAGATAACTGAGTAGCGACGTTTACGCACTTAAATACTCAGCTATCATTGCTTGGGCAAGCACTTATAAATCTAATCTCCATTCAATTTACATGAAACAAAAGCAAGCTGCTCAAATTATTCCGAGACAATTTACATCATTCAAGACTATTACATATGAAGAAACTAAAAGCGGTAAACATTATTTACCAATTAAACATTTACCAAATTACAAGTTTTAAGAATCATTATCACGTTCATATTATACTAGGTACTGTTCAAAATTGTTTCGCGTTGCTGGTCACGCAAGACACTAAAATTTTCAATTTTAAAATGTGACCCAAGAATTTGGAATTTGTATCTCTTCCGCGACAGATTCGTTTTCAACTCGAGTTTTAAAACTGTTTTCTTCATTCGTAGCTTCCTTCATATATTCAGAAATTGGTTTGTCAACTTTTTGAAAGTAGGTAAAAAGTGACATATTCATTCGTTACACTTGTCTGTCTCAAAGGAAAAAGTTTTTGAAACATGTTAAACACTTTGTTGTTGTTTTCATGCATTGTGCAACACCTTTTCTTTGTCTCGTTTTTTGTCTCGACAAATGTGCATTCGAAATTCGGATTTTGTTCATCAACTCACTCTTTGTTATTTCTTAATTTATTTGTTTCAGATACGATGAAAGTTTCAAAGATTGGAAACCAATATTGCTTCAAGAGGATAGCATGTGTACGGAAAATCTGAGGTAAAATCCCTCTCGTAGTGAGAAACTAATTGCACATAAAGAAGACAATGATGTGGCACTTAAGATCGACCCTTACTCTATCGCATAGAAATTAAAGCCGAAAAATAAGCTTATTGCAAATTTGGTTGGACATGTGCCAAAAGAACTTTTTAGATTCACGTGTTTTTCTTAATTATGGTGGTAAATTAGAAGCAACTGTATTGTCTCTGCGATATAAACCTTTCCCAATACCTTCTGGGGAATTTGAAATTATTCTTAAAGAGAAGTTCTGCATTAATGAGAAAAACTCAAATATTACCAAAAAATCGTTAGTGAGAATTATGATCCTCTGAACATAGCTGAGCAAGCGGAAAATTGCGTGTACGAAATTGTAGAACCATGCGTTGAAGAAGAAAATCTCGTAAATGACGAGGATGACAATGAGAAAACCATGAGAATGAAAAACATGAAAATCCAATAGAATTGTAACTTTAGACTTATTTTTATAGAATTTTTTTTTTTTACATTTCGGACATAAAATTTCGGCAGTAAAAAATTTTGGACGTTAACAATTGACACAAGCGTTGTGTCCGAAAATGTTTTTGTCCGATATTTTTTGCGCTTAATGTAATTTTCAATGCAATGTTTATTCTACTGTGGTCCACAACTGTTGCAATGGAAGAAAATGTCACGGTAAAAGAAAACGTGATGGCAAATGTCACGGTAAAAGAAAGTAATTCATTTATAGATAAAATAAATGAAACCTTTCTAATGCGGACACTTAGAGGTCAATAGATTTTGTCCGCTTTAGAGAGGTGTCCGCATTGGAGGGGTTGATCTAAATGTATATTTGTATTTCTTGCAGCTTTTCAGTGACTGTCATCAAGGATTGATATAATTCTTCATCCCGTGTTGCTGAGAGAAACGCATCATACGATTAACCATCCGGAAAGCTTCTGAAACCGATTCATTATTGTCATAAGATTAATGATCTCCTTAGACTCATCACCGCTCACGATTTCCGTGGGTTCTTTGTTTTCCTGGGTATGAGGGAGAAACATCCTACGAAAACTCTTTCACAAAACTCGCAAATTGTTCATCTTCTTCTTGACCAAATACTTGAACATCGGGAAGCTCTTTACCAAAACCACACTCGTGAAAACATTTGATTACTGTTTGATCTGAACCCTCCCTCGACGCAGATTTAATCCATGAGATTGCTTTCAAAACTTCAATTTCTTAGACGATGTCTGATGCTTTCACGTTATTGTCGATCAAATTACTAGCAAAGTTTTCAGTTGCCACATGGACCACTCGCGAAATCGTTGTGTTGTTTGGTGTTAATAGGACAGTTAAAATCAGTGCTATTGATTTCATTTTACGACCTTACAATTTTAGCATGCCTCCGCTCCCTCTTCGTGATAGATGTTGATATCAGGTGAAGCAACTTCCACGGTAACAACGATGAAATTGTTTAGAAGTTTTGCGATGGCTTTTAGTTTCCTCCAGAAATCGGTTAGATCTTTTATGAGTTGAGCTAAACGCCGATCGTGGAAACTTTGCACGCGAGATGTACTAGCACTTAAATTACCGATTTATATGCCGTCACATGATCGACGCCGCTAACAGTTCAACGTCTTCTTCAATTGTATTTGTTATTGTTCTAAAGTTGAACCGATGTGGTTTAATGCGTCGAAAAAAAAACAATGTTTTTTCATTTTAAATTCAGAACTAGAGATTAAATTCCCGCAATTTTTACCTTTTTTCCTTTTTCGTCAATATATAATTGACGTAGGTATCTGAAAAAAATAAATATTTACAATGTTAAATGTTTGTTATATAAAGGCTGGGGGTGCAAAGAAGATTGCATTTGAGGCGCACGTTATTAGGCGATAGTTTGCAGTATTTGAATGGTCCCCTTTTTGAGAATGGGAATTATTGTAGATATTTAAAACCAGTCTGGAAATACAGCTTTGTCGAAAGATAAATATGTGATATAAAAAAGAGATTTGTAAATACGCGCCATGTTCTGGATTGCAATGTTGCTAGAAATACTATCATATCCTACTGCCGTGTTTTTCTTTAAAGAATCAATCGCTTCAATAAGCTCTCTTCTTCTGTTAGCTTTTTATCCGCAAATTTAGTTTTTGTCTGAACCATAAAATATTGAAAAGGAAGAAAGATACTCCGAATGATTACATATAGAGAAAGATCTTTTATCTATTTGTACTTTTCTTTTCTTCGTGGTCATAAAACCAGGCGACATCATAACTTGTTAATGATAACAACATAAAATACTCGTACGTCCTAAAGCAGACATTCAATGATGAAGAAAGTTGAATAATTGAGGTAATTAATTAAAGAAGTAGAGCCAGGAAAATCTTTGGGTAACATAAATATCAAATTTAAACTCTCTATGCTGGTAGTTATAGTCTAAGAGCTCGTGAAGGATTCTTTCACCCCATAAAGTACAGGAGGTTTGACCTGTTAATTATTTTTGTTATAACTGATGAGGTATGGAAAAATGTTGGTCAGCTGCATTGATTTAGTGGCATTTGGCTTCCTAGGCCCCTAGAAATTACCCCTAATTGTCCCAAATGTTACCCCCATTGAGACCATGCTCGAAATTTTTTCCACAGTACATAATTTAGTAATAGACCAATGATAGTACAGTTATGGATGTAGCAACTGGAAACTGTAGTAGTCCAAGACCTTGGATAAAACGCAAAAACAGGAAGCACTCTGGACTTTAGATAACACGGCCATCTAAATATTTGGGATTATATATCTCATTATATATCGGTGGAAACCACTAAAAGTTAACGCAACAAATATGGTATATCCAGCCGTGTCCTCAATTGCTGAGGACCTATCAGGAGCCTTCTCAGCAGACAACTGATTACCTGGTGGCACGAAACGCTCACACCCGATCGATGAGCCTGTTACGACTGAGTAGTTAACCGTCGAGTCAACCTCAGACATATCCGGCACTTTCTCTTTTATCTGATAGTAAAACCCCATCCTGAACTGCTAATTCGGCTTTGCGTGTAGCTCCATTGAGCTTCCTAACAACAATGACCCATTCAATACGCTCTCGATTACTGCACTGATTAGTGATAACGAGAAGAAGCCATTCTAACGTCTTCTGATTTTTTTTTTATTATTGTTGTTGCTCAGAACAAGGCCTTAAAGGCCACTTGAGTGTAAAGAGCTAGAAAGATTACAGGGAGAGTTACGCAGTTTTCAGATATTGATGAACGTTTGATTTGAACAATTGAAGGTCATAGACCGATGGAAAGCATGTAGAAGGAAGGGAGTTCCGAAGTCTGGATGTTCGCGGGAAAAAACTGTTCTTATAGAAATCCTTGTGACAGTTTGGAATGGAAACAGTCTATTGATGAGAAGATGACGAAAACCTAGTTGTACGGTGAAAAATTCTGGGAGAAGGTGTAAGAGATGATAGTTCGCTTAAACAACTTCCATAAAACAACTTGTAGAAAAGACAAAGAGAAGCTACGTTTCGCCAGTGTGATAGGGAGTCCAGTTTCGAAGATAAGTTTGCGCTGATTGCGTTGCAAACACGCCGTTGAACACGGTCTAACAAGTTCAAGCAATTCGCAGGAGCACCTGCCCAAATGTGGCAGCTGTATTCCATGCAAGGACGTATTGAAGATTTGTAGAAGTAAAGGATACACTCAGGGATGCGGTAACTCATTTCTCGTAAAAGAGAACCAACCTTCATGGCAGCTGATTTTGCAATGGTTTCAATGTATGAACGCCATGAGAGATCGCTTGTAAATATGAGACCAAGAAGGCAAAATGAATTGTTTTCAAGCAAATGAGAACCATTCATCAAAATTTGAGGTAAATATGCTTGCTTGAAATGATTAATGGAAAGAAGACTAGTTTTAGATGGATTGAAATTAACCAGCCAATTCTTACCCCATTCAACTACCATATTGAGATCTTTATTGAAAACAGAGGCCAAATTAACTTTATCACAATCATCTGATTTATCAAGATAGGAATACAATGTGGAATCGTCAGCGTAAATAATGGTTTTGGATAATAAATTGTCTGGGAGATCGTTTTTGTAGAGTAGGAACAGGGTTGGTCCGAGAACCGATCCTTGTGGAACACCAGCATTGATGGAAAAAGTTGAAGATGAATGACCACTAAGGACGACCTTTAGTCTACGATTGGAAAGGAAGGAAGAGATAATTTTGAAAAAGGAACCTTTTAAACCATATGCTTTAAGTTTATGCAATAGACCCAAATGCCAGACTTTATCAAATGCCTTGGAGATGTCAAGAGCAACTGCTCGCGCTTCACCAGAAACATTAAGAGCACGATAAAAACGTTCAGTTATAACTGTCTAAAACATCAGCAGTGGAACGACCAGAATGAAACCCGTACTGGGAATCATAAAACAAATTATTTTTTTCAATGAATTCCACTAAGGTCTGGTTAAGTAAAGTCTCAAAAACTTTGCTTAAAATGGAAATGAGACTAATCGGTCTATAATTGCAAGGATTAGAACGGTTACCACAATTTTTAAAAATTGGAATAACGGAGGCAAATTTCCAGGATGAAGGAAAACAAGATTCATCCAAACACTTTTTGTAAACAGCACACAAAACAGGAGATAACTCGGTAGAACACCTCTGAAGAACAATTACAGGAATTTCATCAGGTCCTGTAGCTTTAGTGGAATCCATTTTGGAAATTATCTTGGAAACATTATCCGGAGATATAAAGCAATCCTGTAAAGTCTGGTCAGTTTTGGAGGTGAATTATGGGAGATCGTGTCCAGAATCATCGAGGGTAGAATGAGAACTGAAGAGTTTAGCAAATAGTTCAACTTTATCCTTAGATAAATTAATCACTTCAGGACCATTGAATAGTGGAGGCACAGATGATTTAGAATTACCCCGGACATTTTTAATGATACGCCAAAATTTACATGAACTTATTTTTTTTTTAATTGATGTGATCTTTAGTTTTTTCAGCAAAAACAGTTTTTGCTTTACGAACAACATATTTACAATTATTGCGAGAGACAATAAACAATTTTCTGTTAAGATCAGTCGGATGACGTCGGTAGCAATGAAAGAAATGATTACGATGGGCTATGGTTGCAGCACATGCTGGTGAAAACCAAGACGAAGAATGAGGCTTTATCTGATATTTCCTTGAAGGAACGAATAATCTTATTGCTTCAGATATTATTGAAGTAGTTTCATTAACACAATCATTAGCTGAGTTGGAAAGAATTTCCTTCCAAGGGACAGACTAAATGTGTGCTTAAAATTTTTGCCAATCCGCAAGATCATATCTAAAATAGGTTCTATGCATGGAATGTTCATGAGAAACTTGTCTATTGAAGTTAACTTTGACCGATATAACAACATGGTCAGAACGACCTAAAGGAGCGCCATGAGATAATTTACAGATGTCCGGGTTAGAGGTTAAAAATAAATCCAACAAGGAAGGCGATTTACTGGATTGATCAGGAATGCGGGTTGGAAAATTAACTAATTGCGAGAGAGACTGAGATACTGAAAAGTTATAGGTTTCAACACCAGAGCTACTTGTTCCGTTAGAGAATTTTAGCCATTGTTTATGGTGAATGTTAAAGTCACCAAATAAAAAGATGTTGGTTGAGTAATGTTTAAGAATAGCTGAATCAGCGGACTTTGAGACTGATTTGATAACAGAACAGTCTTGGGAAGATGGAGTGCGACAGAGGAAAAATAGAAAACTAGTTGAATGTAGAAGAGACAAACGAAAACACATGAAAGGTTGGTCGGGGTTTTCCAGGTTAACTTCTCTAGATATTGGTAACGTTTCCTTAACATAAACTGCTAGACCATGCATATGAATGGAGGAATCCATTTTAAACAAAGGTAGATATTTAGGAACAAGGAAATCATTAGAAGATATACCAGCATTTAGATTCGATTCACAAAGCGCTAATACATCCGGTTTATTTTCGAACAAAAAAGCTTCAGCATTTGTAAAATTTGTTCGTAAACCTCGAATGTTGCAAAATGCTAAAGAGAAGGGAGGATAAGAATTCCTTAATCTTTTGGCTTTGTTATTCCAAGATTTTATTTTGAAGTGGGCTTTTTTCTTATTTGTTTCACACACAGATCCCACGGCGGTCCGCTTACTCTGTAGACCCATTCCCCCGAACTATCTTCTGCCTCCCTCTGTTTAGCTTCAACTCGAAGTTTATTAAAGAGATCTCTTTCTTCTTTGCTTCTGTTCTGATTAATATAGATATTTCCATCTACTTTTTTTAAAATCCTTTTGTGTTTTAAAATGGAGATTTTTATGCCATAATCACAAAGAGTAACTCTTAAAGGTCGAGTTTTACCGGATTGAAAAGGCCCGAGTCTTTCATAACTTTTAATATCGTCTTTCTATGCAAATATTTAGTCTAAGCTGGCTTTTTAAGAGATCCAATACTTGCACAGAGTTGTTAACAGAATCAGTCTCTTTCATACCGTAAATAATTAAATTATTTTTGCGCCTGTTGTGCTCCTCAATATTTTTAACAATTTTTTTACTCAGAGTACGTTCAGAGTCTATACATTCATTATTAAAATTATTTTTTAAATTGGAAATTTGATTATTCAATTTTAAATTATCGTCCAATAATTTCTGAATTAATGAGGAGTTTGTCTCAAGGCTGTTTTGGATGTTAATCATTGAAGAATGGTTCAAAGAATGAGACGCTTCAAGAGAAACAAGGCGAGATTTTTTCAATTTTAAAGTAGACGCTGCACCTAGATTCGATATCTTTTTCCAAAAAAATTGCATTTAGAGCAGGTTTAGTGCAGTCCGGACAGAACCAAAAGTTATCAACTTTCTCATTGAGAAGCTCAATGATGTCCTTACTAAACTCACAACACTCACTACAATCGTATTTAGAACAACGTGTGCAGTGCCTAAAATATATAATGCTGTCCTCACTAGTGCAATTTTTGTTGAAACAATGGGCACTCAGATTGGACCGATTTTTATTGAATCTGTCAGGTTTTTTCAAAATTCGACCGAAGGATGACTTGTTAGATGACATGATCAATAAAATATAATATAGAATGACAAATCACATGGGTGCAAGAGGCATTGTTAATGAATGGTTTGCTTCGTATTTGCAAGATCGGCAACAATATGTAACGATTAACGGGTTTTCATCATCGTTAAAGTCAATCAGATGTGGCGTTCCTCAAGGTTCTGTGTTGGGCCCTTTGTTATTTTTAGTTTATATTAATGATTTTCATAATTGTATAAAGTTTTCAACAGTGCATCATTTTGGAAATGACACTAATTTGTTATACATCAACAAGTCAATAAAAACCTTATGTAAAAAAGTAAATTATGATTTACAAAGAGTTAATGATTGGCTTAATGCAAATCTTATCGCTTTAAATGCTAATAAAACCGAATTTATCATTTTTAAGAAGCATCATAAAAAAAATGATTCTGAAATTAAAATCATGTTGAATGGATCACGTTTAAAACAATCAACTTGCATTAATTATCTGGGAGTTTTAATTGATGAAAACTTAACTTGGAAACCCCACTTAAGCGAACTTTGTAAAAAATTGAGCCGATCAAATAGCATGCTTTCAAAAATTAGATACCACGTTAATACAAAAATTTTGAAAAGTTTGTATTTTTCAATTTTCTCGTCACATTTAACTTATTGTTGTCAAATTTGGGGACAAAAAAGAAGCATAAATCTAAATAAATTATGTTCTATTCAACGATCAGCACTAAGAATTATAAATTTTTAACCTTTTAGATCAAATGTAACTGCTGGTTTTACTAAATTTAATATCTTTCCATTTTCGTCTACTATTAAACTCCTCAACATTATGTTTGTTTTTGATTCTTTAAACCAAAATATCCCCCCTTCGATTGGCAATTTCTTCACTAAACTTTGTCATTTTCATCTTTATCTATCTCGCAATGCCTTAGCTAATGAACTTAAAATTTGTTCATATAATACAATTTTTTATGGAAAATACTCAATTAAACACCAAAGCATCATTGAATGGAACAAATCAATTAGAGACATTAAAAATATTTTTGATGTAAAATATAAAAACATGCATTGGTTAAATTCTATTTTTGATTTAAACAGTAAACAGTTTTCTAATTTAGTCAAACTTAGCATCAGGGGTAAACCTTGTTTAGCTTAGTGTTATTAAACAAATATATGTTTTGCTTGGTGGTTTGTATTTTATGTTGTGTGTATCTTTGCCAATTAGATAATATATAATTTCTACTGTGGTGTCACTACATTGTTCAGCTTTATGCTATTGAGTGACACCAACCATATATTTTTGCAATTTGTTTTTCTATGAATTTTTTTGTATTTTTATTATATGGTGAATAAACAACAACAACAACAACAAAAAAATGCAGAAAAGATTACGACACTCAAACAAAAAACTGTTTCTTCGGAATATGAGGCAGTCCCCTGGGATTACAACCCAAGCTCCCTAAAGTCCCCAACAATCCGGAAGATGTAACAATAGAAGTAGAAATGAGCAAAGGAAGGTGACCTGAGAACAATATTCTTCACCTATATAGAACCACCTCGACCGTCCAACGACCCTCGTGGGAATCTAGGATTTACTAATTGCCAACAGGTTGCACACTTCAGTTAAGGGAGAAAGTTAAAATATTAAACAGTTTATTTTTTATATATATACAATTAAGAAGTTAAAAATTAAAATGATTAGAAATAAAAAAAGGGATGGTGTTTAGTTTAAAACAAAGATAAAATTTTGTATATACAGTTTTTTTTTAAAAAAAATTATTTGGCTGAATAGGCGTGTAGCGATAAGTTACACAGCAAATTGTAACGATCAGTTAATTGGTTTGTGTTAAGGATTGTTAGCGTAAGGAAGTAAGAAATGTAATGTTGCAAATGGAGCAATTACGATTAATGATTTTCTGTATTAAATACAGGAACTAAAAGTACTTATGATTTGAGAACAGTTGGGAGAATATCAATCTTGATCGGCAAAGTCAGCAAATATCAGCTGTTTTTATCCAAATTTCAAGGAACTTTACCAGAAAACACCACCACAACTACACCAAACTGACTCCACAAAAATATAATCAGTAAACTCCAATAAGAACAAAAATTCAATCCAAAACTAACAACGAACTGCAAAATTTTGAAGAGCTCCTCAAACACACCTTCTGTTAACAAGAGATAATTGCTAATTTTACGGGTGCACGCGACATCTCGAGCATCAATATGTCGTTTTCTATCACTCAAGTGTTGTTTCTTGTATAGCTTCAACAGTCCGCGTTTGCACTATTGTTCCCTGATCGATATCGCATCGTATAAGTTATATGCAGAAAGCGTCAGTGCCCATCTCTGGATCGTTGCCGCGGTCATTGTAGGAATCGATTTGTTCTCAGCTAATACCAGTAATAGTTTGTGGTCTGTCACCAACGTAAATGCTCTTACATAAGTATTGGTGCAAGATGCCAAGATGCTCAACTTCTGAACACATAATCCGACATTTGCTTTCCTTCAAACTCCGCATAGTAAATTACGGGAAGAATTTTACTAAGGTTATCCATGCAGATGTTCCTTATCAGAACGGCCCAATATCCAATACCAGGATGTCGTCCACCCGCATCTTGGTGAAAGGAGGTTTCCCGCTTCTCCATCTCATGTAATATCCCAGAAGCAGAATGCACTCCAAACTGCAATCGGGTAGACTCAAACAAACCTCGATGTGTGTTGACAGTCAGAAATTAGAACTCACGTCTAATAACAGTTGCTGGTAGGCGTACGCTAGATCAAGCATGGTGAACTTTTGCCCACCAGCTAATGTCGCAAACAAATCTTCCGCTTTTGGTCACAGATCACTGTCGCAAACGGCTGCTTGGTTGACTGTTTGCTTATAGTCCCCGCTGTCCATCTTGCATAGTTCACTGGTTGATGAATTCCTTCAGAAATCAACCGCTCTAACTCAACATTCACCTTTTCATGCAGTGCATAAGGACGTACTTTACAAAATTTGGGATTCGCATCAGGTAACACATCTATATGAACCAACGTGTCCTTCATGGTACTGAGTCCTTTCTGGAACACTGCCGCATGCTCTGAAAGCAACGCATCCAGTTCTCGAGTTGTCTCTGGAGCACCTTTACTTGGCGAATGTTGGAGCAGGTTTCGCGTCGAATAATTATCGAGGACGCAAAACGGCGAAATTTTGTCAACAAAATAACAAAGACATAACTAGCAATGCTTTTTCTATAAGTTTAAAAAAAATCATGCTCAAATGGAAACGTAAATTTGTATTAAAGTCGTCATTATGTCTCCAGTGAGGCCCTATGTAGAATCTGTCCGGGGAACCATTAAAGCTTAATTAGATGAAACATCAAAAAGACGAAAAAAACGCTTCTGATTGGTCCAAACAGAAGTTAAGACGCGCTGTTTATAGTACAGTCTGATTTGCAATAATAATGACAAATTAAAACATCAAATCATCACCAAGAGCAAATTATTTATAATCAAATTAAATGCAAAGAATGTCAAGTAATATATAAAACCGTACGGTTAATAAAAAACATTAAAAAAACAAACGAGTTCCCACAAACAAACCAACCCTTTTAAAGATAGTAGGAACCAAATTATTTTTTGTCTTTCATGTGTTACAGTTAATTTATTCGAAATGGCTGTTGATATGTGCGCGCAAGGCATCAAGCGACGGTTTGTCACTGAAATCCTTCTTACATACAGGGCATAGGCTTTCGTGTTTGCTGACATTCTCTGCCCTAGAGACACCTTTCGCTGACCTCGAAGGCGATCGGCAAGTCGTGCGGTTGGGGATGAGTTGAGCAGCTGGCTCGTCATGTTGGCTTGCGTGGCTATGAACCTGGCGATCCATTGTCTTGAGACTGGGTGGATAGCAATCACGCATGGTATAAGATGGTGGAAAGTAGATACCGTCGTATACTAATGGTGGTGAATACACCTCAGGCGTCTGATTGGTCAAAGTGAGACTTGTCACAGGAAATTTGTCACTCTGCTCAAATTTTTGCCAGTCTAAAAAAAATATATATTCAATAACCAGACATATATAATACACCATAAATATCGGTGCCACTATATAAAATGAATTCTTGAAAATCTAATTACCACTATTTTGTTTCGGGAAAGTGGATCCTTTAGCGTGGTACTCCTCTTTGATCAAACGTATTTTCTCTTCATAATGCTCTGCAAGCGCAGCACTTTTCTTCTTCAGCTCTTCAACTGCCTGCTGGAGTTTAGCTTGGTTCTTTAAGCTTGCCGCTAATTTACCTTCCAGTGGATTTTCAAGATTTTCCGTGATGGTGCTTTGATTGTGAGTGCTTTTCGAAGGATCAGGCTAAACAATGAAAAAAAACTATCGTTCAAAATATCAAATTTTCCTTCAAAAACAACATTGATGAGAAATGAGTTTTGTACAAGGATGATAGAGTGGTTTCTTAAAAAAACCGGAAATCCTAAAAGGATTTCAATCAAAACGACAGCTGGGAGGTTAGGTGTACATAAAAAAGCACAACGACTAAAGCGTAAAATTCTAAGATGGAGGTAATTTTACACTTTAGTCGTTGTGCTCTTTTATTAAGAGACCACAAAAAAGGACATGTTTTATATATAGTTGTATATAAATTATGTAAATATCTTTCTTATGTACATTTTGTTAGTTCCTAATAGCACGATTAGAAAATTCCTGTTTTTCTTTTTCTTTCTTTTTTTCAGAAAAAATCCGGTAAAAAAGTTCAATTATTCCAAAAATCCGAAAATCCGAAATTCTTTCATCCTTATTTGTATAAAACATGTTTCGTACCTTTTTGATTTCTTTCGAAACACTTATAAGTTTATTTCGCAAATGTACGCACTCCATTTGTTTTTTATCCAAAAATGTTTTGCCAAGGCATAGTCTAACACGCAGATCTGAAACTTGCTTTTTCAGAATCTCGACTTCAGTTAAAGCAGAGTGTTTCGTACTCTCTTCACAAACCATCTTGTAATGATCACGTTCAATTCGGCTTTGAATGAGCTGCTGCCTTAAATGCGCATTTGCCATTTTCAATGCATGTTGTGACCCGCTTTCCAACATCTTTGCTTGCTTTACCTGTTCATGATTCGCCTCTGTATCACCATTTGGTTTGCATTCATCATTCAGCTTAGCTTCGTGTGCTGCAATTTTTATTTCGGCTTCATGAATGACCTTAATGTAGTTGTCAATCTCAAAGCCTTTTTTAATGCAATCCTCTTTCAATTTTTTATTTTCTGCTTCCTGTTCTTCTACATTCACTTTAAATGTCTCAATCAAAGTTTTCATGGATTTGTTTTCACAGACGAGGTGGTCTATTAACGCCTTCTGCTCATCAATTTCTTCTTTAGAAAATGAAAGTTTAGAATGAAGGGCACTTACAATTTCCTGTTCGATATAAGATGATTTCAATTGTGTTACCTCACTCTGGAGTGCTTCATTTTCTTCAGTTTGCTTCTTATTAATTTCAACCTCTGAATGAAGTTTTTTCTGTACCAATTCATAAGCTTGTGCTAGCTCCCCAAAGCAGCTCTTCTGCTTGTTCAATTCCAATGACTGTTGCTTAGCTTCCTCTTTCAGTTTTTTAATTGTGTCATCTAGCTCTCTATTTCTGACAATAAGTTCAGAGTTTTGTGACATTAACCCATGCAAATCTTGATTGTGCAATTTGTCTTTCTCTGTCTGATTGTGTTCTTTTGCCCTCAAATCTTGTAATTCGTTCCTTAACAGTAATGCATCATTTTCGATTAAGTCAATATTTGCTTGAAGAGATCTTTCTCTTTCTTTGTAATATTTTTCAATTCCATAAATCTTCTCATTTTCAATTACAAGTAAGTTTTTTGCATCCTCAAGGTCTTTATTCAGCTGTGAAACTTCATTTTCGTAATAAATCTTGATTTCTTTCAGTTGTGAATTTTCTTTGACTGCTGTTGCAAGTGAGTCCTCCAGAATGGTAGTTTTATTTTCAATTAAAACCGTATCAGATAACTCGCAATCATTCATATCCTTTATATTTGGCTCAAAACACCATTCCATATCCTCAAACTTTTTAAATTCATCGGTTTCCAACATTCCAAATTTATCAGCATTTATTTCAAAATTAAATATTTGAAAGGGATAGCTAACGCCCTCGACACCTCCGGTTTTTTCGTTACAAAATAGAAACTGATAAAATTCATAATGATTTGAATCTGGCGTTTCAGATGGGTCAAAATTAAAAGAATAAGTATTCTTCTTCCCAGCAACTAACTCCATACACGCAAACTCTCTTTTTGTAATACATTGTCTTCTGAAATCACTCCAACCAACAACAATTAAGAAAATATACCAATCGTCTTTCTCGGAAATGTTTAATCGCAAGGAAAACTCACAAGGTAATTTTTCATTGGGTCCATAAGATTCCTTTATGTTTAGAAAGACGACTTGACATCCGGTTAAATCGACAAATTCTTCATTCTCAACATCATCATCCATAGTTTTCAAAGTTTGATCGTGCAAATATTTTGACATCAATATCACAAAATCTCCCCTGGTCAAACGCACAATAGTATTTTCTTTCAAATATGTCTCTATATAAAATATGTTAGTGTGATTACAAATGTTTTCCGCTCATAAATTTTAAATAAACAGTGCGAAGTGTCTGTTATTTTGGTTAAGAAAATAATGATACAATGATGTGAACACTATTTAGCTAAAACTATCACTGCGATTAAGCTATGCAGAATTAATCAGTCTAAAGACAGTCCCTATCTTATTGAATTTATTCTTAAGAATAAGCTGCGTGAAACGAAACTGTAATTTCTGTGGCTTATTCAAGCACTCAAACTCCTCCAGTTAAAACAATAATATTGTTCGAAAGCGATAATTGGTACCGAGTAACAAAGATATTATCATCTTCACTAATCAGTTTTTTTAAGAAAAATGGTTTCACTTCCTTGACTGTCCGTTTCGTAGGGGCTTTCGATTGGAAACCGAAACTAGAATCAACAAAGGAAACGCTAAACCTATTTTCAAATCATGTCTGTAACATTTAAATTATTGATTATCCATGTTTCCATGTTGTCTAGGACGATAATTGAATAAAAAAAATAATCTGCACAATTGTTTTTTCTTCTTCGTTTTTAATTTATTCCCCAATTCATGCGGAGCGTTCAGAAGAGAGGGTTTATTCGTAGCATTATAAAAGACGAAAGACAGATGAAATAACAGGCTATTGTTGTTGTTCACTATAGCAATGCCGTTTAAAAAAATCTATAAAAAGAATTTTTATCCGTTCTTAGTTAAGGATTAAGGCATAATACCATAAAAAAAGACACACAAATCCAAGAAAATGAAAAGAATGCGTTAATGTGACCACGTGATATTCTCGAGTAAATGGACTTTATCTGTCATTCGATGATTGTATTTTCACGATAGTTCCTGAGATCAAATCGCCAAAGAAAACGAAAACATCTGACCACGCAAAAATTCCACGTGCTGGAACATTTGTGTGCGAGCTTTCCGCGAGAAAATCTAAAATTACACAAAAAAGAAAACTGAGAAAGTGCATGTTTCGTAGCCGCAAAACAAATAAACTAAATCATGTCACGAGGAGAATAATTTAAAAATAAACTGAGATAATGGTGTTGTTGATTTTTGTTATTTGAGACATGTTTTAAGAGATCACTGAAAAACACAATTTAACTTCGCAACTTCTTATGCCTTATAGCTTTTCCGGTAACATCATCAGCTTTAAGCTCAAATGTCACCAAACTCAGATTTAACATCTATCGGAGGCGTAGCCACAGGTTTTAAGTTGGAGGGGCGAGATTGTCAAATTATGGACCTTTTTTCGTATTTAGTGACTGAGGAGGCGCCACCGTGGTTGGGACGGGTGAGAAAATCTTTGAAATTTCAACCTGGCTAAAATGCACTCCAAATTTTAGGTCTACAGTATGAATTTGCATTTGAAAAAGACGAAAAGATGCCGATAAATTGCGTATGATACAACCATGTTTACTCGAGCCTGGAGATCCGCCTTCACACCCTTGATTTTGACATCTAAGAAAACAGTCGGCTATATATCTATTATTCCCAATGGAACAGAAATTACAATGGAAAAAAAATGTTTCCTTTGAACGGAACTGTTCTGTTCCGCAAAAATTTCTTCCCTTAAGGTAGCTTAGTAACTAATATTACTTTTTTAATAAAAAGTTTAGTTTAAAGTGGACCTGCCCCCCCCCCTCCATTGACTACGCCACTGACACTCTATCGTACGATTTCTTACGGAAGTTCAGTCTTTATGTGTAAATCCGCGAACAATAAAACCCCCTCCTTAAAATGTATTTTAATATTGAAATTTTAAGATTTTTATCTTAGATTAGAGAAATATTCAATTCTCCGGATAACAATAAAAATAGAAGTTTCGGTATCGAATGGGCCTTTCCCATAATTCCCATTTGGCTAGCGAGTTCAATTATACGAATTCTGGCACGGAAGGTAAAATCGTCCGTGCTTTCACAATCTGAAACCGTAAAATCTGATGATGCATTGATGACAAAATAAAATCGTACGACAAATTAAGATGTTAAGCCTGAACTTGCCAACCGCCATCGTTTGTCATAAAACAACATAAGTAGAATGATCAACAGCGCCGTATTTAAAGTATAGAGTGTCAAGTAGATTTTTGAAGTTATTGAATTCCAAAAAGAAAATGTAAACTTATGCACGAAATCCACTCTCGAAATCCTTTTTTAAACGTTCCGTACGTACCAAACGGTACAGGGTGGTTAGGATCTAACAGGGCGATTAGGATCTACCGTTTTCTACTAACGAACTAATCATCCGAAACATGCACCTTATAGTTGTACGTACCGTATTCGATGATAAACGTGACGACGATTGAAAGCAAGAATTGTGCAGCCAGAACAACCAAACGTGCCGAGGAGAAGACGAGATAAAAAACGACGGTTGTCGGTAGTACGAACAAGAGAATCGTGAAAAGTATCGTTCCGAGAATCAGCTGCTCGGCTTCGTACGTTAACGAGTCCACGTATGCTCGCAATCTCTCAGATTTGATTTTCTTACCTAGAGCAAAAATAATAAACCGTAATGAAGCAAATATTAGGAATTTTGCGCATGCGTACTATTTTTTAAAATTGAGTGTAGTAGGGGAGGTTTTATAGATCTATCAAATAGTCCAATGTTTCAGTGAAAGATGAGTTGTATGCCAAGATCCTTCAAAAGCAAACAAAAATAAAACGACTTTTAAAAAGGGAGATGACGCTAAACCTCAGGACCCAAAAGTAGAATAGAATTTTGTACATATGTTTATATGACAGTATTTTGATTTGGTTTTATCCTGTATAAATATTCGTGAATAATAATAATAAGTTCAAATCCCAGTTCCGACCTATTTCGATTTCAGAGGTTCAGTTTAGCTTAAAACTACCAGCTTGTCTGGATTTCGTGAGTCAAATATACCGAACCTTGGGCCGAAGAACCACTGTGAATGTGAAGATTATCATCATGCGGTCTTCTACATATTAGTCGATTTTTCTGGACCATAAGCAAGCAAGACAGTTTCCAAATACAATCAATAAACGTACTTACCCATAAAAAGCCGAGCCAAGCATTTCAACGCCCGGAGTTGTAAGGAATACAACCTAGCTGTATACGCGTAGAAACAATAAAAGTGCAACGTTAGAACATTGATTAAATCCATGACGAGCGATAGAAACAACGTCAAACCAAAGCAGTTGGAATAAACGAGACACGTGATCAAACCAAAGAAATAAAACTCGATGAATTTGAGGTACTGCATCCATACCTCAACATGATAGAGGAAGAAATGGCCCATGCAGTAAGTCAGTTCGTGGTTTAACTTTAAACCGGCTGGATTGCCCATAAGCCAATGTAATAGCGTTTCTATGTTGACTTTTGTTTGCGTGCGTGAAGCCAGAAACAATTGTTTAACAGTCGCATTTGAAAAGGAATTTTTCAATACCACGCATGTAACGATGCCAACAAAAATGTCTGTAAAAATGTTTATCCGGTTACCATGGCAAACTGATTTCCATTGTCTTACGCAATGCCGGCACGTGTACGAATAATTGCACAACCATTTCACCGCGTCACTCATTGATATGAATGCTGGAAGAAGAAATGCTAACTGCTCGATTTATGAGTTCAAATAAAATACTATACCAAAGAACATAAAACTGTAATGCATTTATAAAAAAGTTGAAACGCTCGGACACATTTGCCTCAATATCTCGCACTTCATCTGCAGATCTTTCAAATCTTCTCCATCAGGTTCCTTATTAAGTTTCACCAACTCGATGGCACGTTCAACCACGCACAGAGCGTCCTGGTGGTCCGCGCAATTCATGCTGATGTCGGCCAGTTTTAGCATTTCGTTCGTGTACTCAATGCTCGTCTCGCCGTATTGCGTTTGAACAATCGAGACGCTATTGCGCAGGTATTCGTGCGCCTTTTCGTAATCGCCTAGCATGACGTAACATTTCGCGATGACGTCATGCGTCGTGGATATCTGCGCGTGGTGTCGCGAGAACATTCGCTCGCGCAATTTCAAACACAGTTTCAATTTCTCTAGGGCTTTCGTCGTGGTTTCGCGTGAATTTGAAGTGCTGAGTAGATCCACGCTGTTCGCGAACAACTCGGTGGCGAATTCCGAATTCCGCTCGTACTCGACCAAATCAACACGCATCCCGCACTCATCGCATCTTCCACTCGTCACCGTTTCCGCGCAACTCAAGCAAATCAGCGCGTTTAAATTTGTGGCGCGTCCCTCGTCCAAGCATGGCGGACAGCGGCAAGTGAAGAAATACTGCTGCTTCAACGTTCTCTGCCGTTCTTCTAAGCCCATACGTCTGTAATGCGGTCCGTAACAATTGAAGATCTGCTCCCCCACATTCACGTCCTTTGAAAGCTAAGCAAGAACAAATCAAGTTATGTCTCGCTTAACCAAGATGCAAAATGATCGAGTGCAGCCCATGAAGTCAAAAAGCTCTAGCGCATTACGCATTGACCATCATGTAAAATACAAGGCAAAACATTTTGAGTTTTGAACACAAAATGTAAATCATGAAAGAAAGAATCAATCAACAAAGAGAGTCAGTTTCTGAAGGAAATATTTCAAAGGTTAAACACTGAAAAGTAAAAGAATGAAATCTATAATACACTACGTTCATATAGGTTGCGATGGAAAATTACGAGTAATTCCTGAAATATTTACAATGTTATAGAAAAGTCGTGAAAACACTTTCCATTGGGAATGTCTCGACATTTTAAATGTAATTTACAGAATAAAAACAGAAAAGAAACAACGTCGACCATCTGGGCCACGTGGGCCGTGTTTTAAAAAACTGAAATTCAAAATTTTGCAACGGAAAAACCAGACCAACCCCCATACAAGGGACAACAATTTTATTCCCCCTATGGCACGTGACCTGATCAGGAATATATATGTATCGGGAATCGATCTTCAATAATCTACCCTGCAAACAGGAGAATCCTTTATACAGTATACATAATCCCGATAACTCGAACCCCCAAGGGACCGAGTAAAACAGTTAGAGTTAAAGAATGTTCGAGTTACCGGGAGTTTTTATGAGAAACTATTATGAGAGGAGAATGGAAAAACAGTTCGAGTTAACGGGAGTTCGACTTAACGGGGGTTCGATTTATCGGGATTGTACTATATATATTTATATATATATATTTGTTATTCAACTTACTTTCACAATGAGGCGGTCGTTTTTGAAGTTGTTCAATATGGTTGGTTGACATGAGTGATTCAACAAACTGGTGGTGGGGTAAATGGCGGTAGCGATGCGCACTTGGTCCTGTTCCATGATCGGGCCGTCGGTTGCGTCGTGGGTTTCCAGATGGGTAACAGCGTGAGCGTTACCTATAAGCTGTTGAATGTGTCGCAGAAGCAACGCTCCGCATGTCAGCCGGTAGCTGTCCGTGGCACCCTCCCCGAAAAAGTTATCATCTAACAGCTTGTAAAGCAACGCGGACGTGACAGAATATTGGAATAGGTCTTCAACGGGCATATGTTCGCTGTTTGCCATCAGGTTATAAACAGAATCGTAATCACAATCGTACACATCGTTAGTGGCGTTTTCTTTCCGCATGGCGTACCTTTCCAACTCGCCTCGCGTGTTTGCCACCAACAGGACGCGCAAAGCTAAATGGGCTATCCCAACGCTTTCCAACAAACACAAGTTCAAACATTCGAAACGGTGGTAGGATTTCCAAGACAGTTGTGCACATGCGGGCGAGCAGTACAACACTTCCGTGCAGTTGTAGCACGGGTACACGAGCTTGACGACGCCAAAACAATGATGACAGTGCGTCTTATAATAAGGAGGCAAAAGGACAGCTGCGAAGGGTTTTTCGCAGATGATGATGCTACCCTGTTTCATGAACTCATTGGCGTATAAAAACCGACCATGAGTGGCATCTCGACCCATTATCAAAGATTTGCTAGCATTCAGCAAAACCTTCCCAAACCCATTAACTACTTGGATTTCATCTGAATGGTCAATCGCTTCTTCCTCTCGATTAAAATCTCTTTCTAAGCTTAGCAGCTCTTTCAGCTTTAGTATTTCACCTTCCATAAAACTTGGGATGCACGCCAAGCACTCTTGCAAACATTGAAGTCTGCTTCTCTTCAACTCTCCCAAAACACAAGCTTTACGTTTCAAAAGTTTCCACTTCTTCTCCCGCGGGTACCCGGCGTTTAAAGCGCATTCTAAGTCCATCAAACACTCCGACCATCGCGACAAACTGAACAGTGCCGCCGATCGGTTACCGTAAAAAACGGCCGCCTCATTTTCAGAACAAAAGCACAGTCCTTGATTGTACAAATCAACAGCTCTGTTGTCACGGTGACAAGCGTAAGCCTTATTTGCCTCTTGTTTGATATTTGAAGCACTATTGAGGCATTTTTTCGATTCGTGTATTTCCAATGAACTTCGCCACTTGTTTATTTGCGCCTCGATGTTTCGACTCTGTAGAACATACTTGAAACGTTGCTCATCTGTTTTTAATCGAGCAAAGACTTTCAGCTCGTACAAAAAATGTTGCCAAAATACCATGACTTGGAATTATAAAGCAACATTAGTATTTACGCCTGCAAAAGAAACAAAGGAAAAAAGACATATATAAATGAAAGTGTTCACACACTGAGATAAGCAAAGGAATTTAGTACAGATAGAAACCTATTTCTTTAATTAGAAAGATAAAAATCTTTCTTTCTATAACATCATGACAATGCTCCACTATCTAAAACTAAAATCTAAAAAAATCCATATGCAACATTTATTATTGTCGTTCTTGCACAATTGTTCTTGTATTTTTCTTCACTAATACCCAAGCTCATAGCTGTATAGCTTCTAGCTCTTCTTCAAATTGCGCACGTTTCAAAATTTTCTCCAATTGTTCGCTTTCAAGCTTTTCTCCGCTCGCTTTCCTTTCTTCGAGCTGTTCGATTTGCTTCAGTTTCTTTTTCAAATTCTTCTCTTTTTTCACGCGATCAGCCAAGTCCGGTTCCGCGTTAAGTCCTCCAGCGTTCGTTGACAAATTAGAGAGCTCTTTAGCGACCTGCACGACGCCCTCTTCCCTTTTCTTTTGTTTTTTGCGGGCGTTCTTCTTTTGGTTTTTGCACGAAGCGATTTGTGTTTCGACGGGGGGCGTATAGCCGGGTGGATACGTCGATCTTTCCGTCATGAACTTCTTCGTGCGGCTCTCGTACTTATCAACCTCATCTTGCGGAACGTAACCTGGTTTTACACGACGCTCTTTACGCCACGAACCGTCGGGTCTTCGCGAAGAAGCGATGACGTTTGAGTCGTTATTTGCAGACGCCATTAATCCAAAGACCGTCTTGAGTTATTAATCTCTACTTGAAAATGTCCACATCTGTTAAAAAATCTTTTAACTGGTTAACAAGAAAAAATATGTATAGATATCTGCACTGAAATGAGACACGAATTAGCTGCTGATTCGATAATGCCCAATAACCCTAGAAACTACAATTTATTGGGCAGACAAGAATTTTGCGGATGTTTCAATGATGTTTGAACGTGTATAGATTACTGGAATTAAATAAATGAATATCACAAAATGGCCAATGTTACTTAGCAACCTTTACCATTGCAACAGGCTTTAAAATTCCTTACTTATTACAATCTGTCTGAGGAGAAAACCACCGTTGTTCAAATCATATTGCGTACACAAAATCTCATAAAACTACAACTCGAATAAATAATTATACCCCACTTGTATAAAAACTGGCTATATACATACACGAGAGCTTAGTGTACGACAGAAAATGAGACATAAAAATCGAAAGTGAATGTTTTCCCTCGAGTCTTGTTTTGTGGCATTTCATTTAGTTAAACCCAAAAGTGTGCAATCACAGTTAAGATGTAATCTAGCACAAATATGAAAGAGCAATTATAGATTAAATTTCATCAAGTTCACACAGTTTTACACAAAATAATTTTTAATTTTCCGTCGGATGCACAACTTCAAAGTTCATAAAACCTCTCATTACTCGACCGATCGATTGTTACAGTTCAGCCAATCACTTTGAACCGTTAGCTTAAACAATCCAATCATAAGCGTCAATCCATTATCTGTCATTAAACCAGCCACTCAGTGGTGTCTTGTATTCTTTGAAAAATAAAATGCTGTATGAATCTCTTTTAAGCAACAAATCAAATTCAGTCGTTATAAAATTATAATTCGTGCAGATCAAAGTGATTCTATGCTACATGGGCACAAAAGGATTGTATCCACAATAAATACGCCTGCATGAACTTCTGTTGTTTAAAAACAACTTACTTTATATTGATGACAGATTGAACCAGCCAATCAGGATGCAGAGGAAGCAAACCAAACTTAGTTACCAGGTCTAAAAGACAAAAGATCAATTAAACAACCTTCTTAAATATAGCATAACCATGTCAGTTCATCTTTGTGTGTTTGTAAAATCCGCAGTTAGTAATACAGTTGATAAGAAAACAAAAAGTTCACTGATAGTGAAACTTGACCAATATATATATATAATCTTTCTACAAACATATTTCATTTTAACAAAACAGAAATTTATAGCTAGCTATTCTTTATACTCCTACAAAGAAACATTTCCCATCTCATTTCCTTCACATTTACTCGATAGATAGTTCATTAATAATAACTAGGAAAAATTGGCAAATTCAAATCTTAATTTTTATCCAAATCACTTCTTGAACAGCAAATCGAAGTGGAAAACATACATAATTCTCACCATGAAACCTTTAATATTTAAATCAATGATTTTTTTAGCCATCTTCACAATTTCAAACACAAAAACAAAACGGCTTAAGAGATTTGATTTTTAGGTTTGTTTTTGGATTTTAAGCACAAGTCTTTTCTAATTATAAAAACCTTCAAACATATAGGAAACATAGTGTTTTTAGTCTTTAGAATATTTTATTCAGTTTCTTAAGATTTGCAATGGAATAGTTTTATAATCAAAACAAAGTCATTGGCGTCATTAAAACAAAGTTAATTTCAAATATCAACGCCGAAAAATAATTGAATTGAAAATGCCCTCAACATTTTCCTCACCTAACTCCTCTTGGCTCCACATTGTTCGATCGTCTGTCAATATGACAGTCTGAAGAAATACAAAATGATGATACAAGTGGATCTGCAATAAATTGTGTACTTGAAAAAGTAGAAATAATATAGTAGTATGGTATCTATCTGATGTCTGAGGTTTTAATGATCTCTTCCTGTCAACAATAAATGTTTTTAACAGTTAGAAAGACTCTTGAGCTGTTTAGACTTTTTCGTTCTAAGTGAATTGACAACATACCTTTCGTTTACAGCTGTTATTTGTGATCTGGTGAAGTGAAATAATCTTAGCGTCAACATGCACCAGGAGGTTTGATAGTTGCTCTGGAATGAAGAAAACACATTTTCAAAAACAACACAACTTTAGCACACAAAATTTCAGTTTTCTATTGGAATTTATTGATTTTGAAAAAGCACAAATATATATAATATTGGAAGTAATAGACGGTAAATAATGGAAGTATAGCTGGTAAATATTGGAAGTAATAGATGGTAAATAATGGAAATAATAGATGGTAAATATTTTATTAGAATTATAACAAAAGAGGAAGCTCATAGGCAATACAGATATGTCACTTCTAACCAACCTTTTTTTATTGAACTGCTAAGGAATGCACCCAACAAACAGACACTGTAGCCAGTTAACAGCTTGCTTTTCTAAGAGCAATGCAGATAATATGAAGTTTTCTCCGTGCATTTTCCGAACAGAACGCATACTTTCCCATGTGCCGTTGTACGATATTTACTCGGAATGAGCTCATGCGATTCGCTGGGATCTCCTTTCACTTCAAATGCATTCTAGAAAACCATCGAACATTACGCGTTGATAGAGCTTTAAAGAAAACTTACCTCAGCTACGAATGTCACAGCCTTCACACAATTCACAACCCCTAAGAAAAATGTTGTACTTTTCCAAGATGGTTTTGTGCAATAAAATGAAACAGAAAAGTTCTGCCAAGATCTGAAACTTCTTTCAGACACAAAGATCATGTAAGGAACGCAAACTTATATTAGATCATTCAAATCAAATTGTTTTGTGTCTTAGACAAAAGAGATTCTTACAATTGATGTTGACAATCCATGCTCCTGTCACTAATGCCATGAGGTATTTGTAGGTGTAGAGCGATTTTGACACGCAATTACTCCCGTCTAACAATGATAAACACAACGTGATTAATTGTACACATGTCTGGCGTGTCAAACAACTACAATCTACTATCCTCTAATATTGACTTTAATGATTCATTTTAAAAATTGCATCAGTAATTCCACTGATCAAAGAAATAAGTAAACTCTCATAACAAAAAACCCCAGATTTTTGTTACTAATTTATAAAAGTTTTATCGTGTAGGACACATATTTTAACCTGAAAAATAATATATTGAGTAATGATAATTAAAAACTATAACTTTTCTTGTTTAGTACTTTAAATATTGTGTAAGATGCTCATCAGCAAAACTGGTTGAACAAGACAATTAAATAACACAAGCATACAGTATTGTATTCCACATCACTAATAAATCAAATGAGACTCGATTCTCAAAAGAATTTATTGTAGAAGTTCATTATCTACATTGACGATGGACAAAAGCTTTTTACAAATGGGTTTGTAATGATCTCTACATGTTGTTTCTGGTACTTTTCCTGTCAATTTCACATTTTAAAACGTTCAATGCCACATGAAATAGATCAGTTATTATTAGAGAAGAAATGTTTTTAGAGTCACATTGAGTGCTTAATCGTTATAGATTCCATACATTTTTTTAAAAATAAAACAGTTATTCTAAGGATGTCAGTAGCTATCGCTCATCACACGGTATGTCAATTACGTGGACATACAAAAGATTTTGGTTGGAGTAATTCACCTGTGTTTATGACAAGGTGAGTGACTTTCTCAGAGAAATCATTTACCAGCTCTGCGTTTAACTTCTTGCAAAATAAATGGCAAACCATCTAAACACAAACAGTTTTACTGAACAAAACAAGGTAAAATGCACACAACAAAAAATTGAAATGCAAAAATTTCCTAACTATAAAACCAAGTCAAAACAAAGATGTCACATTTGATTGGCTATCATAACACAATAACACCCTCCAACCCACCTCTCTCACATGCTGTTTATATTTGAAAGTTGACTACAAACAAATGCAACCCTACCACTTGCTTTTTGGCCAAACGTGACATCATTATAACAGGAACTTTCCCCACATTTGTATCAATAGTTGTGTTGGCAGATGGAAGATCATCAGATTGCTTTCGCACTGATGTGGTTGATCTACGAGGGGTAGCAATGTTGACCTTGACATCTGCTATGTCAACAATATCATCCTTTCGCTTGTTAGTGGCGCCATCACAATGTCTTACAGTATCCATGTTTCGCCGTGTTCCGCTAACTTTCATGGAATTGTTCACATCGATCTTCTTTGTTTTGCGAGAATCTTCGGACCTGATCACGAGAGTCGATTGGTGTACCGGTATGGGCGTGAAGTTTAACGGCGTTTTCGGGGATAAACACAATTCCGGTTTGGTGGTTGCCGTGGGAGACATAACACTGCTTGGCGTAGATGAACCTAACGCATTTAAAAGTTGTCTGGTTTGGTTATGAAGGCTTTCTTGGAGGTAGTGAGGTTTCCGCTTTTCACTTAAGTCATCCTCAGTGGTATCGCTCTCGTTAAAGTTTGATTTTGCCAACAATTGCCTTTGTAGACTTGAGATTGTTGACGAAGGCTTCAATGAGTGGCATTGTAAAGATTCCCTATGTATTGTCCTCTCTGAACAGAATAATATTAACATTGATAATTAAGAACCATTAAAATTGTGTACATTATAGAACAAGGAAGCCCCATTTTACACCCTTAAATTCAATAATTACCATTCAAGCTTCTCTCTTCCTTTATTCTTTTCCTCTGTCTTTCACGATATGTTTTCTTTGTGTCACAAAGTGTCTTTGTCTCAACCATCGGTATTCTCATAACCTCAATCTCGTCACTTGAGCTGCTCGTTTCGCTACTCTCAGATTCCACCATACTTTTCATGAACCTTTTAAATTGCTGAAACAGTTTCCTTTTCTTTTTCTTTTGCTTCTTTCGTTTCGCTTTATGTATTGATTTCCCCAAAACCGTGGAGCTCTTACGACGTTGGTAAAACTCTGAATCACTCAAATCTTCTTCAGAAGGATTGTTATCTTTCTTCTTTTTTGCTTTTCCTTTTATTTTTCTCTGTGTTTTACGTTTGTCTGTAGATTTGACATGGACAACATCTTTGTCCGAATCACTATCACTTGATTTGCATTTTCTTTTCTTCTGTTTCTTCATTTGTTTGCCATTCTCAATGAAATCATTTTCGCTTAAATCCACAGTGATATCAGATGCTCTCTCATGTAGCAGATCGTTGATGTTGTGAGACCTTTGGATGTTTTTCTGCAATAAAATGTTCCTACACTCAGTGGGAGAATCCACATCAATAACATCTAAACTATGTCTGTTTGTCTGGATGTTTAAGGGGTCGCGGTTTGTGGTTTTCTTCATCAAACAGTCACTTTGTTCGAAGCTTACTACTTCAAGATCTTCTTTTGATTCAAGTCTCTTTTCATTTTTCTCTGGTTTTTCTTCCAGCATTTGCTCATCGATCAGTGATTGTTTTGAATTCCATTCTTCGTATTTCGGTGTCACACCCTTCTCCCTTGATTGGCATTTTAGAGTCGATTGTATTTCAGATGAGGGGAACGTCTCAAAATCTTCATCGTCCGTGACGATCCTTCTCTTTCTCTTCTTCCTACAAATGACTTTATTATCGTTATCTTCTTGACTCGTTAACACAACATATTCCTCCATGTCATTTGCCTCAAAAACATTTTCCATCTGACCTTCAGTAGACTTGCAGCGTTCTTCAACAGCTTCTTTGGTGTCTTTAGCAATTATTGTAAAATCAACACTTTGACAAATCTCATCCCTTTCTTCATTAATAATCTCAATGTCTTTCACTGGAAAATTGTCAACATCAACATCGTTTAAATTGCTATCAACAAATTTTGTTTCTTCACTTGTTTTTCCCGATAAAACTCTTTTAAGATTGTCTGGGGTGGCAATATTTAGCATGACAGTGTCAAATTCCTGGTTCAAACCCTTCATCTCTGCAATGTTGTTGCTCCCCCCATCCTGTGATGTAATTTCATTAGTGAACACATCAAAACTTGTGGGCATGTCCTCGTTTAGCAGGTTTAAGTCCTTCACAACAGATTTGTTTTGAGTTTTATCAATCCCAATGTTTCTCGCTGTGGCCACGTTTTCACAAAATAATTTATCGCTAGCAGTGATAGAGGAAGAAATTTCTTCATTGATATTGTGCAGACTATTTGGCTGACGAATTGAAGCTTTCCTTGAGTTGAGTTGCGACACAAAGTTGTGCAGTTCAGTTGGTGGCGTTGGTGGAATTAAGTCTTCCCCGGACGATCTAATAACTTCGTTATCTGAAATGGTGGGACAAGCGACGGTTTTTGTCTTGAAAGAAGGCACATTTTCAACACTCTCCAAGATCTTTGAATCTGTTTTCACATGCCTATGAGATGCTTCTTCATTCGCAAGATCTTCTTCATCAACATCTTTATTGTTTTTCGGCAAATTTTTTGCAAGAAGCAACGAAAAAGCGCTCCTGAAAAACCCACCCGAATCTGATTTGACGTTTATGTCGGCAATACGCTCGCCAGTGTAAGGATCAATAGGTTGTTTGTTCTCCTTCAGTAAATGTTTGCGCGCTTTCGATTTACGTTTAACATTCAACGAGCCGCCAACAGAACTGTTTTGAGTTGATGTATCAGATTTGCAACTGTCAATGTTCATGGGCTGATCAAAGCAAGACGCAACTCCTTTTTCTATGGAAAATTCACCAAGAAAATTACTGTTTTTACAAATTGTTGATTCGATTTTAGAATTTTCTTGTTCTTGTTCATCATCATCGTCATCATCTTCAAGATAAAAGTCCTTTCCGGCCCTTTCTTTGTTTAATGAAATAGACGGTGCTATATCTAGCTTGTTAGCCTTCACACCCACTGCAAAATCTTTAAATTTGTCGATATTGTTCCATTCCTTTATCTCAGTATCGTCTACCATAACACCTTTAATTTTTTCTGAATCATTTTTCTGCTCAGTTTCAATTTCTATACAGTTAATTTTACTCTGTTTTATTGGATTTCGTTCGTTATCGTTATTTAGTTCTTCTTCAAATGTTGTTTTTCCTCCTTCCTCAGTTATAATTTCACACATTTCCTTATCTTTAACTAATTCAGCTTCTAATGACGGGGATAGCTCTTCGGAGACAAAATAATTTGGTTGTTTGTGATTATATATACAATCAGAGGGTTCTTCCTGACTTGTCATAGTTGTGGCGTCTTTTTTACATAGAACAACATTCTCTGGAGGTACGTAATCAAAAACAACAATCTTTGAAAAAGACAAATTTAAAAGAGGTTTATTAAACAAAGAACTTTTGGTGATGTCAATGATCTGGTTTTCTTCTGAATTTTTCTCGTATTTTGTATTTTCGGCAGTGTTGTTATTCAGTAAATCTTCTTTCTGGAGTGCATTGTTTACTTTCTGGCCAGCAATTGTGGGTCGCATGTTTGTCAAAGAGCGCCGCTTTGGTTTATCAATTAATAGCTCGCTATTGGGTAAAACAGAGTCAAAAGAATAATCAAAAGTGTTTGATTGGTTCTTTGCTACACCGCTTTGATTTGATTGGTCCATTTCCACGTTTGATTGTTCATCTGAATTAAGAGATGATTTGTGTTTGCGAAGGCAGTATGTATTTTCAGAGTGAGGCTTCGATGCACTGTATACATCTCTCATTAATGCAACAGGTGTCTGTGAAGATGCAGCCGGCACTATCTGTTCACTGCTTGAGTTATTTCCACTCGACGTCTTCTTAACACTGGCTGTTTTTTTCACCAGTGGCGGTATGGAGAGGAAGCAAGAATCACTATTTGATGTTCTGTTTGAATTCTTCACAGATTTTTCGTCCATATCGTTTCTAAAAAGACAGTATGAAAAGTCTAACCGTCTTAGTTACGCAATTAAAGATTTACGGTAACTGACCAGTACCGCTTTTTCATTTTGTTGGCAATATGAAGAGGTTTAAATCATTCTTTTTTATCTCAAACTTCTAAAACACATAAAACTGCAAATGCGATGTAAATAGTAAGATAGAGTTATTAAATATCTTAAATTTTGGGATTTGTTGATGTCATAGTGGTTACATTATCGCGTATCAGCATCATCCTTTCATTTTCTATGCTCGCATGGGTTAGGGTTAGGGGACACTCCCCTCAATTATGTGGATCATCTAACCACTACAACGGTTGGATCATCTGTTTTTACAGCTGGCCAGTCTTCTTAATACCAACCACTGTAGAAGGTAAAACAGTGATGAGTGAGCGCACGCCAGATATCAACATGCATTTTAAACTCAGTTATGCACAAATGGTGTAGATGCAAAAGATGACGAGGTCAAAAAAGTGAACTGAACCACATACCAAAGATGACAAGAATTTCATCTGCAAGACCCCTGCAATGATTTATAACCATCTCCAACCAATGAGAATGAAATGATTTTCAAAGAATAGAAAAATAGTTGCTAACATCGATGTGAAAGAACAAAACTCTCATTTACATTATATTGTTGTTGATTTGATCATCTTCAATTTGAATGACATCAAGCATATTATCGGAGCACGAGCTGAAATAAAGAGACTAATCACAGAGTTGTGTAGAAGAATGTGAACACTATAATGGCATAGTAAACAAATATTTCTATATATTTAATTGAAAAATAAATTTACAAAAATTATTACATCAACTTGTGCCTTTGGAATCATTTTTAGATGGTCTGTAGGTTAAGTGGCTATTTCCACCAAGCAAAACCAACCAACAAACCAATTTACGCAATGAAAATTCACTCAAAAACTATACTGTTTACATGCGAAGAAAAATGAGTTAATGATTATAGGTGGAACCCCAAACAAGACTAGTTGAAGACCAAAAATTATAAGCAACAATCGCAAAACCTGTATTGTTTGAGGATTTGTTTGAGATTGCTATTTGTAGGTACAATTTGTTCAGAAAAAAAATAATACCTCATCTGTCTTTTCTTCTTCTTCTTGAAGAAATCATTAGCTGGCACTAAAGAGAAAAATATTTAAGATACTTGATTATAAAGCTTTTTTTATTGATATTAACGCAAAAAAATTACCCATCTCATCTTTGAAATCAAATTGTGCCATTTTCTCGTCATTTAAAAAATCCAAACTAAAAATAATTTTGAATGATTTTAAAAATAAAACAAAAACACTCATATTGCGATTGAAAAGAAAATTAAGAAGACATTCAAACCCACTTTCTCTTTCCTTTCAATGAAGTCTAAAGAAAAACTTTATGAGCATATATTCTGAATTTTCAGAATAGTACTTGAAATAATTACTGCTTGATGATACTTTTAAAAATTAATATGACTCTTACCTTAGCTATGGGAGATTTGTGGTTTTGTGAAAGTACAGGAGTCCTGCCTGAGAAACAATGAAAAGGTGAAAGTTATGCTAAAAATGTCAAAAGCATTTTAGTATTAAAGATTTTTTTAATTTTCGCTTAAAAAAGCAGGACATAAAGGAGAAAGAATGGTAGAGGAACTTCATTCCTCAAAGAATCAAGTGCATAATATAATATAACATAATATAACTGACAGATATAAAAGTCTTCTACCTAACACTGTGCAGGTATCATCCGCTGCATTGCAAACATCTTTAACAGCCGAAACAACTTCACAAAGCTTCGGAACTGCATTCAAACTCCTATCGTAAATAAAAATTTGAACCTTAACATGTAATCATAATGACGTTCAAAAGTGTTTTTCAACTAAATCATCTTTAGAAAGCATTTTGATTTCAAATGCTGGCCTAAACTAAATTCAAAGAATTGCATCTGGTTTTAATGGCGTTCAGGTCTTCACTAAGATTTAGCATATAGATTTAAAATCGGTGCATCAACAGTATCTGACATCTTTCAGTCATGGACACGAGTGGTAAAAATGTTAGTTCGGCTTACAGCTCCGGCAGAAACATTGTTCATTATGTCGCTCAAAATACAGACACTATTCCCCCCCACCGTTACTGGGAAAAGGATAGAAAATAAATAGAAATAGAAAAAAACGCTTTTCTTTTTCATCAATGAATTTAAATTCTTTTGAAATAATTTCTGAAATTTAAAATAAATATTTATTTGAAAAGATTATAAATAGAATGCTGATGAACAAGATTAACCAACAATTAATGAAGTTTTTTACTGTAAATTTATTTGCAATCATAGCCGTTGGGTTTTATGAACAACTACTCAAGAATTTTTTTTTTTACCTTTTTGTGATACTGCTGTTGCATAAAGGGCATTTCATAGTTTTTTTCGACCTGCTTTTGCTCATGAGTTTGTCCAAGCAAGACCTAGCAGACATAAGAATTTTAATAATCTAACAAACAATGAATATCTAATGAACATGAACAAATTAAGTAATATCTGTCACTAATGCAGAATCAAATTTAAATTTCAAAACTATTCAAGAATTTTAAATAAAAATAGCTACTTTGTGTCGCTACACGATACTGTTAAAAAAGCCTCCAGAATAAGGTAAGTGGTGACATTTTTGTGTAAAACACCTAATTTGTTTGGTTTGTTGAAAGAACAATCATAGCCTCAGAGTGTGTTTCGTTTGATTGGGTGAAAACAAATAGATTAAATGGTACACAGACGTAAATCGTTGATGGTACTGTGGTCTGTATAGAGAACTCCACCAACATAATACAGTTAAAATCACGAATCAAAGAAATCTAATAAGTTCACTTTTTTATTGTACCAATGTTCTCAACTGTTTTGTTTAAGTTATTTTTGTTGTTATTTTATAGAACCAAAGTGTAGAAGATTTTACGAGTTTTTGTACTTTTAAGTTAAAAACTCTTTTTTCCTGCTAAGGTTTTCACTTGCAACTTATAGTATGTTTTTCCCCCTTTCTTTGTTGCCCATAGCTAATGTCTCTACTCATGACCCATTGATGTACTATGTAGAGAGACCTCTTTATGCTGAATGCATTCATTATTGGTATTCCAGACTTACATAAAGAGATATCCCATGCGGTATATCAATAGTACAGAGATACGCCATCATTTTCAATTCATAACCACTCACTAAACAACTTTGGGATAGCATTGTCTGGTACCCAGAACCTTTCAGGTTAATAGCTGAATGCCATTCCCATTGCGTTATCGCCAGATAATTTGCTATAAAGTGCTATAAAGTGCCTTGAACCTTGAAGTTCGGCAACTGCAAGGAAACCAGGACCATCTAAAACCTCTACTCTTGAGTGCTTAATACAAGTGGGAGGACGCTTAATACTTTTCAAAATATTTCCCTACGACCTTATTAAGATCTCCACGTTTATTAATTTTGGTCAAACTGAGTGTAATGCATGGAAAGTGAGATCATGGTTTTTATACGGTGTGTTCCAAAAGATGTCATTGCAGTGTACGAATGTTTTGAAACAGACTAAAAACTAAAATTAGCAGCATTAAAAGCAGATTAAAATATTTGCTACTACCACCAAGATCTTCATTGGGGGCCGTTTCACCCCCACGTTTAATAAACCCCCACGCTTATTAGTTTTCAAATAATTTTCCCACCCCCACAACTATTAAGACCCCCACTTGTATTAAGCACCCGAGAGTACTACTATAGTAGCAAAAAATAAATCAAGGATATTTGGGCCATGTTCAAGAAAATTGCATGTAAAAACGCAGAACAAAAGCCTGAAGTAGAGAATGTACAGTGTACTTTTGATTCATTAGGATAAATAAAGTAACAAATTTTATTATTTTATTCACCCTTTAATCATGGCGTACTTTATACAGTGTTATATACTTTTTATTTTGCATTATTTTTTCTTCTCTCTAATTTAAAAAACATTGAGTTGAGTATGTCTCAGTTTTATTCTCTCATGAATGCATATAGAAAACAATAATCACACAGGTAAGTTTTTTGTTACCGTCTCAATTGATTTTTTGACATTTTCCCCTCAGTAGGCTTTATCCACATGATTTTTAATATTAACTTTAACAACATAAATACTATATAAACTTCTTTCCAATGTGCTGATTGTTTTATGCCATTCCATCATTGGTCCACCATCTGCCACAGTGAAAAAGTAGTTATGGTCCTTTCAGGGATGAGTAACTTGTGGCATAGTTCCAAATGGTTACTGTGATATGATGGCTTCTTTGACACACCAGGGGGTTAGGATGTAGACACAGCGTGCTCAGATTTTTATAACTGATACCGCATATCTCTTTATTTGCTTGTAACTGTGTACATTATAGAAATATGTTACGTTTGGTATACAGAAATTACAATTCAGGTACGCCATCGTACATTTTGTAAATTGTTTTGTCAAACCCTGATTTGTGTTTCACCTTTTCCCCCATAGAAAAACAACACAAAATTATCATATAAGCAAATACAATTACAAGTAGACAATTGTGAACTTCTTATTAGATTTCTTTTGATTGAAAATCTTGATCGATTTGTGAAATGTGAATGATTCGTTTAACACATAATTTGAAAGCTAACTTGATCAATTAGCATTGTGCTTAAAGCAATTGCTATCTTAGATCAAATCTGTTTTTAGTGCTGATGCCTTGCTCATGAAAGTGACCTCATTACCATTCCCTGAAATCAGTCTCATGGATGGAGAACTTTGCTAAAATTTATGTTGAATTGTTAGTCGTTCCAGTTTATTCAAGCATGACAAGATGGGTGTTCATGATTGGGCATGCAGGAATGTATATAAAAGGTTATAAACACTTAGCGTATGTGTGAATGAACCCAATGAACCTGACTAAAAAAACCTTGGTCAGCGGTAACGGTTTTATGTTAGTAAACACGAGCCACGGTTTAATGCAAAACAGGTAACAGGCAAAATAAATTCATGGCAGAGAAAAACAACAGATTTTATTTTTAAAGAATTTTATTTTATTTTAATTTTTGTTCTGCACCTTCAGGCTTTCTCATATGAGGCGTGCGATCACACGCGCACGCCTTCACACACACACCTTAATCTTCTGAGGTGTGCGTTTAAAAGCTCTCCTCAAATTATTTTCTTCGCGTAAGGCATGCGACTACTAGCACGCCTCAATCATATCACGTTTGTTTTGTTTAATTTTCAACTTATTTCGTACTGAACACTAAATGTTCCGAAAATATCAAAAATTATTAAATTAAACAAAAACTTAAACGAATTTAAATTCACATTCATTTGAATGACCAGTAAAAACATGTGATGATTGTTGTTTAGTGACGTAGTTTACAACATTAGTTATGCTCCTTCTGTATGCCTAAGTTGTTACGTTGAAAGATGCGCAAAATGTTCAAGTTTCATTTGTTGATTTATTGTCAACATGTTTTATCTTTTGAATTTATATCGTGTTACAGAGTAGTTCTTCTGCATTAGTTTGTCTTTGAGTTGAAAGAACCTGTAGTGCATCATGTTTGCATGTCTGTCAGTTCCTTTTGAAAATAATTGTGTTGGCTGGGTTTTAATTCTCTAGCCAATTTCGTCAATTCCGAGTTTGATTTTATATTTGAAGAAATCTTTGTAAATAAAGTTTTTCTTTGTAATTATATGTTCTATAATGTTCTTATTTTAATTCTGCTGAAAAATAAATAATTGTCTATCGAAAACATTTTCTCCAAGCAGAAAAAATACTTAATGCGGAACTCAAAGTATCATCAATACATTCAGCTAAATAAGTAAAACTTATTTACAAAAAGGCTTGCGTTAAATTTTTACAGATTTAAAAACATCGATGTCGACAGGCAGAAGTGTGTATGTTATTATGATTACTAATCACATGATTAGAAAAAAGAAAATATATGATAAATATGCTGAAAATGATTTTTAAAAACTCACAAATATGTGCTTAAACTGATTGATTGTTCAGAAGAATTCAAATCACAAAACCATTTTTTTATATACGAAAGCCACATGTTTTTAAAAGAGGTTTCAGGTTTTAAAGATATTTTTGTATTTCAGTTAAACTTAAAATGATTCACTAACATGAACTAAAAAGGTTAACGCTTCTGTCCTCAAGTTTTAATATAGAAGAAGGCAATGTAACCAAGGAAGTTAAGGCTTTGAGAGTCAGTCACTTGTACTTGACGCTTAGCCCTCGTGTTTGGGACTCACAAGCATGAACGTCCCCCACTTGTTTACAACTTTAAAAAGATAAACATTAAAAAGCGTTTCATTCTACTTAGAGGTCATCAGTAACATATACGGAAAACAATATTAAAATAGATAGTTGTAGCCAAATGTCAGACGCTTTGTTGTTGTTTTAAATTTAAATCACAAATATACAACAACTTTTCAATATAGTCGCGGAAAGAGGAATATTTTATTAAGTGATAAAAATGTTCTGTGTTAAACATCACGTACGTAAATCATAAAATAGATATTCACAGCACAATATGTAATTATGCTGTAAACGACCAAGCCAATGTATTTTCAGATTTAAAGTCAAACAAGAAACAAAATGACATGTTTTAAAATTATCGCACATCATCGCACGCCTAGACAAATTCAGGCGAGTGGATATCGCACGTCTGAAATGTTTGTAACTTCGGTTAGGCGTGCAAAGCACCACACGCCTAGATTTTTCTTATGAGAAAGCCTGCACCTTTATAATACAAATTACTTGATACATGCAATAAAAAAGTTGAACAAAAATAATTACCAACCTGCAAAACTGATGGTTGCATTTCGTGGAAACCGGTTGTGATAACAGTTCCAAACTAAATAATTTATAAACAGAAAACGTACATAACAATAACAACAATTTTAAAAGATTGTTTTAAAACTCCAAAGCAAAGGACAATCCTTCATTCAATAGAAGTAAAACTTATGCTAAATTCATAGAAAGAAAAATGATCTTTAATAACTTGACACATCCAATACTTGTCTTTCTTTTGAAACAACAAAAGATGTTTGCTGTCTACTAGCTACCCCTTCACAAGAAACTTTCGAAAACAAATAGTTTGAAATTTGCTTCCAATCCATGGAGTAGTTGTAATTTGATCCTTTTTCAACTGAGTGAGACATTGCTTACCAAATTGTGCATTCAAAATTCTTTTTCAAGCTGCGGAGCAACTTTTGGACTTCAGTCACTGTATCCATTGCCCACCAATTACATTTATGTATTTACAGGAAATTTATGTCCTGGAAATATAAGCATATCACATAGGTTATTCAAATATTCATATTATTATAAAAAAAACATCACAAAAAAAAATTACAAAATGTAGACAAATATTAAAACATATTAAGGCTAAATTATCGGTCTTCCCATTTCTTGTCTAGTCTGTTCTTGAAGGTATTCACAGATGGAACATTTAACAATAACGTATGAAGGATTCTTCCAGTCATTAAAACTAGATGAGAATCTGTTACGTATGGATGTGTGGTCCAAAAAAGCCACATTACAATTTATTGATGGTAGTCAACCAAAAGGAAGGCCACGTAAGAGACTTCTGATGTCATCCGTGAAGACATGAAATCTCTAAGTAGTAGTGAAGCAAACAACAGAGCAAACTGGAGAAGGACTATTAAGCCAGAAAAACTGATACAGCAGCAAAGTGTCCTACACACCTATGTGGATCAATGGATGTAAAACGATTGGTAGGTAATGACTAAAAAAGTGTTGCTGAACTTTGAGTAATAGTACAACCTTTTTGTAAAACTAAAATTTGCCAATTTTGCATCTCAATTTGTGGCCCTAAACTATGGAATGAGTTAATTCTTTCAAACTTTGAAAATTTGGAAGATTCTCTTTCTCTTTCTGCTTCTAAAAATAAAACAAAATAATTTTTTTATTAAAATTAGGAGATATTTATAATTATTTTTAAGAATAAACAAAATAAAATCACTTTTTTTGCTTTAAAATATCTTTGATAGATTTTCGAATTTAATTGTTTCTACTTAATATAATTTAAATAATTATTTAACAAAGTATTTGCGTTATTTTATTATATATTTTTTTTAGTTTATTAATTTATAGTTCAACGACTCTTAATCCTAAATCTCAAATTGGTTCTCGATAATAAAGTCAATTTTGACCTTCTACGAGATTCCACTTTTTCATTAACTGAACTTTTATTTTATTTCAAATCAAACACGTATCAATATTAATGTTATTATTTTAATTATCATTTAATCATATTTTTGTGCTACATTCTAATATAAAGAAGAAAATTGTAGTTATGAAAAAGAAAATATTTACTTGAATTTGAAAACATGTAACGATTTAAAATGTTCTCCATATTGTTTATTGTACTCCTCTTATCAGTTTGGAACCTCTCCTCAAAACGTTTTCAATATGAAGTTTGTCCATAGCATTCAAGTCACAGACGGATTTGTCACACAAAACTTCCTGGTGTAGCGTGCTGAGAGGTGTAATGAGAAGTTAAATCTAAATCCAATCAGTCTGAGCTTTGATGATTTAATTTACAGACCACTTTTTCATTTCTTTCACTGCTGATTTTTAAAAACACATTTTATATGGTCAGAAAATTGAAAACCTCTCGATTGCGCACTGAGTTATTTTAACCCTCGGACATACCACCGTGTTGAGATTGTTAAGCGAACTACTAGTTATTTGTAGCTAGCTGGCTATATTTAAAGAATATGTGGCTTATGAAATCAAGTGTTGTACTACTACTCCTGTACATGACAAAGGTAATATAAATAGTTTCTTTGTCCTCATCAAACTTGTAACCATTTTTAGATTCTGTAAGTATACAAGGCCCATAAAAAAACATATTTAGACATACTATTTTTGTATTATTTATACTTGGAAATTCCCAGAATTGTTTTATCCATTTGTTATATAATCAATAATCATCAATGGGATAGCACAAGTAAGTAATGTATTACCGCCTCTTATAACTTATTATACTATCCATGAGTTGATATACATGTATATTGTTTGCTACATTGATATGTTAAACTTGACATGTACATCAACATGTGGTGATAAACATCACCTTTAAATATGATATTATGCACATACGATACTTGTATATAAATGCAATATTACACTCTTTCCACACAAGTCTAGATACAAGTTATCAATAGGTAATAAAGTTAAAGTAAAATTAAATTTAATTTTAATATAAAAAAAATAAAATGCAAATATAATCCTCAAATAAACTTGACTTGAAGTTGTATTATAAAATCTATAAGGAATTCCAACAAAAGAGCTGTTCTACGTTGGAAGCAAGGGAGAGTTCAAGTAGGTCATCACCAGTGTTGACCTTGCAATTGAGGTGCTCCACCAGTACCACAGCAACCCGATGGGTGGACACAGTGGTCAGGACTTCGTTCAGATACTCAACATGGGTGGCGCTCATTGGATTACAGTTAGCAACGTGGGATGTGACAAGAACTCTGTAAACATATATGACCCTCTGTACAAAGATGTTTCACCGACCCACAAGGACAAGTTGCTCAAACCTGGCTTGCCTACTTCAACCAACAACAGGACAAATGACAGTAAACTGGACTTACATAAAAACAACAACAAGGGAGTTCTGAATGTGGACTGTTTGCTCTGGCTGTGGCCACCTGTCTCTGTAACGAACGGGTTCCTGAGCGATGCGACTGATCGCAAGAACTCATGCGAGTTCACTTGATGGAGTGCATCCGCAACGATAAACTGACTCTTTTCCCAACAATTTCTTCCCAAAGCCGACACATCGAACCCCCAAGAACAGAACATGTACCCATTTATTGTCACTGCAGACAACCCTACCCCATTTACACTTCCTAATCGAGTGTTCTGGGTGCAGCGGTTGGTTTCATCGTGGGTGCAAGTGTCCCACGTGTTGTGCTTCCAGACATTCCTTTCTTTTGTAAAAACTGTCAGTAATTTTGTATGTTCTCATTTATAATACTTGGAATGTATATATTGCTTATTTTTATTTCTGTAAAAATTGTAATAAAATTGTAGTTGTAAAATTGTAATTTCCCAATCCCATCATAGCCAAAAATGACAATCTCAGCACAGCCAAAAATAAAACATTTACACTCCCAGTACAGCCAAAAATCCAAATTTTACCATCTCGGCACAGTCAATTTTACAAGCAAACTAATACAAAATATACTCCCTCCAGGACAGCCATTCTGTGACAAATATAACGAAAATGGCTACCATCCTTTATAAAACATTAACATAAAATATATGATTTATATAAAGCCATAATAAAAGAAAAATATGAAATGGTCATCGCAAAAACTGGATATTGATGTTTATATTAAACATTCACGCATGGGCGTAGGAGGCAAAAATTGTTTGGAGGGAGGGGGGGGCACAACTTCGGCCGGTTGTAGGATCATTAAATCAAGTATATGCCGGTGCTTCATTTACATTTTCATTCATCATGTCTAATACAATAACATTGGGTGCCAAATCAACAGTCAAGCTTGCAGAACTGGTGTTGGCTGGATCATTTGCAGCAGATGGAGTTCTACTTCTAGAAGTTGACAAGCCTCTGTTGAAGAGGATCTTCTTCCTCAATTGAAACAAATTTAACTGATAAACTGTTTTTGTGCTTTTGTTTAAGACGTTCTGACTTATAATGGTTTGGCTTAGACGGGTTTACTGATGGCACGCCTCTATCCTGCGCCAACCCTTTGGGTATGCGGGTCATATAACATCTTTGACCTCATGGGCATAAGCATCCATGCCCCTAATGCATAGCTGCCACGGAGTTTTAAATACAAAGTTGGTACCTTGCGTGGGTTAACTCACCACTGTTTTCCTCTCTCTGGGGTTGGCGTTAGGAAGGGCATCCAGCCGTAAAAACATCTGCACCAATAAACCATCAGATGATTAAACCTCCATAATTGGAGAAAATCGTCCAACCCATGCAAGCATGGAAAAGTGACGTTAAAAGGATGATGATGATGATGAACCCAGGCTGAATACGTTTCTCAACAAGATCTTTATTCACAACCTGGCTCCATGTTGTCTGTGGCCTGCCTCTACAACACTTATCATCAACAACTAAATCTCTACACTTCTTAACCCAGTTATTATCATTCATTCTCTAACCCGCGTCAGCATGGAAACTAAATGTATAGAGAGAGATATATATAACTGTATTGCATGCAGTACATCTAACTTTACTTTTTTGTTCTTTTGCGGTTCATTCTAAAACTGCTGGGTACTAATTAACTAACAACTAACAAACTAAATAATTATACTTATGATTTGTTGTAACTATAAGCAGAGGCGTAGCCACAGGTTTTCAGTTGGAGAGGCAAGATTGAAAAATAATGGACCTTTTGTCCATGGCGCTCCCCCACCCCCCCCCCCCCCCTCCCGGCTCCTACGCCACTACATTCACGGTTATATATTTATTTTCATTTACTCCAAGTTTCTCTTTATTCAAGCAATTAAAGTGTAACTCTTGACAACTTCTTACATCGGGTCTTGAAATTACATATATAATATATTCCATCAATGTCGAGACGCACGGATTGGATTTATAAGATTGCAACTCTTTGTGATCTACCAAAAAAGCATCGTTCAAGCATGCGCACTAGGTTAGTATACACCTCTCAGCACGGTTACTCCTCAGCACGCTACACCAGAAACAAAGCCATGTTGGAATGTGTTAATAATACTGTTGTTATAAAAGACATCCTAAATACATAAAACCACATCCTTTATCAATGACTTCATCACTTTACAAACAATACAAGTTAAACTGATGATAGTTTGAAGGTAAATCTTTGTCGCTTTTTTATGAATTGTTAAATGGTGTTTTGAGGCACCAAGAAACTTTACAAAATTCATGTAAAAGAGAAGAGACAATTCAATCAAGAAATCCTTTAATAATTTAACATGTATATATGCTGTCATCTTCAGCTGATATAAACAGATTTATTGTGGATAACTCTCTACTTTGTCCTTTGCAATAGCAACAGTTTCAATGCTTTGAATACATTGAACATTCATGGGAGAACACTGGAGAAGAATAAGCTCAAAAGTTCAGCAGTACCATTCTTCAAATCAAGTGTGGAAGATCTATATTGTATATACAGTTAAATTTACTGTTGTTTCTACATTTTATGCATGTGGGTTAGATTTAATATTTTTAGTTAATGACCTTTCAAAATCGATGATGGTTTTCCTACATGCTGCTTTAGAATAGTTACGTAACATTTTATACTAAGGGTAATCAATTTCTTCTTGTAAATGCAGGTATTCTTAAAAAACAACATTTTTAAGTTTCATTTTTAAGTTTTGTTCAAATAAGACCCCGAATATGATACATCTCCATTTATGCATCCTGGGGGGAGTATCGTATAATCAAAAAGACAGTTTTTTCTATCAATTACAACGATGCAAATGTTCTTCTTTAAAACTATGATCTGTTTTATGTTTTAAGACACATTTGATTTCATTTTTACCGCCATTTTAAAATAGAAACATGTTTTTGACTTGATCTACCAGTTTCGCCAAAAGCCTCTCGGGTCTAGAGCCATTCACGGCTTATAGACAGGGAGAATTAAAGTTGAACCTAGAATGAATTAGCAGGTAAACATGTTTGGTACCATTAGAAGCGCAATTTTATGTACATTCAGGGGCGTACCGTTGGGGGGGGGGGGGGGGGGTCGTTGGGTGCGGACGACCCCCCCCTCCTTTTGAAACTATGTGCCCTTTTTGACAAAAAAATAAAAAAATATTAATAGAATAATTTACGATCAACAAGAACAAGAGGTAATTTCAGATGCAATTGTACTCCTGACATCAAAAGTTAAACCGTGAGACATACTAGGGAGAGTCGTATGTCTGTGGTTACATAAAAGTAAAAGCTAAAGTCACTTTCCAGCGAGAAAACGATAACATTCTATTGAACGATTGATTAAAAGAACGCCAATGTTACGTTGTTTATTTACAAGCACAAAAAGTGGCGATCTTTGTATTTGATTATGCAGAAAGTATATTGCAAGAATATTCCGTAAATTACTGAAGTGGTGTTGTGATAAAAGGTTTCATATAGAACAAACGAAGAAAAAGTTACTTTTGATCGGAAAAAATTTAAAATGTCAAATAAAGACAGACGAAGAAAGTTTAAAAAAAAGAAATCAACAAAGCTTCGAAACGCAGCAAGACGTCGAGTAACTACTTTGAGAACATGGTTGAGATCCACCATGAAATCGGAACCCCTCAGTGCATTAGCAATAATGAACATACACAGAAATATGGAGATCAGTTACACCGAAGCATCAAAACATTTCTTTACGTTATACCCTAGAAAGATTTAAGAATCTAATTTGATTTTTAGTTAAAGAATTATTTTTTCAGTCCATTTTTGGTTTGTTCCATCCAAATATAATGCAGTGTTGAAGTTTTTTTACATGACATTTTTTGTCTTGTTCTTTTGTCGCTATTGTTTTAACCAATTTGTAAAAGCAATATTAACGGTAACGGTGAATTAAAATTACAGCATTGTACATGAAATAAAACAGGATTCACCGTGGACTTTGCTTTATCGGAGCCCAAATTAGTAAAAGTTTTAAAAACATTCTTAAGTCCGACCCCCCCCCCCCCCCCCTTTTAATTTTCACGGTACGCCCCTGACATTAACATACTTTTATCTTCCCTTGCCCTCTTTTGGGCAAAAAAATGCCATCTGTTTTAGTCAATGGAGGTATTTCAATAAAAAGTATCACAATTCGAAAATTTGTAGTTTTTTAAGATTCTTGGATCTCGATGAAAATTTGCATACAGACTATCAAATAGCTGAAAAAACGAATATGAAACTGAAAATTTGAAAAAATGCATATTTTAATCATAAAGGCAATAGATATCATGACCAAATATGGTAATTTTTTAAAAAATTGTCATAATCAAATGAAACTTTACATATGATATAATTTTAAAAATGATGCTATATCCGAATGGGTAATTGCAGTCAGACTATTTTAATTTAAGAAATGAATAAATGCCATTGCCCTAATATCGCATGTCAGCAAAACAATGTTAAAGGTGATACAACATCGACTAAAACCACATATGGAATGAGAAATGGCTGTCGAATAAGCTGGATTTTCGCTTCATTTTGTACGGAGCGTTTTCGTTTGCGTTTGTTTTTACGTTTGCGTTTACTTTTACGTTGGCTTTTACGTTTGCATTTGCTTTTACGTTTGCGTTTGCGTTCACGTTTGCTTTTACGTTTGCGTTTGCTTTTACGTTTGCGTTTGCGTTCACGTTTACGTTTGCGCTTGCTTTTACGTTTGCTTTTACGTTTGCGTTTGCTTTTACATTTGCGCTTGCTTTTACGTTTGCTTTTACGTTTATATTTTTCTTTGCCGATTAGCAAAACACTCGGAAAATTCCTTATGGCAGTCATAGGCCACCATAATATGGTAAGATGTTTATTTCACCAAATTGGAAATATTTTTCAGCGTTTTGTTTTACCAGCGAAAACAAAAGCGTATCTTGATGATACTGGTGAACCGTAGTGCTGATTATGAAAACATTTTTATACGGGATAATTTCTATGTAATCATTGATAGGGGCTTCACAACCAAGTTTAAAGCTGTCAACACACTTCCTGAACGCTTTTTAAATGGCATACGAGACACCGTCGTCACATTCTAGTAATGTAGATGAATCTCAGATCATTCTAAAGGAAATCCTCATTCTATATTTTGATGAACAATTTAGGGCCGTAAATGTGACAAAATTAGTAGGGGCCTTATAAATAGGAATGGCTGGGGTAAATAGTGACTACCATGGTTGGGGCCGAGAGGCCAGAAAATCTTGAAAATTTAAGACCCCCAGATTGGTTAAAAACCTACTAAAATTCTGAAATTTCTTAAAGGGATTCCTGCATAAAAAAAAGTTGATCTGTAGTTGTAGAACCGTCAATTATTGGAATTACCCAACTCAACTTCCATTGTATGGGTTTAAAATTCATACATTCACATAAGTAAACACACAAAATACCTTAAGGGAAGAAATTTTTGCAGAAGAAAATTACGCGATTGACAGGTCTAAAAACTGCGAATTTCGCGGAATTTATTTTTGCGGATGAGGTAATATATCTGAATTTCGCGGAAAATTTAGTACTGTATTTTCTGACACTAAAAAGACGAGAGAAAAATTGAATTTCGCGGATTGTTCGCGGATAAGGCATTTTCATAAAGTTTTGCGGAATTAAATTTTGCGATTTGGGGCCAAAATCGCGAAAACATATTCCGCAAAAATTTCTTCCCAAGGTATCACGTTTAAGCAAATTTTGAAAATATAGAAAAAATAAAAGTATATCAAATTTTTAATTTCCAAATCAAATGTTGCAGCTATTATAAGCTGTTATGAAACTTGAAAACGAAAAACTTATAATGAAAACGTTAACGACTGTTGCTTAAAGTGGTTAAATATATTGTGTGAAAAACGATTGAAAATACTAGCACGTTTTCATAATAAAAAATTGTTTTTGATGTTCATATACGATCCGTTTCATCATGCGGTGTACCAACTCCAGTTGTTTGAGGATCACAAATGCGCTTTTTCTTGCACTATACTTCTGTCGCAAACTGCGGTAGTCTTGAACGTGCTTTTCCTTAACTTTCATCGAAAAGTCACATTCACACGTGTTGTACTTCTAAACAATGAAATTCTTTACATTGCACGCGTTTATTCGCTACAACAAAAATCTGCTCACAAAAGTTATATTTTACTGGTTATTTCCGCAACAAAGGAATTCTATTATATCAGGCAAAGTTCTTGTCGATAAAACTATTCTACATAAAGATTCTTACAACGATAGACAGCTGTACGCGCGTGTAAAGCAACTTTATCCCAGTCTCAATATCGTTAAAGTTTGAAATCAATTGATGTTGGTCTTTAACAATTTCGTTAACCGATGTGAGCAGTTCAAGCAATAGATTTTCATAAAACAGCAACGTTTCTCGAATCTGAAAATTAAAAACAAACGGCTTTAAAAGAACAAATAAGTACGATTCCCTCTCACTTTTGCGTGTTGGTTCAACCGTGGTGTTTTTCCAAAACTCTCTCCAGTAAAATATTGACAATTTGAACCCGGAGGAAAGCTTGATGAGTTCAAGTTTTGCTTTTCTTCCTTGAAGATTTCATTTCCCTGCAGAAACAAACAAAGGCTAGTATATTCGGATGTAGGGGTTTTTAAAAGGGAAAAAGAATACTTCAACAGAAAGTATTAAAATATGCAAAGTTGTTTCTAATTTGTATCTAATCATAGAATGATTCTTGTATACGTGTATTATTCTTCAGCTAATTTATGGAAGATAATAAATAACTTTGAAAGGAAACTCACGATTTGACACTTCAGCGTTTTCACAATCGAAAGGTTGTAGGGATCTCTTTGCAAATCATCCGCAAGGTAATAGAAAAATCTGTTGGCATACATGCAATCTTTTGGTTGGCAAAACTTGGAAAAACCACTCCTGCCATATGTTTCCTTCGCTCCACTGTTTTTATTTAACGGATTTGCAGAATTTTTATCTTTGGAAGTAAGGATAAATACAATCGCGCATATGAAACCAGCAATCAACAAAGCTGCTCCACCTATCGAGAAAGTTGCATGCTTTAGTTTTAGCGGATTATTTAATATGTACATATATGCTGAATTCCATTTTCCACGCCAAATTATCTTACCCAGTCTAATCTTTGTCTTTTTATCCATATTGTTGAACTATGTTTAAACAGCTATCTTTTCTTGACAGCAGAACTTTAAAATTGATGAATATATTTTTTTTATCTCTCTCTTAATTTTTTGTCTCTTAAAAATTTTTTGATTTTGAAATGCTTAAAGCGAGTCTTTTATAAAGTTATAAACTTTCGTTTTCTTTCATAGTAAGTTGACAATCAAAGGGGTAAGTTCCCTAAAAAATTTCAAAAAATTCTTATATTCTGATGATATAGGAAATTCTTTTTCCAGGATAAAAATTGGTTGTTTATGTAATCTGTGGAAATTCCCGCTACTGAAATTTTGAAAGATTGAACATTTTCTGTGTTGACAAGACGTTTGGCTGGGTGTCAACAAAGTGGTTAGGTTGGGTTAGGCATCCTGCATTCAAAAATCCATCCTAAAAACGAAAAGAAACACATGAAGGTATTTGGTTTTCAAAAAAGTGCGCTTAATGCAATAATTATTGTTTTTTTTTTCTTTTGGAAATCCCCAGGTAAGTTTCCCTGATGAATCACTACATTACAATGCGCAGAAAAAAGTGCGAGTAAACAAAATTATTAAAAAAATTCTTATAATCTGATAAAATGGGAAGTTCCTTTCCCTGGATAAAAATAAAAGTTGGTTGTTGATGATGTAATCTGTGGAAATTCCCGCTACTGAAATTTTGCAAGATCGCACATTTTTTTGTGTGATTGGTGAGACTTTTCGCTGAGTGTTCAAAAAGTCGTTAGATACGTACGTGTCATAAAACGGTTGAATTGTAGGGGCTCAGATGCAGATCGGCGACTGACAGAACGGCATTCTGCAAATCCACTAATAAAATCTTCACGATTTTATTAGTGGATTTGCAGAATGCTTTTCTTTCAAAAATCCATCATATCAAGGAAAACAGACAAATAAAGGTATTTGGTTTTCGTGTAGATTTTCATGTTTAAAACTTTATATATTTTAGTGAACTTCTTTCTATTGTTCATGAATCTGTTGTTGTTGTTAACCTTACAATATCACAAAAAAGTTTATCTTCTGCAGGAAACCTTTCGTTCCTAAAGATAGTGTTTTTAGAAGTTAATATGTTTATCGAGAGAATTCCTCACAATGATCGATACATTTCAAGTATTTCAAGAATATCTTAAACAATCAACAGTTCGCAGATTGCTCGTTTATTTACACTGCAGGATCATAACTAACAAATAGAATTAAGTTGTTAGGGGAGACATTCAAGAAAACATCTCGAACAGATAACTTCATGTTGGTTATAATTTGGCAAACCCATATGTTATCTAACAATATTATTTGACATTATACAGAAATAAATGAACAAATGTTTTAATATATATAACAATATATAATGCAATCAGTTCAATCTTTGGTTTAGAAAAGCTAAAAAGTAGGTTTTTGAAAGGATGATGTTATATATAGATGAAGCAGGAGAAAAGGTCGTGGTTGATAATAAAGAAAGTACGGTGATTTGGGACATCAAATAAACTGTAACACATGATTAGTGAACAAAACAATAGTACGGCATTACTATTAACTTTTTACCAGTATATTTACTTTTTATTGTAATGTGTTTCGAAAAAGTTTTAAAAAGGTAACTACCCTTACACGTCTAATTTCGTCATAGTTATGTGTATGTATTTTACACAGTTCGAAAATCGGGGGAAATTACCAAACATGTTTTTTTGTCATCCTTGAGGTCTATATTTTAAGGTTTGAAGAGAGCCCTCTCAGAACTTACAGTTTTTACCTTGACTATTGACTATAAAAAAATAAAATAGCGAATCGTAATCGAACCACCAAAAATTTTGGGTTGTTGTTCATTTTGATACTATCGAGAGGATGTGTTGCTTTTTTAAAAAGCATCTAATCATGTATTTGAGGCATGTTCTTGGATGTTTTTATAAAACATAACCGAATCACAGTGTTACGGTGGTAACAGCTGTTGCGCGGATATGAAGCAGAATTACAGAAATACTGACCTATCCAATTGCTTGCCCCTCTATATCTGGGTGATTTTGGGAATCATCCATATGTCCACGGAAAGGCAGACAATTACGATCCAAAATAATAATGCTTCCAAAATGGAATTTACCTTCACCCTATTTTCTTTTTGTTTACTTTTGACGAGAGTTGACTAACACAGAAGTGTTATTGTTATGTTAATGCAGCTAAAACACAGAACAACGTTCTAGAATGAATGGGCTATGCTATGAATAATTTACTATAATTTTACTTCTTTGAAGAACATTCACCAAATGCTTTTTTTAAATTCACTTTTAAGTTAATGATGTTTGTGCGTGACTTGTCGGTCTCTCCAACCGATTGTAAACGCCTTTTCTCGGTGCGTCTCATGGGTAGCCATTCGATTTCTTTTAAAACTCTCGCATCAGCCAATAGAACTTTGCGATAAACAATTCAACAAAACCTAATTATGTTTTATTGTGCGACTTAAATTGGAAATCCAATCACGGAATCCTGATCATAATGCAAAAGTAAGATTAGAAAAGCAAAGCCGCCTTATTTGATTTGTTAGCGCCACCAATCTGAGAAAATCGAAAGATGTTACTCGTAGCTAAGGAGATTCTTCAACTGAAAGAGTATATCTGTGAAGATATAACAAAAAGGTCATAAGAACAATTGATCGAGGTAAGTACTTAACATTTGTTTGATCGAGGTAAGTACTTAACATTTGTATTCCATAAAATCTCGGTTTTTATTTAGCCTATTTACATATGGTGTTAAAAACACAGGCTAAGTATGTGGAGACATGTAACTTGATAATGGTATGCCGGTACAGTGTAAAGGTGTAACAAATACCACGAAATTTTGGTATGTTCGAGGAAAGTTGTGTGTCTGAAATCCCTAAATAAATCTTTTTCTATTATTCTTTACGCATTCATTATTTGTTTATGATTGTCCTTTATTAACGCAAACATGGGCGGAGTTTTACAATCTTGAATTTCCGAACTATACCCCAAACAGAATGGTGGAAATTATATAAAAAGAAGTAAGAATAAATATGTGTCCACACAAATGTTGAATTTCAGAGAGTTTCACCGCGGAAATTAATTGTTTACTAAGACAGTGTTTGCATTTAGAATTTGTTTTTCTCCCTTGTTTCCTTACCCATTAACAAAGTATGGATTTGTGGAAACCAGTCCATCTGCACAGGTTGAATGCTCGCGCTATATTTCATTGAGGTGATTGGCTAAAAACGGATTATGTCAATAAAAAGCGATTTCATTCCTAATTTTACTTTTACTCTTTGAAAAAAAAAACAAAGCAGAGAGAGAGATCATCCTTAATGAATATATAGCTGTTTTACTGTGAAGGTTTATTTTTAATGCTCTTTAAATACACAATGATTTATGACAAATGAAGATACATTTCAAAACATTGGTTATTGTTCCAACAAATCATACACCATTCTTCTCTTGTCTTTCGGTGTTTTCTTCGCCGATTCCCAATTAACGATTCCCTGGCACTAAAACATCTTTTTTCTTCTGAAATGTAAGAAATCTCTCTCCGCCGTTAACGGTTTTTCAGATATGACAACGCCGGAGAACTGCAGCGCGTTGGCCGTGGAGTTGCGACGCTTCCAAGAGAAAATGCAGAACGAAAACAACGAGGCAGGAGACGCGACTTGGATACTCACAAGCGCTTTCATTATCTTCACAATGCAAAGCGGATTTGGACTGCTAGAAGCAGGTTTACCTCGATACGTTTCAAATCTTTTCAAAGTTGTTCACAAATATGAGAACTGTTGAATTTTCTGGGCGATTATTGAACTCTGATCAACTTAAATTTTAATGCAACGGAATTAATGTCTCAGTAGACTAGATCTAGCGTAACGTTTTTGCTGAACTCAAGCACTAAGACCTATCAACAACCTTTTCAGATTTGGTATGTACAGTGTAACAATGTCCCTCTCAATAACCTGTACATCACAAAACGTAAAATAAATTGAGTAATATCGCTCCATCATTATAGTTATATAAACTTGTTTGTCTATAATTGATCTTTCGAAAAAGAAGAAGGAATTTCGTAAAATTTTCAGATTTTTTCTAATTTTCATTATGATATCTATACCAGTCCTAAGACTTTATCGGAAAAATCAAGTATCAAGACAAGACAATAAGTAAATACCGTGGACTCGAACACCCACGGAGGATCAGAATTCGTTCGAGTTAAGGAGAGTTTGAGTAATAGAGAGTTAGTTTTTATGAGAGTTTATTAGGAAATTTCCACCGTGCCAGCGAAATCGTTCGAGTTAAAGAGAGATTCGAGTTATAGAGGTTCGAGGTAGAGAGTCCAGTGTAATAAGGTTAAATAGAAAGGTAGACTCCTATACACAAAAGTAAATAAATTTTTTGGGAAGTGACTAAAATTATGTCCGACAAATAATTTTGTCCAAAATCTAAATTTCAAAAAAAATGTTTTTTGCTTTTTTGAGAGCATTCTTAGCATTGTTTTAAATCGGTAAAAAAAAATAATAATAGAGAATGGCAGGACATGAGAGGACAGGAATGGCAGTATTTTCTTTTTGAGTAGAAAATAATAACATTTAACAAGGAGTTTTTATGCTCTGAACGGATTTTCCATTCTTTCAAAAACTTCTTGTGCATCATTGATAGCCTTGTAGATACCATCTTCTTTAAATCTTTTTGGAGTTAGTTCATCTTTTTCTTGCACATGATTGCTTATACAAATCTGTATTTGGTTTGCAAATCTGATATACTTTGATGTCGGTTGGGTCTTTACCGCTTTTTAATTGCCAAGCAACGTTAAACCAGTCGTTGTATTAGTTTTGAATAAAGGTCCTCGCTGTTTTATTAACCGTTAAATCTTATGGCTGAAATTTGTTGGTGAGGTTGCGAGGGACGATCGCAACTCACATTTGTATTTAAAGGAAAATTCTTTTAAAATGCGCTGTCCTTTGAAAGTGTCCATAATAACTTGCGAGTGTTGCTCTTTTGGTAATCCCTTTTCCTCTTTTACCTCGGTTAGATAAGGAAATATGATTTCATAAATAATCTCGATAGATTTATCTGTAATATTTGAACAATGATTTTGAGAAAATCCAACAGAAAATGAGGCTGGGAGTTCACATTTAAATAAACTGCGTGGTGTTTTACCAGTGTAAATCAACTGAATATGTAGAAATGTTTTCGTTGAACTTACAGCAAATGCTGTGGTTATTTGTCGCTTATCGTCAACACCTTTTATTGGGACATTCTTTGATCATGACTTGATATTGCAGTTGATATTTCACGCTGAAAAGTAAACCTTTCTTCAGCAGGAAATTGAGGTGAAGGTTCTATCTTGCCAGTAGTTCTTTTTTGCTTCAATCAATTCAAACCAGACAGACAGAATGCTTCTCGCCCATCGATTTGTCAGCTCTACAGTCCCACCAAACTCTATCAGAATGATGGGATTTTTTTCCCTATCAACACCTTTATCTATGTTTACAATTTGTCTTCTATTGATCACATCACCAACTTGACGTTGCAATGTCCTTAAGTTTTCTGATCAGTTTGTCATTTAAATTATTCGGCCTCCTTACTTTTTTAAAAACAAAAGTATCACCTCCTGTCTTACATTTGTTCTTCCAATTATTCACTGAAGTTCTAATAAACCTAAATTTCGGATACTTTACCGAAACCTTTTTGATGGCTGATGATGTTTCAAATGTCAATGCATGATTTCAAACTTCCCTTTTAACTTTTTCGGGAATCTCTTTCTGATACTTCCTTCGTGTACTATGCGATTGATCGATTTCGTTTGCAGAAAAGCTCAACTCAGCATTCGTAATTTCTTTCATAGCGGAAGAGTCAACTTTCGTATATTTCTTCCTCAAAGTCTCAAAGGCCAAAAGTCAAAACAGCACAAAACGGTTTTTTCTACCAAGGTGGACACATATACAACTCTCTTCCTCATGAAATGTGAAGAAAATGACAAATGTTTTATTTAAATCTAAAAAATACCCAATTTGATATTTTAATATATTTAGTATTTTGACTCCCTATTAGTCTTACTTAACTTTATTTTTACCACAACTTCCACATTCTTGCATACTTGGAAACATCTTTTCTAGTCATTTTTACTAATTCTAATCTTTAACTTGTTATATATTATTTATGTGTATATATTGAAACAGGACTCACTTGGAGAGCAGTAAATTTATTATACTGAAGCAATACTCCTGTATAAATATTTCAAATAAATAAGTAAAGATGAAAACGGGTATATTGATGGGACTGTTAATTACAGACCATCCTCTATCCCAACAGAGGGTTAGAGATTCTATTAACATTGAATTTCAAAAGTTCCCGCTACATTACCCATACCAAAATGAAAGAGTGTGATGTGTATACTCTACTCATTTGATTACAATGGAAATAAAAAAGATGAGAGGGACGAATCATCCTCAGATGAAGAATCAAAGAATCAACGGGAGAGAGCTAAAGCGACAGTGAAGTGGTAATAGAGACAAGCGAAAAGAGGAAAGCACATTTGATAAGTGAATCTTCCGAAGAGAGTCAAAGCGATAGCGAGGTTTTGAATCCCAAGAGGAAGAAAAAAACACCTTTTATTAATGAAACCTTTGATTCGGAAAGCAGTAGCAAGGTTGTGAATCCTAAGAGGAAGACAAAACCATTATTGAGAAATGAAACGCAAGAAGATGACAGATTAGTAATTGAGGACATTGTGATTGAAAAATAAAATATTGATTATCTATGAGAAATAGTTTTTTCCTTGAAGTCAGTCTGAATCCAGAAACTAAAAAGAACAAGATAAAACCTTTTCGAATATACGCTATGCAATCTGGCTTCAACTAGAAACCACGTTCTTTACGCGACTTCAAATAGTTAAAATTATCCTTCGTTGTTAAGGTTCTGTCTCGGCAATAAATGAGTGCAACATCATGGTAAAAAACGCTGTGGATGTCGTGTTTGGAGCGCTCGGTTATTGGATATGCGGCTATGCGTTCAGTTTCGGGCAAGATAAGGCGCACTCGAACGGTTTTACAGGGTACGGGAACTTCGTACTTAACCACGACGAGGGAAAGGACCTCGGTAAACTGTACGCGCATTACTTCTTCCAGTTAAGTTTCGCAACTACGGCTACCACCATTGTGTCAGGTGCAATGGCCGAACGGACGAATCTGAGAGCTTACATGCTTTTCTCTTTTCTCAACTTTCTGTCTTACGTCTTCCCGGCCCATTGGATATGGGATAACAAAGGTAAGTAAATGCCTTTTTACATCTTATTGTGGTATATTATATAGAAACCTAAAATGCAATAAGTAAGTATATATTTGTCATGTATATATATATATATATATATATATTTAGATATGCTTTTGTCAAATTTTTTGCAAATTTTTAGGGTTTTTGAAAAGGTTGGGGGCAGTTGATGTTGCGGGTTGTGGCCCCGTTCATATAGTGGGAGGGATGTCTGCCGTTATAGCAACACTCATGTTGAAACCGAGGTAACCAATGTAATGTGTTGGTCGATATACAGTTGTATGTAATCTTTAGACACAAAGTTTTTGATAAGAACGCAAGTGTTAGGGCTCTCGCTTCACCAACCAATGTTGTATTGGGAACGTTTATGCTGTGGTGGGGGTGGTTAGGGTTTAACTGCGGATCGACATTTGGAGTAAGCGCGGGTGAGCGATATTAATAACATAACGTGCTTTCGAAAACAAACATACATATATGCTATAATGTTATATGCTATAATTCAGTTTCAGTCAATAACATTTTCCCACATATTTGTTCCTGATTTTGTTTACTTTTTGTCATTAAATTATGTGTCTAAATTGTGAAAAATCACGATGGAAAGCTTTTATCCTTAACTATTCATTTAACCAGCAAACTGGCATCTGTTAATTAACCAACAACCAGAAATTCCACGGATTCAAAATCTATGCATTATCATATCAGAGTTTAATTAGCTTTATCTAAAGATTCTGTGCTTGACGATGAACAAGAAACCTTCTCACATTTACTCTGTAAGCATTTCGTTTTGCTATTACGTCAATAGGGAAGTGGAAGTTGGCGACACGAGCAGCTGTTACGACTGTCAACGGGTCTGTAGGAGGCGGGCTGTGGTCGATATTCTACTGCTATAGATTGACGAACAAGTTTCGCGGGAAGCTCAATGTAAGTGAGTTTACAAGCGGCATACTGGGAGGCCTGGTGTCGACCACAGCCATATGTGCAATTTGCAGACCGTGGGAAGCCCTTTTGATCGGATTTATTGGCGGTATCATCTGCTCGTTCGGTAAATTACAATACTTAACACTTTCATACAAATGGGTGGGTATACGTACGGGTGGGGTATGCATACCAAGATGATTTTCTGATCTACCTGTCTAATGTTTGGAGAAGAAACAAACTTTAACTGCTATTTTTAAAAATTATTAAATAAACAAAACGCTAATATGATAACGAAATCCTCAAAAACAAAACTAAAAAACACATGGTAAGTATACTCATATCGATTGATTAAAATATTGCAGGCCGCCGTTTTTTGAATTACATTGAAGTAGATGACCCTGTGGGGTGCATCCCGGTACATTGTTTCTGCGGTATCTGGGGTAGTCTGGCCGTTGGATTGTTCGGCCAAGAGGAGAAGTTGGAGGCGTTCAGTAAATACAACGGCGTGTTCAATGGTGGGCCAGTGAAGTTTCTTGGATACCAGGCGTTGTCTGTTGTTTGTTTTACATGCTGGTCGGCTGTGACAAGCGCCATTGAAGTAAGTAAATTGAACTCTTTTTAACGTTGAGACCATTTTCGAGAAAACGACTTCAACGATGATGAGTACCTTCTGTTAGACGAGGTTTATGAGTATAAGTTATAATTGGTATTTGAAAATAGTTGGGTGCTCAACTATTAAACTATGAAGATTTCTTAGGAAATAATTTCAAATAGCCCTCTACAATTGGAACTTTCCATACAAGAAACCCTTGGCTGTTCGATTCTTTTAATATTCAAAATCAATAAGCGAAATATATTTGACGAAATTTGAGAAAATTAATGTTGAAAAACAAAAAAACTGTACAACAAAATATACGCAGAATTTGCGCAAAAACAGTGTTGAATTTATTTTGAATGGTAGTTGGTTTTTCCTTAGCTCTTTATTGCCGATAAAATATTTGGTCTGCGGTTGAATTTACGCGACGAATTGGCCGGTTCCGACATCGTGGAGCACGGCATTCAAGAGCCAATCAGCTCGAGAAGGAAATCCGGATTATTTTTTACAGCACGGCGAAAACCAGAGCGAAGGGCCGGCCTGGACGAGACGCGCCGCTCTGAAGCGTTCACAATTACGCACGATGATTACCGCGACCACAAGGGCAAAGTCAATTTCGGTTATCTATCGGTAAACAAGACAAATGTCGAGATCACAAGGGGATCAACTGTGATTGAAAGTCGCTTGAGGAGAAACGCGAAGCGAAGTAGAAGTCTGCCAGCGAAAATAATCGATAATTTTAATTAACCTTTCGTATTTAATCTATAAAATTTCCAAGAAATTATGACATCAGGAGACGCAATCTAATTTGTAAATAAAATCATATATATATAATATTCTTATAATGTAGATACAGATGCACATTTCTTTCTTTCGAATGACTATTATTTATTTATAGTTTGGTTCTATTTTTACCAATATTTTACGTTAATTTAATGTCACAAGTTTAAACAATATTTTGGAATGTAAAGACTATAAATAGATAATATATTATGGAAATGAAAATGAAATGACAGCAAGATTTGTTTAATTGCCTTCCCTGTTGTTGCGATACTGAAAATTACTATTTGCCTCACATTGAATTCAGAGACCTTTTTCAGTTACCGTAAATGACCGATCTAACGCCCACTCCCGAACTGACGCCCCTCCCGAATAAACGCCCAGGGTTAAAGTTAAATTTGTTAACAAACGCCCACTTCCGATTAAACGCCCATTCCCAAATAAACGCCCAGGTCCATAGAAAAAAATTAAAATAAACGCCCATGGGCTTTTATTTGATTCACAGCAAAATTAATACTACTTTTTTTAATCTTTAAAGTGTGGATATTTTGAAACAGTTTCACTAATTTTAAGCGTAAAATGTTCCTACAAGTTACTCTTTCTATTCAGTTCGCTAAACAACACATCTGCGATCTTCTTGCTCTTGGTGTAGCACAAGTACGTTCCAGGCACAACTAGTCCAACTTCTCTGTATCTTTTCCCAGTGACTCGAACTTCGACCATGTTTTGTGAGTTTGATTCTAAGAATTGCACCAATAACTTTGGTAACTCTTTCGGAACATGGCCTACTTCACTGTTCATCTTTGTCTCATCTTTTTTGTAAACACCGATGGCATGCTTGTCATGTTCTCTCGCTTCTTCTCGTTCGTCTTTGCGGCAAACTAGGATTTCTCTCTTTTCTGGAGTCCACTTTGCCTCATAGATATGATGTCCTCTCACAACAAATTCAAAGGAAACACGATAAATCATTACAAAACTTTCACAAAGAGCACTTTTCGCCATACTTACTTTATGGATAATTACGACTGTTTATTTTTAAATTGTGGCTTGTGAGGCAGGAGCAGAAAAGTTAAAAGCACAACTAGCTGTAATGACAAACGAGAAGATTAATGAAGAAAATATGGAGGCTGCGACCCAGTCATTCCACCTCCTCGATGACGATGAAGAGAATGACGAGAAACTTGATATCATGTAGTCGACGTACATCTTCTCGATTATATTACTTTTGTTGATGGACTTTGTTTATTAACGCCCCTCCCTTACTAACGCCCCTTTCGAATAAACGCCCAGGGTAAAATTCGTTTGTTAAAATAAACGCCCAGGGCGTTTAATCGGTCATTTACAAAAAAAAGTTACAAAACGCCTTAAAACTCCTACTACTTTTAAATAGTCCACATATTTTGATTACTTATTATTCTATGGTCTTGGCTAGACCATAGTCCATAAAAATAAACTGGTCTGGAAAACCGAAAAAAAAATTCTTTGTGTTAATACTTTAAAGGAAGAAATTGTTATGAGAAGAAATAGTTGCGGGAAGAAAATGTTGCGAGCAAATTTTCGAAACTTTCGCGACTTTTTTTCCCGCAACAATTAATTTTTTTACAATTCGCAACTTTTTCTTTCAGCAACTTTTTCTTTTTTTTTGTTATTTTATAAAAGCATCCGAACAAGAATAACCCCGAGTTTGGCTGGTCCAATTGTCGTTTTTTGCAAAGATTTATCAGAAAAAGCAATGTCGGACAAAAGTGGCCAAATTCTAATGATGAAAATGTTGTCTGATATTGTTTTAAAAAGTTATCTCCTTGAAACAACGACAAACGCAATGTGCGAGAATATTCGTCTAAAAATATTTTTTACAAAATTGATCAACGTAGTTTCTAATCAATAAATATTGTTTCTTTTTTATTTTGTCTTGGTCTTTTTTGCCTTTATCAGAGGACTTCATAAACCACTTCCGTATGACAGCTTGCTTCTCTTCACCGTACGTTTTGAACTTCGTTTTTGAACCATTTTTGTATAAGTAAAGTTATATGAAGTTTACACCTTTCTGTGTACATTGAGGTATGAAAATATTAAAGTCTGGTCCGTAGAGACTGCTTATAAAAAAATCCGTCTCCGATTTTTCAAATAATCCGTAGTAGGATGTATTAATTTTGGAATTAATTGAATGGCCAAACGCTAAGTTGCTTGGAACGACAAGAAAAATTATCGTAAGTTCAACTTCACTCGCAACATTTTATGTACGCTACTTTTTATGAATGTCCTGTCTCTCAACATTTAATGTACGCAACTTTTTCTTATAAAGTTGCGAAAATAAAATCGCAACTTTCGCAACTTTTTCTTCCCGCAACAATTTCTTTCTTTATTGGAGTAGTCCACTCAAAATATAACTTTTCTTTATTAAATTCTCCATCATTTGTTTTGTATGATCGCGAGGTTTTTTTTAAAAAAAAGGTCCTATTGACTGATTTTTAGCTTTTTTTTTATTTTTTTCTTCTTTTTGCACACTTGGCGCGTGACGTCATATAAGGCGATTTGTTTGAATAGAGAATGTTCAAAACAAAAAAGTTAAAACAGTACTGGAGAAGAAAGAGAAGAGAGAAGTGTTATAAACAAATTATTTTTTAATCGAAGTCAAAAATGGTTTATTGCGCGGCAATTGATTGTTCAAACAGCTCTAGTAAGAGAAACGATGGAAAATTAAGCTTTTACAAACTCCCAAAAGACAAGAATATGAAGAAAATTTGGATAGCAAAGTTAAGAGAGCAAATTTACCCAAAGAAGAAAACATAGTGGTTTGTCATCATCATTTTGAAGAAAATTGTTTTCGAAGAGATCTAAAAGTATGTAAAAGAACTAAAAGTTAGATGTTTCTATTTTGTTAAGTTTGCTAGTAGCTAGTTAGCTAGTAGCTATTTTGTTAAGTTTGCTAGTAGCTAGTTAGCTAGTAGCTATTTTGTTAAGTTTGCTAGTAGCTAGTTAGCTAGTAGCTATTTTGTTAAGTTTGCTAGTAGCTAGTTAGCTAGTAGCTATTTTGTTAAGTTTGCTAGTAGCTAGTTAGCTAGTAGCTATTTTGTTAAGTTTGCTAGTAGCTAGTTAGCAATCTTACTCTCATTTTTTCTTTAGAATGAGTTGCTTGGGTTACCTACTAAGAGAATCCTCACTGAAGACGCTGTTCCAACTGTAGTTTCGTACAACAAACCATCTCAAAAACGATTGAGCAATGATAAACGACAAGAAACGTTCACAAAAGCCAGGTAAAAGCATCTTTATTTTAGCCAATAATTTTTTATATACTTATATATATATTCTTGCTGTTGAAATCAACGAACAGATGGAAGAACTGGACAGAGAAAATGAATATTTGACGAATTCTAAAGAATGCCAGACTGAGAAAGAATCAGTGGATGCATGAACACAAACAAATATCGCAATACCATTTTCAGTTACATACGTAGAAAGATCTGCACAGACCATTGACATATTCGAAACTAATACGCAGGCGAGCGAGGCTGACACGCAGTCAGAGTTTGATTTGGATACATCATTTCACACCGCAGATGAAACTGAATCTGAAGAGGACGCACAAATACCAGGAGAAGAAGAAAATCCACAAAAAATTACTTTTATCGTTTTCTGGCCGTGTTTATATCTACTCCTACAGCGTTGTCTCAGTTGTGCATCTTCTGCTGTCATTAGGAAGGTCATCGTTAAAGGATCGGCCCTATGTGTAAAGATTTTGTGTTTAAACGGCCATGAATATATATGGCGTTCTCAGCCAATGCAGAACAGATACTTTATAGGGAACTTGAAACTAATTGCGGCTGTGCTTTTCATTTCAAATACCGTAAAATGCCGTAATCAAGCGCAGCGCTTATCAGCGGTGATAGTAAGACTCTGGTACGTTTATCTGAGGATGCGCTTATAATCGAGTATAAAAAAAGTGAAAGGAAAAAAGAAAGAATAACTGAATAATTTTTTTCAATGATGTGTATTGCCCCATAAAGTTCATATAAAGTATAAAGTAAAATTGCTCTATATGCTTTAACTCTCCTCTCTTAATCTTCGTCAGTTGTTGAATCATCAGAAATATCAGAATGAACATCACTCTGTTCGTACTCAACACTATCCGAATCAGAGCATTCTGAATCCTCGTCACTCATTAAGTGGAATTCGCTTTCTGGTTTTGGCATAATGTAGTCTTCTAAACCTCGAATCTTAACAAGATGGTCTTCCGATCCGTCAAGGTTGTTCGAAATTCCACACTTCAAGAAAGACCTAACAATCAAATCTTTGTTTTCTTTTATTTTCGCCCAAGCGTTGGCAACCCACTTTGTAGTTAGAATACGTCTGTCACCTGCTGTCAATTTGTTGCCAAGGTACCAAAAAGCGTCGTGCTCCTCAAGGCACCTGGAGGAGGAATTGAACTTCCGTGTACATATTACATATATGCTGCAAAAATTCATAAAAACTATATCCGTAACAAAATTAAAGAAAGAGAAAAAATCTTGTATTTTAAGTGAAACAAAACCTTCATTTTTTCAATTTCATTGTTTTCGATATCTCCTTCCCCTAAACGTGCTTATCTAAGGGTGCGCTTATAAACGGGAATAAAATTTTGGTAAGGATTTTGTGCGCTTATAACCGGGTGCGCTTGATTACGGCATTTTACGGTACTTATCGAAAACTCAGCAAATATTTTGAGATCCTTGACATTGGATTTCAAAATCTTGGTACTATAAGATCAATGAGAGGTACATGTATGGGATAACTAATGTAGCATGGCAAAAGGTAGTAGGTAGTTTTCTATATCTAAAAAATAATCTTCGTCCATGCTTTTTTAAAAATAAATTTTGTGGAAAACAGACAAACTGTAATTAATAAAGTTTGCCTTGCTTTACCAAATGTAAACAAGGTGTTAAGTTATTTCAGGTGTCAAGTTATTTCATGATAGTACTCTAACCGTTATGTTCCACTGTATTTATATATGTCGGTACCGGCACTTTGTGAGAGTTTGGTTATAGATTCAATATGGCGTTAGAAGCCGCGTGCTTATTCTCTTCATAACTGGTGCAAACTGTTGTTTACCAGGTGTACAATTTTAAGAACTGACAACAACCCGAGGTGTATCGATCAACTTCTCTTAACTTGAAACTTTTTTGATACCTACTAACAATGCAATCACGGCTTGATTATTCACAGTTGAATAATCTTTCAAATTGTTTTTAGAAGATTTTTACAGCGTACCTACCCAGATAAATATTTCAACCCGTCTGTATAACATGGTGATTTTTCTTGAGCTTCAACTGTCTTTGTGTACTTTTAAAATGATTAAATAGTTTATCACATAACTTTGTTGTAAATAGTGATGATGCAGGTTTTATTTCTTTAGTTTGAAGTATGTGTTAGAAAATAGAACAGTACTCTCAGGTGCTTAATACAAGTGGGGGGACGCTTATTAATTTTCAAACAATTTTTCCACCTCCTTGGCCCTATAAGACCCCCACATTTATTAATTTTGGTCAAACTGAGTGTCATGCATGGAAAGTGAGATCATGATTTTATACGGTGTGTTTCAAAAAAAAATGCCATTGCAGTGTACAGACGTTTCGAAACAATATTGTTTTACATTTAATAAAATTCATTTAATGTTCAAAACAATTTTGTTTTACTTTTTATAAACTTCTATTAATGTTCGAAACAATATATGTGTGAGTGAAATAGGGTACAATCTCTACGACAAACGTGTCTTAAATAATGTCATATAAGGAAAATAAAGATATATATAGCTTAAATACGTCATCATTTGTTGTAAGAATGCTTAGGTGATCTAGAAATTATGGAAAACTCTACAGTTGATGTATTTAGTGAAAAGTGAAAGAAAAGGAATATTTTATTTATTTACTTTTAAATAAAAACATCTCTATAGGCAAAATTTAAAAAAATAGGATTTTAATCGTAAATAGAAAATGTTAAGACCACCACTTGTATTAAGCACCCAAGAGTATTGTTATATATATAGGAATTTGAAAAGAATTTCTCAGCATCTCCAGTTTTTAATTTTGTTAATAATGATTTCATTTCATTTAAAAGAACTTCTGTAGTAGCTATTTTAAAGTCTCTTATATCTCTTTCTATTATTATTGGATATAAGGTTTACAAAAAAAAATTTGTAAAAGGCTTAATCGATCAAATATTTTTTATTCTGCAAGTGTACGTCTAGCAGATTCTTAAACGTGTTTAGCGAGGCTGCGTTAATAACTTTGTGCGGTAGATTGTTCCATCGATCAATCGCACGCATCGTGAAGAAGTTCCTTTTCAGCTCGAGACGACAGTGCTGCTTCCTCAGTTTAAAATGATGACCTCGGGTGATAACTCGATTTTCGGCATTAAAAAGTTTTGATGTACATTTGTAGTACCCTTTAAACCATTTGAATATCTCTATGAGATCACTGCGGATAAATCTGAAGCGCATGCTTGGTAATTTGAGACGAGAAAGACGATCCTCATAAGGAAGGTCTCTCATTCCCGGAACTTGCTTGCTGGCTCTCCTAAGGCTCTTCTCAATGCGTCTTTTATCTTGTAGCAATCTCGAATTGATGACAGCTCCACAGTATTCGAGATGTGGTCGGACTAGCGTGGTGAATAGAAGTTTGAAAGACTTTCCATCCATAAATGTAAATGTTCTTCTTATGAGACCAAGTAGTTGATTTGCTTTGTTGACTTGGTTTTTTATATGATGGGAGAATTTTAATTCGGAGTTGACAGAAACACCTAAGTCGCGTTCGCATTTGACAGTTTTGATATCAACTCTTTTTTAAATGTTATGATCGTACATTGAATAGGTGTTTTGTTTATTACTGTTACCGAGATGTAGAACGGCACATTTCTCAGTATTAAACACCATCCCCCATTTTTTAGCCCAATCTATTAGAATATCAATATCATTTTGGAGATGAAAATGTGATACGACTGAGGAGAGAACGCAATATACTTTTGTGTCATCAGCAAATAGTGCAGCTGTCGATGATATGACATTAGGGAGATCATTGATATAAACAATGAAGAGCAATGCGGCTAAGACTGAACCCTGAGGTACTCCGCTCTTTACTGCTTTCCAGTCAGAGTATGTCCCATTCACTACAACTCGTTGACAACGGTTAAGTAGAAAGACCTTGATCCATCTCAAAATTGCACTTTCAATCCCGTAAGCTTTTAATTTCCTGACCAGGCTAACGTGGGGAACTTTATCAAAAGCCTTTTGAAAATCAAGATAAATATTGCCAATAGAAAACCCTTCATCAGGAGCTTGTGTCCAACTATTTAATACTGTTAAAAGATTTGTGGCACATGAATGTTCAGGTTGGAAGCCGTGTTGGTAACTACTAAGTAAATCATGTGTTAGGAGATGGGATAACAGATGATCCTTAATAATCTTTAGCCACAACAGATGTAAGACTGATTGGATGGTAGTTTGAGGCTTGTTTCTTATCTCCTTTTTTAAACAGTGGCATTATGTTGGCGTCCTTCCATGCTTGTGGAAGTTTTCCAGTGTTGAGAGCGTCTATAAATATGGTAGATAGGTGTTTAGATAGTTATTTTTTGGTTTCCTTCAGAACGCGTGGGTGTAATCCGTCCGGTCCAGGCGATTTGTTAACATTCAGAGAAGACAAGTACTTGTTGATGTTTTCAGGCGATAGGAAGGTTAACATTGTTAGCTAGAGGAGGTACATAACAGTTTAACGAGAAGTCTAAGGGGGTAGAGTTGCTTTGCTGTGTGAAAATACTTGAAAAGAAAACATTAAAGCTAGTTGCCTTTTCTAGATCGGTTCTTGCAATAATATCATTGTAGTGGATATCTGGGAAGAAATTTTTGGTTGGTGTTTTGGATTTTGCATATGAATAGAACGCCCTAGGATTGTCTTTGATGTTGTAGGAGATATTTTTCTCAAATTCTTTAATGGCTGATCTGCAAGCGGATTTTGCTTGATTTCTCGCTCTGCAATAATCTTGGTAAGTTGATACATTTTTATTTGATAGGTAGATGCGATATTTATAACTTTTTTCCTTCAGTTTATGTATGACAGTTCGTGTTATCCACTTCGGGTTATGTTTTTTCGTTATTATTTTTTTTGGAATGTTTTTATGTATCGCTTGTTGCTAGTGTGCTGAGTAAAGAATTCCAATTATCAAAGTGTCAAGGGAAGAGTCAGCGTTATTTATAGACAGTTTGTTGTTCATTTTTTCGTAATCCCCTTTATTATAATTATATTTGAATAGTTGATCCTGATTAAAATTTGATTTTGTCAGAAGTTCAAAGGATAGAAGTTGATGGTGATTCTTTCCAATTGGTGGTAAGTGTGAGAGAGAAGTGATCATGTTCTGTTCACTGGTAAAAACGAGATTGATTGTAGTAGCATTTTGCGTGCGTCTCAGGTGTGTCGGGTTAAAAACATGCTGATATAAATGAGACTCGCGAGTTGAATCGAGGAATTGTTCGGATTTAGATGAGTGTGGTATAGGGTTTGCATTGTTTGTCCAGTTTATATCTGGGAAGTTGAAGTCTCCCAGCATAAGGACATTTCGATATTTACGGCAGCAGGTTATAATGTGTTTGTTTAATTTGTCATTGTTCTCTTCATTGCTGTTAGAAGAACGGTAGTATGTTAAAACTAGAAGTTTGTAATTTTTAAATCTAATTTCACAACACAATGCTTCACTTGGTAGTTTGTCTAATTCTATTTTCGAAGCTTCGGTGGAGTCAGAGATGTAGACAGTGATTCCTCGATGGCAGCTTGCATCAGAAAAGTTTGTTAAAGTTTGGTAGTTTTGTATTGCGAGTTTGCTGGTGTGAACATTGTAACGTGAATTTTTCGGTAGTGTCTCAGTCAACGATATGACATGCGGGTTGTGTTGGATCAAAATAGCCTTTAATTCGTTAAGTTACGTTATTCATCAGAGAGTCGATATTTGCATAGAGAATTTTGAAACTTGTACTTAATGGTTTTCTAGGTCTGAAGTTGACCCATTTTAGTTTTGAGGAAGTTTTGTAGGAAGTTCTTTCTTTCTTCTCGGCTCCTTGACAATTATTGGTGCTAGCGGAGGGCCGGTGATCCGATAGAACCATTCTTTCGATGAATCGTTTTTTATAAGATCATTTTGTTCGTTGATTTTTGTTTTAAGGAGATCTCGTTCTCGTTTATTTCTGTCATGGTTTATGAAGATTTTGGCCATTTTGTTTTTCACGTTAATTGATTTTGACATGACTTTAGACTTGGTCTCTAATCTTTTAAATGAGACAAGAAGCGGTCTAACTCTAGAATGCATTTTGTTTCCAAGCCTTCTAACGTTATCAATTTCTGTTTTTTCAATAATGACATTACCGTTTCCGCTGAACAGATCTAAACAGTTTTTAACTTTGTCTTCTTTTTCAGGTAAGTTGTAAATGACTACGTTCCAGTCTCTAACTGAGTGGTGCAGATGTGTGGGCGGTGTTTGAGTTGATGTATGTGGTATAGCTTTAAGATCTGAAATTCCGTTGATACCGTTAGTTTTTTTAGTAAGTGATTTCTTCGATTTTTTTATTTACATTAGAATATGACTTGGTGGCTTCGGCATATGAACTTTGTATTGCAGATTGACCAGCATTAATATTTTCGGTTAGTTTATCAATTTTGGTTTCCACTCCCTTTAATTTGTCAAAGACGGAAGATATCATGTTAGTTTGGAGGCACTTAATATAGCACGAGTCACAGACCCAGAAGAGACTAAATTTAGCAATTGCCTCGTAGGCATCTTTTGAAATGTTTTGGCAATCTATGTGGTGCCAGTAGGCGCATACATCGCATTCAATTGCTAGGTTGTCGTCTTTGGTTATTTGCCCGCATAATTTGTCTTTGTGTCCGGGACAGATTGAGAAGTCCATCATTTTCGTTGCAGTGAAGTGAAGACAGGTTTTTTAATCACGGATGCTTTTAGTTGTATAGGGTAAAGTAGGTTTTTGTTATAAGGTATGGTGTATTAAATACAAATATATACGACGGTAGAATAGTTTGATAATTACTCAGGTGCAATAGGGATGGAGAGCCACAAATCAATCTTCCAATTAGAGATAATTATGAACGGAAGTTCGCCTTAAAAAGGATTTTAATTGGTAGATAATTTCTTGGTAATTGCGCTCAGCAGTTGTAAGGGAAAATATATTGATAAATGAAATATGTTATAACAATGATATGGAAAAGTATAGGTTTCCCACACTCAAAAATCCTATTTCTTCGGGATATGAGGCAGTCCCCTGGGGTTACAACCCAAGCTTCCGAAAATCCTCAACAACTCGGAAAATGATTGATGTTGAAAACTTGTAGATTTGAGGGATGTGAAAAACCGCAACAAGGAACAAACAATAGAAACTATGACAAGTACACCTGCAATGTGAAGCGTCTTATGGCAAATGTCTTATCTAAAAGATAAGATAGAAAGCGCAAATAATCACTCACAAAATCCTCAATACTCTGAACCGCAAAAACACGTCCTTTGCATCAGCGATGGAGATTCATTGATTCTATCTATTGTACAATTTCTCCAGGAAAACACGCATTAATTGAAAATTCGGCTAGAGTTTCTGCAGCAATCGTCTTTACATCAGACACCAAATCATTAAGTTGCAGATTGTTTTGGCTCTCTGTAGAATGTTTGTGTTTCTCATGTCTTGTTAGGCCTCCTTTTGTTTGTAGGTTTTATTTTTACAAATTCCGCACTTGGGAGACTCCAATTTCAATTGTTTGCTATCTAAAACAAATATAATACATATATATATAAGTTTATTACGAAGTGTGTCCTTATAAATGTTGTTGTTTTTTCTTGGCTCTTCTTGTTTGGATTTATTCTTTCCAGTATTAACGTAAACGATGGAAAAGAAAGCTAAAGAAAAACTCACCTCTATAAATGCATTTATTATCAAAATCCTGTTGAAAATCTGGATTTTATTTGTTGTTTGTGATAACACTTAAGATTGTGTCAAGCATATCTCCAGTGAAATATTCTTTTGAAGACGCCATTTAAAAAATTGCACTAGATTTGTTCACGTGTGTCTATTTTTTTTGAGCTGATTAAGTTGTAGCTCTAAAATGTTACAGGCTCACTTTTCTCTTTGCTGATTTTGTCTGGTCAGATCCCAAGGTTCTTAGGGGTGTGGATGCACTCTCTTTAAAAACCTGTCCATTGCGCCTACCTGCCATCTGTTGCCATTACGGAATAGCGAACGAACTGTTGTTGATGTTACACCCTGAATCTGTAAACTGTATTGTTGTTTGTGCTGCAAGGAGCATTTGAAATAATACTATTTCCACTTAATAATACTATACTAATTAATTTTGAAACTTATTTGATTTTTTTATGTCATTAAATTATCAAGGCCATTCTGCGGCACCCCTAAGCCTGCGTCATGGCACCCACTTTAAAAAACCCTGCTTTAAGGTACCTCCTATTGTTGTTTTGAAGCAATAAGATTCTTAATAGGGTTAAGTTTGGGTTTATAGTAGTGTTTGTGGTTAGCCTTATGGAATCTCATTGCAGCGAGAGGTACTTTAAGTAAATAGTTCCACAGCTTATTTCAACTCCTTTTTATTTACATGTAAATATTATCACCCTCACAAAATCGGTCAATCAATCAATCGATCATATTTTTTCTCAACACAAGGTACAATAAGAATCCATTCAGAAATAATATAGAATACAAACTGTGATAAAGTAAATCAGTTCCGAAGAAAATTTAAATCTATGTAAATAAATATATTACTAAACTTGTGTGCGAGAGGCACATTACAAATAGTATCCGAACTAATGACCTTGTCAACCCCATTTCACGGTAGTAATTTAGAGACAAATTCGCGACACATCAATAATTTAGCCTTCTTTAATTTGTTTGTCTAGATTAGATTGAATTTAAATTCGGTGTTGGCTAAAAAATTATCATGGTTGTTGCAATTGGTTTTGAGGGTAGCGCAAACAAACTTGGTGTTGGTATTATTAAAGATGGTGTTGTGTTGTCAAACCCAAGGCATACCTATATTACTCCACCTGGACAGGGTGAGATATTCTAAAATTAATTTTAAATATAATGAGGTTTTAATATGTTTTAAACCCAAGTAACCGGGATCAATTTTAATTACTTATATTTTCAATTGAATTCTATTTTTATGTTACTTGCTGTAAAATTAATTTTTGTTTACTATGTATATATATAACTTTAATTAAAGTCAAAGTCCTGACTGATTTTGACACTTGGTTTAGGTTTTCTACCCAGAGATACTGCTAAGCATCACCAGAAGCATGCATTGGATGTGTTGCAACAGTAGGATTTCATAGTTTTCTTGATCGTAAAGTATATATATTCAGAAATAATTCTCGGATTTTTGAAATTTAGGAAAATTTTCTTTCCAAGGTCAGGCCATGAAATAAGTGCCGGACACCAGTCATTGACCGGTACAAAATGGTATTTGACCGGAAGAAAATTTGGGTCAACCGAGAAGAAATCTATTCAAATTAGAGTCAGTTAGATTTGACCAACACGATAAAAATAACTATTTCAGGTCCTGCAAGGTGCAAGCACCCACTTATATATTTAGGGAATCGAACTGTGGATCTCTTGGTTTTTAGGTACAATGCTTAGACCACTGAGCTACTGCAGCTAAAAACTATTAGTTATATACCGGGCAACTAACAAGGGTGCAGAAATTAATTTTGTCACTTTTGACTCTGCGGTTTTGAATATGACTAGGTCTCACAAAATAAACAAGGATTTTACATATGCTATGATTCGAACTTTAAGAGTGGAATTTTATTTTCTTAAAGCATAAAAATAACTATGTATGATAAGCAATAACTGTTTCAGCTTTTTTTTACTGGTTCTAGAGCACTCACTGAAGCTAATATCAAACCAGAAGAAATAGATTGTGTATGCTTTACTAAAGGTAACAATAACATTTATTTAATTATTTTCTTTGTATATTTGAAGAGTATTAAGTTTGCAAAAGTCACTTTTTGATTTTACCTCTTCAACAACTATTCCTTGGTGTTTTGAGAGGCTGTTCAAAGAGTTTCTCTCATTTGAAAAGATTTTTAAGTTGTGAACAGAAAATGTTTATATATATAAAACAATTTAATTGTGTACTTGAAGCAAACTGGAATAAGAGGTTAAAAGTCATAATTCTTAAAACAATATCAATGTTATATGATTGGATTGTTGATTGTTGTGGTTAAAGAAATAGCAAATAAGCAAATAATGATTTAACCAAAGGCTTTTTTAACCAATCAGTTTTTACATCCATCCATTACCGTCATCGGAAATTTTCATGAAATGTACTTCTCAATAGCATTGATTTGTTTTTCTAGGACCAGGAATGGGAGCACCGTTAGTTTCCACAGCAGTGGTTGCACGCACCGTGGCACTGTTGTGGAACAAACCTTTGGTTGCAGTGAATCATTGTATTGGACGTATCCTATCTAAAAACGTTATCACATGTAAATGTGGGACTGCAAATTATTTCTTGGGCTGAGCAATTGTAAATAGTGGCAATTCTGTCGTCGTTTCGGTCAGAGAAATCACAAATCAATTTGTTAATTCTTGTATGACTGCTTTTGTAAGATCTTTTATCCTTATATTTTGTTTGAATGTAGAATTAGTGAGAGGAATATGCCTCCATTGTTTTTAAACTTACACTTTTGCAACGATCTTCTTGAGAATTTCGTGTGTTTTTCTCTTGAGTATTGTGATATTCGCACTTGACTTGCGACAAAACAGATATCGAAATGGGAAGGCTTATTACAGGGGCAGTTAATCCAGTGGTTTTGTATGTTAGTGGTGGGAACACACAGGTAGGAAATTGTCAACACAAAGATCTTTGTTCCTTGATTGTCTCGGAAAAATGGTTAGATGAAACCTTTTTCTGTTGTAAATTGAGCTTATCGTACTAGTACGTTTCTATTTTTTAATCACAGGAAATATCAAAAGTAACTTAAACACGTAACTTTAACTGACCAATTAATTGTGTGTTATCCAAAGGTTATTGCATATTCAAAACACCGCTATCGTATCTTTGGCGAAACAATAGACATGGCCATTGGAAACTGTTTAGATAGATTCGCTAGGGTTTTAAAGGTGATTTATATTCTATTACAAATATTTATCTTGAAGGTTTATTCTAAAGAAGACTATTTATTTGTTATTTATTAGCAATTCATATTAATACACCATGTGTGTGTAATCTATGTCCATAGATTGAAAAGAACAATCCTGTTTGTCTAATAATACATCCACCTCCTTTATTAATTTGCATTAGGATGTTTTTGACATTGATGACAATATTTAATCTTTAAACATTCCGTGGACTCCGTTGTGGTTTTGTTAACCTGCTTTCTGCTATTTTTCTAACGTTTAGACAACAAGAATATTAGAAACTAAATTTGGTATAGTTCCTTCAGAAAAGTAATTTTCCAGTAATTTTTCATTATATTTCATTGAAGTATTAAATAAAACATTTATTTATAAAATAAATATTGCTTCATCAACGTAAATATTTGTACATTTTTGTGTTCAATAATTTTCATAGTTGTCAAATGATCCCAGTCCTGGATACAACATCGAGCAAATGGCAAAGAGGTGAACAATATATTATCATTATGTTAATGTTTATTTATAGTAAAAAGATTTTGCTTTTAGAGGGAAGCAGTTTATTGAACTTCCTTACACCGTGAAAGGAATGGACATAAGTTTTTCTGGTATACTTTCTTTCATTGAGGTAAAGATGTTTCAAACTACTATCTATAGTCTTTTTGTTGAAATTAATACAAAACAAAAATCTTTTTAATATTTTGCTTTCGTTACTTTTTTATGCTCGAAATATGGTTAACAATGACAAAATTCTTGATACCTATGTATATCTATAGTGCAAGATTTAAGTTATTCAAATTTTTTTTGTTTCTTTTTCTCTGGATATCAATTTGCATGTTTCGTAGCTTGCAGCTGACCGTATGTTGAAGAATGGTGAATGTACCGCAGAAGATCTCTGTTTTTCTCTACAGGTTCTCATATCATCCAATAAGACGTTGTTGAAACATTAGTTAGCTAATTATTGCTTCATTAAGTGCATTGTTAACTATCCTAATTTCTTTGGAAAAAAATTTGTAAATCTTTGCGCATCCCATTTTAAAACAATGTGTTATTAAGCAAATACCAGTTTTGAAACATGCATTTACGAATTGAGATTTTGTCAAAAAATATTTAGTTAAAAGCAATAATGTGGAATTTCTGGAAATATCGATGCAAATACATTATTCAAGCCAACCGTATAAGAATTGTTTTTCAAAAATGGTGACTATAGCATGTGCTACATTATCATTCTTAATTCTTTTTTATAGGAAACTTTATTTGCCATGCTGATAGAAATCACAGGTACTGCGTTCATTTTATCATTGCAAATTTTTTAATACATTTCATATTTTCAATATATTTATAGACAGAAATTTTTAACGAATTTATTATTATGCGAATTGCTATTTTTTTAAGAGTTATTTAACTCAAATTTATGTCAATTATATATAAATAAATATCTATAAATTATATATCAATTGAGAATAAATAGATTTGAGTTTGAGGTATTGTCTTTTCTCTTTATACTCATAATCCATTTGCTTTATTACCCATAATCCATTTGCTTTATTACCCATAATCCATTTGTTTTATACCCGTAATCCATTTGCTTTATACCCATAATCCATCTGCTTTATACATTGTTTTGTTTGCTTTGTACAGAGCGAGCGATGGCTCATTGCGGATCCAACGAAGTTCTCATTGTGGGTGGGGTGGGATGTAAGATTCCATTCCTTTGCTTGATGTTTCTTAACTATTTTTTCTGCTGACGATGACAATAACATTTAGTATGCGAGGTTGAGTGTACAGTATTTCTGGTGCCTTGTTTTAATCTCTACCAGCTTCTGGTATTTTTGTTGACCATAAAGTTGCATTCGGCACGACACAATTATTTTATTGCTTTGTAGATTATTTAGGGAAAGCAACAATGCTACACTTTTTAGGGAAAGCAACTATGCTACACTTTTTAGGGAAAGCAACAATGCTACACTTTTTAGGGAAAGCAACAATGCTACACTTTTTAGGGAAAGCAACAATGCTACACTTTTTAGGGAAAGCAACAATGCTACACTTTTTAGGGAAAGCAACAATGCTACACTTTTTAGGGAAAGCAACTGCTACACTTTTTACTACTACGATTTTAAAGATATTCAAGTTTATTTAAATGGGTTACTAATGGTTTTGATGGTTTGACATTATTTTCTTCTTGCGAAAACTTTACTCTTAAGTGAAGGTCCCATTTCATTTAAAATGTTATTTTTTGTTTTATTATTCCTACGTTGCATTATTACAATCTTTCCTTGATTTTGTTTAGGTAATAAACGCTTGCAAGAAATGATGGGTATACAGTTTAATATACTCGTGAAATATACTAATTATGGTGAAATGTTTCCTTTCGCAATATGAACTTGATTCTTCACTCAAAGTATGAACATCAGTAAGATTATAAACGTGTCTTTATGAGTCGTCAATTTATTTCAGGTATCATGGCGGAAGAAAGAAACGCTATTCTCTTTGCAACTGATGAACGGTAGTTTGGTCATTAGCATTGACTTAAAATTATGCATAGATCCGTCAATAATTATGCATATCTTCGACAGTAATTATACACTTGTTCAATGTAATTATGCAAAACTACAACAGTATTTATTCACTTTATCACAATTATGTATTCTTGTTAGTGTAACTAATCTTTTGCCAGATTTTCACGCTTTACTTCATTTAGGTTTTGCATTGATAACGGTGCGATGATCGCCCAAGCCGGTTGTGAAATGTTTCGTACAGGTCACGTGACACCAATCGAAGACACGTGGTGCACGCAAAGGTAGAGAGTATATTAATAGCGCTGTTGAGGCTGAACATTTGAAGGATAACCATTAAATTTTCTGTCTCGTCGATATAAGTTCTGAAATGCTAAGAAAAGTTGCCGTTGAATGATTATTGAGGGTTAGGAGACACTTCTCTGTTATGTAGGTTTCGAACGGACGAGGTTGAAGTTACCTGGAGGGATTAATCGTTCCGTAGAATACTGTAAGATGATCCGTAACCATTCTGCAATATACCACATCGCAAGGCAGTTCATTGGTTGCAAATTTAACAGTGAGGCTGGAGTGACAGGAGTTGGCGTTCGTTGACGAAATTTTATACATCGAATATGTAAAAATAATGGACGAAATACCCGCTAGAATGAACGTGATCCTTTTTATTCTTGCGCGTTGCAACAAATGAAGATTATTTCACGGGTGTATCTTTCAAAATTAATTTCATCAATAGGCGGCACCAAGGGTGCACAATACTAGTCGTCTTATGAGGAGAATTCTTAGGCGCGTTTAAGTACTACAGACTGCACTTAAACTCGACCGTTTTGCCGGACGAGATGAACAAACATTTTCTATATATAGCGTTGTTTTGAACTCACTTAGGGGCTGTTCATATGGAAAAATTCCAACACGTTTGCCGGGCTATCCTACCTAGCAAGGTCTTACCTTTTGAGCATTTAAAAATTTGTTTTCATTTCGTTGATAGGAGAAAACTAACTAGCCTGGTTGCCGAGATCTCGATTGGCTGAAGTGAGAGATCTCGATTAGCTGAAGTGAGATCTCGGGAAAAGGGCTGCAAAAATAGATAATATCTTCAACTCATGAAATTAAATGAGGAATAAACTATCAATAATCGATATTATATAGAATTACTATTATTAATAAAAGAAAGCTGTGATATCTACAATTACTGCTTTATTATGTTTTTAAACAAAACACTTAATAGTTGTTTCATTGAATGACACCTAATTCTTGAAGGGTTGCTCAATGTTACCAATATATTTAATACCGGGACAATACTGCTTGTTGCAAAAAATACCCTTACCTCGGGGCGCTTATTCGGCAGGGCGTTAATTCCGTCACTAGGGAACCCTTAGCTTTTGATCTATCTGATCTTGCAAACGAAGATTTGAGCGATTATAAAAGTTCAAAAACATGCAGTTACTATATACAAGGATGGCTAAACTTTCTCATGAACTTTCCTGAAGTTCATTTTGTTTGTTTAAAGGTGAATGCGGTCATTCGCAATTTCTAAGTTAAAAAAAATTGGATCTGTATTCGAAAAGGCAATACTAAAGTAAAAACTTGCCATTGTATGGCAGGAATGGGACAAACGCGTCATCATGTAGTCACAGCATCATTTAGGATTGAGGGTGCTGTTAGATTGGGTTTAACAAATCCGTCATGCACTAGAAATGAAAAATATTGATTCAAATTGTGGGATAATATGAAAAGCAGTTTTCGTGATTATTCCCAGCCGGCACAAAGGCGTCTAAAATACGTCTTTAAGACGTCTTTCCGTGCGGATCTTCCTGTGACGAAGGTTAAATAACCAAGGCATTTGTTTTCTTTATTTTAAGAAATATATAGGTTTACTTTCAAGTATGGTTAAAATTGGGTCTCTTTTGCCTTTTAGTTGAATTTAGCACTATATGTTCTTTTTAAATTTTTATTAAATTCAGTTTTTATTAAAAAGATGGTCTACGTACCCCCTGAAAATCTTCCCGCCATTTTTAAAGAATAAAACAGACGTTTATTTTTTGTCTAAATAACGTCTAAAAAATGCTAAGCTAGTTAGCTTAATAAATTTCACAATGCAAATTCAACAATTAAAAACCTCAATTCAGTGCCGGAATTTTACCGCTTTTTTAAAACTGGTTTACTTTGCTTGAAGAATTTTTTGTTATTATTTTTTTGCAATACAATTAATTGATTATTCCAGTGCTTTATAACGGTTAAGCTTTTTGCAGTAACTTCTTCATAATAGCTTGAAAAGATTTGCAAAATACTTACTTTTTTTATATAAAACACTTACTCGAGCGTTTTATTTTATTCATTTTTTCTTCTTCGGGGTCTGTGTGTGAAAGTGGAATCGAAAATGAAAGTGAATTACACGAACACTAATATTATTATAAGTATCAAAGTAAAATAATAACCTTAACAAAGTCTGCCAGTTTGAGTTTCAAAAACACTATGTTGAAATAAAGTTAACAACCCTTTTGTGTGTTTGATGTTTAAAAGTCGTGTAAATAAACGAGCAATCTGCGAACTGTTGTTTGTTTAAGACATTGTTCACATGAATTGTATCGATCATTGTGAGGAATTTCCCTTCGCTCAGTAAATATATTAACTTCTAAAACCACTATCTTTAGGAACGAAAGGTTTCCTGCAGAAGATAAACTTTTTTGTGATATTGTAAGGTTAACAACAACAACAGATTCATGAACAAAAGAAAGAAGTTCACTAAAATATATAAAGTTTTAAACATGAAAATCTACACGAAAACCAAATACCTTTATTTGTCTGTTTTCCTTGATATGATGGATTTTTGAAAGAAAAGCATTCTGCAAATCCACTAATAAAATCGTGAAGATTTTATTAGTGGATTTGCAGAATGCCGTTCTGTCAGTCGCCGATCTGCATCTGAGCCCCTACAATTCAACCGTTTTATGACACGTTCGTTTCTTAACTACCATTTGAACACTCAGCGAAAAGTCTCGCAAATCATACAAAAAATGTGCGATGCTGCAAAATTTCAGTAGCGGAAATTTCCATAGATTACAACCAACCCATTTTTATCCCGGGAAAGGAATTTCCCATTTCGTCAGAATAAAGAATATTCTTGAATCTTTTTTAGGGAACTTACCCCTTTGATTGACAACTTACTATGAAAGAAAACGAAAGTTTATAACTTTATAAAAGACTCGCTTTAAGCATTTCAAAATCAAAAAAGTTTTAATTCTCGCAAATCAAAAGACAAAAAAATAAGAGAGAGATAAAAAAATATTCATCAATTTTAAAGTTCTGCTGTCAAGAAAAGATAGCTGTTTAAACATAGTTCAACAATATGGATAAAAAGACAAAGATTAGACTGGGTAAGATAATTTGGCGTGAAAAATGGAATTCAGCATATATGTACATATTAAATAATCCGCTAAAACTAAAGCATGCAACTTTCTCGATAGGTGGAGCAGCTTTGTTGATTGCTGGTTTCATATGCGCGATTGTATTTATCCTTACTTCCAAAGATAAAAATTCTGCAAATCCGTTAAATAAAAACAGTGGAGCGAAGGAAACATATGGCAGGAGTGGTTTTTCCAAGTTTTGCCAACCAAAAGATTGCATGTATGCCAACAGATTTTTCTATTACCTTGCGGATGATTTGCAAAGAGATCCCTACAACCTTTCGATTGTGAAAACGCTGAAGTGTCAAATCGTGAGTTTCCTTTCAAAGTTATTTATTATCTTTCATAAATTAGCTGAAGAATAATACACGTATACAAGAATCATTCTCTAATTAGATACAAATTAGAAACAACTTTGCATATTTTATGACTTTCTGTTGAAGTATTCTTTTTCCCTTTTAAAAAACCCTACATCCGAATATACTAGCCTTTGTTTGTTTCTGCAGGGAAATGAAATATTCAAGGAAGAAAAGCAAAACTTGAACGCATCAAGCTTTCCCCCGGGTGTAGTTTGTCAATATTTCACTGGAGAGAGTTTTAGAAAGACACCACGGTTAAACCAACACGCAAAAGTGAGAGGGAATCGTTCTTATTTGTTCTTTTAAAGCCGTTTGTTTTTAATTTTCAGATTCGAGAAACGTTGCTGTTTTATGAAAATCTATTGCTTGAACTGCTCGCATCGGTTAACGAAATTGTTAAAGACCAACATCAATTAATTTCAAACTTTAACGATATTGAGACTGGGATAAAGTTGCTTTACACGCGCGTACAGCTGTCTATCGTTGTAAGAATCTTTATGTAGAATAGTTTTATCGACAAGAACTTTGCCTGATATAATAGAACTCCTTTGTTGCGGAAATAACCTAGTAAAATATAACTTTTTTTGAGTAGATTTTTGTTGTAGCAAACAAACGCTTGCAATGTAAATAATTTCATTGTTTAGAAGTACAACGCGTGTGAATGTGACTTTTCGATGAAAGTTAAGGAAAAGCACGTTCAAGACTACCGCAGTTTGCGACAGAAGTATAGTGGAAGAAAAAGCGCATTTGTGGTTCTCAAACAACTGGAGTTGGTGCACCGTATGATGAAACGGATCGTATATGTACATCAAAAACAATTTTTTGTAAAGAAAAAATGCTAGAAATTGCCGTGTCCCTACAGTTGCCTAGGTAACTTATATAGGACTAATTTTCAATTTTTTTGTGGCAAATGTTTAGCTTTCGTATTAAATCTTTCGATCATTTAGCAGCTTCAAGCTGGAAGTTTTTGAAATGAAACCTTTTGCGTACTTCATTATTTCGTACTTATTTATGTACATATTTATTTGAACACAGATTTTATATAATAATAATATTTTTTATTTATTTATTTATTCAACCATCAACAAAAAGTGGAAATAAACAAGAAACATTATTACCCCAGTACGAATAATCTACTCAAATATAATACCAAATATATATAAAATAAACACTACTACTTTCTTGTTTTTCTCTCTCCTCCTCTCATGGTTAGAGTCATGTAGAAACTCAGAGCTTTATTATCAAGCCCCTTTTGTTGGTAATGCTTCATCAGGAACAAACATATATTTAAAAAAATATCATTCCGCTATCTAAGTTGAGGATTTTTATTTCTAGACAAAACATTTAAAAGCGTTTTATCTTGGATGCAATTCTTTACCAGCTAGAAAATGTTTCCAAATATTAGGTTCTCGAATTAAAATTGAGATTTTCGATGTTCTAAACGATCCAAAGACTTGATATTGATTTGTTCTGAAACATGTGCATACCGTAAATGACCGATCTAACGCCCACTTCCGAACTGACGCCCCTCCCGAATAAACGCCCAAAGTTAAAGTTAAATTTTTTAACTAACACCCACTCCCGATTAAACGCCCATTTCCGAATAAACGCCCAGGTCCATAGAGAAAAATTAAAATAAACGCCCATGGGCTTTCATTTGATTCACAGCAAAATTAATACTACTTTCTTTAATCTTTAAAGTGTGGATATTTTGAAACAGTTTCACTAATTTTAAGCGTAAAATGTTCATATAAGTTACTCTTTTCATTCAGTTCGCTAAACAACACATCTGCGATCTTCTTGCTCTTGGTGTAGCACAAGTACGTTCTAGGCACAACTAGTCCAACTTCTCTGTATCTTTTCCCAGTGACTCGAACTTCGACCATGTTTTGTGAGTTTGATTCTAAGAATTGCACTAATAACTTTGATAACTCTATCGGAACATGGCCTACTTTACTGTTCATCTTTGTCTCACCTTTTTGTAAACACAGATGGCATGCTTGTCATGTTCTCTCGCTTCTTCTCGTTCGTCTTTGCGGCAAACTAGGATTTCTCTTTGGAAATATCAAAGCAGCACCACGGCGGAAAATTGTTCAGTGGATTCTCGAATCGTGGTCACATTTATCGAAAGAAATGATCGCAAAGTCGTTCAAGGTTTGCGCCCTAAATCTCTCAACAAATGGCTCTGAAGATGACCAAATACATTGCTTTAAGGAGGGTACGACTTGTGAGGCAGGAGCAGAAAAGTTAAAAGCACAACTAGCTGTAACGACAAACGAGAAGATAGGTGATACCAATCCCTTTTCTTTCATTAATGAAGAAGATATGGAGGCTGCGACCCAGCCATTCTACCTCCTCGATGACGATGAAGAGAATGACGAGAAACTTGATATCATGTAGTCGACGTACATCTTCTCGATTATATTACTTTTGTTGATAGACTTTGTTTATTAACGCCCCTCCCGAATAAACGCCCAGGGTAAAATTCGTTTGTTAAAATAAACCCCCAGGGCGTTTAATCGGTCATTTACGGTATAGCATGTGCTCCATTTTGGAAACTCTTGCTTAAGGGGGAGACCCCTCAAAAATTCAAACAGTTATTGAGACAAATTCAATACTTTATTTTGATAACATATTAAAAAAGAAAAACATTCGTAAAGAAAAATTTACAAAATGGCCGACCGTTGCCATGGCAAACGTAAAATTAGCCAGAAAATATTGTTTGCCCTGGAACAAATATAGCCTTTCAACTAACACATTATGGAAGCTAAGTTTTTTACAGAACCTTACTGGAACATTGACCTACAAAATGAGTGAAACAGTTTTTAATTTTTTTTTCATGCTCCCCATCGTAATGTGAAAATTGAATTTTCAGAAATTCACCACCATTACGTGAATAAAATATGAGGTAGACCAAAAACAGAAATCTCCCTCATTCACATTGTAGGTTTTATTCTTTTGAACTATCACTGAAAATTTCAGTCTGAAAGCTCAAACCGTTCTAAAGATATTTATTCCGGCGTTCAAAAATGCATGTTCTGAGTAAAAAAACGCATGAAGAAAAAATGAACTTTCAATATATGACCAATGATTTCTGGAAACCAAAGTAGATATTAGATCTGTAATAAAAAATGCTTTAAACGCCCCCAAGAGTGTAAAAATCAGGTGTTTCTGAAAGTTTTCGACGTTGCCAGGGGCGTTGTTAAGGAAAATTTTGACTGATGAGTCCTACAAAATTTTAAATATCTTTAAAACCAAAATAGATTTTGAAAAACGGTTTGAAAATCTGAATTCCTTGATAATTTTTGAAGCTATATAGCTAAAATAAAAAAATCGAAAAAATTGAAAATTTCTGAGGGGTCTCCCCCCTCAATATTGATATATATTAATATTGTTTGATTTCACACGGTACATAAATATTGCAATTTGGTACAGCTTAATTGGGTACAAATTTAAAATGCTTTTAACTGCTTGAGTTGATTGACTCATACGATCTTTATGAAAGATTATTCTTAAAGCTTGTTTTTGCTTTAAATAAATAGGTTTTAAATTTGTTTTAAAAGAACTTGCCCATACAATGTTGGCATAGTTTATGTACGAATGAATTAATGAAAAATATATATTCTTAAGACAAGCTAAATTTAGTAGTTTACTTGCTTTATATAAAATTCTAATATTTTTGGAAAGTATAATTAACAACTCATGAATATGTTTTTTCCATGTTTACCTTTCGTCAATAACAACTCCTAAAAATTTGATACTTCTCTCTCTTTTAATTGCATTGTCATTAATTAATAAGACAGGTAAATGAAGAAATGAGTTTGTTTTTTTTTTGGGGGGGGGGGATTTTTGTAAATCAAAATAAACTTTGTTTTTTTAGTATTTAATGATAATTTATTTAATTGAAACCAAGTATTTATATTAATTAGTTCTTTGTTAGTATTATCAAAGAGAACATTGATGTCATTATGAGAGGAAAAAAGGTTTGTATCATCAGCAAACATAATGGTATCTAATGATGTTGATTTTGGAAAATAACAAATAAAATTAACAAATAACAGAAAAAGGAGTGGTCCTAAAATGGAACCTTGCGGTACACCACACAAAATTGTTTCCATTTCTGTGATGCCTTGACTAGTTTGTATATATTGTTTTTTGTTAAAAAGGGAACTTTTGAACTATTTTAAAAAAGTGTTATTAATTCCATAAAATGAAAGTTTTCTCAGTATAGTATCATGATAAACAGTATCAACAAATACTCCAATTGTATATTTATTTTTTTAAAAAGATTCCAAAATTTGATTGTTCAGTTGTAAAATCGCTTGGTCTGTTGAATGATTTTTTGAAAGCCGAATTGTTTTTCATAAATAATTTTGTTTTTTACACAATGCAAGTAAAGTCCAGTCTACATAATTCTTTCAAGGATTTTGAAAAACCAAGGGAACACAAAAATGGATCTGTAATTGTTAATTAACTCTTTACTACCTATTGGAGTTATCTCAAGCAATTTTTAATTGATCAGGAAAAATACCATTTTTCAATGAAAGATTGAATACGTATATAATTATTGGTATTAAATTGTGTCAACAACAAGCTTTACAATATTTGAATCTATGTCATCATAACCAGGACGTTTGTTTAACTTTAGGAATTCCACAGCGCTTTGTAACTCTTCTTCTGAGAGTGGATAGTAATTTAAAACATCGTAATTTCCAAAAAGGTACGTTTTACTAGAGTTTACTTTTGGTATTGAAGCAGCCAGTTGGGGACCAATATTAACCAAATATCTATTAAATTCTGAAACAATTTGGACATTGCTAATGGCAATAACTCCGTCAATAACAATTCGATCGGGAAGACCATCTTCTAAGTTTCGAAATTCCAATAACTTCTGTTATTGTGTCCCAAGTTTTTTTAATGTCGTCTTTGAATTTATACAAACGCTCATTGTAGTAATTTTTCTTTGATTTACGTTTAATTGTTTCAAAAGTCTTCGATAATTACGGTAATTTGTATCATTTTGAGGAGTATTTCGTTTAAGATACTTTACGTAAAGTTTATATTGGTAAGTATAAAGGTATAAAATCTTGCGAAAAAATTAAATTGATATAAGATTTCACTTTCGAATGTGTTTTATAAACCAGAAGATTTAAATTAAAATCTCCTGTTATAAAAAAATATTTTTTATCTTTTTTATTTGATAAAATCTTCTTGAAAGAATCCTCAAAAACATCAATGTCGCCAGCTGGCTGTAGCTGACCAACGATCTTCCCTCTTTCAATATATTCGTACCTTTCTTTGGTTAAGTCCAAACGAACATGGAACCTCTTCTTTCGCGCGTTATATATAAGTGTTCGATGCCAGAAGGTTGTAAATCAAATTATAATATCCTGAAAATTTCTGCCAGTCTATTTATGTACGGTTTACCTATTCGGTGTGCCCGATCAATCGCATAGTCAGGAACCGACAGACCAGCATTGCTAAACTCCGCATTCACCATCTTCAAAACATTTTCCGCCGTTTCTTCTTCTCTTCGTTCAACACTCCCAAACCTCAGACACAATCTCCGGTCATTGCTGTTCTAAATCTTCGCATTTACGAGCTGTCTTAATATTAGAATCCTTCAACACCACCACATGATTCCGAAGCTTGACAACCGTTTATTCTAACATTGCAGTTTTTTCCTCATATTTTTCCAATACCTTGGATACTGCAATTGACAATTTAATTTCATTCATGAATCGTTTAGGTAAGGAAATCTCAAACTCATTTAATTTTTTAAAATTGTTATCACTAAGTTCCTCGCTAATTGCAGTGCTATAGGTTTTCAATCTGAAAACAAAAACAAGTCTGTCCACCATTATGACACGATTACAAACAATACAATTTGTATACATACATATAATATTACTTTCTTTATATAATTTTTTTTTCTTTCTATAATACAGTCAACATCCTCTATCTCGAACTCCAATAGGAGCGGAGGAAAAGTTCGAGAATGTTCCGACAAAATGTATTGATAATCCCATCTCCTGTCATGAGACTTGAGCCAGTGTCAATAATATCCGAAGCAAATAATTCCTCAGGAGCAAGGTCTGGATTGCCTTGCCGCAGCTCAGTAAGATCTTCTCTTGCAAAGCTTTAAAATGTTCGTCGCTATCTTCAACAGCATCAACTTGATTTTCAATCAACCTTGATGAATCGTTTTGAGCCACAGACGTTTTTCGCCTCAATAATAATCCATTCCCTCGCATAAACTTATTTAACTTGCTAGAAAGTGTATACTATCTGCACAATCATTCTCCTTTGCCTTCTCGTTGTAGATGTAAAGAAATTTTTTCATTATGATTTTCCGAGAAACTCGCAGTCCTTTTTCCCTTCAATCATAAATCCATTTAACAAGTTCTTCTTCCTTTGCTGAGAGGTTTACGTCCGCCACCATTTAATCTTCTTCTTTTTATTGCCTTCATCTTTACTTCACAGAGACAACAGTTTATCTTTATTTTTTCGCCACTCTCTAATGCGTCTTTTATCCACACGAATTTCACGCTTGCAGAATTATTACTTTTACTCTTAGCATTAGCTTTGGCGATTACAGGAGAAGGTAACTAGAAATCATTTTTCCTTTGGTTGACATAGCATCTTTGTTTGTTTCACTTTCATAATCCGACATTATACGTCATTCAATATTTTCGTGCGACTCTTTAAGTAACAATCTTGATAAAATCTCACCCCATCAACCATCACCTCGACAAGTAAACCCTATCGTAAGGCGTATCTATCGTGATGTATATCTATGCCGATCTAGTGGGAATTCAAGTTGGCTGTTATATATAAATTGGTGATAACAAAGATAACATCTTCTTTGCGGTCAAAGCTATATCGTTATATACGTTTGCGAAAGGGAAAATAATCAATTCCTATTCTGTTTGCAACAAGAAAATGTCGACGGTAACGTGCAACGGGAGTCAAAAGCTTTTCCACAAAGCGGTTCGAAACAACGATCGCTACACATTAACGTATTTGTTACAGTTTCGCAAACGAGAGATCCAGTTGGACCTTCCAAATGAATACGGTCTGTGTGCTTTGCATACATGTTGTATTGATGGCAACCGGAAAATACTTTCTTACCTGTTAAGATCAAACGCTTACATCGATGTACTCGATTGCAATCAATGGACTCCTCTACATTATGCTGCAGTTTACGGACACGTTAAAATCGTTAAACAGCTGATTCGAGTCGAGGCTAACTGCATGGCAGTAAATAAAAAAGGCCTAACGCCAATTATGCTTTCCAAGGATAAAGCAATATGCTCCATGCTCCAAGAAGCAATGAAAGAATTCGCGACATTCAGCATGCGGAGGCGGGAAGTATTACGCACCGCCTTTCACAGATATTCACCAAATCGAAATTTTCAAATAAATCATCGCCAATGGAACTCGTACGAGTCGAAAGAAGGATTTTCTCACGAAGAAGAAAAGTCGGAAGAAGAGGTCTCAAGAATCGCACTTCTAACTAGACATGTTTACCAAAATGAGCACGCTGAACTAAGGGAACTTCTCAGTAGATCGCCGATCAACGCCAACGTGTTGGACAAAAGCGGCGCTCTTCATTTTGCTTGCAGTGAAGGCTTCACACAAATCGTTAAAATATTGGTTTCCGCTGGGGCAGATACGACGATTTGCGGTCCGAACGGATGGCGGTCCTTGCATGCCGCTGTGGCAGGCAGCAACTACTACTGTACACTGAGGCTACTTCAGCAAACTGTCAGCCTGCATTGTTTCATCGAAAGTTATGAATCGGTATTGGACTTGTGTGAGGATAAACACATCTACAAACTCCTGCTAAAAATTAAGAACCTATATGATTGTAGAACAGAATGAAAGCGAATTATAATTTTAATGTTTAAAACAAATGTCTATTAACTTCCTAAAAGGTATCAAAATTTAAAAATACAAAATTTTGTGTCCGCTTTAGGGAGGTTCCACTGTATTTCCATTATACTGGACCTCCAGGAGACCTAGCAAATCCGTCCCACTTAGCGAATATCAGTTAAGCAAATATCCGACTAAATGTGACTAAAGCAAGAAAACTATGGAAATGTCCCAGTAAGCGAGAGGTTTTACGAATTAATTCGAGAAACTAACATGTTTGTTGTACCAACGCACAGAAGAAGAACTTTTTTATAATCATAAATGAACAGAGATTGAATGTCAAAGTTTTCGAACTATTTTTTTTAAAAGTCAAAAACCGAAAGCAAACGTTCGAGATATCGAGCTATCCAACAGAGCCGAAGGGACCGAAGAAATAGTTGGATAGTTTGAGATGAGCGGATGTCGATTGTGTATACTTTTTAAATATATTTTCCTATCAACATGTAACTTTTTTTTAACTGTCAAATGACAATAATAAAGAAACACAACAAAAAATTGTCTAGAGATGTAACGCTTTTTCTGTATGCATTGCCAAGTTATTTGACAAATTTTTTCAACAACGAAGTAACCGACAGAAAAGCCTTGAGAATAAAGACGAATGAAGAGCGTAATGTACCATGAATCAGGTCCTACACAGGGGGAGAACAACAACTAAAAGATCAGTTGATGTTCTTATATAAAGATAAATTTCGAAAAGAAACGAAATAATTGTTATTAATTCACTATAAAATTTCATCAGTTATACTTTAGAAACTAAAACAGTTAAGTAAACAATAAAAAGCTATAAAATGCTGACACTAAAACTACAGTGCAATGTTTTCAAAATGATTGCAAATCAAAAAATAACTCTTCAACTGAAGAAAAAAAAATACAAAGCACTTTCATATGTAAAATTGAACAAATTTAATGGAAGCTGAGGCTTGAGGAACCTTGAGTCACCAAACTTATCATCACCATTTATTATATTATTCCCCCACTCTTTTTATGTTAATACAGACGTTTTAAAGGAATTTTCCATTGCTACAATTTCTAAATTTTTCCAGCCGTTTTCAAACACAATAGGAAGTTATAGACATATTAGGTTTTAAAACCACGTCGCTAGTCTGTCTTCGGCCTCCGCGAAACAAAAGCGGACGTCTTTTTTGTTTTGCTTGTTCATCCAACACAAATTCACCCTGTCTCTCTTTCAATACCTTGCATACAACGAGTTTTGTCAGTAAAATGACGACGGCTAACGCAGCCGCGGTAATAAAAAACGTTTCTAAAATTGACATACTCTCTGGATTCGGCTGCGTTGGCGGGGAGTCTGTGTAGAATGTTTGGCCATCATTTGACTGAGTTTCAGAACGGTTCACGCTTTCGTCATTGAAAACAACATCAACGACAATGCTACGGTTTGTATTGGCTATTGTAGCGGCGACTTCTCGAGTAGAAACGCATACTTTCTTTAAAATTGATTCGGGTAGTTCTTCTTTAGCGAACTTTTGGAAACAATCCAGCGGACCCACGTTCAGATATGAAGAGCCGACTTTCAATCCGGTGACGTCGAACCTGGTTACAGGTAGGTATCGCGTGTCGGTTATGTAACCCCAATCCGTCGCCCAGCGGTCGTTCATTGAATCGCAATTGCACAATTTTGACGGATTGCTGCATGTTTGGTTTAACCCGCATGCGCAACCCACGCTGTCGTTACCAACTGCTCCCCACTGCATTTTCGTTCGTTTGTTATCGGACCTCCACGCAACATTTGGCGGACCTCGCGGAGCGTTCAACAAGAAAGCGTTAAAGCAATTGTAAACGACTTTCTGTCTGCAGTAATCGCTTCTCTCTTTCAGACGTTTGATATCATCAGCATTGATATCGTACTTTAATGGGATCAAACGGTAACTTTGAAAGACGGTACCAGTGATGGCCGGGTCGAACCTCGCCTCCATGTTATGATGCACCGTTGTTTTCAGCTCCGTGTCTTTGTTAGCCTGGCATAACACAGTGCTGCCATTTTTCAAAATGCAGAAGGACTTCTGGGACAACCTGTACTGAGCGCACGATAGCTTGTAAATCGAGATCTCGCAGAGTCGCCCGTAGAACTCTGTCTTATTGCAATCGCAGTAATATATTCCCGCAGACGATTGAGTACATTGACCTCCGTTTCGGCAAGGATTCGGAAAGCACACGCTTTCAAACCCACAACCCTCTCTCACTCCATTATACTGCACATGGTTATTTCCCTAGAAAATCTACTTTAATTAGCTTACTTACTAAATTCTCTAAAAGTGATCATGGAATGATAATCTTGTTGAGTAATGTGCCAGAATATGAATTGCACAAACCATTAGCCCAGTACTCCAAGAATCTACAATCTATGATGAAACTACTTACATAAATGATTTGTGACCCCTTGAAGTGTACTTTCGTTCCCTGCAAAACAACGTCGTACAAACATCCAACTAAACCGTCATCGGTAGATTGACCTCCGAGGAAAATCGTATTTGCTTTATCGCACGCACCATAAACAAACATATTTGTTTGGAAACCATCTACGCTTAACAGCAAAACGGAGGACGAAACCTTTACTTCAATGCTATGCCATTCACCATTGCTCACAGGTGCAATGTCACAGATTAATTTTTGCCCACTAAAACCCGAGTTATGTCCCATTTCCAAACAGATCTTTCCATCTTTTATTGATAACTTGTGCGAGCAGATGTCTGTGTGTGCATAAGCAATAATTCCCTGAAAACTAAACGTTCTCATATGCAAAGCCACACTGAACCCTGCACTAAGAGCACCAGCATTTATAACAACACTGGAGGAGGGTGTCAGCAGCTCCATCGCAGAGTTTATGGAATTCTGGCAAGTGTTGTTTTGTCTTGGATTCTTAAAATCAAACTGCGTTTCACGCCGGTCAATTTTCAATCCCGTTAAGCAGCCTATGAAATTCTTTCCACCGAGTCCCATATCTTCAGCGATACCTGCTATGAATATATTTCCATTGAAAGAAACCTTCTGAAATATCGAAGAAGCAAGGTCCACTTCTGTTATATTGTCCAATACCAGTTCGCTGATTCGACCGTTTCGTGTAACTTTTACATAGTGCCACTTGTTATCATTTAAATAGTTGCCAAGCAACACAGCATGATGTCTACTGTCCGATATGGCATACCTGTAAAAAAGACATATTGAAACTGATAGTATGTTATTGTATGTTTGTAATCAATAAGAACGCAATTGTAGGGAAACTATGGGAATTTGCTATAACCGTATCACCTTAGTTGGCCGCCTACAAGCTGTACGAATAAAGTTTCGTAGTCCTGACCGACAAGGAGAACAATAGATCCAGAGGAGTAAACCGTACGGAACCGAAACTCTATTACGTTTGCGTAACTGGCCACGCTACTCGTGGAAGGGTATCTGTAATATCGGCTTCCGTCAAAATGGACAGGTAGCAGACATGATGCAAAGTTGAAGTACGCAGTGGCAAAAAAAACAAACCGCATCGTATACGAAAGCACGTTCGGCATAAATAAACAGCACATCTGCTTACAGGAGACAATTTTATTTGAAATCCACTCTCAATTTTAACAAAACGCTTCATACAAAACCTTTTGTTATCGCCAACCACATTGCATTAGTGGTTCTTCGTTTACCATGCAGATATCCAGATGGAAATTATTAACAAAGCGTTGCTGGCGTTAAGATGATTTGTTGACGTTTGCACTTAGACGGACCTCAAAAGAAAACGCGAAAATAAAGACGTTTTTCATTTTGAATCCTGCACGATTTTTAAAGAAACTGAGATGCGAAAAATGAATATCAATTTATTATAGCGGTTGTAGGTAGACATATCTCGGCATTACAAAAATTTTGGAGATTTCAAGCGCTTTCTTTCAACTACCGCGCGTGTGTTGCGTACAATTAGAATTTTGGAACAATGACAATAACAATGGAACAAGGAACAATAACAATGACATTAACAATGGAACAAGGAACAATAACAATCACAATAACAATGACAATGGAACAAGGAACAATAACAATGACATTAACAATGGAACAAGGAACAATAACAATGCCAATAACAATGGAACAATAACATGACAATTCACCAGTCAACTTTCTATTTAGAAAATTTGATTTCATATCCTCGGAAAAATTGAGAAGAGGGTTGTGTGTGTGTTTGTTCATGAATCTTTAAGATACGAAATGATCTTTCTATAACGAACAAATATATTGAAATACTAACTGTTAAAATCAAAGGAATTACTCAAATAACAATTTTCCAGTTACGATAGTTTATACATAAGCCGCTAGGTAAGGGCTTAAAACCTTTATTCGTATCTTGATAATTTCAATATTTGTGGTCGAGTATCAGTCTACTTTGTTCGTGACTTAAAGATTTTGTTCACGCATTATCTTCCTACGCCTTGTGTTCTCTTATTACACAAGCAACAAGAGTGACAAAACCATCGAAACTCTAATCGATAATATGTTTTATAACGACGACATTAAGAGACCATTCTCTGACATATTTCGCAATCTTCCTAATAAACAACGACACTGATGAAACATTGCAAAATAAAAAGTCTACTACTTTTTAAAGGAGTGTCACTAACAAAAAAGTTAACGAATTTATGAAAAAAATTCTCAAAGAAACTTCATGGAATGAGGTGATAAAATGCGAAGGCGCCGAAACTAGTTATATTATGTTTTTATCACTTGGTTTTTTGTCTTTCTATGATAACGTATTTCTTCCTAATGAGTTAACTATTAAACCCAAGTCTTTAAAAAGTCCTTGGATGACGAAAGGGTTTAAATCGTTAATTAAATCGTCGAAAACTAAACAAAAACTTTATAACAAATTTCTAAAAAAACGAACTCAAAAAATGAACTTAATTAACGGTATAAACGTACCTTTGAAAAATCAAAAAAGAAATATTATCACAGCTCATTAAACAGCTCGTATCAAAACCCCAAGCAGGCATGGAAAATAATTAAAGAATGTTAAGAATTGTTAATGAATTTCCGAAAGAAATTGTTCTTGAATTCAGAGTGTTAATCAAATTGCTGAATTGTTTAATCATTATTTTGTTAATATTGACCCAAAACTTTCCTCTAAAATAACTTCACTTGGTTTTTCTGATTACATGAAGAATATCTCAACTTCGAATCCAATTAATGATGATAAAATAACCACTACTGAATTGTTTGACGTTTTTAAGAGCATTAAAAAAGATCTGCTGTAAATGATGATATATCTGCCACTATTGCTTCTCAAGTATTTGATCGTATCTCAGAGCCACTTTTCAATCTTCAATCAATCATTTACAACTAGCGTGTTCCCAAATCAATTAAAACTAGCAGTTTAATTAGTTTAATTTTTGTGGTCCAACAAATGTGAAATGTGAATTGAAATTGTGATTTTCTACGATGTTTTATAGTATAGCATAATGATATACTACGATGTTTTATATAACGTAGCAAACCCAATGATAATACCCTGTGGTCTTCTGAGGGTTCCATGCCTAGTAAAATAATTCTCAACTCTTTCATTTCATGTTTATGTATATCGTAAATCCTCGAATTGACCCCCCTCGAATAAGCCCTCCCCTCAAATAAGCCCCCATCATTGAATCTAATTTTTTTTATTAGCCTTCCTCCCTCGAATTAGCCCTCCGCTCAAATGTCGTGTTTATTTAAACCCTCATGGGGGCTAAATCGGGAACATATTATATCATTAATTTATGGTTCATTATAAACACCCATAATCTTTTGCTATGAATTACAGAAGAATAGACAGTTCTGGGCTGTATTATAAATCTTATAACTTTAATAAAATTGTAAAATAAAACACAAGTAGGAATATAAGCAGCCAGAGTACAGCCTTACTCCTTACTTGATCCTCGATGAAGCAATCGATGATGCTGAGGACATTGATATTTTGAACTGAACACGTACCAGTTCAACACGTACCGAACAAGTATTGATGAACATATGCATATATCTTTTTTCTGGGTTAGTTATACCACAATACCACAGTTTTTATTACCCCCCCCCCTCGAATAAACCCCCACTTAAAAAATCATAAATTAATTAGCCCCCAGGGGGCCAATTCGAGGATTTACGGTACTGTAAAACAAGATCTTATCGTTTGTAACTTTAACGAAAAAATAAATAAAATCTATACACTAAAATATTTTTGCTTAAATATAGGTAGAAAATGAGTTGTAAATTTATATGGGTACTAGAAAATGCGGAAAGGTGTTTCCCTCTCAAAAATAGTCTTCCATTCCTAGCAAACAGTTGTGTGTTTAACATACATTGATTTCGAACGAAACATTGGCAATGCCTTAGAAAAAAGTACGCGGACATCATGTGCGGTTGTAACAGAAGAAATTAATTTTTCTAAACTCGTAATGAACTATCCTATATATCAAAATATTTCAGTACACAAAAACAATTTCAGATAAAAAGATTAATATTGCTTTCTATGTAAAACTCAACGGTTTTTAGCTCCTCGTTTTGTGGTTGTGTTTAAATACGTATACATAATAAAGTTAACTTATTAAGGTGCATAACTGTATACACTCTTTTTTTAAAAAGAACACCAGCCTGAAAATCATACAAAAAATTAAGAAAAAATTAAGAACAACCTCAGCTTGGGATAAATACAGTAGATTCATTTTTTAAGAACAACAGATTGATTGCGAGAACTTGAACTTCGGAAACTGTGTGCGAGTTATCTTTGACTTTTTCATCCTGTACATTTTCACTACGATATTATGTATATATATTCAGTTGTATAAACATTTTATCGTGGGTTTGCTACCAAATATTCTGTTTTTTTTCTCATCTTTATTCACACATGTGCAAAGACTAAAACCCTAAATAGGCTCTCTAAAATAAGAACAAATTAAGAACATTTCAACCTGAAAATTCTGAAAAAATTAAGAACAGCCAGCCTCAACCCCAATTTTACTGGTTCTTATAAAAAAAGAAAGTGTAATCACTTCTTAAAACGAAAATAACTGCGCACAAAAATAAAAATGTTGGTTAAATTAATTGACTAAATTTTACATCGCATGTTCATCATCATCTTTAAGTAAATTTCAGTACACCCTCTCCCACCCCCACACTTCTTGCATCATTTCACTGCGTGATGAAACTCAAGCTCATATGCTTCTCATTTTGGAAGCTGTTCATTTCCCACAGTTAGCTAATAAACAAACGCCTGAGTCAATTCCGTATTCTAGTTGAACTATTGAAACGTGTGATTAATCGGTTGTTTCAAAGTTGTTTTCATGAGCATTTTTCCTTACACGACACACTTCTGTCCAAAGCATATACTTTCACATTTAATACAATGTAATCCGACCCAAAAAAACTTTTCTAGCATTGCTTTACCAAACCATCTGCCCGATAATTGGTCAGCTGTGTTAATAAAACAAAGTGGATAAAGATTCATTCTAAGCGGTACTGGGTTCATTTCAAAAGAATTGTCATCTAGATCAGAAACCATGGACATCTATTGCTTAGCAATTCTCTTGAGTCTAGCCACCTTGATTTCAGGGCACGGATACTTAATTAAACCACCGGCTAGGAATTCCATATGGAGAGTTATAATGGACAAAAGCATTAAAAAAAACTACAATGATAACGAACTGTTTTGTGGCGGTGCCACCAAAATGGCACAGAACGGGGGAAGATGTGGCGTTTGCGGAGACCCTTGGGGAACAAAAAACCAGCCTCATATGGATGGAGGGATGTAAGTGAAAACTACTGTACACATACTACGTATGATGTCCCTTCCTATTCCAATTTATAAAATCTCTCTTATTTTAATGAGCAATTTGCGGTCAAACAGTTCATTTAAAAAGACATTCGTGGTATTCGTAGTATATACGCAAAACATAGTGATATCAAGTTGTTTTCACCTAGATACGACAGCGGCATAATCGGGCAATGGTACAAAACGGGTCAAACGATTGAAGTGCAAGTACAATTGACCCAGAGTCACAAGGGCTACTTTGAGTTTCGAATTGGTGATTTTACCGGTAAACAGACGTCAGGAAATGAAATTGGAAAGTTGAATGGATATCTACTGCGAAGAGTCACAGGCGAAACGAAATTTCCCATCACGAAGCAAGGAAATCAACTGTACAAAATCAATTTGATATTGCCACCTCAATTGACCTGTCAGAGATGCGTTTTGCAATGGTGGTATCGCGGTGGTAATAACTGGGGGGACGCCGCACAAGAACACTTTGTGAATTGTGCAGATGTAACTATTGAATAGTCCGAAATACACAATACAAGCGTTGTAGTACTAGTCCTCTTACTGTCACAGAAGAAACGAAATAGAATAATAGAGGAAAAAAAATCCAAATTTAGAGACTTGATTAAATCTGTTGCCAGACTGATAAAATTTTTAATAAAAATTAAATAAATGCAAATAATAATAAAAACGCAAATAAAAAGATGTGAAATGTAACAAAATCCTAAAATACGCGAAATCGACAAATCGCAAATGACAACAGAGTGACAACGGTCAATTCATAACTTTAAACAACATTTTTTACTAGCATCCAACCCAATTGATTATTTAACAAACAATACTCGATTCGTTCACGTCATTTTCTGCACTTTTAAATCGTTTTTCTTTAATCTTTCTCCTTCCTTGAAAAGCGAGTTATCCAAAGAATCCAAGTCTTTTAACTGAGCGTCTTGTTCGAGACCAACATCTAAAGCTAGAGTTTTCAAGTTGCTCAACACTGACGACAGTTCTCTAGTTGCATGTTCTGTAAGGTCCGTTTGTTGACTGTTCTGTGAAATACACACCCCATCATCAATTGTGCAAGCTGATAAAAAAACATAATCATACAGAGAATAAGAAATTAAGACTACCGTATTTATTCTTACAAACCCCCAGGCATTAAGGGGCGATTCTTAGAGAGAGGCGTTTATTACCAAAGTTCATAATTATAACCTCTGAAATACAAAATCTGGACCGAATTCAAAGAAATGTTCATGCAATGCAACAAAATATGTTGAAAAATAGTGAATGTAAACGAAATAAAATTAAACGATTAAAAATGAAATATTAGACTTTGTAATTTTATCTTCTCAGTTGGGCGAGGGACCGTGTAGTGGAGTGTGGGGTTGAAAATGAACTTCGTGGGAAAATATTAAAGGATTCAGACAGTCATACGCAAAAAAAACAATACACACCTAATAAGAGCATTTTTTCAAAGTTTGTAGCGTTTCTCTCCAGTTGCATTTCCTCTTCCTCATCATGAATAGATGTAGGAGGCTCATCACAAGTGATCTTGTACGAATAAGAGCTCTGTAATATCTCTAATATATCTTGCATAGATGATGAAATCAAATGCAGTTTCGTTTCGGATTGACCAAACACCGATCTTACAATACTGGCATCCCAAGGAGAATGCACTGTTATTTCTGTTATTTCACATACAGCAGAAGAAAACAAAACTTTGGCCTTTGCATCACGAATCTCAAGTTTAGCTTCCATAAAAAGAAGCTCTCCCACAGAATGGCTTTCTTGTGCTACAGAGGCAGTTAGCACATCAAAACGCAAATCTTCAATTTTCACTGCGCTATGACCCCTACCCACATCAAATTTTTCCTTCTTAAAACGACCTTTATTTATTCTCCATGCCCCAAGCCATGAATCTAAATCTCCAGTTAGTCTTGACGCTACAGTCAAATCGTTATGGATGTTACACATTGCGTGTTTCGCATTTGCGATCTGCTTTCCTTGATTATGTAAAGTTGTGGTAGTATGAATCAAATGATCTTGAGTGTTATGCGCCAATAATAGCAAATTTTGTTCTTGGGTTGATCTTAAACATATATAATATGCATATTAAATCTTTAATGACCATCAAATATAACCCATACAACATATTTTAATCAGAAAATTTAAGAAGAATGTAATTATATCATTCAATGACAAAATTAGAAAGGAAAATTTAGTGCACTTCACAAATTGAAAATGTATCTACAAAACATATATATACTCAGGAATTAAAACATATTTTTTCGCCAAAATCATAAACAAGAAATCAACCAATTCGACACACTTACATTTTCTTCTGCTTTGATTGACCGTATCGAGTAAGCATAGCCTGCCAAAAATGCACCAAAGTGCAAAAAACATAATTTCTATCTTTAAAAGACGATAACCAAACGTTGCAGTCTTGTACTCGCAATATGATGCTTTTATAAACCAGCCTTGACGTCCCCCTTTTTATGGATGTAACATCGTAAAACGAAATAGTTGTTTTTTCCAGTAACTTTTCATTTTTCAATTGAAAGGACAGTCCTTTGTTATACAGTACCAATCTTCCACTCTTCCAGCTTTTTGATTCATTGTCATAAATTGTTGCATCCCAACTGAGAATAGATGGCATTGAAACGTTAACCAAGAACAACAAATATTAAAACCAAAGTTAGCAAATATATATATATGTATGATCTAAATGTATAATACACATGTAAACATCTGAAGGTTTTTTATTGTTATTATTAGTAAAGGTTAACAACTTTTAAAAAGGAAATTGTATAGGTATATATACATCGCCCATCAACCTATGTGTACATACATGTAACAAGATAATATAAGAATCATGAACTATTTCATTTGGAAGCACGTTCCTATCAATCAATCACTTACATAGTGAAGCAGCAGATATAAAGAAAACCATTTGTATTGAGCTGGAAAGTTGCTTAGCAGTTCCAGTTATCTTGATTATGTGTACAGTTAAGTAGCCATCATTGTTCATAGTGACACAGATATTTTACAGATTTCTTTTCAGAGATCTTAGTACCTAGTAATTGAACTGCTTTAGTAATGTATCTTCACCATATTTTAGGACTTAAAACTTTGTATGATTAAATGACATATTGTTTGAGTCTGCTCACAAACAGATTTCATTTTTATTTCCTTTCATTCCGTAGGCTTTTACAAAGTCAAAATCCATCTGATTTAGCATGCATGGAAAACGGACATTAAGTTTGCAGCATTGAGGAATTTGGGTCATGTAACATCTTTGACCTTGTAGACATAAGCGCCTGTGGCCTTTATGCACTGCTGCAACAGAGTCTCAAATAGAAAGCTGTTTTCTTGCGTGGGTTAACTCATCATTGTTTTTCTTCTCACTGGACTTGGGTTTAGGAAGGCATCCAATGATTAAACCTACAAAATTGTACGAAATATCACCAATTGGACGTTAAATGATGATGATGGTGATGAAGCAGATAGATAGAAAAAGCAGTTCAGAAACCATGCTGTTATGCATCAAATAAGTTGTTTTTGTCCATGAAGGAAACTATGTGTTTGCGGAGGACCTTTTCAAAGACCTTAATGATGTGTTGAGGATTAAGGCTGACTGATTCCTTTGTGTTGAGGAGCAATAATTGCAATTGAATCAGTTAGCACATGTTTAGAATTTTCTAGAATAATTGACAGCAATCCACCAAGACCAGTTGCTGAATTGGTAGTCCATGGCTTTTATAAGACCTTCTTCACTAAGTAGATATCCTCCAAATGACCCATGGTATTAATTAACATTGTTCACATTAAAAACAGGATTGTTGTCGTCTGACTTTAGAAAGCTGAAAATACATCAATACTGATTAAGGAGAATATCAGTTCAATATAGGCTAAATACTAGTTTGAATATCTAGAGCTAAAATCCCGCTGGTAAAATTGATATCATAAAATAACTATATTAGAACAAAGGTTTAAATTTCAAAAAATAACTAAAACCGCAACGCTCCAGTAACAGTTTATTTACGTATATAATACCTTTAAAAAAATTGTATTTTGACCTGGAGACGCTGTTACTTGTTGACAATAAATTCACAGAAATATGTCTCGATTACTCAAAAAAATATTATTTGTTTTATCACCAGGTAAGCGTGCAACGCTGGAAAAGGGTAAAATCACAACCTTTACGTTTTAAAATAAGGAAATAATAAGTCGTAGGAAATTTAATGCATTTTACTATTATTGATTTTATTTAGATATATCTTTCAAAGCAATTTGTGGTCAAAATGATTCGTACTTTTACGAGGTCTTTCGTAGAGAACAAATACCACTTTGATAGATCTATGATGCACCATTTGCAAGTTGATCGGTAATAAAGCGTGAAATACAGTAGTATTGTAAGACTATTTCATTACTTAGGATCGGCTAATGCTATGACACTCGTAATAAATCATTTGACGATGAACACGACATGAAGGTCTTAGGCCATAGGTCTTCGCTCCTCATCAAAGAATACTTATCATAGTTCACCAAACATGTTGTAGGACCGTTGAAAGGGACAGGGGGTGGTTATTATTAGGGTGACAATAAATGGCCATTTAAAATACTAAATTACAAATCTTTCATTCTTCACATTATTAGACAGTTTTAACAACAAAATCAGAATAACCTATAACATAAACAGATAAATACTTAAAAGTTGGTTGTTGCTTCTGCTCAAGTGTTTTGGAAGAATTCTACTTTTAAAAACAACACTTATATATACATTTTTCTTCTTTTTTTAAAAATGGATGTCGCTTTGCCTTTACTCCAAAACACTGAAAGAATTTTAGATATCAAAGGATATAGACTTTTTTAAAGAATTGCTTGGCATGGAAGGTGCACATCCGCCATGTTTTTTTGAAAGTATATATTAAAAGTTATTGATCACCCGCATTTTGTATTTGATGGCTTTTATTTTATTACTTATAAAGTTGATATGACCTTTTTGAAATCTTACTTACGCGAACAGCGCTGTATCACTTGACTCCTCGTCATATGTTTTTTGTGACCACATTTTTTTACGAATATCTCATAACTAAACAACATTGTAAAGAAAAACTTATTGTTTCCTTGCGGTACCATATGGTATATTGCCCTACTTTCCTATTGTTTTTGCTGCATGAGATTCCTAAATCATACCAAAATCTTGTTTGTTTCTATATTTTTTAACGAGGCTTACAGAACGCTCAATTAAGAATTATCATGAAGATCTCGACCCAGAGTTTTAGTGTATTGAATTGCTCCCATTTTTTTCGTTTTTTGTTTATATCCGCTCACTAAACAACTTTGCGATAGCATGGTCTCGAATCCAGAACCCTTCGGTTAAGAGCTGAATGCCATTACCATTGCACTATCTTCGGATAAATCTAATGCAATAAAAACTCAGGATAGATCTAATGCAATAAAAACAATAAGTGGTAGTACCTTAAGAAAATTTGTTGGAATGTTATGACTTTTGGAAGTTGCTCACAATTTTGTGCCCAGAAATTTAGAACAGTTCTTAAGATGTTATTGAAAAACTAGCTTTCAATCAACTTGCATATTATTTCGAAAACAAGGAATTACTCACAAACTCGCAATTTGGTTTTTGTCGTAGCAGTTCAACTCAGCATGCAGTAACAACTCTAGTCGACCACATACGTCTCAATATAGACAAGGGGAAACATACAGGCGTACTATACATTGACATTTCCACGGCGTTTGACACAGTAAACCACTTGTGTCTCATCCATAAATTACCTTTCTATGGTATTACAGGAGATGAACTGAGCTGGATAAAGGACTATCTATTTAATCGTCACCAAGTTGTCAATTTTGATGGCACTTTTTCAGAACCTCTAAAAAATACGCATGGTGTGCCTGAAGGATCCATCCTAGGTCCCCTCCTGTTTATTGTTCTGATCAATGATATGCAACTGCAGCTAAATGAGTGTTCAATGTTAATGTATGCTGATGATACAGTGTTATACTACTCTGCAAAAAACACCAAAGACATTGAAATGGTTATAAACAAAGAAGCTGCCAAAATCTCCCAATGGATAAACGACAACTCCCTCATAATGAATCTGAAGAAAGGAAAGACAGAATTTGTCCTGTATGGATTGAGAGAAGCTAAAATGAGATGCAACATCGTGTTAGAAAACACTCAAATTAACCAACCAACCTGCTATGAGTATTTGGGTGTAACCCTTGACCAACGCCTCAACTTTAATGACCACTACAACAAAACAAATAAGAAGATTAGCAAAAGAATTAAACTTTTGTCGAAAGTGAGACACCAAGTTTCACCAGCAGTAGCCTAAACTATCTACAACACCATCATCAAGCCTATCTTTCTTTACTGTTCCAATATCTTCCTTGGTGAAAGCAGAACCTGGATGAATAATTTCGAAAATCTACAGCGGCGAGCAAATCACACTGATTCAGCGAGTCATTGGCCTTCAATCGAAACAGAGCACAAACGAAAAATTTCAATGGATATCTTTAAACGCATACGTGGTATAGACAATATAAATTTACCAGAATACGACAATTCGTCTACCAAAGGTAAGAACTGAAGCAGGTAGAAAATCTTCATACTACCAAGGTGCAAGTAACTTCAATACTTTGCCAGCGAATGCTAGAAGTGAAATCTCCCTAACTAATTTTAAACGTTTTATTAAAATCCACGAATTTTAATCTTTTTTACTTTTTCTTTTTTCTACCATTTTCAGATTTTTAGCGACGCTATATTACTTCATCTCATTTTTACTCCCCTCCCTTGCAAGCGACGACAAGGATTTTATCTAGTTTTTACTATTTTTATTTTCCATTAGTTTATCAGGTCCTACATTTATAACAGAAATTTGTAATTTTTCTGACGTGCTCAACCTGTTTAAATATGAAATATAATAAAATAATAATAATAAGCTAATCAAATCAAATCAAATGTTTTGTTTACCAAACAGAATAACACAATTTAAATAATACAAATACAAGTGACAAATATAAACATAACAATTAAATACTTCATACTTTTTTCTAATATGCTAAATTAACTATATAGAATGAAAAAAGAAATTTATATTTTAAAAAGTGATTATTCTGAATGGCTGGTGTCATTCAATTGAAAACTAGGCAAAGGAATGACACCATTGTTTGAATTGAAAAATTTATGATTATTAAAAGTAAGAGAGAGTAATAAGAATGCTTCCGTCCGTGTAAATATAGAAAAAAATTAATTTGCAAATATAAATATAAAAATCAAGAATCCATGCAAAAATGATTGAGGTAAGAAAGGTAAGTACTTTTCACAGCAATGATTCATAATGCGTAAAGGTTTTTTTAATTAAGAGGCGTTTTAAAGCTGTTTTCGAATTTTTTATATTTTTTAAGTTAGTATACTTTAACATATCATTCCAATTTAAAATGCATTGGTAACATATCGAGTATTTCCCATATTTTGAAGTATTGAATCGAGGTATATTGAGTTTGGAAAGTTCAGTGTTTCGTGTTGCGTGACAGTGTATATCTGATGATTTTGTGAAAATATTTAAAAGGGCATGGGGAAGGTTTTCATTTACAAAATCGTGAACAAATAAACAGTTGTTGATGTTGACTATATCGTAAAATTTTAGAATATTGCATCTTAAATAAAGTTCATTACTAGGTGCTTGAAATGGAGAAAAATTTATTGCTCTTATAGCAGATTTTTGTAGTAAAAAGATTTTTTTTAAATAGGGATTTTTTTGTTGTCCCCATATTGATGAACCATATGTAAGATGCGAAGAAAAAATGGCGTAGTAGATTGATATTAATGTCTTTTTATCAACATAGTAGCGAATTATACGCAATAAGTTATTTGTTCTAATTAATTTTTTTGACAAAATATATATATGTTTTTCCCATGTCAGATGTTCATCGAGGGTTATACCAAGGTATTTAACTTCCTTAGATGGAGTAAGAACTTTTCCGTTAAATTTAATTTTCATTTTAAAATCAAATGTTTTATTTCGCCTACAAAAAATAATATATTCTGTTTTATTAATATTTAAAGATATTCTATTAGCATTAAGCCAGTCGGTAACTCGTTTTAGATCAAAGTTAATTTTTTTGTTGATATTTTTCAACGATTTGTTACAATAGAGTAAATTCGTATCATCTGCAAAATGGTGAACATAAGAATATTTTATGGCTTTTGAGAAGTCGTTAATATAAATCAAAAATAGTAGAGGGCCTAAAACCGAACCTTGGGGAACTCCATATGTGTTTTTTTTAAGAGAAGAATTGAAACCATTTATAGATACAAACTGTTTTCTGTTTAATAGATACGAATGAAACCAATTAAGTGATATTCCCCTAATTCCGTAATATTCAAGCTTCTTCAATAGGATTTTGTGGTCAACAGTATCAAATGCTTTTTGTAGGTCAATAAAAACTCCACAAGCATATTCACCGGCGTCTAAGGATTTTTGAATCTTATCTGTAATGGATTCAAGTGCATGTGTAGTGGAGATTTTAGAGCGGAAGCCAAACTGGGAAAAGGTCAAAGAATTATTTTTAATGAAAAAACTATAGGCTTGTTTGTAAATAATTTTCTCGAGAATTTTACTAAGTGTAGATATTAGAGAAATCGGTTGATAGTTACTTGCATTCAATTTTGATCCTTTTTTGTGTACTGGTATTACTGTCAATATTTTTAAATTATCAGGAAATATTCCGCAATTAATAGATAAATTAAATAAGTTTGAAAGAATGGGAGATATTTGTTTATTTAATAGTTGTAATATTGCAGTTGGGATACTATTAGGACCTGAGGTTTTATTTTTAGACAATTTTGCAGTTAAAGAAAAGACTTCATCGCTAGTAGTTGGGGAAATGAATATACTATTTAAAGTAGGGTGTTTAAGAAATTTATTAAAATTTGTGTGGGAGGAGTGGATTGACGACTGTATATTACCAGCAATGGATGTGAAGAAGTTGTTAAAGACGTTGCAAATTTGTAAAGGATTTGTGATGACTGAATCTTGATTAGATAAACTTGTTGGTAGTGTTGATTTTTTTTTACTAATGTTTATTAAATTATTGATTCCTTTCCACGTCTGACGTAGGTTTGAGTTATTCTTTCTAAAATAAGCTTCAAAATGATTTTTTTTACTTTGTTTAATTAGTGAAACAATTAGATTTCTATACAACTTAAATTGTTTGTTTAAAGCTTCCTTTCTGTTAGGATCTTTAGCTCTTATATATTTATTTTTAATCAGGTTGCGCTTTTTAATTTGAGATTCTAATGCCTTTGGTTATCCAAGGTTTAAGTAGTATTTTAAAACATTTCTTGCTAACTTTATTTAGAGGAGCATGACTATCTAATAAAGAATTGAAACTATTTAAAAATAAATTAAATGAACGATTAACATTTTGCTCGTCAATTTCGATAACGTTTTCCCAGTTTGTTGATTTAAAGTCTTCACAAAATTTGGCTGCATTCATATTTTTGAAATTCCGTTTAAATATATTATGTTGTTTAGACTTGACTTTGTTTACATTTTGATGAATAAGAAATTGGGGCAGATGATCTGAAATTGAAGAAGTGAGATTTCCAGAAATTATATAATCTGAAGTAGAATTAGTGAAAATGTTATCAATGATTGTACTTGAGGTGTTTCTTATTCGTGTGGGAAGGGTAATTGTAGGCAATACATTGTTAGAAGATAATAAGTCAAAATAATTTGAAATGCTGTTGTTGTTATTACATGCAAGTAAATTTATATTAAAGTCGCCAAGTAAGAAAACTCTTTTGTTCTCTTTTGATAATTTTTGTAGCAAAGAAAGCATATAATCGTTTTTAAATTCATTTAGATCCATAGCTGGATGTTTATATATACATCCCACTATAATATTTGTTTCTCTGCACTCAATTTCAATAAAAGTTGATTCGAGTAATTTGCTTTTGTACATAGTTAGATCATTACGGGTTTTATAGAGAAGTTTTTCCGTGATATATAAAAGTGTTCCCCCACAAGTGGATTCCGTTGGAGTATATTCAGTTACGTATCCGTTAATGTCTATATTTATTAAAGGAGAGGAATCTTTTATAATTCTTGATTCAGATATCCCTATAATTTCAAACTTCGATTTTAATGAAGATAAAAGAATGTTTAGCTCTTCAAAGTGCGCAGATAAAGATGCTATATTCATGTGCAAAAAAGAAAAATCATTTTTGTTACTTGTTATAGATAAATTAAAATCCTTTATATCGTAGTATTTACAGTTAATGTTAATGTCAGTATCATCATCAGATTTAAAGTCATTTTGCGAGGAGATAAAAGAGTTCATATCTTTAATTAATTTTTTGTTATCTGGAGATTGTAAGCAGGTGGATAGCTCAACATCATTAAGAGCTGAGAAAGGGAAAATTTCCGAAGTGCATAGAATACAAAACCATGACGTAGAAGAAGCTTGAACATTGAAATAGTCAATATCACTTAATCGGTTGCATTTTTTATGTATCCATTTATTGCAGATGTCGCACTGAATTGCATGGTGAAAAGGACTAACCTTCTTATCGCAAATACCACAATTATCCATGTTAATTATTAACAGTAGCTATTAATGAATTCGTTCTATGGTGTAAATAACATCTAACTAATCCTAATTAAAATGTAGTGAGATAACAACAAAAACAAGAAAAATAGAACACGATAGAAAATTGAATAAAACACATACAGAAAAAAGAAAACAAAATTCATACCATTAAAATTAAAGATTTTGGCTTAATGAATCACCAAATTCGTCAATAAGATCGCCAAGATGACGCACGACTTGATAACGGCTTTCTTCAGTCTTCCGATAGCAAATCGATCCACGGCGAACCCAGAATGAAAATATGCGCTTACTCTTAAACAGACCTTTCAGTTTGCCGTATAAAAATCGATAATGAGGACAAAGACTTTCATTAATGAAAATCTTTGATCTCGTATTATTAGTAAAATTTTCTATATTAATGTCTTTTAAGTTTTTCCTTTTTTTCAGGACTGATTCGGCGCTTTTTCTGTTGAGAAATTTAACAATTACTCTGGTTTTATTTTTGAGTCTGTGACAAGCTTGGATGGCGTCGCTTGTTAGGTTAACCCCTAGTTACATTGGCATTTGTATGTGAGCCACTTATACTTTGATAAGGTCACCACAGTCAGATTATTCTATATCGGCAAGTAATTGTAGCTGACCTTACAGAAGAACATTTTCAATCCGATGTTTGTCTTTAACAAGGAGGCAGACCAGAAAGGAGAACAACATCTTGAAAGAAGAACAATGGAGGATTTGAAAGGTTTATTTATTAAGCCTGCTAGAAGGTTGACCTTGTTGACTTGTATGTACTGAGAACTTCAGTTTATCATCTATGTAGAACTCTTAGGTCACACTCTCATTTCTCTTATGAAACACAAAAGGATTGAACAACTATAATATAATATTTTACTATAATCAATTCAAGCAATCAACTAACGCCCACCATCTTCTCATTCACTCATTATATACCTTGTGATTTCAGACTTTAATATACACAAGAAGACGTTAAGGTTACTTTCTATCAACTTGTCAACTTAACATTAACCATTTGCTTTTTGTACATAATAATGTATATCTCATTACCACAGTTATCTCCATGTGTTAGCTTTTAATACACAAATGTGGTATCTTGCGTGGGTTAACTCACCACTGCTTTTCCTCTCATTGGCATTAGCAAGGACATACAGCTGTAAAACATCTGCTTCAATAAACCATCAGATCATTGGAGGTTTAAAACAATTGTGGGAAGTATCACTTTTTGAAAAGACTGCCCGACCCATGCTAGCACGGAAATGGACATTAAATGATGATGATGTTGATGTTGATGATATGTATATAAAAATTATGTATAATATGTACAGTCGTATGCTGTCCACCCCAGCTGCTCTGGGACACCGACAGTAGGATAGTCAAAGCTTCGGATATGATGATGATGATGAATATCAGATTATATTTTTAGTTTACTTGGTCAACTCTACCTTCGAATGGCACTTAGTTTACTAAAGTAACATACTGCTTCTAATGAATATACATTTTTCATGTTATTTATGATAATCTTGGTCATTCAACAAGCAATTCATCAACCAGTCACTAAATCTTCATCTGCAATTAGCATATTCATGAAACAAGTTCTTTGTCCAATAACAACCAGGACATTGAATTCAGTCTTTCAAATAACGTTGGATGTTTTAGAAAACCTGTCTGATATGTGGTAAGGGAAAATGCACCTTAATTACCGAGGTGTCATACTAGTTTTTGTTCGTCAACTGTTTGTAAACTGTAAACATTAGGTAAGTTAAGGTAGTTGATAAATTATAGGTGGACATTTTCAAAGTAGATATTCTGAGAGTAAATAAACACTTGCTGAGTTGGGCATCATGAACAATTGTCAATAGACATAGAAACAACACATCCCAATGAAGCCAAGATGCCGAACGATGAAATAATGAACTATTTATAACTATTATTTCCTGTTTTTTTTGTAAAGTGCTACAACCTGTGGACAACGTTTGAATTGGTTATTAGAAAATAAAAACAGTACAAAGGATGTTACAAACGAAAAACAACATCCAAGTAAAATTTATTTTTGCACAAATGGATTGAGGCAGATTAGTTTGAGAGTTGGCGAATGTGCTACTTGAGTTTCTATTATCATCTGAAATATGATATATGCATAGGTCAGATGACAAACAAGTCATTTATTGATTATGATGCTGTTTTGTTTCTATTTCAGACTTTCATTTCACCAACCAACAGATTTTTTACTTTTACTTTACTTCAGACTTTTACCAATAGTTTTTTAAATCTATCTTTATTTTTTATTGCAAATCTAACACTGATACAAGATTCAAATTCTTAACCCTAAATGGCTTCACATCTTTTGTATTATTGCATAGTAATAAACTCTATTGAGTTGTTGTACTTCTACTTCCTTGCAATTTTATTATTTTTCACATTTAAAAAAATATTTTTGCTTGCCATTTTGTGCCATTGAGATGTTAAACACTGTATATTTTTAGCAATATTGTAAACCGAAAGAAATCTGACGGAGACGATATTTTTGGGGAAAATCTTTTTTTAATAGAGACACAGACTAAATAACTATCAAAAAGTTTGTTTCTTTGATCTACAAGGTAAATCCAAGAAAAACATTAGTTTTTGCTAAATAGAATCAAACAGGAGAAATAGGGTTTGGGATTTTCACTGCTTGTTAGTCAGTGTTATATATATATATATATTTCATTTTGTAAACATTAGAAATTAGATTTCATGTTATTATTAAACTTCACAGCAGAAACATTGAATTTTTAGCTCCCTGATGAAATATGAACTGCGTTGTTGCAAACCATGTTGACGTAAGCAAGTGAATGGAAATTAAGATTTGTTTACTTTGTGCGTTTCGTGACATCATTGAATGACACCTTTTTGAGGCCTAACGTCATTTTCAGCATGTCTTCATATTTGATATGATGTTAGCAAAACGCTTATTGCATTTCCTACAAAAAGTTTTGAATCTAATATTTGCTCAAAATGGGTCGTGAAGGCAGATGAAAAATGTGCTGTAATCCCAGAAAGTAGTTTCTGGAAATAGCATTTTTAATAATAAACAAGATTAAGTCGTCTGCAATCGCACTGCAAAAATAAAGAGTCATAGTTGTTATTGGCCAATGAATCTAACAATCTCTGATCTTCTGTTGTTTTTTCGTATTTCTGTTAAATTATTTGTTTACATTAGAAATAAAAGCAGATTTAATCTTCGAAGAATTTCCCCAATCTCCTGTATTTTGACCATGGTGTTTTATTTACGTTTGTTTGTGTTTGTTGAAGTTTAAAAGAAGTACGAGAATGCTGATGTTTCATTTATGATTAGACTTCAGAGAAGTACAAACATTCACTTATTCAAGATATATTTACTAAAAATGAAAAGCGACACATCAAGTGAGACTCCTGAGAAGAAAACCGATAATAGTAGTGAGATGACAGATGAAGATGACGAGGAATTAGATCCAAGAATCAAAGTTTGTTGATCACAAATTTTTTTATTTGCTGTACGCTTTTATAAAGTTAATAAACACATCTGATATTTTCAAAACAGCCATTATGTTAAAAAACTCGACAAACAAAAAAATTGTTTGAAGTTCTTGGAAACTTGAAAACCATTAAATTCATTTGAGTGATTCATTAGTGTTTATTTAGTCTGAGCTGGAACGACTAAACGCCGCCACAGATGGTATCAATCACCTGGAAACTGAATTTGGCGTAAGATTTCTCCAGTCATGTTATTTAATTTTCGCAAATGAGTTGTTACTTTTTAGGCCTTCTTGATTTTTTAATTCTTTAACACGTTTTCAACAGATGATAATTACTTAGTATTTTTTCTTATTGTTTACACAAATGATGTTTCTGATATTCTTTAAACATATAAAATTTTCTTGCAAAGGAATGATCTTCAAGATAAATTTCCCTCTATGAAATCCACAATTCTTCAGCTGTATCATTTGAATTATTTTTACAGGAGGCACAAGCATTGTTCCAACAAATGATGCATGATGCCACGTTTTATTTGAAAGCCTCCCACCAAAAACTTGGCAAGTCTGTTGACAAGTCCAGGCCATATTATGAGGCACTAAAGTTGGCGAAATATGTTCGTATATTTAAATTTTATTGGTTTAATATAGTATGTTTGCTTTGTTATTTCAGTTATCTCTCAAAATATCATTGTTATTTATTTGTAGAACATGCTGAAAAACGTATGATTGAGCAAATAAATGTTTCTACAATCCTTGTTTGATGTAATTGCCATTTATCGTTGTGTTTACTTTGTTCAGAGCCACAGTGAACTCCACGAGGCAGCACTGAGGTTTGAACAGGCTCAAAGTCGACATTACAATGCAAAAAAACGTGTATCGGATGCCGAGAGAATTGTGTTTTCTTCAGTGGAGAGAAAACTGGACCCTGCATTACAAGAGTTACTAAACCAAGCCACTGTTGAGGTTAGTTATTCAACAATTATCTTTCAGAGAAAAGAAATACTACTACTCAACTCATGGTATATGATTTTTGTAAAGCCAATCTACATCTTCAACAGATAAACACAGTTCAGAAATGGTGTATAACTTTCAAATTTGCAAGATAGCCAAACGAAAGAAACATGTCCTGAGTTGTTTTGATATATTTCATGTTCAGGTGATGGAAGCGGCGAAGCAATCGCAAAATGCTCGAGCGTTACATTGGCACGCTAGTCTGGAGTTCGAAAAGAACAACAAAGCTGTCAACGATTTCTTTCTTTCATTAAAACGAAATGTCATTAAATCCAGGTAACATGTTTTTATTTGCTTGAATATTTATTGGTGTATAGCAAAAGTAGGTGTAGTTTTATATTGCACATGGTTAATGAAACTAAACAAAATTTATGTAAACTATTTTTTTTAAAAACCATAATCAAATTTTGTATTTTCTCGTTTGTAGGCCATACTTTGATTTAAAAAGCAACCTGAATAATCAATTAGAGGTGAATATCTTGTTTATGTTTATTGTTGTAATAAGCTTAGTTATGGTTTAATATGATTCCAAATCATTTGGAATTTAGGAATCCGTGACTTTACGCAAGGATAAACTTAAAGGCACAGTAATATTTTGTCAATGCAAAATATGCTCATAATTACAATCTTATTCATTTTAGTATTTATATTGATAACTTTGTAATTATTTTTTATATTGGACTTAATTAGTTATATAAAACTAGATCTGTAATATTATCTAATCAGAAATAAAGAATTACATCAACATCATTTGCATTTAGATGCAGAAAAAACGTTTGGAGAAAGTGCAAGAAGGGTTGTTGATAACGAAGAAGGCGTACTCTGAAACACTACATAGTCTTGAGATGATCAGCGATGATATCCACAAGTCTCGCAAGAACAAACATCGTGCACTGGAGATGCGGGGCGAGGGAGTGGGTGCTGATTGGAACCCAGAGGAAACTTTATCGCACTCGAAGACAATGGAGGAGATAAACTCGCAAGTGTTGCATGATGATTCTGTTGTTTGCAGTAATTTAGAAGGCGAGTCTGAAGGGGAAGAGGACACAATTACGAAGGAAGAATTCTGCGCGACGATGGAATATCACCCTGATATAGCCATGAAGATAAAAGTGAGCAAAACGTTAAGTGAACAATGCACTGACCCCACGTACGAAATCATTACTTCGCACAGCATATTGTGTGCTCCTCCACCTCTAGATTACGTTGACATGAAAACGAGACCATACAAAACATTCAGCCACTTAAACGACCGCTGTTATAGTTTTTCCGATTCTGACCTGCCGTCATTGAAAGACAGATTTAAAGATAGTTTTCGATCGAGAAGTTTAACAGACACTTCGATGCTTAATAAAAGAAAATCAAGAAAGTGAAAGAACGTTATTTCTAACTTTATTATGAATTTTATAACAACGTTGAATGTCATATATTACAGAATTATAAGCATCTATTATAAATATTGTACATTTTTAAAAATGAATTTTTTAACTACCGTTTGTAAATAGGGATAATTGATTATAATTTTAATGTTCTAAATCGTTGTAAATATGACAAATTACGTTTATCATTCATATGAGTCTATCATTTATTTCATTAAAATATTTGACATGGTTACTTACTTTTTTCATGGTTTCATGAGATGTTTTAAAATTTGTATGTTTCTATATACTATACTTTAGTTTGAAGAAATATATTGTTTATAATATAAAGAAAATAATATATAAATATGTCTACAATAAGTTGTCTTCTTGCTTACAAGAGAATTTAAAATTCAACGTCTATTCTTGGAATTTTATATCTGCCCTGGTGTTTAAAAATACATTTACTTTAAAATCAACAGTTATAGAATCCATTCACAGATATGTGTTTGTAATTTAAGTTACTTCTCAGATTTTATCATTATAATTAGTTAATATATTTGTATTATGTTTTAGCTTTTTCTTAGTAAATATTGTAAACAACAATAAAAATCATAGATAAATATAATCAAATACATTGACAAATATATGATAAATGAATTCATGGAAAAATTTACAATTATGACCTTTATGAAAAATGATGGATGATGAATGATGTCCAATTTTCAATTGGATTTTTCATTTTAGTATAGAAAATGAGATTATTTTATTAGAATGCCACAATACCTTGCAAAAGACTTCCTAGCCCAGGTAAAAACGGTTAAGAAAAAAGTTTGATTGAGTTGTCTTTTAGCATGTACTGTTTATTTCTTTGGATATTGTTGTTATTATTAATAATAATTATGATTATTTTGTAACTTTAGTACATTTTTATAATAATATTATATTATATATCTATCTCGCTTATTTTTATCCTTGGAAAATTGAAATATTTTCTTTGATATATAAAAAGATGTGCTATTTTTCTATTTTTGCTATTGCGCTAGTACTGCAATGAAAAGCTTTACATTTTTTTCTTATGTTTAGTTATCTTGTAGTTATTATAGTATTTGTAGTTTGATGAAATTTTGTATTGACCAACTTAAAATGTCCTCGTTCATAGAGTTGTTGGTCTTGTTAAAAATTTGTTTTAATGAAGAGTCTACAAATAATCTTCATCAAACAATTCAAAGGCATTTTGAAGATGTAATCATCTTGTAAAAGAGAGTTTATGATGTGCAATATCAATAAAAACGATGAACTTGTCTTGATGAACTTATTTACTGTAACGGCTAAAAACGCAAACACGAAGTAAAATGGAATTTCGTGATTGAGCACATATCTTCAAGTTTCTCTGAATTTAATTTTTACGATTTGGGGCCAAAATTGTGAAAAGAGTTTCCACGGAAATTTATGATCAATCATAAAAATTTATACATATGTTTCAACATAAATTGAATACACAAAGTATTAAACACCATGAGCTTGGATTGACAGACATTTCTTGTTTCATAGGTATGTATATCAGTTGTTTTTGTAAATAGTGTAGAGAGAGACGTTAGTAGGAGGTCATTTAAAAAATCATAAGTAAGTAGAATATTTTGCACTTTTATCACATCATTAAATTTTAAAACTCTCAAATCTGAAAACAACTTTGTGGAATGTGATCGAATTTGTGAGAAAGTTATAATTCTTAACGCTGCTTTTTGCATTGATTCGATTTTCATCAAATTGATTTTTCCCTGACCCCATACCATTGAACCATACATCATATGAGAAGAGAATATAGCATAATATATTGGGATAAGTGGCCTTTTATTACTGTAATGATGAATTTTACCTAACAAATTATTTGCCCTTGAAAGTCTAGTTGTTAAAAGATTTATATGTTTTTTACATGTTAAATGTTTGTCATATAGTAAGCCAAGATATCTAATTTCTTTAGAGGGGTAAATCTATTTCCCGTTTAATTTTATTTTTAATTCATAATTTAATGCTCTTTTCGTATGGTGGAAAATGACGTATTCAGTTTTGCTGATATTTAGAGAGATTTTGTTAGCATTAAGCCAAATGGTAAGCTTTCTTAGATCTTTAGCAACTTTACACCTGATTTTTTTAAGATATTTGTTAGCATATAAAAGATGTGTTATCAGCAAAATGGTGTACTGTGGAATATTTTATGGAAGACAGGGGGTAATACAGGATTTGAATTTGGGTGGCGCAAGCCATCCACAGTGAGCCTCGTGAGGCGAAAAAATGCAGCCAAGGGGTCTGGGGGGGGGGTGCTGTAAGCCCCCTAGCGGTGAATGGGGCGGAGCCCCAAAATTTTTTCTATTTTCAGGTCTATATAGGTCTAAAATGCTTTAAATCTGAACATAATTAAACACTTTGACGTTCTTTTTCTTCTTGGAAACTTTCACATTTATGTAACAAGGAAGATTAGTTATCAAATTCAAAATATTTTCTTTTATATTCAACACGTGAAGCGATGTTATTTCATCAGATTTTGTGTTTCCATGTCTGTCTTGCTCCAACATTTTTAATTTTTGATTGTGGTTAAATTACAGAACGCTAAATAAAGATGTCCAATTTTATTCTGCAAAATAAACCTTTAGAAAAGTTTGGATTTTTGCAGACTAAAGAATGCGGTGACGGGATAATTATATGACGGTGGTGTCGGGAATACCACGTTGAACTTTGTGAACTCCCAGTGCTTCGTTTCTCTCGAAAAAAGTCTCCTTTCTTTACGACTTTTGTTCGAGAGAGAAGAAGCACTGGAAACATGGTTGACCAGGACTCTTTATTTTCAAAGAAAGCAACGAGAGGAAGGTAGGGAGAACCAGAAAACTTTGTAGTAAATACGGTTAATAATATACTTGCAAAAAATATAGGCTGCCTAAAACATTCCAGAATATTTCCGTATTCTACGACGGAAAAATGTGTGACCGTATTTGGTAGTCTTCACGTAATGTGCATTTTACAAATTAAGACGTCGATTGTTACGCTTTTTTTGAAATCGTCAACTAACTCTTCCAACTGTTCTTCTGATAATGTTTCAGGACCATTGATACAAATCTGCATCAACCGATCCAAACTGTTTTCATTTAGTGATGAGCGAAGTGGAGTACAAAGCAAGTTCATCACAGAAAATTCACGTTCAACGTTGGCTGTGGAAGGTGGGATAAGTAGACTAATCTGGTATAATTGCATCATGTGCTTATAGATTTTTGCACTTTCATCCATCAACATGATTTTATAAACATTAGCAGATGTTGGCACATGTTCGGCTAGATATGAACGTGCATCCCCAGATGAAAGCGAACCTTCTGCAACCATTTTGTAAACCTTTTTTTTTCTGTCTCGTTTAGAAGCTTGGCCGTATGATCAAAGGTTTCAACAAATCCATCTAATTTCGAAAGAGTTTCAACTTCATTGATGATTGGAAGAGCAACGTTTAACTGACCATTAAAACTGTCAGTTAATGAACATCCATAGTGTTCACACAGAGTAACAGCGTGATGTTTTCTTGTGGCAAATGATCGATCAAGACTTTCTGGATTAAACAAATCGAAAGCTGACAGAACGGGTGACGTTTCGTCCATTGCCTTTTCGATTTCCATGATCAAATCATTTACCAACGGCCTACCAACGGTTGACAGAAAATTTGAAATGTGATTATCAATATCAACGTCAGTTTGGGTTAGCATGGCTGCTCTCGTGTGCCTGGCTAGAGACATTGCTTCAGCTGAATATCCAAGGAGATCATTTGCCTGGTTGAAATACTTTAACTCAGTATCTAATGATCCGTGATTTGGCAATTCGTTTTCGATTCTTTCGAGTCTAGTAATAAGACGTTTAAATTTAGCCATTACTAACCTGTAGTTCAAATTTCGAGTTTGCAAGAATTTACAAAACAAATTAATTGGAACTAAAACTTTGGCCAGTAACAGCAGCATCAATATTATATTTGGCGATAGCAGTTGGTCGCGTACTCTCTTTGCTTCGGGATCTTTCCTCTCAGTAAAGATGGTATCCAAAGCCGCTACTAGGGGTCGAAAGCGTGAAATAACACGAATGGACGTATCACCATGGGTGAGCCAACGAGTAGTACGTGCTTTAAGTATCTTCAATGGAGGCATACTTTTCAATACCTGGGCGTTTTCGAATATGGCTTGTTTTATAGAGCTATATTTAAACGTTTTCCATATTGACAACAACAAAATATCAACCGCACGTATTCAATCAACGTATTCTTTTAGTAGATGCACAAGACACAAAGCAAGACGATGATTTCGACAATTGATGTAAAATGCATATGGTGAACTGTGTTGAATCCTTCTTTGCAAGCCATTCTGTACGCCACTCATACAGTTGGTTCCATCCAAACCAGAAAAACGAATAAAGGATTTGTTAATATGCTTTTCTGCAAACATCTCTTTGATCTCTATCATTATCGCCTCGGAAGTCTTAGATGCACCCAACTTACGAACGCAGATAAATTGCTCCGTTGGTGAATTTGTCGTCATCTCAATGAAGCGCACAAAGATTGATACTAACTGTGCACGGCCGGCTTCATCTGTACTCTCGTCTGCAAGGAGAGAAAAATCAACTATTTCTTTCTCGTTTCTCAGCAGCTGAGTTATTAGCACCCGTAGTTATCTGACCTATGATGTTTCCTTTCTGCAGCATTGACATTAGTTGTTGTTTATTTGAAACAGCATCTTTGAGTTTTGTCCCGTTAACATGTCTTTCAAATGCTTCCGTGGGATGTCTGTCATGTCCATAGGGTAGGGATTTCCAAAATTCATCACTATTGTTTGAATAGTCTTGACTGACTTTACAAAACCATCCGTTCTTTAAATTGCTGAAGTAGGCCCAAGTGTACCTACTTTCCAAGTAAGTCATTCTACCAGAAGACCTTCCATCTGCACTTTTTGACACATTGGAGGGAGTATCCATTTGGTTCTAGAAAATATAGTAGATAGTAATGTTGTTTCTTAGGCTAAAAATAATTAACACTGAGACTTATGACTATTTTTATAACACACGTTGGATCAATTGTTAACAAAGCAAAACCGGTTCAAAGTCAGCAAAAGAACGTTATACCCCCTCGTAGATATTATTTCAGACTGTATAAACCTGGGAACTTTGAATTTCCAGCTCGTCATTTTCTTCAGAAGCAGAAGAACTTTCACTTTCATCGTTACTGTTGTTATTCTGAAATTGCAATTAAAAGACAGGTTGAAATAAGCTTAAATGGTATACCTTAAGGGAAGAAATTTTTGCGGATAGAAAATGTTGCGAAAGAAATTTTTGCGGAATTTATTTTTGTGATTTTGCCCTTTTTCAGTAAAAATCTGTAAAAAATTGGTGATCCAAAAAATTAAATTCCGCAAAAATTTCTCCTCGTAAAAATTTCTTCCCTTAAGGTATATGCCACCATCCTTCGTAGACATAAGAGGCCGTTATATTCGATTTTGAATATAAAACCTTCGTTCGAATAAAAAACAAAAATAAAGTTGATTACACGTTTATTTTTTTATAAGAAACTTAGCGAAGGCCCTAGTAGAAAAGGTTTCTAAATTATGATGTCAAAATTGAAGGTTTTTAGTTCTAAAAGTTTCTTAAAGAGTTTCGTAAATTATACTACAGTTTAAAGCCCCAGAATGGACCAAAAAAGACAATAACGAGTAAAGTATGTGTTCATTGTCTGTTTAGATTTTTTATAGATATTTCAAAAAGTATAATAATTTTGGTTGTTGCCAAGGTGTCAAGGTGTTGTCTGTGTTCAAGGTTTCTTATCCCAAAAGTACTAATATTTTGTAGTAGCAAAAGTTTCTTAATTTTTGAAGAAGCTACCATAGGTTTCTTATAAACGAGTTTCTTATAAAAAAATAAACTTGTACGCTGTGAAAAGTCTGTTAACTAGATGAATCACATGAATTTCACTTACCTGATTATTGACTGTTTTTTTCTTGAAAAAGTTTTCGATCTTATTTATGTTTATCGATTTAGATGCACTAGACAATGATGGTAATTGCCTATCTGCAGATTTGTGCCTGTTGTTCTTTTTCTTCCACGCACCATGACTCTTCGTTGCACAACAAATGTCGTTTACGCGGCCGGGAATACATTAACATAAAAGTTTTTTAAGTTTTTAGGTGCGTGGTCAATCGTGTGCCTCATTCGATTATTTTTTTCTGAGACGCGCGATCGGAATTTTGTTAAAACCTAGCTGTCATGTTTATTTTCTTAGGAGTCTACTGCATGTTTAATGGTTTTGTGAAAGTGTATTTCTTGTTGTAAACAAAACTGAATGTTTCCTTGTGGTTTGACCTTTTTTTCTTCCATCGAATGCAGCATAGTTCTTCTGCATTTATCTGTCTCCTATGTTGAATGGAACTTTTAAACAACCTGTAGCATCGCGTGTAAACATGTCTGTCGGTTTTCTTCCTTTCTATGATTGACGTCAAACTTTTTGAAACGGTTAATAATTGATAACGTTAAATTTTGTTTCGCACATGTTTTAAACAGCTTGACACATTTTCTTTTTAATTAATACTCTCTGATTTCAGTGATAAAGTTAAAAAAAAATTCACTGCAAAATTTTGAATTTGGGCGCCGATAAATTGGCGCCCAATAGCGCTTTGATATTTGACATGTATTACCCCCTGGAAGAACTAAGATCATTTATATACAATAGGAATAACAACGGACCTAAAACCGAACCGTGAGGGATACAGTGTTTAATTATTATAGTCTGTGAATTGAAGCCATTAATACTGACGTGTTGTTAATGCCACGTACTCCATAATGATTAAGTTCTTTTAATAATACTTCACGGTCTACTGCATCAAATGCCTTTCGGAGAACAATACAACACAATATACTACACTATAGTACTATTTCCATTCAACTTATTTGTTCTCACTGCATGAATGTTCTTTTCAGTATCTCCAAAGAAACATCGAATTTCTCAACAGCAACTTACTAACGGTACCTGGTCACTTTGATGCAAAGCTTGTTATCAACAACAGAATATCTGTAAAAGGTGTTGTTATAGTTACCAAAGCCACGGTCAACCTTTTTGCCAAAGGGAAAAAAAAGATTTTTTAAAACTCTTTTAAATCACCCATTAATTAAACTTTCAATTTTAATCTTTCTTGTAATTATTTCGTGAATCATTAATTTTATATTTTTCTACGCACATATTTTAATTGCAGATCTTGATAATGCAGAATTGCGCCATGAAGATATTGATGACGTTGATTTTGCAACTGCAATAATGTTGGACAGCAGTTTTGCGTACAAATTAGAAAGTTATGATGCCAATACCACAAAGGTGAAAGGTAGTATTTTGGTTTGGTAAGGGTGTCAATGGTTGGAATGCCATTTGTCTAAACAGTTACACCAAGCACTAATGACGAGGGGCACCCTCCCTTACACATGATGTTACCAACATTACTTTTTTACATGAAGCATTGACTTACTTAACCGGAAATCAACAATAGGAAAAGTGGTTATAAATTGGCACATCCAATGTGTTGGTAAAGTCTATCTAACTCATCAATTTTTCCATCTTATGTGCTAGAATTGCTTGAATGTTTTATTTTCAAATTTAAATTGTGTCCTGATTTATTTGGAATGTTAAATCACACTGTGTCTTGAAAATTACATCTAATTTCTTTCTCACCTTACATTTAATTATTACTTACTCACTCCAGTCGCGCGAAAATATCATCACCATCAACACAGATTCGGACTGTGGTATGAACAGCAGTTTTGGAAGTTTCGACTGTGCCCTCTCAAATGAGATTGTTAATAGTATCATAACCCCATCGTTGTGCTCGAGGGAAATACAACCTCAATCAGGTACTTCATTTCTTTCTAATTTGATGGTTGTCACCGTAAGTAGCAAAGCTTAGTTAAAAGTTACATTTAAGCTGCTAATTGCTGAACCATTAACTTGTGTAAATTCAGACCTCTCAATTTACTTAAAAAAAACATTTTGATCTGAGTGCTTTAAAGAGGTGAAACACTTATGTAAGAATTACGACATTTATGGTTAGGATTAGGATTGTTGTTCTTTGTTTAGAAAGGTTTTTTTATATTTAGAGTCTCTGATTGAAGTGCCATTATGTGAAATGCTTGATGATTGTTTCTTGCTTTCTCCGGAATTTTTATGCAAACGCTTGCGAGCTGTCAAATTAGCAGACTCCTTTGGTGTGCTGAACTCAAACACTGAAAAGTATGTAACATGTGTGCGTGAACCAACGCAAAGAGAAAGATAACTCTTTAATACGTCTTTGAAATTGGAAACTTTTCAATTAAATTTTTCAATGAAAATGAAGCTTAGGATAAGGTTAAGTAGTCAGTTGTTTTACGGCATTAATTTGTTAGGAACTGTTGTATAGTAGTTTACGTCTATCTCAAAAATTGTAAACAAGAACGTTCTTTAAATGTCAACCTACAGAACATGTTCATCACTTGACTTCTTTTGCTACAGTTTTGTTTGATTGTTTCAATGTAGGTTGTGCGAACTTGAGGTAGTCAGCACAATAGAGTTGCAGTCAGAGAGAATAGAATACCAGAAAGTTGAAATAAATGTGCAGGTGAAAATTTGAAGTGAATCTATGAAGAGAAGTTGTTAGGCAGTAGATTTGCAAGAAAAGCAGATTTGTTTATTGCAATAGTTACAATAAGCAAACGAAACAAGTTTATAATTATTATTATTGTAAGGGTTGGAGGTCAAAACAAATTTCACTTAAATTATGGAAACTTTAATTGTCTGTTTTCATTGTTCTGCATTGTCAATTTACAACTGTTAAAGTAAAAAGTTTCTTGGTTTTCAATTGAATTTATTTGTTTTTCAAATTCGCAATAAAGCCTGAATGAATGAAATGTAACATATGAACTAATCAGTTGCTATAGTGCAGATTGAACACGAAAAGTGCAGTTGACTATAGATTTGCAGGGATATGAAGCCCATTTATTACCCAAACCACCATTATAAAAAAGTACGATTAATATGAAGTGCTTTATCAGCCCAAATTCAAACACTCGCTGTATTGTTATTTGTTTAACAGGTAGTAGACTATTTGTTTGATGAATTGTTGGACGGATCATTTCTTCAAGTAGAGAATGAGGTTGAAGATGGTGTTTTGGATATAGTTGAAGGGTTGCTAGCTGAAATAGTCGATCTAACAGTACAAGATATTGGTGAATTTACGTTTATTTTCCATATATGTTTCAAGTTTTATCAATCAAAGTTTCTTATGTTATGTGAACTAATTATTCCCATAGATAAAGAGCTGCTACCTATAAAACAAGATGGCTCCACTTACCAATTAGAAGGACCAGATATTGAAAAACCTGAGATGGAACAAGGCAATGGTGATTTTACTTAGTCAAATAATGATTTAAATTATAGATTCAGTTGATTTACTAGACATAAACTTCAATGATGCTGAAAACGTCTTCTAGATACCAAACACATTTTAGTACTAAAAAGAGATCTACAAGATCTTCTAATATTACCCTTATTTAACAATTGTTTCAATTGTATACAAAACGAAATGAAAAAGGTAATGGAAATACAACTAACAGTTGGTAATGATTAATAATAATTGTGTTAGATCCACTTCCATTTATCCCACTGGTCGGAAACTATGAACAAAAGACGTTTGAATCTCCGTTATCAGAGGGCGTTTATTCTAACACTAATGAACTACCAGACCTATGCAGCGAATGCAGTAAAGAATTGATCAGCGACCATATGTAAGACAATTTTCTGAATTTGTTTTAAAAACTAATAACTCTTGATAATGTAGGTTTTTACATCGGCTTAACCCTACTTTATGTGTAAAAATGGTCAAATTGAATTGAAAGGTTGTTTTAAAAATGTGGATAAAGCGGAAATAAAACTGGCATGAATTCATTTTGAAATATGAATCATTGTTTTTTGCCAATGTGACCCAATTCGCAAGCAACTCTATTGAGTTTGGATTTGTTTTTATACAGATGTATCATCTCTCCCAGTTCGAAACTGACTATTGAGAAGAAACTACAAAAGGCTGACAGAGACTATGGTGACATGTTGACATCTCTTCTCTCAGGTTTGTTTGTGTTTGAAGTTTTTCAACGAAGTTGGACCTTTTTTGTGAGTAATCGCAACAGTAATTAGAAGAACGGAAATATGGATTAAAGCTGTTTTTCAAGCTAAAGATCTTAGTTTATCTTCACCCCCTACTTTGTTTTGATTTTCATTTATGTTTTAAAATTGTTTGGAATGATTCTCTGTCTTTAGAAGATAAGGAGTCTGTTCCGAAACTTTCGGAAGTCGAAATGATTGCAGCAGACTCTCTTTGCACAGAGCTCCTCAGTGCTGATAGTGATGAGGTTTTAGAATGGGACCCGATGTTTGATTCAGTGAAGGAAATGTCGGTCGCGCAAAAATCTATTGTAACAACAGTTGATGAAAGTGTTCAAACGATGCCTACTTTTGATTTTGAGAGAGTTACTTTGGAAGTAGAGACAGGTAAAAACCTTGATTATAAAATATAGTTCTAAGTGTCTCAGTTGATTCATGTATTGAATCTTTAAGATAAACAGAGACTTAATTGTCAAATTGAATTTTCGGCAAACTGAACCGCATTCAGCATTTTATGTTTTTGCTAATAACAGCCAAACTATTTTACTAGCTTTCTGTTTATATTTCAGATGACTCTTTTCTTAACTGGGTAGTTGACAGACCAAAACTGAATTTGGACTTGCTAAGGAACTTAACCTCATACAACAAAAATTACTCAGGTGCATTTCATCGTATTTCTATGAAACACATTCTCTTTATTTAGATTCTATACTATATTTTTGCGTATTGTTTTATTATTTTTGTTTTTGAGTTAGTTCATCCATGATTGCTACTTTATTTTCGAAAACATTCTACAACTTTTTTTCACCAGGTTATATTTTATACCATACAAAATCAACATCGTGCAATGGGTTGAAAATAATTTCTTTTCTGAACTAATTTAAATGTTTTCACAATTGACATTTTCAGCATTTTTTAACGTACAACAACCGTCCAGCAGCCTATCATTTCAAATCATGATTTTAATAATCAGAAATAAAGTACATTCACATCAATATCAGAGCTTTCAAAGAACATACGTAAAATATTTTCCATTAGATTTGAAATCACTGTCTATCACAACTCTTTATAAAGATTAGCGCAGCAAATTATCTTTTACTGTTTCCCCAAGTCATTCTTTCTGTATCTTCTTTGTTCCCTTAAATGACAACTATCTTCTAGCCAACCCACGTGAGAAGAGAGTAATTGATGAAGTAGACAAGACCATCAAAACCACTCCACTAAACCCACCTACGAAAATGATGTGTATCACGCCAACTTGTTACCAATCCCCTCTGGATAACTTCATGATGTTACGTACAGGAAGAGTAGCACAGTTGCCCGAAACAAGGAAAATCAAAGCCTTTTCAGAAACAGGTATGTTCACAGGTGATATAGAGGTTTTTATTTTTATAAAAACATGCAACAGAGAGTAAAAATGACCAGAAATCTTCCGTTTCCATTAGTTAAGCAATTTTCGTACCCACGAATGGGAACTCCAAGTATGGAACCACCAAAATCAATGATGTGATATGCCATCTAATATTTTATGTGCTAGCTATATATCCTGTGCAAATTGCACTTTTAAGACAGAGAATAACTGTCAAATTTACAGCATCATAATCATGTTAACAATCTAAATAGACAAATCATATTGTGAGAAACAAACTTTTTAACCAATCAACTTGTGATCTTGGTCATGATCTCTTTTTTATTTTTATTGTGCTTCATTGCTTTTTTCTTCTTATTTATCATGTGTCTGTTTGTAGAATTCGAATAAATATTAGTAACACCTCTTACACAGGTGTGATGATCAGAGCTGCTATGGTTAAACCAAGAGTCAAACCATCCATAGAACCGAAAGCTAGCCTGGACAATAGCGTCCTTAATGAAGTACTAACGCAAAGCAAGCTTCCAAGCTACTGTACTGGTTCGATAGTACCAGAGATATTTGACAAAAGTGAGAGTGTGATATTTGATGCAAGTGACACTTTGGAAGGCGCAAGAATATTTCAGCAAAATGTCATAAATGTGGAAGTGGATGGAGAGTACATGAGGGTCATTGAATCTTTAGAGAAGGCATCTTGGTCGCTATTGCAGTATTTGAAAAATTCAAAGTATGTAGAAAACTCTGCAAACCTGTTGATTCTCACGCCTGATTTCACGAGGTTTTTGATGAAGCAAGAAGAGAAGAAGCAAAACCCAGGTTAGTTCCGTCTCAAAGTTTGTTGGGTTTTGTTGTAATGTTTCGGTTTAAATTTTGAGATCTCATTTTTAATAAATCTTTTTTGGAAATTTGACTTGAATATAAGTAACTGCAGTATATCGTACACTTTCGTACACTTTTTAATGTTGGAAGTTTGTACAATATTCTTCTTTCTTTAGCCTCTGATGTTTTGAAAGCGGTCTGCAGTCTACACGCATTAGTGCAAACAGTTGATTTAATTATCCACTGCCATTTGCAGACAGCTTGCAGTAAGTTGTTCAAACGATCTAACTACACTAATTATTTTGGAATATGTTAAAACTCAATTTTTGAATTCTTTGAAAGTTTGGATAGTCGAGTATGACTTTCCCTGTTTTGTGTACATATTGATCAGGGAATATATCAGTAGTCCAAAGACAAACACAAAATGTTTCTGAACCTATTTGCGTTGAGATAAAGATAAATGAATGTATCGTATAGCTTATATGAAGTATACGGCTTACAAAACTAAGTTTATTTTGAGTATCACACTCAGATTTCATAAGTCTCTAAGCTTGAAGCGTTTTTGACAAAACGGTAATATAAAATAACTGTAGCGGTTATAACACATTAGAAGCAAACTGGGTGAGCAGGAAAACTTTGTTGAGTTTCAACTCAATCTTACTGATGTTTATAAAGAAATTGACAAGATAAGCCGATGTTGGATTAATAAGGATTTACTGTAACACCTACATTTAGCCATACCTTCAACCTTTCTGATTATAAAATGATAAAAAAGTTAGTCTATTATACTGGTGAACGAGGTTTATCTATAACCAGCCTGCTCAATGTTTTAAAATTCTTTAAGCATGTCTTACATTTCCCACTAACTGCAACGGTATTTGTTTTTCTTTCGTCAATTTTGTTTGTACAGGAGTTCTCAAGTCCTTCATTCATGAGAAACAAGGCATTTTGTCGATCAGTCTCGAATCTATACAAAAGAAATTGGGAACATTCCATTGCAAGCACCAAGAAAATCAATGTTACCACCCAAAGTTCAAAATAATCCAACAGATGATCAGTTATTGGCTGAAAGTAGACCCAGTCTCAAAGACGATAATACTCATACATCGGTATTTCGAGTTGATTGTCAAGGATTTGAAAGTTATGTTAGAAACAGATCGACTTTGTAAAGTGGACTATTACCCGAATATTAACGCAAACCAATTGGAATACGTGAACACATTTTATAACAGTAACGTAATCCTGGCTATGGAAAGTGAGGAAATGCAAGCCTGTCCATGGACGTACTTCCAGTACGTCGTGCAGTACGAGTATCGTGCAGATTCTTGCTGGGACCAAATGGTTTTTAGAGTTAATGCAGATTTAAAGGGGTTCGCCTCGCTTCGTGCACATTTACCTAAGATTCAAAACCTCTGTAGCCTCCAAGACAGTGAGGTGAAAACAGACAGCAAATTGATACTGCAAGGTAAAATAAAACAGCGTTATGCTTGTAATTTTTACTTCATTTTTCTTTCTTCTTACTATTTGTGTGACAATATCTATATAAAAGGAATCAAGTATATCTGTTCTGGTTTGCAGGCTAGACCATTGAAGATAGACCCCCTAGAACAACCCATATATATTCCTGATAAGTTACTCTAAATAAGGAAATTCATGCCCAGTGCCTCAATTCTGTGAAATTTGCTTTCAATGAGTCTAAAATCATTTTATCATTTGTAGTTCTTGTTTTACAGCCCTATTTCCTTAAATATGCCCGGAGTTAAATAAAACTTTGTTATGGGAAATTGAATGATAATTTATAAATATATATATACATATACCTTTTTGTTTTATAACCTGTATTTTTGCTCTCATTTTTATCTTTAAAATCATATTTAAGTGAATATTTAAATTTGTCATTTTGTTTTTTTTAAGTTAACTATAAATATATTTTGCTCCCATATCAGATTGCTTTTAAGAATAATTTTCATATACTAATTCGCAGCAAATGACGAAGTTTCGCACAAAACCAACAGCCAGCACACTATACTGTGTGCATCATTTATTGTTAAAAACACCGAGCTGTTAGTGTCATTAGAGAACAAGGAGAACTTAAAACTCATTGTGAAAGATTACGCAATGTTGCCCGCCATTAGCCAGTTCAATCACCAGCCAGATTTCACCATCGATGAAAGAACAGGTATCGTGGTGGTTGGTTTTGGTGATTTGTCTATGGAGGAAGTACAAAATAAGATTGTATGCTTGGCTTTGCGGTGTTGCGCTTGTCACGTCATAATATACTTGGGAAACGGGTATTAGTACTTCAACTATTCTGTTTGTTTTAAAAACAGAATAGTCAGTATTTGATATTGTCTCACTTTTATTTTATTTCACTCACATTTTTATTCAAATGGTATGTTTTGAGATTATTTTGCAGAAAACAATTCTCATTGGAAAACTTAATTTCTTAACAATTTTAACTATTTAAGAATCATTGTTATTTGAATAATTTCACTAATAAATAAAATCATTGTCGTTCAAGGATGGAGAATTTAACTGTTTCGTCTTCCAATATCTGGCGTTTGTGCGAAGAACTACAGCAGTGGTTTGAAAGTGTGACTTATAAAGTTCATACTGTGTACAATATCAGTCAATTAGCCTCGCTTGTTCGCGTTATTTGTGACCTGGCTCGCAAGCATACACTAGTATGGAGTGACAGCCAGTGGCAGTCACGGGATTGGCTCAAAGAAGAAACATGCAAAGCAAGGTTTTTCTAGCTTCCTGTCCAATTATGTGCATGTCTCAGCTCTTACGTGTGCCATACTGTTATTTAATAAAATCTTTAATTAACCTTTTAATGAATTAGTTTGAGAATATATTTTAGTTGTTAATAAAGGCTGATGATGAAGATGATTGTGACATGAAAAGAGATAATGCTAATTACAAATAGTTTGACTGTTTTTGCCTTTTACACTCTTAAGATGACCTGTTTGACAAACTTTGCCTTCATTTCACAATGATGCTCACAATTCTTTTCGTTTTAGTTGTTTCTTACAATGTTTTTCTTCTTTCAGGAAGAAGCTTTTCTGCTCTCATACCCGTTCATCAACTCATTTTGGTGAGTTCTATTAATCATTATTTGTTTTGCTGTTTGTAATATATTGTTATTGTGACTTTAATATTTATTCATCCGGCGATAACGCAATGGCGCAATGGGAATGGTGTTCAACACTTAACCGAAAGGTTCTGGGTTTGAGACCATGCTATCCCAAAGTTGTTTAGTGAGCGGTTATAAATAAAATTGCTGTATTTCATCAAAAATAGCCGTGACACAAATGGGAGCAATTAAATACTAGAACCCTTAGGTATTCATGATCATGCTTAATTAGTGCTCTGGAAGTTTCGTTATAAAACAAAACAAACAGATATTTAGAGATATTTATGATGTTCTCCTTTTTAATAATCTCAATATATAAAAGCATATATATATATATATATATATATATATATATATATATATATATATATATATATATATATATATATATATATATAAAAACTTACAATATATAAACATAAGATTTAGAAGTTTTTTTAGATTCTGATGATAGTTAGGACATAGCCGAAACATATAAACAAAAATAAAAAGGTTTTTTTACATGTTGTCTGCGATTTGTACCATATGTTTGTACAATAAATACCATATGTTTAAATGTATGTCTTATGCAGTGCTCAAGTGATGTTGAAAGCATGTCTGTCTCTCTCTGCCCTACTTCAAGCTAATTATAATGAGATAGACAAGGGTCTTAAATGGATTCCCAGTCGTGTCTTGAAGGTGTGTTTGTTATTTATTTGATATGCTTTATATAATACAACAAGAGCTGTTTTACGGTGATTATTTCGTTGATTTTCCAGTTTTATTCTATCCACATTTCTCCAGTTAAGTCACTACCCGATTCTGTAATTTTTAGTTCTGTTTTGCCTACGTCACAGATAATTATCATATATTAAGGCGGGGCATTCAGGGATTGAGTTTTGACAAACATGGCAGATAAACAAGAGGAGTTGGCCTGTGTTTTTCTTAGTGAAGATGATGTTCCTGGTGCTAAACTTGTTAAAAGATCTATAAATTGCGTATATAGACCCAACATTTCATTGGAAATCAGTTATTTACTTTCTTACTAAGAAAGTTAACCTAAGTTAACCCCAAACCTATCCCAAACCTTAACCTAACCTGAACCGTTACTTAGTATACGCCCGATAAGTGGGACTTTTACTAAGTAACGGTTCCCACTTATCGGGAGTATACTGTAGAAATATAAGATCCGCTGTCGGAACTCTAACCACGGCGTACTACTTAACTTTTATACCTTTGAAAAACTCCTTGAATTTCGTGTTTTTAAAAGGGTTTTAATTTTGCGGATGATTGAAAAGATTTCCCAAAACAATGTTTGATATGTACTTTTGTAAGGTGCTTGCCAACATTGATAACCAAGAAAGACATTTCTAAGTTTATATTGATTTCTAAGTGTGTTTATATATATATATATATATATATATGTATATATTCGTACATTATTTTCCATTACATATAACATCATATACGATTTATTGTTAAAGCTAACATATTTTTTAAAATTATCCCAAAATATACCAAAAATAAACCAATTTACGAATGCCAAAAGTTAAAAATAAAAAGTGACCTTACGACTTATATCAAAGTGTAAAGGAGGTAAAGTCCATAAACATATTAATTTTTTTACAAAACAACATATCAACAGTTTACAAAGTAAATAGCTTAAACAATCATTATTATTATTATTACTAGCAGCAGGTTCAGAAGAAACACAAACATCAACATAATAGAAAAATGAATATTATAGTTATCGTTATTGGAGTTGACAACAGCAGCAGAAGAATTAATGTCAGTAAAATTCTCAACTTGAAAATCAATAGATTTGTTGTTGACTTTTTTATGTTTAACAACAGGATTACGAACAGCTGGTTGTTTTCTTTTTCGTTTGTTTATTGATTCTAGTTGTTCTGATGTAAGAGTTGCATATAAAGGATCTGGGTATTCTTCAGTAGGTCCTTTTCCACCAACGAAATGCAGAGAACAAATATATGTATCTTTCTTAATGTTAGAAATAGTGAAAAAGTCTCTACCACAAGCATGGATCCACTTTTTTGCTTTCTCTGTTTTAATGGTTTCCTGCCCTTTTTGCCAGTCAGTCATTGAATCTTTTATTTTTCCAGGTTTAGTGAAACCTATAAAATGTGTACCTAGAGGTAATCTTTCAGCATAACGAGAATCGGACTTGCAAACTCCCCAACAACAGTGCTTAGTAGTTAGTAGTACTACTCCCAGTAAAACCTTCATGTTTATCCGCCATTTTTTAGTTTGTTTGCACGAAAATCAATACCAAGATGCTTTGCTTGTAAATTACAGAAGCTATTTATAGCCTCGCAACCGAGCGCTGTTAATATAAGAGCATTCAAAGAAGTCGGCTTTACGATAAATTAGGAACGTGTATTATTCTTGGTAAATATTGAGCCATTTTCAAAATTGAAATTGTTGCATTGGTTAAGCAAAGTTGTTCAAAAAAGTTTTCTTTTCTACTATTTCTTTGCTCTTAACTGCCTTAAGTTCACATGTGATTTAACTAACTAATAACGGTGGTTCCATTGTCGCTTTCTACCTTTTCTATCAACTTTTTATTTTCTGCATCCATGTCCTTTATTACAAATCCAGTTGTTGTTTTTTGTACAGGCTTTTTACTTGGCAAATCACAAGGTTTTGCTGTCATCCGAGATGAATAATAACGTCACAAAGTACATGAATCATGACGCTGTCCAAGAAGACAGATCTTATCAACAACCTAAAGAAGAAGATTTTAACGTAGAAAATAAAAGCAAGTACTTTTCAAATTATAAAGAAAAGGAGAGGGTGGGATGTTTTGAGCACCTTTCAAGCGACTCAGATTTGGATAGTTACCACAGTAACAAATTAGACTTAGATGTCCCAAAAATTCCTTTATTTCCCAATCACAGCCTACCGGTGCAAGAATGTCAACAAACAAATGTGTGCTCAGAACACTTCCAAACAGTTCCCAATGAATGGTTGCCAAATGAAAAGGATGAGAATTTCACCATGTTTCCGTATGACCTACAGTCTCAAAAAGTTCCCACATCTTCCACGAATGGTCACACTCTCTCAGAATCTCAGGGTGGTTTTTCAATCTTACAAAACCTGAGTAAGTACAACTCGTCAGAGTTTTTAACGCTTTCTGGCGGTTACTTCGGCAACAAAACGAGTGATTCTTTGCAACAGAATTTACAGTCTGAGGATTTACCCCAAGAATCATATCAGTCAGACAATTATTCAGGATCTTGTTACAGAAGAGACACCGTGGATGATAGCAGTCTACAAAATTACGCTGGAAGAGGCGAACAAAAATCTGTGTGGTGTCAACGACAATCAGCTACTGATTTACCAAGGTATATTTGAAGTGTGAATTAAATTGCTCAGGAATATTGTCTATTTTCAAAAGACGTTGTGGGATTTTTGATATGGCAGCATCAAAGAAAGGGCATGTCATGATTATTGTCAATATTTTGGGGTTTTATCACGATCTTTCAGGTTTTTAGTTTTTAACATTTGAACAATTTACCATTCTATTCTATTGTAATGTGTGTATTATTTATTATTTTCATCTCCTACACTTACAATTTGAAATATTTAAGGTATAAAATTACAAATAATTTTTGTCTGGTTTGTAGGCAGGCAGTGAAAGCATTTCAAAATACAAGTTTTGCGAGGAGCACAGGGAGGAGATGTCAAAAGAAAATGTTCTCACGTAATATTTCTGGTAGCTTTGCATTCAGGGATGAGGTAAAGTGTGAAATGTTTAGGAACTGGCTTTTAATTCAGTTAATTATTATTTTTCTTAGACTGATTGCCAGCAATATTCCACCCCTCACCACAGAGAGGAAGAAACAGGTTGGCAATTTTTGTTTTATTTTATTTTCTTCAGTCAGTTGTTTACCATTATCACATATTTATTTATCCTGGTTTCTCTTATTCTCTCGTAATAAGCTCTTTATCAAGAAGCAACCAAGTGTTCAAAATTTGATTCTTAGAATCTCGAAATTCTGTATCAATGTCGAAAACGAAAAAGCGCCGGCTAACCTATGAGAGAGTACCAGGGGCGTTGAACGGTCAAACAAGACTAACGTTCCTGTAACGTGTTGTCGTTATAGTTCTAAACAAAACCCTAAGTCTTTGCTTTTTACGTGATTTTTGTTCATTTAGGTAACAACTAATTTTGTGTTTTAGTTTTATTATGTGACATAAATTAAATAAATAATTTTAAAAAGGTTTTTGAAATGTCAACAAAAGCAGTTTCTAGAAGTTGAATGAGTTGAGATTTGCTGTTACCTCCATTTTTTTGTTTATTTTGACTGCCGTTCAATATTTAATGTTATATTATATTTATATGTTATTTAATGTTATATTTATATGTTATAAAGATGTCATATATTAAAAGTTTGTTATATATTGTCATTTAATTTATTGGTTGTATTGACATCTTGAATTGTTGGAATTGTATTGCTAGACAGTATCATTATTAATTAAGTGTCATTTAATAAAATGCTATGAAATACTTAATCTCCACTTAATGAACTTTTTACATTCCTGCTGCTGGGAAAAGAAGACATTAAACCGTGCAGTAAGTAACATTCCTGTTACAAATATGAAATGGTTTTAAGCTTTATATACAATTGCATTTCAAAACTTTTAGCTGTTATTTAATATTAATCAGAGGTCACTCTCAAAGGCCGGTGAATATGAGCAATATGAACAGCACCAGTAAGCACCTAACCTAAATTATAGTAAAGAATGTAATTTCAAATTGTCTGGCATTTTTGTTGGATTGCTAACCGAATTGAAATGAACAAGTTTGAATAGATGACCAAAGGCAGTCTAACTGTTGGCTATCTAGCCATAGAAACATTCTCTAAGATTTGTTGAACTGCCTCTTGTTATGCCCAGTTAGTTAGAATGACAAATCTCTATGAATGGCTGCAAACGAAAAAATCTCAATGCTTTAATGACGTTCTAGAAAACTGTTTTACCCAACAGCAAAACACAATTAAAATGGATGGGGCGACAGTTTTAGCACAGTCTCTGCACGCTCAAGGTGTTAAGTACATGTTTGGAATTGTTGGCATTCCAGTGACCGAAGTAGCGATGGCTGCGCAACAATGTGGCATAAAGTTCATTGGAATGCGGAATGAACAAGCTGTAAGCATGGGCAAAGTTGTCGAATTTTTTTCTGGAATAATTCTCCCCTAATGTATGCTGTTACAAAAATTTGTTTGCCAAGCGAAATGATATTTTAATATAATTATTTTCTTTTTCTGTTTTGTCTTGATTATTCAATAATTGTATTCTTTTTTATGTATTCTTTTTTAATTTCAGGCAAGTTATGCAGCTTCAGCAGTTGGTTACTTGACTCAGAGGTACTTATAGTTTACGTTGATAAGTAAACTTAGAGACATAATGGTACCATTACAATGGTCAGTTTCAGTATACTTTTTACATATATTATTTTACTTTTTATTTGTAACAATTTGTCAATTTCCATGTTTCCATGTGATTAGCAGTTTGATGAAAAAAGGCAGCGGATTGTAATTAGATATATTATTGTTTTTCTCTATTATACTAGCTATATAAACCCCGTTCGAAATGCACTTGTCACTTAATAGAGAATAACTGTGTCTACCTTCCAACTCGTTGTATTTGTATATAAATACATATATGTCTACCCGTGACGATTTCTATATCTAAACCTTTAAAATAAGTTTTTGGTTTCAATTGTATTGAATAAATATCTTAAATTTACCTTCCTTAAAGTTTTGCTCTTTAGATTCTTCTCACATGAATTTCCATCACAAACATTACATATTCACGTGCAAATTTCGCGCATCATTTCTTGATCTTGCATCATCCTGTTTGTGTGCGTTTTAATATACAGTTCTTTTTTTAGAAATACGCCATGTATTTTGTTTTCTGGTATTCGTCTCTTTTAATTATTTTAGTGTGTTTTAGCGATTTTCTTTTACCTGTTTAAGCTACTTCATGCGAAATTTAAAAACATTTGTCAGATGTTGTTTTGCATTTTGTTTGCGTTTTATATTAGGAATTGCCATGGTGAGAAAGTAGCATGTACGACAGGAACTCTGTATTATTATATAGATTCATTGCATAATAAAAGTGACACTCGGATAAGATGAACCTATTTTTGGTTATTAACTAAACATGTTTATTTTGCAGACCTGCAGTGTGTTTGGTTGTATCTGGTCCTGGTATTGTGCACGCATTTGCGGGGATGGCCAATGCCAAAGAAAACTGTTGGTAATAAAATATATCTTTTTAAGAATAAGTAGTTTTTATTTTGTAAACAAAGCTGCTGTTAAGGTCATGAAACGGTTTTGCTCTACTACTATATGTGTAGGGCACATCTCATATCTTGATTGCTTTGTAGGCCATTGCTTGTGGTGGGTGGGTCCACTGATGTCTATCAAGAGCAAATGGGAGGTTTCCAGGAGTTACCTCAGGTATGTGTATTATATATTCTAGGATAAGTGTGCTCATAGAGTGGGTAATTCCGAAAGATTTTTTTTGTGCAGCTTGCTGGTTTCATCCTTGATTTTTAAGCATACTCGAAAATCCAATAGGATGACTAGTTGCGCTAATTACATAATTAATCAACCATGCCACCAACAGGTAAAACCACTTAAAATGGAAATTGGCTTAACTGTGCATGACCTTGTTAAATGAAAACAGATGTAATTCCTCAGCATGCAAACTACTGTAATTACGCACTAATAAAATAAATTCACAATCGTCAATGGTTTCTTCTTACGTAGGTTGAATTAGCCAGACCGTATTGCAAATTCAGTAGCAGGCCAAGTTCAGTGGAGACAATACCAGTTTTCGTGGAAAAGGTAAGTTTGTTACATTTATCAGAAGGTAGTTTGTTCATTAAGAATTTATTTGTATCTAGGCTGTTCGCAGTTGTGTTCAAGGAAGGCCTGGAGTTGCTTATATTGATCTTCCTGGTGATATGATTCGTCATACAGTCCAGGAGAATGACGTAAAGTACGTGATTTACTGCATATTTTTATGTTCATTTGAAATGTATGTTTGTTGTTGGCTTGGTGTATTTAGCAACTGTTGTTATGCAGATTGATATGTAGTTTGTATTCTTAGTTGTATTTTACTTTTGTCTACTGCACAAAAGGTAGTCAATGTTACAACAACCTATGAGATAATATAATCTCAATATATAAAAGAATAACTTGTGTGTGAGTGAGTGAGTGAGTGTATGCTCTATAGACTCAAAAACCACTGCACACATTTCTTTGGAAATTGCTCTGCAGATTCGTAATAACACATAGCAGGTTTTCGCAAACAGAAATTTTTAACATTCTCAAGCGTTTCAAAGAATACTAAATAAATAAATGAAAGGTGGTCCGCGCGGCGCCGGCAAAGTTCAGAACTTCTAATTCATTCTTCTGTTATTGATTTCGTAATTTTACAATTCGAATTACCCTGCACGGCGGGTACTATCAGTTATGATGATATAAACCGTTATTGATTTTTGCTGAGATGTTTTTTCTATGAATATATGAAAGAGTGAATTTTAACTTTGTGCAACTTGACTTTAATACACTTTAATTAACTTGCAAAGAAAGATCGTTTACTATTGTTCTGCGTAGGATCTTGATTATATTACAATCAATTTCTGCGTTTTTATCCGTGATTTTATTTAGCTGGTCGCATTATTCTCCTGCCCCATATATAGCCTGTGCTCCGCTTGAAAATGTACAACATGCAATCCAGTTGTTGGCTAATGCGAAACGACCACTGGTAATTATAGGAAAAGGTGAGTTAATTTGAACCCGATTTCAAAGTTTTTGTGGATGGAATATTTTCATGTTTTGATCTTAAAATTTGTAATATAGGATTTTTATGTAGTTTAAGTAGTCACAATGGAATTTGATTGTTTATAAGGCTTATTTTTTCCACCTAATTCTTTTTTATTCTTGCGAGAACTATTTTACACTTACGAACACCACTAGAAATGTACATCATTAACAAAAGGTTCAAAGATTACTCTCATTAGCCATGTAATAACATTATGGCGTTGTTTCTAGGTGCTGCATACAGCAATTGCGAGAAGCAGTTGTTGGAATTTGTCAACAAAACAGGATTGCCGTTTCTCCCAACACCCATGGGGAAGGGTGTTGTATCAGATCTCCACCCTCAGTGTGCTTCTGCAGCACGCTCAAAGTAAAAATTTTGTTAGAATGCTAGGAAATAGGAAAGAAAGAAAATAACAAAGACACTAAAAGTCTAACAATACAATATAATGTGTGACAAAAATGTCAATTTCAATTCCCCAACTTGACAATACTGTGAGTGACAATCAATTTTTAATCAATCGCATTTCTAAGGTGTACTCTGAAACACATCCACCACATCTTGTTGAAACCTATATTGTTTGTACCGCAGGGCTTTACAGAACGCTGATGTCATTCTGTTGGTGTGCGCTCGTTTGAATTGGATACTCCACTTTGGAATGCCGCCAAGATTTAAAAAGAATGTCAGGTTTATACAGGTAGGCCCGAATTTAAATGTTTTACGGGGATTCGATAGAGTGAGTTTTAATGATCTCAACTTAAGATATTTTTAATAGAATAATATGCTTTCGACCCCAAGGAGAAGAAGAAGAAACCTCTTGAAAAAACAAACAAACTAGCGTTCAAATAACTTTGTTACATTCAGAGTTCCCTAAAACCACGAAATGCTAGGATTGGAAATGCTGAGGCTATAATAACAATCGTTTCATTTTCTTTAGATTGACATATGTCCCGAGGAGATTGGGAACAATGTGCCAGCAAGCGTGCCGTTATGTGGAGACGCCAAGGCTATCATTAGACAGGTAACGGAATAAATATGAAAAATTCACTCATAATTATGCCATAAATTAAATAAAATGTAACTTATTCTAAATATGGTGTTTATAGAGTGCTTTAATTTGAACATCTAGTTTATTAGCAGGTCAAGATGCTAGGTTGATAAGAAACCTGGGTCAAATAGGGGACTTGATGTGGGACAAACTCGAACATTACTAGCGAATGCGTGCTTATGTGTGGTAAATAAGCAGCACTGTCAAACGATACTATTTTATCGAAAAAAAATCATTAGTGGCATTTGTTCTTACATAACTTAGATAACTTACATGTTTGAAGCAAGCTGATGCTAATTGTTGTGATCCTCGATGGGCCTGCTGTGAATTTTAAAAAGCTTGAAAACAAAAGTGTTAAATGCACAAAGATGCTGTTATTATTTACGATTAAATATGTCTAAATAATTAGACATTTTTAATCATATGTCGATCATGCAGGTTCATGTAACATCTTTGACCTCATGGATATAAGCACCCATACCCTTTATGCACAGCTGCCACGGAGTTTAAAATGCAAAGTTGGTTTTTTGTGTGGGTTAACTCACCACTGTTTTCCCTCTCACTGGGGTTGGCGTTAGGAAGGGCATCCAGCTGCATAAAGACCTGCTTCAATAAACCATCAGATGATTAACCGTCCAACGCATGCTATCATGTAAAACGGGTGTAAAACCAAATATGATGATCATGACTAATGTTTCTGCAACAATTGTTGCACAAAACACAGTCAAATACCTATGCTACACTTTTATTGAGAAAGTTGTTTTGTTTGGGTATATACCGGGAGAAGAGAGCGGGTATCGTCATTTGACTTGGAAATTTACCAGATAGACTTTTTTAGATTAATTTTGGGGTGCTGATTCTAAGAATCTATGTTATACAGGGATTTAGGGGGGCGTTTAGCCTCGATTCTAACTTAAAGCCTCGTTTTTGTGCAATCTTGTATACACTATTCTGACTGGTTACAGCGCTTAGACTAGACAGTTCTATCCCACTTAAGGTTACTGATAGACAAAACCTTGTCGTCAAAAGGTATCTTTGGAACAAAATTATTCCAACCTCGATTCCATGAAAAGTCTCAAATTTGTAAAAAATATCTGATTTTTATGTTGATGAGAGGAAGCAAACGTCATCCAATTCTAAAATTTACAAAGCTAAGCATGTTAAATCAAATTTTCGGTACTGAAATAAAATTTCAGTGTTTTACAAGAATTTAGGTCATTTAGCATCCATTTCACAAAGCCTCGTTTTCATTTAATAACAATAAAAAATTATCCTGAAAATTACAATGCAGTAGAATCCAGAAATATTTTTTTAGAATTCTACGTTCGAATTTTACCGTAGTCTACATGATGCAACTTCTTTTTATTGAAAATGAAAAATGAATGATGAGCTTTGCATTGTTCACTATGATTCTATAAAAACTTTGGGTGCATTGGTTAGGCTGAGCGAAGAATCTTTTAAAACTCTCAGACAATGTAAAAGCATACGTGAATCACTGGATGGGGCAAACCATTGCGAAGAGCAATGTGAACATGTGCCTGCTGTATTTAGTGACAAAGCTCAATTTTATTACAGGGAATGTTACCAGAAGTTTATTTATGCCCGAACATTATTGAAAAGGAAACACACGAAGGAAGATGAAAATTTCGAAAGTAGTAAGCGACCTTCACGAGGAAATAAAAATTTCCAAAGCAATGCATGATCTGCTCAAAGTAAAGGATTAAGGTTTGTGGTAAATTTCAATTTCCAACTAAGATTCTTACTAAAGCCTGCTGAGAAGACCCTAAAAAGATCAGCAACTCTAAGAAACGAGCAACTCATGATTGCTGCAGTTAGTGATGTTGATTTGATAGCAAAGGAGTTCAGCAAGCATGAAAAATGTTACCTAGAGTATACGCGAGTTGCAAGGAATACCAATGTGCACGTTCCAGGTGTTGTGGAAAGTGAGCAAGATTCAGGTGACTTCATTTTAGTATGTGAAGTAATCGAAGAGTTGGTATTGGGGAAACAGCAATGCCTTTCAATAGATAGTATTGTTTCTGCTTATGGTATAAATGAAGGTGATAGACAGCAGAGTTATCGACTAAAAATTCGTCTTCTGGAAAAGTATGCCCAAAAGTTGTTGTTTATTTCACACGAGGAGCATTCACCACAAATTGTGATAAGCAAGAGATGTCTAGAGACACAAACATTGTCAAATATATTAGAAGCATCTGAGAGCAATACAGTGAAAAAAGCTGCCACACTTTTGCGCGAAGTTGTTACCAAGGTCATTAATGAAGCATCCATGTTACTGTGGCCTCCGACAATAGAGAGCTTGAAGTCAGATGAAAGAAATCCTCCCCAGATTTTTGGAATTGTTTTTCAAAATGTTACTGTCTCCAACTAGCAGCTCTCATAATAATCATATAATAATCAAGTCTGATTGCGTCGCAAAAAGCTTTTCAAAAGGCTTCTGATGAAAACGAGGCTGGAAAAATTTAATTATGACAATACCCGCTGTCTCCTCCCGGTCTAGTACTGTTCAGTTTCATTCCTTTTGTAGCTACTAGAGGAGGTTGATCAAGTCAACTTTAACGCACAAAGTATGGACAGCACTTGGTGGGCAGAATTACGTGAAAAAATTCAGGATAATAAAAGGAAGACAAAGGTAGGTTTTTTTAAATTCCAAATCTTGTTTTCTCGTATTTATCTAAATTTATATTGATTAATATCTATTATTATTCTTTCTGTATTATTTAATATTTTACAATCTTTGTTAGGCATTTCATCTCGTTCTTTTATCAAAGTTGTTTATTATATGTAAATGTTTTTAATGAAAAAGTGAAAACTATTTTTTTTGTATTTTCTTCCTACATCGTATTATCTCTTTCCTTATATTAATATATCATATATTTTTTCTTTATTGATTGTATTTTTCCAAGTATTTATCAGTTTTGGTTACAATTTCAATGTTTTGGATTGAAACTTGTAAAGTTATATTTATACAGTTTTGTTTAAATATTCATGATCTTTGCCAATTATTTAAGGATCATCATCTAGCTAAATCCTGCTCGTATGAGGTAGTATGTGTTATGTGAATGTATATCTACATTTGAAAACAGAACAACTCAATGACAAACTTTAAAAAGTCAACTCAAGGGGACTACTAAATGTAAAGACTATTTTTGCTAAATCGTTAGCTTGTATTAGTCCCTGTTATTGGTTGTGTATTATATTGTGATTAGATGCTGGGAAATGAACTCCATGGTAGGTATAAAATCACTAATCAACACAATTATGTGCGAGTATCTGATGATTTCAAGTAACCTAATGATAATAATATATATATATATATTTACGGACATCTATTGCATTGATTTTTGTTTGTTGATTAGTTGTTGTAACTGAAATTTGATTTCTTTTTATTGAAAATTATGATAAAGATAATGTTTTATAATTTTTGTTTATAAATATTTAACAAATTCATAAAGCGCGAAAGAGAATATAATATATATTGAAAGATATAGAGTACATGAAACGTGGAATTGCACTCATTGTTGTAGAGTTAGACAAATATTCCTTGATCACAAAAAACATGGCTCCCATTAAAATGTGAGTGAAGGTTTTCACTTTTGTTTTTCCATGCAAAATTGTGTAGTTGTCGATTGAAGTAGTTCTGTCAACCTTTTGAAACGATTCTGTATTTCTGCGGTCGTGGTATATATTTATTTTTTGTTGTTATTTTTAGATTGACTTGTGGTAGCATCAACGGTCAGTTTGAAAAGTTCTTCAAAAAGCTTTCAGTCTTGCAAAGGAAAAGTGGTCCATTTGAGGTTAAGGTTTTTGTAAAACCGTGCAAGCTTATCTATTTTTTGATGGTTTTTTGCTTTGATGATACTGAAATTTAAATTTACTGCTTGAATTGATGTCTTTGAGGTTTTTACCATATTTAAAATGATGTTTTATAACTGGATAGTCATTATCGCCCATTTTTTTAATTTGGGAAACACAAAAGTAGAGGAAGAATTAAAACATTTGTTATGAAGTTGTTCTCCGTGAAAATAATGAAATTGCAAAGTTGCATTCTATAGGAATGATTTAATAGTTGCATCAGTAGTAATATGAAAAGTGTGAACCTATGTACGATATTGAATTTGAATTCATCACTTTCGTTAGTTCTGTAGTTTTCTAACATATAAATAGTCACTTATAGATGGCTGTATGCAGTGGAGACTTTTTCACGTCTGATCCAGAATGCAAAGAGAACTGGAAGAACTTTTTGCTGAGCAAAGCTGAAGGTGCCATACATGTTTTTATTATATTTTTCTGTTCACATTGGCGTTGAGTTTTCAACGTCAAATCATGTTAAATGCCTATTTTTAAGCTCTAACAAAAAGTATAATTTCGCTCATCACCTTGGAAACTGTGAAAGTTTAGTCTGGAAAACCATCTTAAGAACATAATATTTTATGTATAGCATAAATCACGTGGCTATATCTGTCGTCAACAATTTTATTGGGTTAACCTTCCTTTTAAATCAGTCACCTAAAAGCCTCCTCATCTGTTCGGAGAAAAAAAATTCAGTCAAAGAATGTGAACACGCACATAAAATGTAATGTAATTTATCCTACTTTGAAATCGTTTAGTTGCAATTCCTGTTTACGTTCTGGGCCCATCATCAAAAAGTCTTGAAGTGTTTTACTCCAAAGAGAAATTACCGGCTGGCGAAGAGCTGTATGAAAATGTGCTTTATTTAGGTGTGATATTTAATTAACCTTCATGTGTTTGTAATCCTCACAGTTTAGAAATCTGGTTAATAATAAGTCCAATAAAATATTTAGTTTATTTCTAAATAATTTCAGGTAACAAAGGTTTATTTACAACCGCCACCGGACTAAAAGTTGCATATTTCGGTCCTAATGTTGTAAGTTTTTTTTATTAATCTCTCTTTTTAAAGAAAACTTCTTTAATCTTCACATCTCCAATTCTTTATAGGTTTTTAAAAAAATTTGTTTTTTTTAACCTGTCTCAGTTTAAATTCATGTAAGTTATTACATTTTTTTACAGACAAATGCTGACGTTGAAGTGGCGTTGCTTACCGAACAAGTCCTTAAGGAAGAAAAATTTCTTGGCATTGACATCTTACTCACTAGTGACTGGCCGAAAGGAGTCAACAACTTCCTAAAATCAAGTGTAAGCCTCACAATGTAACATGTTTTAGTCAGTACAATATAATAGCATGTATTTTCTTCAATTAAATTAAGGTTTATATTAATTAACTTATATCTTCCATAATACCTTGAGATAGATGCATTTATTTGTTGTTATTTAGATAACCTGCACAAGTGAGTCAATGCCCGTCTCCATGCTGGCCTCTTCTCTCAAACCACGTTATCACATTAGCTCTCACTCAAAGCACTTTTATGAGAGACCCCCCTATAGGTACATTGTGGTAGCTTTTTATGACTATGATATCTTTTGATATATATTTGAACAATGTCAAGATTATTGATTTTCTTTACTGAATGAACGATTTTGTTTGTCATACACTAATGCAATTGTTTAAAAGATATATAAACACAAAATGTTTACAAAGCAAGCCGTTTGGCTTAGTATTGTTATAGTACATCAGTGTTTGATGTTTTCTGGGAGGTTATATCAAATTGACTAAATTTAGTTTTTTTTGACAGGTGATATCATTAAAGATAACATTCCTATTATAAACATTACATTCTAAAAAATCAAGTTGGTGTAAATTAAATAACCATAAAACATCTTAACTAAAACATATAATATATATTTTATTTTTTATATTTTAATCAGATAATTCATATATTCAAGACACTATCTGATGCACTGGTTTGATTATAATTTGACCTCCCAACACCTGTCTATCTTCTATAGAGTATTTCTTAAAAAGCTTTTCACTTGTAAGACACCGAGGGAATATGTATCCCATCTAACTCAGTCCTTGAGTCTAGGAGAAGTTTGATTGCAAACAAACAGACAACCATTGGTAAATTATATTAATGTCTGAATTTTTCTCATTGCAGAAACCACCAAGTGCTGCAGGAGGAACAATTGCATGTGACGCGATTCCTGGCATTGGCACCGTTTAATAATCCTAACAAAGAAAAGGTGCCAACAAGTTCATTTTGTTAACAGTATTATGTCGGCATATACAATTTGAAGTCTTTCATATCCTGATATTAAAAAAATATTAATTAGCATTATAATTTATTTGTTATAATGGCCTCAACGTGACCAAATTTTTTTAAACCTCAGCGCGCAAGCTGATGCTATGTTTTCGAATAAAAAAAGTGTTGACAAATCTTAAATCTGGCATCTTTATTGTCATTTATATTTACCTGGTTACCGCTTGCACATTTCGTTAGTAACAAAAACAGTTGCATGGAATGATCTTGTTTTTAGTTTCTCTACGCATTTGCTGTTGTTCCTTTGTGCCAAATGACACGCGAAGAACTTGTTAAACAACCTGACAACGTCACCGAATTTCCATATAAGGACATCCAGCAGGATTTTGAGATTGAAAACGTAGGTCATTTATAATGGTTGAGTTTGAGTAGTTTAACGGTTGTGGTCACTCCTACCACCCACGCTCTGCCACATGGAAATGCTACTCATTCTGTTAGTCTGTGAGACCGAGAGGATTTGAACACTGGCAACCTCAGAGATTATGAGTGCTTTACCAGCTCACCTAGTGGTTTAGAACGTGTTCACTATTTTGCTGTAATAATTTAACTTTTAAGTGTAACACTCTTACTTACCATTGACAACTATTGTACATCAACTCTTAATTAACATTGACAACTATTGTACATCAACTCTTACTTAACATTGACAACTGTTGTACATCAACTCTTACTTAACATTGACAGCTGTTGTACATCAACCTTTACTTAACATTGACAACTGTTGTACATCAACTGTTACTTAACATTGACAACTGTGTACATCAACTGTTACTTAACATTGACAACTGTTGTACATCAACTGTTACTTAACATTGACAGCTGTTGTACATCAACTGTTACTTAACATTGACAGCTGTTGTACATCAACTGTTACTTAACATTGACAACTGTTGTACATCAACTCTTACTTAACATTGACAACTGTTGTACATGAACTACAGTTATATATACATAAACATTCTAGTCTGTGAAACCCTATTTGTAGTTAACCTCAATGGTATTTCCTTTGTCTTGTAGACATCTGAGAAGCAGTTTTTCTTTCAAGAAGACAACAAGAGAAAAGCAGGTAATAGATGATACTGAATATTTAGCGATTTTATTTAAATAATGTAATCGGTTAGTAATTTCATCACTTAGCCTAAGTCCCACTCCCAAAGTCGGATTAACGCACAGGCCAACTAGGCCATCTGGTTCAATAATTTGCTGATATTGTGAATTTCTAAACGCGTTATTTTGAATCCATTGCAATGCTTGTTATTCATAACAAAGGGTAAATTGAGAAAATCAAGATTTAGTGTTCACCAGTTTGACTTTCTCTTCGCCTTACACACCTCGTATCCAAGGGACAAGAATCTTTTGAAGATGACCTGATGCAGTTTGTTGGCTACCTCAAACAGTATCCTGAAGAATTAGTTTCACCTTCTGCGTGCTTGAAACACATCAATGTGGATGAAATTGCTTGAAACTCTTTTACTAATGTGGTCATTGCTTTGCGGATTTATTTGACACTGCTGGTAGCAAACACGGAAGGTGAACAACGATCGTTTTCTGTGGTTAAACGTGTGAAGAACCAGCTACGTTCAACTGTCGGAGAAAAGTTATGTGACTTATATCTCTGTTGACAATTGAGTCAGACTTGACCAGAGGCATAGACTTTGAAAGCATCATTGCAAAACTCAAATCTAGAAAAAAGCATTCTAATTTCGTGTACTGTCGCCTTATGTAAACTACACGTCATTTGTTTAATAAGAAACCTGATTTTAAGGAACACCAGCTTCAGAATTGAGGTAATTGAAACTGCTAACTCGCAAAATGTTAAAGAATTCGGGAAAGTAATATTATAATATGAAAGAGCATTGCTTAGGAAGCATTCTAAAGGTATTTACGTTTCAAAGTTTTATTTATATCTAAAGGTAATTACGTTTCAAAGTTAAGAAACTGTCAGGCTCAACACAAATTTCATGTTTCTTATAAAACAAATGGCATGTCATGCAATACATGCAATGTATAATGTACATACTGCATACATACGCCACTGTTAATAACAGTGTTATTTCTTTTGATATTTTGTATTTGATGGATGGAATGGATGCCTGTGTAATAGGCCCCATGAAATATTTTGGCCTAGGGCCCCGCAAAAACTTAATCCGGCTTTTCCCACTCCGCTACTAAATTAGCTTATTTCAGTTGTTAGAGTAATTGTCTCGTTTGCGATAGGTTCACTGTTTTTTGTTTTTTTTTGCAAGTTATCCTTCTGAGCCATAGTGTTGATTTCCAGGTGAAATTCGTTGCAAACTTAACTGAAATCGACTGTATTGTTTGCTTGACCGTTGGCATGGTTCTAATACGGGCATAAGCAATTTGTTGGAAATTAAGTCATTGATTGTTTAAAGACTTGTTGGGTCCACTTGAGTTATTCATACATTAACAATTATCTTTTATTCTGAAATATTTGTACAGGACAGTCACGTCAGTACATGATATCACCAATATCTTTTGATATTCATTTCGTTAAAGGGGACAACGGGAATGGAAATCAACAGCACAAAATACCAAGAGGACCACGTAGGTAGCTCACTTATGAGGAGGACCACGTAGGTAGCTCACTTATGAGGAGGACCACGTAGGTAGCTCACTTATGAGCGTTTTCAATGGATGAATGTCTGAAGTCTTATTGGCAATTATTATGATTCAATCTTTAACATGTCACTGAGATTTCAACACCCAAATTTGAATACAATCTAATAGATAATGCTGATATTTCACTAAAAGAATCTACTCACATTTGCAATTTGATTTCATACATAAGAACAACCTAGAGCAGAGAGAAATCTCTTGATTGTGCGTGTTTTTTTAGCCAAGCTTACTGGCAGTTGTTGGTTCTGTTTGGGTAGTGAAGACGTTGAAAAACATCTTGTTGTAAGCGTGGGAGAGACGGTAATGTGGATTATTCCTTGCAGCGAGGCGTAGACAACTGTATATTCTATGAATTATTTTTTTAAAAAGCAAAATTTCACTGTTAGTGTTTTGACATGCTATGAGATACAATAATGTCTTTTGTAGTATAAATGCCGGTTTGCAATTCTCGTATTTTCTTTCTCCGTGAATGATATTTCTGAGAATTATAATGCGAGGTATGTTTTTTTCTTTTAGACGTATGTAGCCATTGCAAAGGGGGCCTTAAACGAAGACCATGTTTTGATTTGCCCAATCAGCCATCATCATTCTACAGTAGTTCTTTCACGTGTGAGTGATTTCACGAATCCATCTGGTTTGTTATATGGTTTCGGTTTTTTATCGTTTGCAATGTGAAACGCACACTTTAGATGTCTAATGGATGTCATTTTTATTTAGGATGCATTGCTGGAGCTAGACAAGTATCCTTTTCCCACCTTTATTGCATGCATACCAAAACAAATTTGAAATTTAAAAAACCTCTTTCTGTTTCACTTTCGAGTGTTTTTTTCTGTGTGACGAAATATAGGTTGCTCGTATCAAATTTGTTTACGTATGGTTAAAAGTCGATTGGACGAATTTTTCAGCTTTTGTGAGGAACTTTTGATTTGTTGGAAAAGTTGATTCGTTAGAACAATTTGGATCCGTTTAAACCTGATTTCCATTATTTGGATCTATTGGAGGCAAACATTACGTAAAGATATGATTAGTTCAAATGAATGCAATCAGCATTTTCATTTAATTTCTGGACAAGTCATTCCGAGGTATTTCAGCTTTAATATCAAATTTGTACATGCACAGTAGACACCTCATTGGAGCCACCATCCTTCTTGAATAATACATCAATAAGTGCTGCAATTTTCTTCTCTCAGTTCATGTTGCCAACCAAATTTAATTTTCATGCTTGACTGAAGCATTAGATTTAAAGATTGTTTACGTAAGATGTTCCGCTCTGAAGACAAAGCCATGGTCACATTCGAACGCAATTTCTACACACAACATTTACAGCTTCAGGTTTGAGAAGTTCGTCTATTTTAAACGTGACTTTAAATTCTAACCCGTTTTTTCTCCAGTTTTCCTTCTGGCCTTAAAATATTTTTTCTTACCTTCGCCGTTCAGGTTGTTGGCATCCCTTTGGATGTGGCAAATAAGGTGAAGGACGCTTTTTTGGATATTGGTGCAAGTAGTAACATGGATTTCATTGAAATACCTGAAGATACTGATTTGAACCAGGTATATTTGTGTCTTATATCAAGAGAGAGAGTGAAAACGACTTTTGCGTGCATTTCATAAAGGATTAAAAGGTATTCATCCCACCACAAATTAATGGTGTGGTGTATTTCTCTGCTTTCTTATATTTCATTGATACCAATATACCCTAATAACAATCTGGCGCATTCCTCAAAATACACTAGGGAATCACTGAAATGTAGGAAGCAAAATAATCAGTGCAGTTGTCCTCTAATCATTCATTGCCCTCATCCAGTTGCTGTCTATGAATTTATTTCTCTCTCTTATTTGAAACACACTCTAGTAGCATAGCCAGATGGATACCACAGAAAAAACTTCTTTTAAGCACCCTCGTTGTAATTAGCTCCCACGTTTGCCCCATCACACTCAAGGAGCCTATCTCATAATAAGTTCCTGTTCCTGAAAGGTTGGACATTTATTTGAAAACCTTTAATGGATATCGAACTTTAATCCCCAATTTTATTATTGGAAATCTTATCGATTTTATTTATTATATTAATATTATTTATTCATTTTATGGACCTATTTCACCGGTTCACGTGATTTCAGTCTAGGGAATTTTCTTTTTAATTATTTGCGATTTCTTTACATTTTTACAGTTTGCAGTACTTGAATTCAAGTAATACAATTTACTTTTGCTTAATCATTGCAGTGTGTTTGTAATAATTTTGTGTTATTTTCAAGGCCAATTCTTCTCATCATTAGATGGCTACACCCACCACGCCATATTTCATGGTAGAAACGCCCTCTGGTGAAAGATTGCTTCATAAAGTCAAAGGAAAGATGCCCCTACAGTTTGGGAGGTACAGAGTTTGTGTCGCGTACGCTGTGGTCTTTAATGCGTTCTTTGAGTTTTCTTGATGTTTCTCCTACGTATATTGCATTGCATAGTGTGGTTCGGGGCAAGTTGCGAGATAAACTAGGTTGTGTTTATGTTGGGAGTTGATTTTGTCTTTGAATTTTGATGAAGGTTTGATGCTTGTGTATGCATATCGCGTTCATAGTGGTGAGTTTTGTGGGATGAGTCGGTTTAATGAGTAGTTTAACGGATGTAGTATGTTTTCTTCTGTTATATGGAAGGATTACGCGTGATTGGGGTTGGGTGGGGTTTTCTGGGATGGTGGTTTGAGTTGGACTTGTTGTATTTTGAAGGTTGAATTGTTGAATGGTTTGTGTGATGATTTTGTGTGTGTGTATCCATTAATTTGGTGGAATGCGGTTCTGAGGTGATTTAATTCTTTGCGGAGCAGTTTTGGGTTTGAGCAGATTGAGTGTTTTGTGAGGGTGAAGACTGTACCACGTTTCTCGGTGCAAATGCCTTCCAGTGAATGTAGATGTTATTGTTTGTGGGTTTGAGGTAGACTGTGGTTTTATCCTTCTACTGAGGGATACAAGTGTACCCATTCCTCTCCCAAATTTCCTTCTCAAGGCTTTGGCAAACATAATTCTCGATCACTAGGCCATGCCAGGTCAGCAATTATATCTGCTGCTACCAATCAAGCTGTAACTTGGTACAATCTGTGACAGCCTGTGGGGTAGCTTCGTATATGCGTATTTTATGAATACAAGCGGCATTGGATAGGCTATCTTAGTCGAACTAATCCTAACACCACCATAAATACCTACTACCACTGATGTGTATTTGTGGACTCGAAAAGTAGAAGACTAGGCCATGTTTGGTCGGGATAGCTCAGTTGGTAGAGCGCTTGCAATTTCGGATATCTGAGGTTGCGAGTTCAAATCCTCCCGGCCTCGCCTACTCAGCGAATGAGTAGCATTTCGATGCGGTAAAGTACGGGTGTTGGTGGTAGGAGTAGTGCCCGCCTCAACAGTTACACCCAACGTCTTGCGCTAACGAAAAGGGGACACCCTCGTTTACGCCGGTTACCAACATTTAGGTTAATTCGATCACTTTACTTTTTTCTTTACTTGCTAGACCATGCGCGCCTTTCGCGAATTATAAATGACATGTCAATATTAATTTACACATCTTTAGCCATTTTGTTTGTCTCCATTACCCCGGCATTTTGTAACCGTACTTTCACTTCCAGGGAAGTGTTAGCGAGTCCATCGTTGCTGAACTTCGAGGATCGCACGGACTGGAAACTTTGTAAACTTTCGAAGGAGTCGGAGACCGTTTGCACGAAGGAATTTCGAAAGCGCTTCCAACCATTTGACTTCAACTTTCAATAGACGATTTTTATATTGCCATGGAATTTCTTTTCGGATATTTATTTTAGAGGAAAAAACATTTATACAACGATATAACTTCTTACTTTTTATCGTTACTTAAATCTTATAAAAAGTCCTTAAAATATATTTTTCTTCGTTAGACGTTCTTCTTGTTGAATCATTTCAATTTCCATGTTTTTTTCGTTCAGATGATGATCGAGACGAGCACCTCTCCCATGAACTTTTACAAAATGTATTCAGAGGTAAATTTTTTTGACCATAAAATTGGCATTTAACTTTTTTGTTCGTGTTTCACACCTCCCTTTGAAAATTCGAGCAACTTCTGGAACCTTGAAATGTTTTTTATTTCGAATTGCGTAATCGACAAACGAGGTATTATCCCAAGAGGTGTTTATGTTCATAGATTGAATCCTTGCTACCTCACGATTGCGTCATCATCAACGAAGGAGCAAACACAATGGATATCGGTCGAACTATGCTCCCGAATCGACTGCCCAAACACAGGTGCGTGGCAAACCTCCAAAAGTGTGCCAGTTCTAAAATATAATGTTTCAATGTTGTATCAATTCTTAAAAGAGATCTGTGAAATTTAGATGAATTTGTTTGTTAGTCGCTCATGTTAGTGTAAGAATAATGTTTCCTCTAGTAAGAGTTCGTCACCGTTTTCTTAGACTCGACGCCGGAACATTTGGCACAATGGGCGTCGGAGCCGGGTTCGCTATTGCTGCCGCACTGGTCCAACAAAGCGAAGCTCAGGAAAGAGGTGGCGCTGCGAAAAAGATCCTGTGTATCCAAGGAGACAGCGCGTTCGGGTTTGGTGGAATGGAGTTGGAGACGGCGGCCCGTTACCGTCTACCTATTGTTTTCATGGTAGCCAATAACAACGGCATTTACAACGGTTTGGATGCGTCATCGTGGACGGACATCATCGAGTCGACAGAACATCATGCTTTGGGTTTGGAGATTCCATCCGTGGCGTTAGACCCTGCAAATATGTATGAGAAAATAATGGAAGCTTTCAATTGTGCAGCTTTCAATGTGACCAGTGAACGCAAACTGCGTGAGAGCCTTGTGAAATGTTTGAATCTAACCGATCGCCCGTCCTTCATACACGTCCATGTAGAGTCCACTTCCCAAAGAAAACCTCAGGTAGAAATACATTTGTGAGAAGGTGTAGCTCGCTGTAATGCATTTTCTTCACTTAGCACGTCTATCTACCACTTGTTTAATCACGTAACTTATGATCTTTGATATTGTATTCACAGGTTTATTAGTAGACGCCCTTTCCCGGGACCCGGCGCAATAAAACGTTCCTTTGATGTATATGATACCAAGTGTTTCCAAAATATGTAATTATCGACAGTTTCATTGTGTATGACGTATAATGCTCAATGTAAAACTTGCTGATTGTGCGTGTTAATTTTCCTTTCATTTGTTTATTTTTAGGAGTTTGATTGGATGACGAAGTCAAAGTTATGACGGGCTCTTCGTGTGGTAATTATGCGAAGTGTTACACGCTAGCTGCATCACGAAAATATTTCATAATTTTTTAGGGTTTTTTCCAATGCATTTTCATTATATTAATATATATTAATATTATGTTATATTATATTTTATGTTTTTTTTTCATAATATTCCATTATTATTTTTTTGCTTTCACGATTAATATTATTATCAAAGTTTTGTTTGACAATTTTTTTGGTGCATATTTTTTTAAAATTTTATTGGAAATGTCGTAGCCCAGAAATATTGGCGTAAGTAATATAACTGCGGGTAAAACTGAAGTATAAGAGTTTCAACTGTTTTACAAGGTAAGACCGTGCTTTATACATTTGTCTAATTGTCTTAAAGTTTGTCCTCTAGATGTATTCTATACGCTCTTCCAAGAAAGTCTTTCGTCTACAATAACTCCTAGGAATTTTTTTGTTATATGTCAATTGTTTAATTTTTTTTGTTTGACTATTTTTATGGAAAATTGTAAATTTGTTTTATTTTCATTAGGCAAGAGTTTATTAGCATTGGACCCGTTTACAATTAATTCCAGATCAAAGTTTTCGTGTGACAGGAAAAGGTTTGTATCGTCGACGCGGAATTTTTTTCCGTACATAGTCAGAAGCATCTTTAATAGTCAGAAGCATCTTTACATTAGTCGGAAGCATCTTTGACTTGTCGGCAAAAATAAATGTACGGTCGGTTGTAATTTTCTTCATATTTTTGCTATTTTTCCAAAATGAGTGAAATTGTTATTAGTTTATAATTATGTTAAGGTTACCATTTTTTGAATCCCACCTACACCAAATCCTTTTTATAAAAAAGTCCACAAATGTAAAGTGGAATCCGCGTGTAGCTAAGTAACATTTTTGCATTCCATTCAGTAGTTTAAAAATGTTTCCATGTACGAAACGAAACAATTCTTTAAGAAATTTTAAACAACTTAGGTTGTTTCGATAAGGTTCTGTAATTTAATTGTTTGAGTGAACAAGTGATATATAATTGTATTTTTATGTATCAATTTCTTAGATATAAATTTTCATATTTAAAATTAAACTTTAATATCGCACCTATTTAGATTAAATTATGAAAGCTTATTTGATTTTAAAAATAAAAAACGTTACGTTATAATCTTGTCCTTCGCATTTACCCCTTGAAATGTCAAGGTAATTAATTTATCTATAATCTATAAGACGTGTTAACCTTGTCTTTCAAAAAAATACTTTATGTTAAGAAATATATATTTCCAGTCGCTGGGCGAAAATCGAAAGGAGATTTTAAAGATATTTGCTTTGTATTTAAGCATGGACAGAAATCCATCTGTTATGATACATACTTTACGCGATGTTTTATAACATAACTATTCTCTTGTTCATATTGTTGCGATCCTACGAAAATGCCAGGAGACAGATTAATGAAGAGCTGTTCGCTTATCATGTAATTAGGAAACCTGTACTGTCTTGACCCAAACAACTACCAGATTATGCGTGTAATCAAAACCTTTTACTGCGCGTTTACTACCACATTCAAATTGTTAATTTTCATATTACGCTCGCTATGTCTTGAACCACCACCGATTATAAGAAAATAAAAGTTTATAAAGCATGCTTATTTGAATTATGTCGTTTTGAATTCGACTTTAAAGTAAACTGTTGATCACAAAGTTCACATATAAATTCTTTTTGTTTAGAGTGTGTAAGCTTGTGACGTTCTAAACCCTGTTTTCCAGAAAACGATTTGCTGCAAGTGTCACACTTGTATTCGTCTCCATGAATTTTCCTGTGTCTTTTAAGCAGGCTTGTGTTGTTAAAAACCTTTGCACAGATGGAACATGTTGAAGGTTTACAACCTTTTCTATGATACCGAAACACCTTGTATTTAGTAAACCGACGGCCACAGTTCTCGTTGTCACACGTATACGTTTCTTCGTTACTAGTTGCAATTGCTTTCCATTTCTAAAACAAGATAAAAAATTGTAACTTCCATCCAAAAGAAAAAAGAAATCACTAATTATAATAATAATTATGATAAAAGATATATAGAGAATAATCGAAACAACCAGTATGTTGAACTATAAGACTTTTAAATTACGATAACATTTTGAAAAAAGGATGTTAATCATCTGGAATCCTACTATAATGGAGGAAAACCTGAGTATGTTTGATTGTTGTCCGCCAATCACACCCAAACGACTGGACCGATTAGAACAAAATTTTCAGGGTATGATTAGATTGTGATGCCCCTGGGATGGTTTTTAGCCAAAGAATTTTTTGTTTTTGACAAGTTTTTATTTAAATAAATTAATTAGATGTGATGTCACTTATCGATTGCGTAGGTTTAAAATTTATAATAATAATTAAATATTTTATGGCTAACTTTGTTTCCCAAACAAATTCTTTCTCAATTTAAATGTATAATTAATTTATCTATATGTACATGACTACCCATATATAGACTTCTTTGGGAGGAGATTGGCATAGATTGGTAACATACATACATATATACAGAATTCCTCAATTATCATATTATTGTTAACGTCCGTAGGACGGGTTCATTGCTAGTAAAGTAAACCCATGCTGATAGTAATCCTTTATTACCTTTTTTTATTTTTTACTTACGTTTTTAACATCTTTAGATGAACTTCTCCAAGAAAAAGCAGAAATCTGGCTTATTTTTCCCATTGGTAGACTGGTTTGAGCTTCAGAAATTGTAGCCTAATCAAATAAAAACATTACAAATAGTATCTCGGAAATATTTTAAAAATTTATTTTTAACGGATTTAGCTATAAGAATATTACCGATATACTACTTTGATACATGTTGTACCCTGTAACTCTTGATTGAGATTTCACTGGTTCATTAGCAGCTGACTCTCGTCCAACTTTACGATCAATAATAATCATTTTGGGAGCACATTTTTCCATTATACTATTTTGCAAATAACACTGAAAATAATGAGTTAATATGATTGTAGATATAACAAGGCATGTTAGAGGGACACTTACACACGTTTCGACTGAACAACATGGACAATTACTTGTTTTTACGTAGCTAGTTAATTATTAACCTGTTAAAACACTTTTATCTCCTATTTACTTCAACATAAAATGTAAAAAACAAAAAATAGCCTTGACACATATGTTTATCTGTATTACATTAAATACATAGTATATTCATTTGAACATTGTCAGAGAAAACAATAAATATAGTGTAGTAATTATAATGCAATGCGTTTTTAATTTAATTTTCCAACTTTTTAATGATTTTTGTTGATGTTGATCGTTCTTGTAACTTTGGGTACCTTGTTTTAGAAAACATTGATCTACCGGCTTTTTTTGCAACAGCTTCATCTTTACATACATTTTCTGCAAAGTTATGAGATCTCATCACATTAGGTTTAACGATGAACGGATTGTGTTTAACACTCATACCTTTAACACATGCACTTTTACTTCCATTTTTACGTTTACATGTTTTCACAGCCTCTGGTTGGACATATATTTTACAGCGTTTAGCTTTCTTTAACGACGAGGTTGCTGTTATCTTCATACTTGTGTTCGATTCATTTCCAAAACTGTGAAGCGCACTTGACAGGCGTGAGACCGGATATTTTTTTACTCTTTCACAAAACTTCATAACACCAAAAAGTAAATTATGGTTTTCACTACCGTTGTCTAATCAACCAAATAAAAAGTTAAACGTGTTAGTTAATTCTTCTAGTTAATTCACCAACTGTTATCTGGTTGACCGTTGTCAATTTTGGTAATGCGTTACATTTCTTCTTTGCTTTGGGTTCTGAAAAAATCTGTTCATTTTCTGAGGTATGGCCTTCAATGAAACTTGTGCTGTCTTGGATACGATCGTGAATCCCTTCATAAAAGTCTAAGTTCATTGAACTCCCAATTGCTATATCTGCATACTTTTTTCTTTCTGCAGCATCAAGATAAAGTAAAAAGTTTACTGAATTAGATTTTCCTGATACCCATAACATGTACTGGTGTTTACACACACCTCCATTTTTTCCAACTGGACAATCACAAATGTTAATGTTCATGTCTACAGTGTAAGTAACATCTTTATTCTCAGTGCTTGAAATAACGAAAATGCCATCAGCAACTAACTGGGCATTTTTTGCCAGACTTAACTGTACATCTAGTGGAGGTAGTTTAAAACCTAGATCTCCAGGTTTGTTTTTATTAATGCCTTTGAAGCGCCTACCATAACAACCATCAAACTTTCTTGATGCAACATTTAACAATTTAACTTTGTAATGATCTGTAAACTGATTTATAAGTTTGTCTAGCAGACCATTTATGTTGACTTCTTTGGTTCTATTTAAGACTTCATCTTTGAGAACTAAAAACTGTGACTCCACATGATTGTTAGTGTTGATTCCCTTTAAAGGTAATGTTGTTCTGAAACATATTGCCCAAGACTCTCTAATTTTATATACATTTGAAAGGTACGTACACAGTTTCGGATATTGAATAATAATCTCAGATTCTATCATTTCAGAATATGCTTCACCCATGGACTCCTGGTCTTCGGCATAAACAACTTTTTTAAAGAAGAGTAGTATCTTTGTGCGATGTTGGGGTTGAATGTTATGATTTCTATCAAACAGCCATCTCAAAATTTGTTGCATAATATGGAACACGCATAACAACAATGTTGAGTGTGGCCATGTTTGCGATAATGCATCTCGAAGCTCAGAGCAATTATCTGTCATCACTACAGATGGGCCAACCTCACTACCTCTATTGAAGAATGCATTTTTAGGTAGACAGGATTTAAACAATGCCATTGCCTGAATTAGTGTTGATGTCATTTCATCGCTTGTGATAAAGATTCCAAGTGGTAAAGCTCCAACCACACTATGGGTTACAACAACAAATACTCTAAGATTGTATTCTTCCATACCAGAGAGCTTGAGTCCAAGAATATAAGTTCTCCAGAGTTAGACACCTAAAAATCAAAAATTAATAAATTACATTAGACCAAAATTAATATTTGCCCTTATACGCGTAAACAGATGCATTCATTAAGCACTCTCATACAAAGAAAAGACATGTTTAAAACACAAATAAGAATAGAATATTTGTAATATGTTAATTAATACTAATAATTATTAACTAATACTAGTAATTATATAGGTATAAGTTTTGAGAGATTAGAAACATAAAGTATGAGCAGGTATTACATTATGTATTCCAGAGTTGGCACAAACATCATGCAGAAATATTAAATAATAAATATGCATACACAATTTGCTTATTTTAAGCGTGCACATGAATTGGGTTATATATATAATGAAAACAAAAGAACCTAACACAAATAAATAAAGTCAAACCATTTCATGAACCCGCTTCATTAGCGGTGTAACCAGGGCCAAGATAAAGGATTCATTATCCTCCAAATTAAATCTGTTAAACTCTACATTATAATTAAATTTTTCAGATTTTAACTGTTTCACGGTATTTTCAAGTTTTCCAAACATTGATGTCAAATCCTTTGAACCAAATTTTTCCATTTTAAATTCAGTGTAAAATTGATTAAAATCACTTCTTCTTGGTACCCCCGAGCGGTCAGCTAACCTTTGATGAAATTCCATGTCACTTTGACAATCTTTTTTCATGTTAATAACAAACTCTCTATAAGCTTGCCCAGCTGTGTAACCTTTTTCATACATATTTTTTACATCTTGTCTCACATCTGCGGGTATATCTTTAAAACTTAAAGATTGAAGTGCTGAAACAGGGTGGTTATAATTCCATTCTAAGTTGATCAAACAAGGATATTTTGATGATTTTTTTCTAATTTTAAATACTAAACTGTATGGACAATCTGTATTTTTAAACCTTTTACAAAGTTTATTTTGGAGAACAAATTTTGGATTGTAAGATGGCTGATGCATGGTTCTGTGATGGCATCGGTAATACAAAACTGCCAGGAATTCACTTGTTCCTTTTGGGTAGCTTGGTGTTTTCTTACGGAGAGTTTCATTTGATAACAAACAATATTTTTAAACAAAAGATTCCACATCCTCAACACTTCCTAAGTTGCAATTTAGAGAAGCTTTTAAACATTCAACTGTTCCTTGTACACTTAGTATTTCAACAGAGTTTTCTTCAAAGGGCAATAACTCTTTGACAGTTTCTAACAACTCTTGTGTGTCTTTTTGACCATTAAACTTATTATTGACTAAGACTTTCTCAACACATGCCAAAACTGCATCAACATTTAACTCAGCCATTATATTTATATTTATTGCTAAAAAGATTTGTAAACCAATAAAATAAGAGTCAAGGAAGCAAGCACGTGTCCAGCCTTAATAGTTTTTTTAATTTAAATTTATTTTTAAATTTTAAAAATTCAATCTGGCTACCCTTTCTTTGTTTCGCTCGCGGTTGCTGGTTTAAGTGTATCTATACGGTTGACGAAATAATAAAAAGATGCTTCTGACTATTAAAGATGCTTCTGACTATGTACGGAAAAAAATTCCGCATCGTCGACGAACATAATACAATTGAGTTTATTTGTTGCGTTATGTAGATCATTGACATAAATTAGGAAAACGGGAGATCCTAAAATAGAGCCTTGGGGTACTCCACAAGTTTGTTTTTTTCTATTATTGTAGTTGCTCAAAATAAGGCTAGGTGTAAAGAGCTACAGGAATAGTTAAGCAGATTTAAGATAGCGATGAACATTTGATTTAAACAGTTGAAGGTTATAGTAAGAAGGAAAGCATGTAGATGGAACGGGGTTCCAAAGTCTGGATGTTCGCGGGAAAAAACTGTTCTTGTAGAAATCCCTGTGACAATTTGGAACACAAACAGTCCATTGATGAAAAGACGACGAAAACCTAGTTGTACGGAGAAAAATTCTGGGAGAAGGTGTAAGTGATGATAGTTCGCTTGAGCAAAGTCCATAAAAAACTTGTAAAAAAGACAAAGAGAAGCTATATTTCGCCGGTGTGAGTCCAGTTTCGGAGATAAGTTTGCGTTGCAAACACGCTCTAACAAATTCAGGCAATTTGCAGGAGCACCGGCCCAAATGTGGCAGCTGAATTTCATCCAAGGACAAAAATTTGGTAATGCTACATTCAGGTGTGAGGTAATTCATTCATCGTCAAAGAGATCCAACCTTCGTGGCAGCCGATATCGCCATGAGAGATCGCTTATAAAGATAAGACCAAGAAGGCGAAATGAATTGTTTTCAGGCAAATAAAAACCATTCATCAAAATTTGAGGTAAATATGCTTGCTTGTAATGATTATTGGAAAGAAGATTAGTTTTGGATGGATTGAAATTAACCGGCCAAAGATTATCCCATTCAACTATTGTATTGAGATCTTTTTCCAAAATAGAGGCCAATTTAACCTTATCACAATCATCTGATTTAAGACAGGAATACGATGTGGAACCGTCGGAATAAATAATGGTTTTGGATGATAAATTGTCTGGGAGATCGTTTATGTAAAGCAAGAAAAGAGTTTGGCCGAGAACAGATCTTTGAGGAGCACCAGCATTGATGGAAAGTGGAAGGTGAATGACCGCTAACGACAACCTTGAGTTTACGGTTGGAAAGAAGAGATAATTTTTAAAAAGGAGCCTTTTAAACCATATGCTTTGATGGATGAATCCACGTGGCAATGTTTTAACATGTTTTCTTCTTTTGTCACTAAAGTTCACTCTTTGGGAGTTTTCATCTCTGGATGGGAAAAGGTGGCACAGCGCGTGGTGCATTTCGTCGGAATCTCCCTAGGTAGTCAGTCATCTTCAACATAATCTAGGAGACGGTCAGCATCATCCTGGTAGGTATTTCGAATAACATTGCACAGTCGCTCAAACACATCAATGGCATCATCTGGTGGTACAAAAGCAACAGCTGCAACCATTCTCAAATGAAGCGAAAACTCAGGATCGGCTTGGTATTGCTCTTGTAAGCCAAAAGCTTGAATTCGTTTCCAAATGTTTGAGGTAAGATGGAAAAAACAACCAGTAATTTAGGTTTTTGGAAAAATGCTAGTGACAGCGTTCATAGCTGCTATCTCAAAATCAGCGCGGAAGGTCAAAGGAGGATTTCCAACCGCCAGAACTTGATTTGATACCTCAAGTAAAAGTCTTTCATAGGTTTGTCGAGTTTTATTTGGTAGTAAATCATATACACAGGGTATGATTCGCTGATTGATCCTAGCACGAATGGTATACAATTGAAAAAATATGTCTGGACAGACTTTGAAAGTTCCATCACCAAACCAATCCTCGGAATTAATGAGGAGCTGAATAGCTTGATTTGATGCAAAAATGAGAATTCAGTTGTCATCCCTAAAACCACTATCAAATAAAAGAAACTGCTCGTTATAGGTAGCTCAGCGATAGCAGCTCTGTCTACAGGGTTAGGAGGACGTGGTTCATTTTCCGTTGGTTTCGGATTGTTCTACGCATGTGACCAATCGCAGGTAAATTTACAGATGCATCTTCTGAAATTCCTTGAAGTGATTTACCAAGAATTTGTTTTGGGATATTTTGTGTGGTGTCGGCTTCATCTCGAATTCTGTTTTTAATACGATTTACTTTTCACAAACAGTATTATTAGAAGGTGGATGGGTGTGTTCATTGACCATTCCGATAATATCATCTGTAATGTCAACTTTTATTTTTGCTTTGCATTGTCGCTTGTTTCTTCTTAGCTCACACTCGTAAGATCTCACGTCATTTGCCAGGTCTTTTTGAAAGACGTAGACATAACCATCCGAAATAATCTTTCTCTGCCTTCTTTGTTACAAACTCCATCTTTGATGACACACTTACTTTCAAATGAAAATACTTTCAGAAAAAAAATTCTTCCAACATGAAAGAATTTGTTTGTTGGGTTATACTGGTTTCTTCATGTTAATTATTACAAGTACTATAACTGATGCTACAATTAATACAATAACAAGTTCGAATAGAAACCAGTTATTGGCTGCAAACATTTTCCTGATCAAAAAGCATGTTGTTTTTTTTATAAGAAATCTTGTACTTGACCTTCCAAAAGTTAAGAAACTTTTGTATTTAATTTATGCGATACGTTAAGATAAGATCGGTACGTTTTTTAACTTCGTAAGCAAGGTCCCCAAACGGCCCTATTTTCTAAGACAACTTAGATATCTGAAAACGTTTGGAAGTCCTAAGTTCATGGTGAGTTTCCAATTTTTTTACATTGGGCGGATTTTAATAGTGCGATTTCCTAATTTTTTTGCGTTAGGCGGAATTTATTAGTGCGAAATACACCCTAATTCGCACTATTGCATTCCGCACTATTTTATCCTCGTCTTATTTTCTGCCCTTAAGGTATACTAGTAGCTATGTACTTATAAATGTGTAAACCATCCTAATCGAACGTGTAATCGAACGAATTTGTTATTTATTTTTTTCTTTGTAAACCAAACTTTAGAATAAGAAAATAGTTAAGAAACTTTTAGGACTAAAATTTTTAAAAAATTAAGAAACTTTTGATACTAGGGTTTTCGCTAGGTTTCTTATAAAAAAACAAAAACGTGTATCAACAGATTTTCAACAGCTGCATTTTTCATGGGGGTTTAATGTACGGGGAATTTATTTCCGGGGGGGGGGGTTTGTACAGGGGGTATATTTTCGGGGGGGGGGGGGTTATTTCCTAGAACCGTAATACCTTATATAATTTGTGTTTGTGATTTGAATTATTAAGATTTCTAGTCATCTACGATTGGAAATGACAGTAGGCTTCACATTGAAAGTTTAAGTAGGCCAATATTTATCAAGATTAGAAGGAATTGTGTATTAATATACACTCAACTCTCCAATTTAACGGACACTCCAAATAGCGGAAAATTCCTTTGCACCGTCAAAATCAAAATACAAAACTTTCTAAATAGCACACTTGATTCGCTGCACAGCACCTTTCTAACGAAAATTTCTTTCTAATTAGCGGACAGGGTAAAAAGCAAACAAACGAAATGCCATAGATGTTATTTCATTTAAAACACTTCGTACCATTAGTTAGTTCTCGTGATATGGTTTTCTTCGTCCACTCACTTGTCTGTCCACTAGTGGCTACCAATACCGAAAAAATTAGTAACAAGCTGAAATATGGTCAGTGCACCACTCATGATATCAGGTATCACCAACAAAAAACTTTCTAATATGACACCGGGAATGTGAAAAGACCCAAAACGCGGCAACCACAATAGAATTTTCAATGTCGTCAAATTTGATTGCGCTCATTTAGTAGAAAATTCAATCCTGGAGCGTTTATGTATTTACTGTTGGGTAAATGTTCAGGGACGAAGTGAAGGTCATTCCTGGTTTTGTTTCGAACACTTGAATGAAAGATTCTGGGTTCGAGACCATGCTATCACAAAGTTGATTAATTAGGAGACTCAAAAGGAAGCGGGATTTTGTAGATTATTTGAAATTTAAATCCTGGCTCGCAAAACGAAATCCATTTAACTTTCCAGTAATCCCTCAACAAAATCTAACGAACGCGTTAGAAGATCAGCATTAAACAGGTGTCGAAACATTGTTATAGCAGATACAAACATTGTATAATGCAATCAATATAAATTTCTTCTTTCCAGCAACAGAAACAAGTCACAGCTGATTCGACTTCGAATGATGGTGATTCTGTCAAATATAATGTCATTTTTCCAATTTAGGTGAAGTTCCAAACTTTGTTAAGATGTGTTTTGACTTCCAATAAAAAATTTCTACTAAATTTTAAAATTGCGCAGCATGAGGGAATATCAACTACCTTAAGTGGATTAATTTTCGCGAGGATTAATTTTCCCGATTTTCTAATTAAGTCCTCGCGAAAATTTTGAAGACAGCTGATTTGCAAAAATTAGTCCTCATAAATTATTTGAAAAATCCCGATTTGCGAATATTTGTCCTCGCGAAATTTATCCAAAATTAGCATTCGCGAAAATAAAACAAAATTTCACTTTTGTAAACCTTTTATTCTACAAATAATAAAAATATTATTAGTATCTGTTATTATTATTGTTGTTGTTCTTCTGACGCCCAAAAAAATTATGTCTTTGCACTCTTTTGGTTTCTTTGGAACATCTGTCTTCTTTGATCCACCCAATCGTTCCGTTCGTCATTTCTTTCAACAAAGCACCCCATTATGACTTCTTTGGGTTGTCAATATAATGCGTCCACCATTTGTTCGTATCTTTGAAGGAGAAGGTGGCCTTTGATGCTTCCCGACACCTTTCCACGCGAAATGGATCATTGAAATGTTTAATGAGATGACGTCAACTGAGGAGAGAAAGATATGTCTGAAAGGATGACAAGTAGCAGGCATCAAGAACGCGGTGGAAAATGGTTTATCTAACTTACCCTGCCTCGACCCATTTGAAAACATTGATCCTATGTTAGGAGAAAATGCATCTCGTGAGATGATTGATACGCACGAAGAAGGATCTAAGTACGTAGATGAAAATGGAAATGAGAGCGAAAGCAATGAATGGGTTGAGGAAAATGAAGAGTACAACAGAATCATATTTGAAACTTTTGATGACGAAGAAAACCTTTAATTTGTAAACTAGGTATAAAAATATTGTATATGACAAGAAAAACGTTTATATGCATAAAAAATGCACTACTTTTAAAGTTTTTTAATGTTTATTTCCCTTAGTATGATAGGCCTCTGAGTTTACAAAATCTTTCATTTTTTCCGATTCGCGAAAATAAGCCCTCGTGAAATACTAAATTTTTTTCGACTCGCGAAAATTAATCCACTTAAGGTATATATATATCTTAACTATAAAAGTTAGATGATAGGGCTAGGAGTGCGAGCATCTCATCTTGCCAATATTTAATAATTTTCTTTCTAATCATTTCTTAAGTAGAGAATTAAAGTTTCAACATACTGAATTACCTGAATTATCAAACAAAGTAACTGGTTTCTTCAGAGTCAAAGCACATATACATACATATATACCCATTTTCTTTCAAAATAGTTGTCAAACAGCATGGCAAATTAATAAAGCTGCTACTTAAAACTAACCTCTGGAATCCACTTCTGTCCTATATGCAAAAGACAAAGTTTTTGGTGAATTTTTTCAAAGCAAGGTTGACAGTACCATGTAAACAAGCAATCCGATTAAATCTTTTGAGAGAGAGGGTATAGAGGAATTATATAAATGCATATATAAAGCCCTCTCTTTAAGTAATTTCCAATGGTCAGCCTGTTTTTCAGCAATCTTATAATATGGTACGTTTCGACGCTTCTTTTTAAATGAATTATCTCCGGCTCCTTCTTCGCCACTTTCACCTATGCATTTATCTACCTCGCCTTCCAACCAAGCATCGCCTATTCCTCTAGAGGGGTCATAATCACCAGCATCATTGACGCCACTATTGCTCCCGGGCAACGTGTCTTCCCAGTTATTGGAGAAGTGACCAGCACATCGCTTTTCCTGCCAGACTTAATCGTTCTTGTCACAGGCGTTCCATCTCTATCTATAACAGTACCTTAAGTGTTCTCTTTGCTTTGACGCTACGCGCGCCTACCTTAGACGTTGTTTATCTGTACAATTTTATGCTTTGGTCACGTGGTTACTGTACTTTTACTTTGACTTGTATCGATGGCATCGGCAATACCTTGAGACATATGTCTGATGCCATAAATACATGGTTGATTTGATCGGGTGTTTTGCATAAAGTTCTTTTCGATTCTATCGGTAGATCCGTCTTAGGATCGGGTGGAATTTCTTTGATTTATCGTAAGGCTTCAAAAAAGCTTTCTCATTTTGGAATTATTCATAACAATATAGTACTAAAAGTTTCTTAATTTTCGAAGACTCTACATGTAGGTTTCTTATAAAAAAAAAAAATAGAGGCTTGTGATAAGCTTAACGAAGACGGTTTCAGCTGCTTTCTATCTCAACGACAAAGACGCCACGAAAGAGCTGAACATCATGCTGAATGAAGCCCGCCTGCCGTTCGATCATTCTCAGACATTTAAAATTTGAGCCATACGAGAGAAGAAGAAGAAATAAAAAAAAGGTACTAGTTCTAGCAGTTTTTCTCTTTGCTAAAGGTTTTGTTGGAATTAAACGTTTTAACAAATCATTGAAAACAGAAGGTGGATGCTTAAATCGCCCACAAACCTTTACAGTTTCAAAATCTTTATGAAAATGTTTAATGCAAATAACGAAGTATGCACTATAAAGTAAGCCATTAGTATTTCAATTTACATCTAAGAATTTCATGATTCACGATATCGAAGGCCTTCGATAGATCTTCGATTGAACACACCCAGAATGAATCGTTTTCTGTCAAAGTTTGATAAAATGTAGAACTGCATGTTCAACACTTACACGTTTTTGAAACCCAAATTGATTTTCGTTTAGCAAGGCGGTTATAGATTATTCTCTCGAGTATTTTAGATAGACAGGAAGAATGGATATAGGTATAATTCTGTGGGCATTATATATATTTAGATTTATACATAGGGATGACCTTTGCAATTTTCAGTTTGGTGGTAAATATTCCAGTAGCTAGACTCGGTTGAATGATATCTTTTGAAGAGTATTTTCGATAATAGACAGCATGCGACAAAGAAGCGATTAATATTCTTCGCGAAGTAGTTCAAGCGTGGAACCAAACAGAAGTTTAAAACTATGGACTAGGTCACTAAAGTGCGCAGCCATCTATATTTTCCTATATTTTTATACTGCAAACTTTGTGTAATTTATTGATTAAATAAAGTTGTGCCTCGGAAGAAATGTTTAAGATGTACGATAATAGTGCAACGCAATGACCGACATTTCTTGAAAAATATTGTTTAACGGCTGAGTGATTCATATGCTCAGTAAATTCAATTGACAGGTTTTGTTGCTCAGATGTATGATTCAGCTAGTAAGCCTTTAAATTGGTTACTTTGTAAATAACAATCAATTGCTCTCGGGTGGTCTATGTCATTAACTACATCTTAGTTTTATGCAATCGAAGTTATATCGTTAATACGTTTTTTGGAACATCCAGGTAATTTATACTATACATACATATACATTAACTGCAAACCTCGTCTTGCGTTTGTATACATGTTACTATGCCCTTGCTACTGTTCACCATACACTGAAAAGGAAATCCCTTGCAATGCTACAATCTTGTGGACTAGACCTACTCTAGCTGGCGTCTATTGAATTAATTACGGTAACATTTGTTGGTGTTGTTTTTTCCAGAGGTGAAGAAAGCAATGTTGGTCTTCATTTTCTTTACGTCACTGCTCGTTATGTCAAAAGCCCAGCGGACCAAGGTTAGTACATAAGAATTAACAAAGAATTAGTGTTAGACTCACCAAAACTAGCAGTTGAAAGATGAGTTGGCTGGCAGCAATATTTATTTGAATACTGAATAGCCAGCCAACTTCAGCTTCAGTAATTTATGTTTCAATCTTTTATGCGCTAGCAAGTTTTTGATTTGTATTTTGTACAATTTTGTTTTTTGAGTATACTCCCTAAAACAAACAATTTGTGTATTTGTAATAGCCACAGTTAGTAAACACTAAGCTGATATTCTTCCATAACTGAAATAGATATACCACTCTATTCCATTCTTCGTACTCTTTGAAAAGTAATTTTGTTGATTTTCAAAATGAAATTGTGACGGAACCGATAAAGATATTCACAAACGGCTTTTTGTTTCTGAAAGAGAAACTAATCGTGTTTCTCTTTTTGTTTTGATATTATCGCTTACCGTAAAACTTGTAATCTTGTAATAGCGACAATGAAAAATTATAGAGCCTACTCAGTAGGCCCCGCGGAAATAGTGATGGTTTTCCATTGCCTAGCAGGTAGACCCCGCGGAGCGAAAGGGTTAAGGGGGTAGTACACTAAAAAAAGCGATTTTTAAATTGATACTTATTGTAATGATTTTATTATTTTATCAGGTGGATCAGGTGGTGCGAATTGACGCTCCTTAAAAGGGTGCAGAGGTCAGGCGCAAAATATAGCCGAACGCCCACAAGTCAACCTCTATGTCCTCGTCATAATCGCCGGGTAACGCTAAATGGGGCTCTGGCGACAGGGAGAGTGCGGCCGCCCTGCATATAAAAAAACCTGCCTTTGTTTGTGGATGCTATCTGGATTGGCAATCTTTCCGTTAAGCGTATACCGTCTTGTGGAGATGGTGTCTCCTGGTAAAAACACTCAGTTTCTTGGTGCTGTGAACTCAAGTTGGCGTTAGGAAGGGCATCCAGCTTGTAAAAATTTGCTTCAACTAAATTATGGCAGTACTTAGTAAACTTTGTGAAAATGGGACTGGAAACAATTGTGTTGAAGGTGTCATTAATGGTAGGGCCAGTAATCGTGGGCTGGCCAGACCTACATCAAGCGAAATCCCACGTCAAGAATTGTTCAGAGTGGCCACACTCAATGTGGGCACCATGAGAGGTAGATCTGCTGTGGTCGTGGAAACTATGTCACGGCATGGCATTGACCTATGTTGCATACAAGAAACACGCTGGCGTGGTGCTTTAGCAAAATTAATTTCTGGTAAAGACGATAGATACAAGTTTTTCTGGGTTGGCAATCAATCCGGAACAGGAGGTGTTGGTGTGCTTCTCGCTGAAAAGTGGGTAAGAATAAGTAAAAGCTGAAAAGATGTTTGATGTCAATCGTGTATCTGATCGTATTTTACTATTTAAACTACTCGTTGGCGAGAAGATTGTAACCGTTGTGTCTGTGTATGCACCTCAAACCGGGCTTGCACAAGCAGATAAGAATGCCTTCTATGATGACCTGCGCAGTGTGTTGTCAAAAGTTAAAGACCAAGAGCTGCTTATTCCTTGTGGGGACTGGAATGGTCATATTTGACGCGCAGCTGATGGTTACGAAGGTATACATGGAGGTTTTGGGTATGGTGAACGCAAATCCGATGGTGAAAACATACTCGAATTTGGTGCTGCTTTCAACCTAGCAGCTACCAACTCCTTTTTTTGCAAGCGGGATAGTCATATTATAACGTACCAATCAGGCCAAAATCTAAGTCGGATTGATTACATCATGGTCCGTAAACACGACCTGAAGCTTGTTAAAGACGTGAAAGTCATACCTGGGAAAGAGTGTGCTGCTCAACATATGTTGCTGGTATGTGACCTGACATTATAATCTGAAAAACAGCGTCCTAAAGTGTTTGTGCCCAAGCGCAGATCCTGGAAGTTACGGGATCCAGCTGTTAAAGGAAAGTATGTATATGCTCTGACAAGGCTATTGTACTCTGATGAAAGCCGAGGGCAGAAGACACGGAGAGTATCTGGAACGTGCTGAAAGACAGCCTTCTGCCAGCCACAGAAGAAACCTGTGGATGGACAAAGAAGACAAATCTCCGTAAAGAAACCTGGTGGTGGGATGATGATATGAGCCAAGTAGTAGCAGACAAGAGGCGCCTAGGGAAAGCATGGAAGAACGGTGGGAGCAAAGACTATTACCTTGTGGCAAAGAGGGCATCAAAGAGGGCTGTGTATTTTGCCAAGGCAGCAGCAGAGAAGAAAAGGTTTGCGAATGTCCAGAAAGATAGTTTGGAAGTTTTTAAAATTGCCAAGCAAATGAGTAGGGAGAATTTGCATGTTGCTGGAGAAAAGTGTGTCAAAGATGACAGTGGCAACATGCGCATTGACACGGCTTCCAAGAAACAGGCATGGAAAAAACATTACGATCGACTCCTAAACGAAGAGTTTCCCTGGGATAAGGAGAGTTTGACTACAACCAATCTCATTGCAGGTACTCCCCCCCAGATGACAGAGGAGATGGTACAAGAGGCTATCCGAAAGATAAAACCAGGGAAAGCTGCTGGGGCTTCCGGTATTGTTGGTGAAATGTTATCGTCCGGTGGCAAGGAGTGCGTTAAGTTTGTTGCTCTTCTTGCAAACTCCATCATCAGGGATGGCAAGGTGCCAAGGGATTAGGATGTTAGTTATGTGATCAGCCTCTACAAAAGAAAAGACGATGCCATGAACAGGGGGAATTATAGAGGGCTTAAGCTCCTGGAAAATTTTATGAAAGTTCTGGAACGTGTGATAGAGAAGCAGATCAGAAACCTCGTCAAAATCGATGACATGCAGTTTGGATTTATGCCTGGTCGTGGCACTACTGATGCTATTTTCATTGTCCGACAGCTGCAAGAAAGATTTCTCTCCAAGAACAAAAATCTTTACTTTGCTTTTGTAGATCTGGAAAAGGCTTTTGATAAGGTTCCCCGTGAGGTGCTGTGGTGGGCAATGAGGAAAGTTGGTATCCCTGAATGGATTGTAAAACTTGTTCAGGCTATGTATTACAATGCAAGGAGTAGAGTGCGTGTTGACCACAGCTTTAGTGACAGCTTCAGTGTCAAAGTGGGTGTACATCAAGGATCCGTTCTCAGTCCGCTGCTCTTCATCATAGTGCTGGAGGCTCTTTCCCTGGAATTTCGCACCAGCTGCCCATGGGACTTACTCTATGCTGATGACCTAGCTGTCATTGCAGAAACATTGGAAGAGCTCTGCCAGAAGTTGCAATCCTGAAAGACAAGACTGGAGAATATGGGCCTGAGAGTCAAGATGAAAAAGACAAAGATCATGATCAGTGAACCTGATATGAACACCTTACGTGGCACTGGTAAGTGGCCCTGTGCTGTATGTCGCACTGGTGTGGGTAGTAAGTCGATCTACTGTTTAGGATGCTTGCACTGGGTGCACAAAAAATGCAGTGGTGTTCGTGGTAGACTCACAGAGGATGCTGACTTCCGATGCAAGAGGTGCTGTGGCCTTGCCCGGCCCACATGTTCGCCCATGTGACTCTGTAATGGTGGATGGTCAGAACTTGGAAGTGGTAGACTCATTCCGTTACCTTGGCGATATGCTAGGAGCTGGTGGCGGGTGCGCCGCCAGCACCATTGTCCAAACCCGCGCTGCATGGGGAAAGTTCAGAGAGCTACTTCCAATTCTCATTAGTCGTCGCATTTCTTTGGCCACTCGTGGAAGTGTTTTCAACGTATGTGTATGTTCGGTCATAGTATACGGAAGTGAGTGCTGGGGTGTGAGAAGAGAGGACAGACTACGCCTAGAAAGAAATGACAGAGCAATGATAAGATGGATTTGCGGATCTCTGGATTCAGTGCTGCGATCCAGTAGACTCAGATGGTTTGGTCATGTCAGTCGGAGTGAGTATTGGATAAAACACTTTATTAGTCTTGTAGTTGAAGGTCAACGTGGGAAAGAAAGACTTGGCTACAAACGAATACGGACGACCTGCGCGCATGTTGCCTACATGTTGAGGACACCTCTGACCGTGAAGCCTGGCAAAGTTCTCTACGGTCGGCTACCAAAACGTCCAACCCCTGGACCAGGGAAAGAAGACGGAAAACCGGATGAAAATATTGAAAAGAATTTTAAAAAAATTAAAAAGTCATTAATTAGCATAATTAATTAGGCGCAAAGTCATTAAACAAAAACAGCGGCAGGCTTTTCTCACAAACCGTTTACGGTATGAGGCTGAAACTTTTACTAGTGGTTTCTATCATGAATACCTACAGTCTGTACTAAAATCAATGCATGTGGACAAGAAATGGGTATTTTATTCATATTTTATTCATTTTAGGCCATTTTTGGGTAAATCTTTTACCTAAAACAACCCCTAATTGATTTTTGTCCAATATGTCATCTTTATAATTTTACTATACGCAGTAAAGAATGATGTAATAAGTAATTCTAGAAAAAATTGGGCCAATTACATTAACGGTTTTAGAGAAAAGTCCGCCGCCAGGGGAAAAAATGACATTCCTAGAAACGCAAAAGAAAAATAGAAAACGTTTAAAATTCTCCTCTGGCATAAACAAAGCCCCCTACAGCTTCATTGCGATCACAGAAACCTTTCCTGATTGCTCTTAATTTTTTAACGTAGCTTTACAGGTGTGCTGCACTGTTTTTCCATCTTGGAAACACGTTCCTCATCTCGAACTTTGCAATAACTCTCCAACTTGGTAGTCAACACACTTTTCGTAATCAACAGCAACAGCTGCAACTACTCCGTTGTTAGAAGCATACCCACGCTTTTGTCAAGAACCATCAAACCTTGATGCAATATCCACATATGGTTCAACTGGCTTAATTAATTCATTCGCAGCCGACGCCATACTGTTAATGTCTCATACACATTACATATAATGCATTAGTGAATTGAAACTACTTTTACTCATAGGAGGTTTCATGTTCATAATGCCGCAAAATTTTTCTATTGCAGAAAGTCCTTTTCCCATTTCTCGGAATGCCACGATAGTACGGGTATCCAAATCACAGGACTTCCTTCCTCTTTTGGGCGATTTTGGGGTTCTTTCACTCTCTCCTTCTTCATCAACATGGTTATCACTTTCAAATGTAAGTGATGATTGGAATTTAGTTTCCCATGCACATCTGATATTCTTGCAGGAAAGTACAAAAGCGACGCTAAGTCCACATTTTTCCCCTTGATCGTATCTCAACGACATACCACTGCAACTACTACACGGGTTACAGGCCAACTTGGCCAAATGCCAACTCGGCCTACCGACTCGGCCTACCAAATCGGCCTAGATTTTCGATTTACGTACAAAATGAGGACTCGATTGTTTGGGTAAAGACGGTTGCGTTTCTTGCACAAACTATGTTTTAATCAAGTTTTTTGAGGTTTTTAGACCAAGATCGGCGGAATTAATAAAAAATAAAGTCCCGATTGGTTAGATATATCGGAATTAAAAATTTGAAAATTTTTAAAAATTTGGCCTTGTCTACATTGATTAGACAAAATATGAAATAAAGAAAGAAAGTTAATTTTCTTGTTCGTTAAATTTTCCCAACATTAGGACCTAGGTCTACTAGATAGATATTTTTGCCTATCATATGACAAAAACTCTGTTATCGGTGATCTTGAACCTGGCAACGAAGTTGGCACACGCAGTTCGAAGTATGCTTTCGTTTCGTCGAGCAAACAGACGAGTCCTCATTTTGTACATAACCGACACAGCCAAATCAATATGGTAGCCAGCGTTCGGAAATCTCGCTAATATACCAACGAAAAGTCTTCTAAAGATATCATTAGCGGGCCAAATGTATTGATATTCACATGATAGATTGAACAAAAATATATAACCATATTGAGGGGCATGCAACAACTTTAAAAACATCTTTCAGTATCAAAAAGTTCATAATAAAATTAAAATCATCTGTATCACTTGTTGATAAACTTGAGCTACTTGGTGTCGACTTCAGTTTCTTTGCGGATGCAGAACGAATATCTTTTGAACTTTTAGTTTCAGAGTCTCCTAATTTTGTGTATTTATTGTCCCTGAATACTCTTTTGTTCTTTCAGCACCTTTCTTTCTTCTTGAACCTCCTATGTTAATTTTATTGGAATAGAAGCTTAATTAAGGCGGATAAACAAACAATAATAAAACGAGCACAAAAAGCGTTTTGAGGAGATCTTGAAAGTAAACACAGTATTGAATTAAATGTTACGCACCAAAATAATGGCTATATCAACAAAAAGCAGTTTTTGATTAACCATCTGCAATGTTCATACTTTCCAATGATATAATTCATGTATCGAATTGTAGCTTAATTTTGGGTAAAAGACCATAGCAACGGATGCAAATTGACGTTGATTTTTTTTTCTGAATTAGTGTATTACCCCCTTAAAGTATATGTCAACGATAGCACAAAAGGCACTTCGTTAAAGTTTACATTATGTGCGAAAATTAATATACTTAATCGCAATAAAAGACGCCCTGAACTGCACTGAACGTATCCAAACGCCACTGCACTGAACGTATCCAAAAAGCTTTACTGAGAAAGTTAATATCGAAGATAAAAAAAAACAATAGTGTCATCGATAACGTAATTTGTGACGCATCTTGGATGAAAGTATTTATAAAATATATTTCTATATTAAAGGGCAATCAGAGCATGACGGGTAACTTGGTATTAGACAAGAGAACAGCTTTGACATTCCAGAAACTAGAAAACAATCGGATCTACGCTCGAACACATATACCAGAGGAATGTTGTAGTGAAAAATGCAGTTAAAATGAATTAAAGGAATACTATAGACCAACAAAAGCGATCAAAGAAACCGTAAGGTTAGAGAAATATATGCGGAAACCAACATATTACACACGTTACGTTGAAGAAATAAACCCGGAATATATAGCAAGAGAAGAAATTGATAAACTTCTTTGTGAGCTCTCAGTCAGGTAAATCATGCTCATTCTATTTTCATTTTTGTCCCAAATTACGACATTAATTGTATGAACCATGAAAAGCCTTCGGCGAATCCATAATAGAGTATTACATGCAGGTTATCCTTCTTTCTATTTTAAATGTGTTGTTTTCGTTACAGAATGACGCAAGTGTTATCCCTATTTTCAGTTTTTAAACGATTGTATGCACGTTGCTTTAATTAGGGAATCACGTAAGTGCCGTTGCCCTATCGGACGTTGCAACGAAGATATAATTGGGAAACCGTACTGCAAGAATCCTTGTAACAAGAAACAATTATACTGTGGCACGTATGGCACTAATGGTCAGAAGAAGAAGAAGACTTGCACAGCGAAGTCAGCAAGGTGCAACAGCGTAGACGATTGCAAGAAGTACCAGTTGTCGTGGGCTGATGAGGAAGATTGTAACATTTTGAACAACACAGCGATCGGTAACATGGAGACGTTAAAAGAGAAATTGCGATTAGTTTTCGGTAAGGTTTACTATTGTGGTAGATCTTTTTGCGTCAAGTAATTAGTTTATTTTTAATTAGGAGAATAATAGCTTTGTATTTTGCAGTAAAGATATTTAATGTCATATTCTAAATTATTTCCTTCAAGAAAACAAAGCGAGCAAATATTATGGATTCATGCAGACGGGAAATACATATGCTATGCTTTGTCTCACACAACGCTCACTACAGCTTGCCGTCAAATCGGTTTCAAAAACCCTGCTGCTGCCATGTCACCACCAACCGATATGTTTAAAGCGGTGCCTACGGATTTTATTATGGCTTTTCCTACTTGTTCCAAAACAGAAAGTTCTCTAGCAACATGCAACCATCAAACTGATGTGAGGGACTGCGAAAGTGGTCATGAGATGTTTGTTGCTTGTATTGACAGTGATTTAATAAAATTTGTTGCAAATGACGGGGAAAAGGAAACAGTAAATGGAAAAGAAACAGAAGAATTTAAGGGAAGAGTTTTCATTTCTGATATGCCTGTAATTGCATATATGTTCTGGAATCAACGCGCGGCAAATGTCATTTGTAGAGCAAAACTTGGCAAGAATTTTCCCAGTGACCATGGTATACCAGCTTATGCTTATGACTATCCCGGATACACCCCGCTACCTGCTAAATATTCAAAGATATGCCTCGGAATTTTTCACGTGTCTAATGACATACAAAGCAGCTGGTTTGTGGTTAGCAATAACTGCGAATTAGAAAAAACTAACAAAATTATATGTGCGAAATGCAATATCACTGATTTAAGCGATTTATTGGACGGCATAAAAGTGAAAGAGGAGCAAAATGTTGTTGAGAAGTCAATAATAGATACATTGTCAAAACTAAAATCTGACTGCCGAGACTGGAAATCTTCCCGGGAGGACGGAGAGGAAACGTATGTTGAATATTGTCAAATGAAAGCATTTCTTGAAGATCAAATGGATTATTTTGAAAATGCGAAAAATCAAAAAGTCGGCTTATTAATGTCCGGTTTAAATCAAATTGAAAAATTAAAACAGGTACTTCGAGACGAAGATTTGACCACAATTATCGTCAATATCAGAAAAGTTGGAAGTGTTGTCACAGAAAAACTTGGCAAGTTATATGAAGATTTAGCTCGTTACGATAAAGAAATTGCAGATGCCGATTTCGCGTATAGTTGGTCTGTTTGGGAAAATGCGAAAAAGCAAACACAAACACTACAAGACGACCTAGCAGATCAATTAGGGAGTTTGTTTAAATATGCATTTGGCGTCAGTTACGGTGATTTAGCCGAAAAGTTTGTTAAGTTGGCCATTTCAATAGCAAAGCTTTGGGCACCTTCACTATCAATAGCGGATAAGATTGGTTTGGCAGTAGATATAATGGATAGATGTAATAGACGATGTGAGCAAATCGGCAGTGATTATTGCGAGGTTGCACTACCAGCATACCCATTTACCTAAATTGAATGAAATTACTAAAAAGATAAAAGATCGTATCGTTAACAACCAGGATCGGTTTATGAAACTTCATGAAATGTTTTCTTCTATGGAGTCGGAAACTGACTATACAGTTGAAGGATCAGAAGCATTTATTGAAGAGTATAATGAGTACTCACCAGCAATACGACGCACCGACATAGCTGAGTATGCGCATACCGTATGTGGTATCATTGACACAACTTGCGACGTTATCGAAGATCCAGAAACAACCGTTGGTGCAGTTTATTCGCTTAATGCAATAGCAAAAGGCAATTGTCCAAAAGTCAAACGAGTGATGGCAGTTTTAGAAGCTAATTTTGATGATCTGTCTGAACAACAGAACAATATAATGGGCTGCTATGCAAGGTTAGCAAGAGCAAAGATTGCTGAAGGAGCAGCACGTGCGCTCAAGGAATCAATGACTGGAACGTTGACGGAGCAACTTTCCGTAAAAATTGGTCGCTTTAACCTTCTGATGAACTACCGTTTCTTGAAAAGAAATATCATAAAAATTGCCTGTGATTATATTACGTATACCATCACGGACAGGAACAACAGATCTGTTCACAGTTATTGGCAAACCCAGACAAGGACCTTTCTTCATTGTTTGCTTACAACAATATTTTTGCACAAAACATGTGCACAGGTTCTAAAGTATAAACTGATATCGTTTCCATCCCAGCCTCATACTACTCACGTAAGCCGGGAACAATAAACCTCGCTGACTTGTACACCACACGGGACGGTCATACTAACGGCAGCACGATTTTTAAAATACCTGACATCCAATGGTTGGTGGATAATAATTGGATCAAAGATGGCGATTGTAAATACAGGCCGTTCTTTTTAAAAACAATGAATATACATTTCCCTCCCAATTCTGAACATAAACCAGTTGTCCATGCAATTGTAAAACTTTTGTAAAATTCACTCAACTCAAAAGTCTATAATTTTCGCCAACATGTTGACATTGAAAATCGTTACAAGGATAGTGATGTTTCAAACTGCTACACAGATAAGGATAAAGATAACTTGTACAACTTGCAAAACTGCCATCAACTGTTATCATGTGCTGTCGTGTTTTCTTTTTGATGCGAGAAGAATTGATGACATCACCACTTATCAAAGACACGTTTGCTATATCTATAGACAATTTACGATTAAGTTTGTCCCAAAAGCTTCCAAATAATCCATTACTTTTATTTTTGAAGATCCACCAGGGCTAACGCCTGCTAGTTTTGGTTGGTAAATTTGAAAAAAAAGAATACAATTACTTGAGGACAGAAGGGTAAATTATTGAATAATTACTATCCACACAAAATCAAGAACACAGTGTTACATATATTATCAAATTTGCTGCATGAAGTCTGTGCAAAATGCACTTGATACTTTTCTCGATATGCTGAAGTAAGTTTCTCGATTCCCTAGAAAATTGATTACAAAAACCCTAATAAGTTGCCATAATATAACAAACACGGCTTATAACAAAACCCTGATATATCCGAGTAAGGAAATAAGGCTAAAAACGCCCCCTAAACGCCCCCTTTATTGAGGAAAACAAAGTAAAATTTGACTCACTAGTCTAGCCGCAGCTCCCGATATTGAAAAAAGTGACAACCCTGCCTATGTTTTTTTACATAAAGACCAGAAAAAGGCAATATCTTCACTAACTGGAATAAAGACGTTTAAAGTAGAATATTGCACTCTTTATTGATAATTGGCCCGCCTATCCAGTTTTTGACAAGTTGGGAGCAATCGAGCTGTTCTACTTCCATCGAATTCCATCTACTTCTACTTACATCGAATTTCCAACCGATAGAGAAAGAGGTTATTAAAACCACGATAGAAATAAAAATATGAAAGTTAAGAAACAGTAGTTTTGAGAGACAGTTGTACAACTAGCGTAGCGTAAGCTACATACATACGATGATTCGTTACGGTTGTTAATGACTGATCACCATTATAGATGTGTAATTACAGTTTCAAGGTTCGAATTTGTTATCATATACAGATTCGCATTTTTCATTTACTAATTAGAAGATGTTGATTTCAAGTCAAGTGCCAGAATTAGAATATTTTCACCCCCATAGAGTGGCACAGTTATTCTTTCTCGCAGTTAATAAGTAATAAGTGCATTTTTTACTCGGGTTTTATTGCTAGGTAACTAATATTACCATTGTTATTTGCAATACTGAGTCCATCGCATTATTTCTTCACTTACTAACTTATATTTTGGAAATTGTAAATGCAGCAGATAAATGCGCAGTATTCATACCTACCCGATGTGTGGTAACAGGACAGGAATGTGTCGAATTACAAGTGCAAATATATATAGCACTGAGCTTTCTTTCGGCTTACTAAAAGAAGTGAAAGAATCGATAATGCAGAGAAAAATATTTGTTGTTAACAAAATAAAATTTTCCATATTTACTGCAGAAAATGTTGTCATATATTTTGTTGTCACAATGTAGCCCGAGTTAAACACGGTTTTAGGCAGTATTATTGGCGAAAAACGGTTTGCTTGACGGAGTTTATATAGTTAGTACAAAATAGTTTTGAGTTGCATTAACAGGACCCTATGGTCAGGACAAGAGTTTGCTATTGATACATAGATCGTTTCTACAGCACTCGAATTGACGGTCTTGGATGAAACTCAAGATGTAGTTGTTGTAGCGAATGATTGCCGTAATGCTATTGTATCATTGGAAGGTAGATCTTGGAAACATCATATTTCATCAAGAGAGACAACAAAAGGGTTGGAGTATTAAACAAGCAGCAAAAGAAAGATGACGACGTAGATGATAATGATGGCGACGACGATAAAGATGCTCCTTATAAGAAAGGAAAACAAAGTTTTTGGAATGAAGTAATTCAAATTAAAGAGTTAAATAATATTTTCGTAATTATCATGAATGAAGCATGGACTGTTCAAGAAGACGTTGATAAAGCGTCACAAATTATCTTCGACCTTGTGTACACTGGAGGATACCTTTCAAACTTCATAGAATAAATGGGATTTTTTATCATGGGATTTCACACTCCCTCTGCCATTTTCTTTTGTTTCCCAGAATATTATTTTTAATTGAACAATTTAAAAGACTCTCTCAGCTATAAAAGGTAAACGGATACGGTTTGCAAGAGACAAATCGATCCTTTAACGTTTACCACTATCACCGCGTGATTTCCATCGACTTCGAGCTCCAAAATAATAACATGGAAACTTTCCGAGGATAACAGTCTCAAACTGAAACCGGAAGAATGGGGGTGGAAATTAACAGAAAATGGTTATAAACTGAGTGCATTTGACTTACAAGTAGATCCAGAAAGCATTCTAAAAATTATACGATGCAACTGTAAACAAATTGCACAACAAATCGATGTCGAAAAAGCTGATTCAAATGCTCTTCAACGTAACTGTCAAGAATAGGATCATGATAATCTAGGTTTACTCAATAATTTATGATAATGGATTTAACTTTGAACCAGTGTTCCATTCTTCCTCATAAGTTCTTAATGTCGATCTTTTTTTGTATTGCAGGAATTTAATAAAGCTGATGATGTTAGTGATAAAGATATTTGGATGACGAAGAAAGAAATCTGTTTTCTTATGATCTACTTTGAATTTAGGTTATTATGATTAATTATGATGTTTACGAAATCCCTGCGAAGTGTTTTAGTTCACTTTTAGCTTTGTTCCCTTTGTTCTAGATCCAATAATAAACTTAAAAACTAGCAATAAATTTACCACCAAGTAATCTATTTTTGATAGAAAAAGTGTCGACATTTAAAATTTGGCCTATTAGTTATATTACTTTTACGTGATTAGAAGTTTAAAAGCAATTATTTTACCTATATATTTTAATCTAATTCTAAGCTACATTAATTATAGTAATTCCATGAAGAAGTATGTCTTTGCTGATTTTAGATGGAGATTAAAGAAGAAAACATAAAAATCTCTCTGTTTTATTAACTATCTGGATGACTGATGATAGAACAAATCCGCCTCGGTTCTTTGATTGAATTAGTGAAAGATGATGGCAGTGGAAGTTGGGAGTGAAGATGATCAAGAGAGGATGATGGAGCTGTTTATATGAGAGAATAGGCACAATCTACGCATGATAACTTTGCAGAAACTTTGCAAACCATAAACCCAGCAAAATATCCCAATATTGAAACCACAGCTGACGCGATACAAACACCATCAGAAGTATATCTACACTTCCTCGCAAAATCCCACCCAACAGTAACCACGGAAAACTTCAAGATAATTGGCACCAAATTCGTGAATTGGAAAACAACTCATTGAAGGCCCCCTGTAAAATTAAAGACCTCGTTAAACACCCAAGAAACACACTTTTCGATCAAACTACATACTAAACTATTGAACGTTATACAACTTCCTACCTTCTCACCTCTAAACCAATTTACACTTTACTCCCTTACTCATTCTAATTACTTCCTCTCTCTGTATTATATATGCTTGTCCTTTTGTTTTTAAATTCTGAAGATGGCTCATGGAACTTTGAGTCGAAAAAGTTTTATAAAGTCATCATATGTTGCTTCATTTTTTATTTATAATCAATACTTTACTTATTTCTCAATACTGGTTAAGGCTAAACTCAAACCAAGAACAAATGCGATGATGTTTAATTAGTGGTAACCAGTATTTGTTTTCAAACCAATTATATATTGAGTAGATTCTTCAATTATGGCAATCCATCGTCGATGCTCATGGGAAAATAGTGTTTTTTTGTATCATTTGCCGAGGGGACTCCTTCGAAGAAGCAAATGGCTCGTTCAATCTTCGGGAGGAAGATGAAGAAGATGGCGATTTTGAAACTGTCATTAAATAATCCTGAGTTTTTATTATAAACGCCCCACAAAATCTCGGAATATAAAATAAACACCCCGGACGTTGATTTGAGGATTTACGCTGCACCTGACTTACTTCATTTTGAACATGTGGGTGTTATTAACATAAATACAAACACCGCCACCTCGACAATGGTTTGTTGTTTGTGGTTTGCTAATGATATTTTGCCACCTCGACAATGGTTCGTTGTTTGTGGTTTGCTAATGATATTATACATTGGTAATACGTAATTTGAATGACGTCTACAAACGTATGACGTAAAAAAGTAAATTCTGGAAAATTTTAGAATACAAGATATCTATATTATTTCGAACACTCGAGGATTTATGTAAGGTCAGAAAAAATTATTCAGTAAAAACTCTAATACGGTACGGGCGAATTTGCTTATCGACCGCCATAGTCAAGTGATAATTTTACTTTCTTTCCGTGTATGGGTTTCCGTCTTTATATGATATCGAGATCAAAAAAACAAAACGAAGACGGTAATTTTGTTTGTAAGTAGGTTTAATCGAAAATGTCGTTTTAGGTTTTCCGCTGAGGCGGTTTCGAATGTTTAGGGAAACAAAAATATTTTATATAAAAATATATATATTGCTGTTTGGCGATTTTTCAAAAATCAACCTCTTACATAGTATGAATTTATTATCTTTCCAGTAAAAAAATATAACGTGAGCAGGCGTGATAAATTTCTCATTCCCTAAAATTTGTTTAAAGAAATGCAAGAGCAGCAGAATCATAATTACACGCTTTCGACTCCCAGAAAGTATGACAAGTGACGCGATCATTTATAGTTAGTTTACTACACACTTTACTTAAAATAAAACTTCATGCAAATAGGCAGAAAACATTATTCAATAGAACACGCCTTGATTTACAACATTGAGTATTGAACGCATTCAATTCATTCTCTCAGTTAATTGTGATGATCTCATATATAAGACTTCAAAACAGATGATAGAGCGTTAGGCTTGCTTTTATCAACAAGACAAAATCATAATGAAGTAAAGAAAAAGACAAATATTCAAGCCAAGTATTTAAATTCAATCAAGCTGTTCATTACAAGGACAATATCAACAAAATTACATAAGTCCTGGACACATTAAAAAAATACAACTGAAGACAGGAGAATTCAAACCAACTATTAGGCGCACTGAACTATAAATATGTATCAGGGTGTACAAGTTAAGAAAAATGAAAGAAATTTTGTTGAAAAACATAATTACAAGTTAAATGTGTCAGTGACTACAAAGAAAACAAAAATTCAACGAAAAATGGATAAAATATATCCATCATGACACTATGTCAACAGCAACCAGTAAGGCAAAATGATGTCTGAATTGTATGGGGTTAAAAATAATTAGGAGGTGCAGTCTTAATGATCATGGAATGTTTTTATAGTGGCTCGTAACAGTAAAGGTCATTTTCAAAAGCTTAATGTCACTGCTGTGTTACTTCTTCATCATTTTGTTGATCATCTGATGTCCATAAAGTTAAATTGTCCCTCAACAATTGCATAATAAGTGTGCTATCTTTGTATGAGTCTTCCTTAAGGCTATCCAGCTCAGCTATAGCATCGTCAAATGCTTTCTTTGCTAATTCGCATGCTTTTTTGCCATCATTCATTATCTCATAGTAAAAGACAGAGAAATTCAATGCCAAACCCAGTCGAATAGGATGAGTTGATGCAAGTTCTTGAGCTTCATTGGATGCCTCATCATAAGCTACTCTAGACTGATCAGCAAGTTGGGAACGACGATCACCAGATGAAACCTCTACTAGGTATCTATAGTAATCCCCTTTCATTTTTTTATAGAAAACTGAGCCTTCCAACTTCTCCACAGAATCTTTAACCCCGTCATCTTTTGACTGTTTGTCACCATCTTTCTTTTCCAACAAATGAAAGTCAAGTAGATCGAGGACTTCCTTGCACCTTTCCTAACAAATAAAGTATGTCTACAATGTTTAGGTGATATGGAAAAGCGGTAATTTTACCAGTAAGTAACCCATATAAAATACAAATTCTTTACTGACTCCTAAAGTAACTTGTATATTATCAGGTTTCAGAAACAGTTGTATTCTCTCTGGGGGTAATAAATATGAAAATATAAAAGAAGTTAAAAACAGCTATTTTAATACAAAATTGTTACAAAAAACCAAAATGCTTATTATAGAAATAACAATCTTGTATTGTAAAACTTCAATTTGTAACAGTAACATGTAACCCAGTCAGAAATAATTCAAATACATCTATATAACTTACCTTCGATATTCAGATAGATTTATTGAGAAATGTAGATATAAAAGGTTATACCTCAAGTTCTTTTTCGATTTCTTCACGATATTTCAATGTCAGGTCAGTAGATTCTTGTTTATCTACCTGCTTTTGCTCAATACTAGAAATGATTCTCCATGCGGATCTTCTAGCTCCAACAACATTTTTGAAAGCGACAGACAAGAGATTTCTTTGCTCATCAGTAAGAGGCTTTCCTAACTGAGTAAGTTTTTTCATAAATGTAACCATATCATCATATCTCTCAGCCTGCTCAGCCAACTTGGCCATATCAACAAGGTTGGTATCAGGACTCTCCATTTTCTATGTAAATATATTATTGTAAAATAACTGATTAACGATAGAAGACAGCTTCAATCAAACAACCGTCACTTCTTCCAAAGGGCAAAGGGAAAATGTAAAACGCGGAGAGTCTGGGTATGATGTCGCCTGAATTATCGACTAAATGTCCAGTTTATACTAGCAATCAAACAGAATAAGTTTGATAAAACACAATATTTTTTTTTGTTATAGAAAACGTCTTGTTGTAATTTTAGTTTGATGGGCAATTTTGAAGTGGATATTTGTAAGATCGTATTCAAGTCTCATTTAACCAATGATCATTCAGCACATCATCCGGGTATTTTTTCTTACCCTACCCAAAATAATTACCCTGGGTTGAAATGTTTTGCTAACAAAAATACATTTGTGGAGTGAATGAAAGATTGTGAATGTAATGTATGAAAGATTTAGTGACGTAATTTGACAAATAAAGGTGATTTAAATGCTGACTAATAAAGAAGGTTTATTTCGATTGCATGATTAAAAACTAATAATATTGAGTGAGAGCTACAACAATAGCGGTCTAGGTAGGTAATTTGATATGATTATTAGTAGATATTGTGGGGACGCTGCGAGGGTGTACCCGGAAATTGCAAGTAGGCAATGCTGGATTAAGGCACAGGCCATAGCCTCGTGGTGTGCCCCTCGTGCGCATTATCTGTGCTTCCCTAAGCTCTCGTTCTGGTTCAATAAATCCTCTTAATAATCTGCCTGGTATTGTCAAATTCTACACGCGTCATTTTGGATGCAATTGCAATGCTTGTTATTTGTTATTTGCCTATTTTTTGTAGCTAATAATCAACTATTTAAAGCTAATAATCTTTTTACACCACCCTTAGCGCCGATTTCCATTAAAATTTTATACTTCTCTTATGAAAAGAAAGGTAAGTTCATGATGGAAGATTCAAGTTATCTTGCATACCATCAGTGAAAAAGTTCATCGAGGTAGATTCAGAGGTTGAACTGGCAACGAAGGAAAAATTTCTAGTGCTTTTCTTTAATTATGTGGAAGCTTTTTAATGAAATTTCAATGAAATCCAACAAACTTTATTATTATAGGTAGGATGTTGGCCCAGCAGAACTTCCCCTTGTCATTAGATGCAACTGCAAATCAAATTCATGAAATCTCATGTGGCTTGTGTCGGCAAAATGGATTACTGTAAGATGGGGCGAAATTGACTGATTTTGGCAGATTTTTTAAAATATTTACAAAATGGCTCTTTGTTTTGATATAAAACCGGACCTAAGTGTATATACAAACACAGTTTTTGCCTCGCTAAACAATTGCTCTTTACTAGCCTTGATGCGCCGCGCGTTTTTTTTTTCAATAAAAAGTAGTCAATGACGCCCCAGCTTTTGGGGCATCTTTGACTGCCCAAAATTTAACCTGGTCAATTTCACCCCGAACCTTTTTATCTTCTTTTGTATTTAAAAAAGTATTAAAAGCATCATAAAAATCTTTTTTTTTTCGAAAAAAATATTTAACTTGATAATTAAGGTATTTTTTGTTAGATTTAATTTTATTTACTAATTTGCTATGAGGGGGGTAACCCAAAATCACAAATTTAGCAAGATTGATTTTTTATGTGGAAGAAAGGGCTTTTTGCAAGAGTCGCAGACAACCCAACGGTCACGACTCTTGTCATCCCACGCTGACATGCATTCTGGGTGTCTGCAAATCCAAATCATAGCCTCGGCTCCAGCTTCAGCTTCACTTTCCTTGCTCAGCACCACTTCTTCATCTGTTTCACTTTCAATATGTTGTTGCAAACCAGAACCGGATGGTATCATTCCATCAAAGGGATCTGGCTCGTTGTCGTACCGGACACCGCTCACAGCTTCCTCTGGCGTTTCCACTTCATCTTCTTGGTGATGCTGTGGAAAGCTTTCCATCGTTACCCGCTTTCCAGGGATTACCTTTGGGCCTCGTTTCCTTTTGCGTGTTGGTGTCTTCTTCCCAATGCCACAATGTACCTGGAGAATTTCGAGGACACTTTCATTGAGAACGTTCGGGGCATTTTCGCCACCAGGGTCTTTGTTTCCACCTTAAAACGCAGATACAAGGTCACTTTACTAAGAATAAGATGACCAAAACAAAAAGATAACAAGTAAACAAACCTGGCAAACGTTTGTATGCTTGTTGTGGATCGAAAGGATAAATTCCCATCACTGAAAACCCACTAATCAGATGATCAGGATCAATCGATTTCATGAGTTTCTTAAGAAGACTGGGAAACTGAGTTTTCGGAACAGACTTGTTGCAGCGGTGTTCTTTTTTCCATTGATTTAAAATTCTTTTCCACACAACCTTTAATGAACGAAACACCGCTACATCTAATGACTGGCAAATATGGGTTGAGTTGGGAAAAAGGGATATGAACTTAATGTTGTTCTCCAAGGTAAGGCGAATTACTTCAGGCGAAAAGTGGCTTCCTAAGTTGTCTCCAATAATCACCTTGGTACCTTCGAGTCCTTTGGTTGACTTAAGGAAAACCTCCTTAAACCACATTTCGAACGTGCACATGTCGAACCAGCCACTTTTTGTGGCAGCATACACGGCTCCTAAGGGGCCACCCTCCATCCAGTTTTTATAGACATTCTGGGCTTTATAAACCACCATAGGCGGAAGGTGGACCCCAGACGCACTGCCACAAAACATGACACTGATCAACTGTTTTTGAGTGGTTGATGAGCTGTTCGATTCGTTTCAAACCACGGCTAACAATAACTGTTTCCGATCCTGGGTCGTCCGTCACGTTTGTTTCATCATAATTAAAGATGTTTTCCGGAGTAATACCGTTAAGCTCAGATTCCAAATTGCTGTAGAACTCTCCTAAAGCCTGATAAAAATCCACAATATTCAATAAACAAAACCATGTGACGATATTTGCAAAAGTAGGATAAAATAATTGTAAAATTTGTCCAGATAATGTAATAAAATTTGTTTAAAAAATTATTTTAAGTGACGACAAAATTGTTTTTTATACACTGCATACTTTATATATATGCATTTAAAGAAACATAATTTATCTCAACTGTAACTTCACCTCTAGTGCGATTAACATTATCGGCTACTCTCTTTGTTAAGTTCTGTCGTTTTTGAAAACTCCGAACCCAATCTGTGCCTGGCACGTTGTCATTAAACCTAAAACCAATTTAAGCAACTTTTACATATGTGTAATAAACCTTCTTAAAGTCCGTAGTGTTTGTGTTTTTTTAAATAGACAGTAAATATATACCAGTTGCAAATGTATGGATATATATTTTATTATTAAAGTTCGCTCCCATATTAATTTTGTTTTTAAACAAATTTTAAAATTAAATTACTTTGCGTCTCTTATACCACATTTGTTTAAGTAGGATTTTACTAAAAAACGGAGGTCTAATTGTGTAAGCGGGGCTCTCCATTTGGTTAGCGTAACAATAGTTTTGGCCAGCAGAGTTTCTATTTCAGGTGTGATTCTAGTTTGGCCGCCGTGAGATTTGCTGTGTTTTCCCTTCAACTTATTAACCAGTGTTCCTTTTGGTATCCCGTACGTTTTACAAGCTTTCGAAATAAAAAGTTTACCAGCGTTTTTTAGGGTTTCTTCGGTGTATCTTTTGTACCCCCGACCATCGACTTTCGGTTTGTAATTTCGAACCATTTTCTAAAAAAAAAGGTCAGAAAAAAGAGCTATCATTCTTTGCAAATTGCTAAAATGAAGGTAAAAGTGGATGCTATATAGTACTTAGTATACTAAGAATACTTTAAAAACAAAAAACAATCAATATGCTTAGGATTACCTTTGAAAACTGCGTCGGTCAAAGCTTCACTTTTGAAAAGAAAGAAAATCTCAATTGAGCGTAATTCCCATGATTTCTCTTGTTTGGATTCATGTAAAAGTGCACGAATTTGAAGGTTATTCATTTTTACGGACGTAAAGGAAGCAGTTTTAACATTATTGGCGCGCAAAAGTAGAAAAAAAAGAAAACAAAAATTTGTGGTATAGGGTAGTCAATTTCGCCCCATCTTACGGTACGATGATTGCAAGCTTACATATACAATTTTTCAAGTTCTAGAATTTCTCCTGTTTTAGCTATCAGCTGGCTAAAATTAAAAATGATTTTATGTTTAAGTGATCCAAAACATTTACTGTAATTAAAATTTTCCTATTTAAACATTAGTTTATTAATGACGAAAATGAATCATATTTTTCATCATTATTATTATTATCAGGCATAAGTTATATATACATTTCAACCTTCTGTCTTTGAATAATTCTGAAAAATTTATATATATAATGGAATCTTCACATGGGGCAGAAAGTGTACAGATTATTTAATTTATATATGCAAATACAAAATTCAAAGAAGTATAAAAACCTTGCGTGTATGGACATCTTAGTTAGATAACGTTTTTAAAATATCTAATGATTTCATGTTAATTTCTGTTCTAGTTCTTCAGAAGATGGGAACTGTCTTTTCAGTTCAATCAGGATGCTCTTCAACTCCTCTGCTGAAACTCTAAGTATTTTAAGGTTCCTTACTTCCCTAGCGCTTTTTCCCCATATTGTTATGCTAGTCATAATTTACTTTTTAAACAAGTGTATAACAAACTTTTTCTGATGTTTTTAAGGCGCTTTTAGCTGCTGTCTCATTTCAATCCAGTGATTTGTTCTCACAAATTAGTGATAAAAATATAACTGTCATAATTTAACAAAAATCCAATTTTAATTATAAATATAAAACTTACAGCTCTTTACTTTGTTTACTTGGATTATCCCATGTAATTAATAGACCTATTTAATCTATATCCTAAAATCCCAACCCCAGTGAGAGGGAAAACAGTGGCGAGTTAACCCACACAAGATATCAACTTTGCATTTTAAACTCCGTGGCAGCAGGGCATAAAGAGCATGGATGCCAGTGTCCATGAGGTCAAAAATATTACATGATTTGCAGACCCCTAATATATATATATATGTTTAACAAGTTAAATTATGTAAGTCGGAATCTAGTTGCTGGTAATAAAAACAGGAGAAGTTAGTTGTTAAAGCACTGTATAATAGAAAATTAGAAGTATTGTCTTAGACCTAGATATCTTTGGTCGAATGGAAGAGTATGTTGAATTAAACAATCATGCTTCAGTTGAATATTGTAAACCAGCTACAATGAACCTCGTTGGTGGAGGCGATACCCTTGCAAGTTTGCAATTAATATCTTTACATAATTTTATTTATTCATTAACTAAGGTTAGTGTTTTACTTAAAAAATATGTAAAGAGGGGACTGGAAAAACCAACAATAACTAATTATAGTTTAGGTAGTTTTTTTGTGGTTAATAAATACATTCAATCTCTTGTTGCGTATTAACCTGACGACCCTTGTCCTCTGAGGTTTTTCATCCGCCTGTTGAGAAGTCGTGAAGACAAACTCGAAACTGTTGCTAAGGATGTAGCTAAGGAAAGATTTAGTACACCACTTCTTTTAGAACCTAAACTTTTTGTATAAAAACGAATTTATTGGACAAAGACAAGTTACATAATATATGACGTCATTCTGGTTTCTGTTATATCATTTTTGAGTATATCAAGAAAAATTAGATCCGCCCCTGACATGTACAACAACTTTGCAAATGACACTCCTACTGATCTCTGGAAACGTCTCGCCAAATCCAGGACCTGTCAAAAATCTGGATCTGTACTGGATGCTGTTTTCCTTCATATTTACAAAGAGGTCTTAACCCAAGATTATTTTCAGATGAAAATTTTTATGAGATATTATCCCAAGCAGACCTAAACTAAGGAATCATTTAAACCCGCTCCAAATGCAACATCATCTCCAATTTCAAACAACCAGGTACAAAGGAAATTTAGCAAGACGTCCCAAAATAATAACAAATTGCAACTGTTTGAGAAGTATTGGTAAGCATGCAAAATTGAGGCATTCGTTGAACTTCACAACCCTCGTGTTATTTTTTATCAAGAATTTAAATTTGGGGTCTGTTTTCTTCTCAAGAGAAGTTTTTCATAATGGATACAAACCCTTACGTAATGACTTGCGGAGGGAGAAGTTTTCATTTTGATTAGAGACAATATTAAACATGTGGAGGATGCTCACTCTAATAAAGATCAGGAAGGTGAATGTATATGGGTCCAACTTAATATATAAAATTGAACATTGTTTAATGTTGCTTCTCTTTACATACTACCCAACTCAAGGGGGGATATCGTGTATAAAATTCAGTCAATATGGTGGCTTTTACCTACCATGTATTGTTTAGCTTACTGTCCTCCGGGGGCTACAAACCCCCCGTCGGAACCTTTCAGACCCCCGTTGGAAATTAAGCAATATTAACACAATACTGACATTTTTTAACGTTAACGGTCTTTTTTATGATTAATACAATTATCATGATATCATGTTTCGTGGCAGGTTATGTTTAAATTTAGAGTTGTCAAATCTGTAATAGATTTGATTATCAATGAGTTTTATGTTAAACTTAGAGTCAAGCAATTAGCCCTCCCGTCGGCACTCTAAGCCCCCTCGTCGGAAAAACCGTTGCGCCACCCCTGCTGCACTGCAAACCATAAATATGTAAAAATGAAAATCTTTACTGCAGACGGTAATAACTATTGAAAAATATCGTTCTTGTTCACTAAAAATTTATATTAACAAATAAGGTTTATTCTCTTTCTTCATCGTCCAATATTTGAAAGATGTTTCTTTCGTACTCTGGATGTTCCGAGTCGGATTCATCATCATTGTCGCCATCATGGTGCTGGTAGCATTTAAAGAGATCTACCGACAACTGCTGATCCAAACCAGTGATCAGGACTTCGTGAGTAATTAAAAGATCAACACTGTCAAATGGATCTAGTGAAGGGAGTTTTGATAAATCTTTCTCCAGTGTTTCCGTTATCCCAGCCGCATGCCATCCAATTTTGATAACAACTCGGCCATTTGAAGAAGACAAATACTTGCACAGACCACAAACCAAGCTCGCATGCAGAGGTTTCAAAACCGTTAGGGTTAATTTCATGTCTATATCTTTAAGTGATTTGTCTTCTGCCAAACCTTCTTCCGCCATCTTTGGAAACCATTCAATACCTCTTCTAGGCAAGTTAAAACGTTATTCTTTTTTAATTCATCAGTAACAGCTTCAGTTAATTGACCAGGGAAAACATCTAGGATAAGTAGTGCTGGGTGATCTTCTGATAGAGTTTCCTCTTCACGTCGTTGCTTTAAATAATACCATGATCTTTTCCTGGATTAATTTTACGGACTCTTTCGTTTTGCTGAAGTGTTTTTCGTTGACACAGAGTGAAAAATTGTCAGGAAATTTATATTTTAGTAAACTCTTTTCAGTTTTTCCACTATAGATGAGTTGAAAGGGTAAGCAATCTTTTGTTTAGTGATTACAAGGGCTGCCGTTATGGATTCCTTATACAATATTTTTACCCATATAACCCATACCTATATTTACTGTATTTAAAATTTAAAGTAATTCTTTTGATTTAAAAACTGGTCAGTTTACTAATGAGATGATGCTGATTTCAAATTAACTCTCTCAATTGAGATATTTTCACCCCTCTAATACCTTTTTTGGGCCAATTTAGGCTCAAAATTTGAAATATTTCTTTCCAATTAAAAATTTGTACGTTTACTATTTAGAGGATTTTGATTTCAAATTAAGTACCTAAATTGCAATATTTTCACCCCTAGTACCGTATTTTGGCAACAGGTATATATTTATATAAAAAAACTCTTGATGGAGGACTAACAGAGTCATTCTTTGTCTTAGGAGTAATGAGTGCATTTTTCACTCGGCCCTTATTGCTAGTTACTTTATAATAATATATCACTGTTCCTGTCACTCACTTTCGTTTTCGATACCAAATGAAAATCACACTTTTTCGCTGCGATTAAGTGAAATGCTACCGTCAAATACTAAACCGCGGGTGACCAAGTAAATGTGACGTATACTAATAACGCTGTTAATCTGGTCAAAATGATGAAGTTAGCTAGAAAAGTGGCAGCTAAATCTAAAATTTGTTGAATTATATTTTTTAAAAGATTTGAAGGTTTTTGTGGCAGGAATTCTCTACGATTCCATTTATAAGTATCGATTTAATGTTTAGGAAGAAATCTATGAAGCTACAATAAAAGCTTACGGAAAACCGTTATAATACACGGAAGTAATTAATTAATTAATTGTATTTCAAAAAAAAATAAAAACCAAAAATTATTTTAAAAAGCCAAAATTCTTCAAGCAAAATAAACCAGTTTAATGCGGTAAAATTTCAGCGCTGAATTCAGGTTTGTAACGGGTTGAATTTGCATCGTCACCATAACAACTTGGATGATAAAACAAAAGCTGTCAGTTCAAGGCCATTTCACTCAAGTGGAATTCTAAAAACAAAAGAAAGGAAAAGAAGAGAAGGTATCTATCTGTTTTTAAACTATGTTTTTGTTTTGCGTGTTGTTTTTTTGTTTTTTTAAACATGTAAAATACTGGGTTTAAATTTAATTTTTTGAATGAGCAGTTTATTATTTTTGCCCAACCTCCTCGAAATAATGATTCTCTTCTTTCTCAACCATCATTAGATCAGGAAGTTCAGCAAAGTATCAATAAACAAGAGCGGCGGAAGAGTTATTGGATGTCTCAAAACATCTGTAGAATTGTAATATACCATCGGATATGTCAAGCAAGTTGAAAGGTAAAACATAGGTCAGCTTAATAGAAGACGGCAAATAGACAATAAATGTCATGCTGTTGCTAATAGAATCGCAGTGGTAGAACATTTTGTTGCATGATAATATTGCACGTCGTCATGTTGAGCTACCAGATGATAATCATCTTGGAGAACTTAACAAGATTTGCCAGGTTTCCTTCCTTTGGAGCTGATATTAGACCTCCTCCAGAGAATAGAGATTTTTATTGCTTTAAGAATATAGTCTTTTTTCAAATTTGTCATCGTGTTGGCAGATAATAACTAAACACCTCGATAGGGTCAAGAAGGTTCAGTGGTCAAGATGGTTTGACGGGATAGTGGAGATCACCGTAGACTTAATATCCAACATGATGAAGTTGCTATAGTATTTGTAGGCAGTGATGGTGCGCATAAGCGTAGGAACCAAAAATTGTTTGGAGGGTGGGAGGGGGGGGGGCCCAACCACCTCTGCCCGGAATTTTTCGGCGTTTGTAGGATCGTTAAATCAAGTATATGTGACAGCGTCCACAACGGCCTGATACCTCCTCTGCTTCTGATTTATCTTCTTCCATGCTTCTATATACCGGTGCTTCATTTGCATTTTCAATCTCCATGTCTAATACAATAACATTGGGTGCCAAATCGACAGTCATTTGCAGCAGACGGAGTTCTACTTCTAGAAGTTGGCAAGCCTCTGTTGTTGATCTTCTTCCTCAATTAAAACAAATTTAACTGATGAACTGTTTTTGTGCTTTCGTTTAAGATGTTCTGACTTATAATCAGAATATAGAACTGTCGAACTAAACAAACTAGAGCGTAATGACATGAGAATGATTAGATGGATGTCAAATGTGACATTGAAGGATAGGAAGCAATCAAATGAGTTAAGAGAACGTTGTGGACTCGAAAATGTAAGAAAATCTTTGCAAAGACGTCGGCTTTGATGGTTTGGTCATGTTGAGAGAATGAATGATAATAACTGGGTTAAGAAGTGTAGAGATTTAGTTGTTGATGGTAAGTGTAGAGGCAGCCCACGGACAACATGGAGCCAAGTTGTGAAGAAAGATCTCGTTGAGAAACGTAGCTATTCAGCCTGGATTGACGCAGGATTGAGTAGGATGGAGGCGTGCCATCAGTAAACCCGTCTAATCCGTGCCAGCATGGAAAATAGACGTTAAATGAATAGATATATATATATATATATATGGCTGTGTTGTATGCAGTACATCTAATTTTACTTCTGTATGTTCTTTTTCGGTTCATTCTAAAACTGCTGGGTACTAATTAACTAACAGCTAACATACTTGTTAAATAAGTGCTAGCAAACTAAATAACTAAATTATTAAAGTTAAGATTTGTTGTAACTATAAGCGTTGCCTTAAATGTTGGTCATTGGTCAAAGACTCTACCTTAGTTGTACTAAATTTCGCGGGTATTTATTTTCGCGGTTTGTTCATTTAAGAATATTTTCGCGGGTATTAATTTTCGTGAATTGGCAAAATTAAGTAAATTTTAAAATCAATCTTTCAAAATAAAGGAAATAAGAACGATAAAAGGGAAGCACAAGTTGAAGTTAAGGTTTGGGGCAGGCATTACAGAAGAAGCCCTCTAGTTCAAGGTGGACTTGAAGTATCATGCAGAATAATAATCAAAATGGTTGGGAGTATCGTCAACCACCTCCTCCTAGTGAGATACGAGTAATTGATAATATTGAGATATTGAAGTAGTATAAATTTTTGTTCTATAACCGCCTGTTTGTCACTCGAGTGGAAATTACTAGAAATTCGACTTTATATAAAAAAAATTTGCGGGTATTAATTTTCGCGGTTTTGAGGGAAAACCACGAAAACTGCGAAAACCGCGAAAATAAGTACCCGCGAAATTTAGTACCACTAAGGTAGGCTATAGTTGCCCGAAAAAACTTTTAGTTGCCCAAATATTCAACACATTTGTCCCTCTCTGACCCCCGCTTCCTACGCCACTGATAGTGTGCCGCCTGTTTCTAGGGATGTCTTAACCCTATTTCAACCGGGGGTGGGGGAGGGGCGGGTTGAAATCCATGAGAAACATCGTGTTTGCCACAACGAAGAACGAAATCCATGTAAATGTTAAAGAGAATAGGGGACTCAATGCCACCTTGTCTACAACCAGTTTGAACTTGGAAATAGCATGGCGTATGTTTAATTGCGGCAATTGTACTAGCGTGTACTAGTAAGCTTTTAAAATTGAAGTTAAAATGGGAGACTTGGTTCGAATATTTATGACAGAAAAAAGCATATCTCTATCAATATGATCGTATGCCGCTCCAAATTGATTTTTCATGTAAGCCATGCAAGTGCAGTACACGTTTTTTTAATAAGAAACCTAGCGAAGGCCCTAGTATCAAAAGTTTCTTACTTTTTTACAATTTTTAACTAGTTTCTTATTCTAAAGTTTGGTTTACAAACTGACGCAAAATACTTTCGTTTCAAAACTTTTATTTACAGCTATTTACAGTTTCACATTTATAAATACATAGCTACAGTAGTATAGAGTATAAACAGTGAAAGGAGAAAGTTTTATCATTGGAAAATAATTATTTACGTCTATACAAGTTGCTTATCTAAAAATAGCCTGTAAATCTTGGTTCCAAAAGTTTCTTAAATTTTGAAAGGTCTAGTACAAGGTTTCTTATAAACCGGTTTCTTATAAAAAAACAACGTTTAGAAAGCAAAGTATGGGCTCTGCGACATCGATTATGCATTTTTCCTTTTAAGAGCTTGTTCATTAAGTCCAGACTAGAACTCCACTTTCAGATAAAACGTATTGACCATCAGATCCTTCATTAAGTCTACCTGCCCAAAGATGAAAAATTATATGGGTCTATATGGAAAGAGTCAAGCATAATAAACATGTTAATAAAGTCAGGGGATTCTTCGGATTGAAGTTGTTTTGCTATTTTTGCTACAGCCAAGTCATTTGTCACTAGTGTGTACACTTTGATGACATTCTTCAGCAACCTTCTAAGATCTCATCAGTGTCTCTTTCACAACATCTGTTCTTGTAGGCGGAAAGTTTATAGTGTTGATAGTGATTTTGTTTTGATAAAGGTGAATGTCGTCCTTTTCCATTTTTTCCAGTACGGTTCTAAGTTTTCAATATCTTTATCTGTACATCTTGCTGAATCTTTGCAAATACTACTTGGTACTATGTGCTAAGCAGTCTGGATAGTTGCTTCCAAACCAAGATCTATTGAATCGCTTCATCACTAGCGCAATGACCAAATCGATTAAGTAAAGATGCTACAGGTCAGGTCAGGTCTTCCTGGACTTGCTACTGGTACCATGTAAACCAGTACTACATGTTCCATGGTCGGGTTGTCGGCGACTAAACTGGTTCCCCCACCAGGGTAATTTTCCTGGTGAGGAGGGTGTGTGAACACCCATCAGAACAAAAACAAGACCTGTTAAAGGGCAGATGAGCCTCTAATATGAGGCCAATGGCCATCCACAGACTATCAGGATTTGCGATCGATAGTCTTGAACCAGTAGAAGCGGAAGACGGCCAGCCTCTATGTTTGGCCGCAACGGTTCTGACCTGGTGGACTGGGATCGATGTACGCCTGTCAAGTTTTCAGTACCCAAAGTCTTCAACGGCGCAACTGGCGGATGAAGTACCGGCAGGAACGGCGGAAGGAGCACAACTTCGGCAGCCCCAAGGCGCAACAGTGGGACCTGGCTCGTGATGGTGTCACACCAAAAAAACACCCGGCGGAAGGGATCTGGGGCCCCCACCGCTTGTATCCTTGCCCTTTGTTCACAACATGAAATTCATGTTGTCGCCAACGTCAATTTTTGATACGGCACTCCAATTGATTGATTGAAAGATGCTATCGACTTTCTTTCTAAATCTTTCCCAGGTATTAGTTTCCCACTGGAACACGCAAACACAGCATCGGCTGAACTGGATTCAACCTGTATGTTTGTTTATACTGTTGAAAAAAGTTGGATAAAAACTCAGGTTTATTATTTTCGACTACGGTGGGATATACTTAACAACTTTACAGAAGATTTTGTTTTTTTCGTTTTTAATCGAAAATTCCCGAATTATTAAGGTACTCTCTTTTACATACATACAACTCTAAAGCGACAAAATCTGGATTTTCACCAAACTGATAGATGTCTTGATGATACTACTCCATTTGGTTTGTTTTTCACTTTTTCTTTTCTTTGATGCTGTACTTGTTTGACTTTTTCCCTAAAACGAAGAAATAAAGGATTCTTCTGAGACATTAAAAAAAATCAAGCTAAAAATTACCTGTTGAGCAATTAGTAGGCAATATATTTATATTTTAAATAATTATTGTTGTCCTAAAAATCCTTTAAACTATATTTTAATCACTTCTCAGGATGGTCACACGCACTTAAAATACTTCAACAATTTTATTTTATAAAATTGTATAACCTTGAGATTATAGAAGTGTCTTAAATAACATCATTAACCTAGGAATTGCATTTAGACCAATTTTAGATCGTTTTTGGGTGGTAAGGTATTGTTGAAATACGCAACCCTTTAGTTCCCAATGATCGAATTTTGATAGAGATTTTCTACATGTAAAGAAAATATTTTTGAAATTTGTTTGATAGCTGTCAAAGGAATAAGGTTGGAACTACTAAATAATCATAATTAATTTTTTCTGAAATGTTTATTGAACCGTGTGTAAGGGTCAAAGTCCAAATTCGACTTTTCGAGGTCACTTCACATTTTGTCTGTTCTCTGAAAAACCGGAAATGTTAAAAGCACGTTTGAGTTATAATCTTTTGGTTTCTTGCATATCTATATTCATGTTTGTTCAAAACTATTAAAATAAATTATTTTTCCATTCTTTTTTGAAGTTCCCATTCGGGATCATTGGGAACTCGTTGCTATACTATATCGAGGTTTTGTACGTCGCATTAACGTAAGCACAGACAACTTTTTTGAGGCAACAACGCATCTTACAAGTCGATTTGTATGGTAACAACACATTTTTCAGAACTCAGTATGTTAAGTGCTAACGTGGATGTTTGCTAGAGTTTAACTTTGAGGAAATCAAGTACTTGTAGGCAATATAGGAAGACTAACTTTATTTCAAATTTCTTTCAGGAAATCTAAGGAATAAGCCACATTATGCTAATATACTGAAAATGTCTAATGTTTTCTGACAGTTCAGAATGCTGTTACTTTGCTTGATGACGTCAGTGATACAAAGGAGAGCGAATTAGTGGTCATACCACCAGAAAATAAGGGTGACGTCACAAATGAAGAGAATGACGACGAAGATTTAATAGAAACTCATGTTCTACAAGATGTTGCGGGAGAGGTTGCACTGAACCATGTAGCACAGGAGAAACAAAGCAAAGAAACGTTGCCAAAATACAACAAGGCAAAAACAGGAAATTTACCCAAACATTGCCTGAAAGCAGCCCTCAACCGTTACAGGAAACGAACCCTGAAATACTTCACCTTTCGCCGTATGAATTGTCCAAGTTGCAATAAGAAGAGGATGTCTATTTATCGAATCTGAGAGATATGCAAAGCAGAAGCTCATTCATTTGAACTGCCGTTTATATAGGTACTCTGCTTCGTAGCGGCTACAACTTCCACCCCAAGAGCGGTATTGGTGTCTTACAATTTAGAAAAGATACCATGCGAACATTGTTTACCAAACTTGAGGATAAGCCACTTCTACCAGGCCCAAATAAAACGCCTGTTGGACAAAGTACGGCTGTCAGGCACATTACACATCTGTATACCAGCTGGCAAACAAGGTCGATGTAAGCAATGTAAAAAAATACACGAAGCATGTGCAAGCTTTGTGATGTACTACTTCACGCTCACTGTGCAGATGCATTTCACAAAAATGAAAATTGAGAACAATCCACCGAAAACCTTTCTTCTTTAAGTTGAATTTTTTTCAGTTTTTGTTTGTGTCATAATTTTTGTTGCTTCATTTGTATTTTTCGTTGCATTATTCTGAAAAATACGAGCATTCAATCTATTGGTATGGAAATATTCTCACTACAGCGACTTTAATTACAGCTTACATAACGTAGCGCATGTGTACCAAAAAGCGAATTTTGCTTTTAACATCGACTTACCAATGTTCCCAAAGGGGAACATACCAATTTAACAAGAACAAACAAAAAATCAAAAAGGTATTTCTTTCAGAAATGAATCGAGGGGGCGCTTATTTAATATTTTTATATTTCTATATTTCTATTTTTATAAATCAAAACTAAAAAGTAATACGATAAAAATAAAAGATTTACCGAAATCTTAACACGCAAGCTCAAAAAAAAGGAATTTATAAACATTAACGTTATTGGAAATGTTTTGAAAAAGTTTCCTAGATACGAAAAAAAATAAAAAAGTATTTATTATGATTAGGGGGTGGGGGCGGGGCGCTTATTCGAGGGGGCGCTTATTTAATATTTTGGCTTTTAGGAAGGGCGCTTATTCTTATAACATTATTTAGCAAAATAAAAAATGGCTGCTGAAGTGAAGTACGATTCGCTTCCTTTTATCGTAAGAAATTTTTTTGATGATATTTTAGTTTTACTAATAAACACAATAAGTATTGAAACACTTTTTATTTAAGTTTCCAATGCTTAGTTACGACTATTTTGTGAAACTGACTTTTTCTACTGACCTGCACAACCGCCACGCCAGAAATAATAAAATTGTGAAGCATTTCATTTCCATTTGTAACAAAAATGCTTTAATGAAAACAACAGATTCTGAAACTACTAGTAAGTGTACAAATCTACATTGTGGATATTTTATCCAATGGTTTGTATTATACAACAGAGTGAAGTGAGCATTGTGATTTGATATAGTTCCATCAACAATGAAGCGAAGCTGCCATTTTCTGAAACTATAACAACAAACAATGACTTCATGAATTTAACTCACATCCTTTAAGTATATATGTGTGATTTTGCAGTAAAAAATGTGCAATTATAGCCTCAATTTTGCATCAGAGTAGCTTGTCAGAGAAATTCTAACACAGACTTATGGCAGGGGCATACCGTGAAAATTAAAGGGGGGGGGGAGGGGGGGAGAGGGTCGAACTTAAGAATGAAAAGGGCACAATTTTTTTAAAACTTTTACTAATTTGGGCTCCGACGATGAAGCAAAGCCCCCGGTGAAGCCTGTTTTATTTAATGTACAATGTTGTAATTTTAATTCACCGTAAATATTGCTTTTACAAAATGGTTAAAACAATAGCGACAAAAGAACTAAAACAGTGACTGTTATTGCAAGGCGACCGTTATTACCTTTTCTTTTAATCAATCATTCAATGGAATGTTATCTTTCTCTTGCAGGAAAGTGAAACCAGTTGTTATGTCAGTGCCGTAACCATCAATGTGATATTGGGGCGATGCAAAATGTTTAGTATCTAAGGAGGCCCCATCATGGTTGGGGCCGACGTGCTAAGAAAATTTTTAAAATTCTCACCCTCTAGAATGGCTAAAACAGCTCTCTTGAAAAACTTTTGTAAGAAATCTAAAGCATCATTTAAAAGGGGAAACCATGAAAAGTGTGTATTTTGAAACATTTAGGGAAAAACAATAAGAATTCGAAAGAAATACTATAATCAAATAGGGTAAGAAGTTTGCAAATTCAATTTTTCAATTCGATTCATCCAGTTCCAGCTTCAATCAGTTTCAATTTTTTAACCTGGTGGTTACTACGGCACTGTATGTAACCATAGATATACGACACTCCCTAGTATGTCTATGATGTAACTTTGATGTCAGGAGTATTGTATCTGAAATTTTTTGTCAAAAAGGGCACATAGTTTCAAAATGGGGGGTCGTCCGTACCCAACGACCCCCCGCCCCATGGTACGCCCCTGTATGGCGAACCTAAAGCTCAAAGATAAATAAATTGTTGAATCGTGAGATGGATCCTAGAGAGCTGGGAACAACTTTCAGCACCCATGATTATAAAGTTGTTCATCGCATGTGGAGTCTCAGTTGCTACTGATGGCAGATGAAGAAATGACGTGTTTTAAACCAGGAATGCCATGCAGCTCGGGACAGGAAATGCTAAAGGCCCAGAACATATGCATATATCTTTTTTCTGGGTTAGTCATACCACATTTTTTTATTAGCCCCCCCCCCCCTCGAATAAACACCCACTTAAAAAAAACATAAATTAATTAGCTCCCAGGGGGCCAATTCGAGGATTTACGGTATATATATATATTCCAAATCATCTGCATTTGTAACTCATGCAGGACATGATGATTCATATAGATGTATTACATTATATGCTGTTTTACTCTTCTACCGAAACAGACAAATACAAGGTTGTCTAATAAGCAGTCATTCAAGTTTGAATCACTTACACCTTGAACCTGTACTACAGTGTGTTTTCCCTTTTACTTGGAAATTAAACCAAAATAAAACTGTCTTCCGTATAGTCCTTTAGAGAAGATCAAAAACGATAAGATGCAGAGAAAGTGTAATCAAATTTTTTTTATTTGCACAGGATGTTAGCGGTAAAGATTGCTTCGAGGCAGGAGGTGAATTGTCAACAATGGAAACACATGAAAATGTGAGTCAGTTAAATCATCTGTTGCAACCTCTGATGTTGTTCTCTTCTTTTCAGTATGAACTGATGAGTGATTCCGTTGATCACATAATGTTGAACCAAGCGCAATCGTTTAGTGCTTTCAAAGATAAATATCTAGACTCTTCGAAAATAGGTTATATATACCAAACTTCTGCACATACTTTAACTTTGATCTTTCTTTTTTTGTGATGTATGTTTGCGATACATTGTTTACAGCATGTTTGACGTTAACTTAGACTTCTCCGACAGCATACTCGCTTCCCGCAAAACCGGCTACGAGGCGAAGTCTATTTATGAGATTGTAGGTTTACGATTTTGGTTTTAACATTATTTATGCTGATGTTGTACAAAGTTTTCTATCCTCATTTTCGTTCACCCTTTCAATGTGTAGATCGGAGATAGAGCCTCTATAGAATCTCCACAGCAGAAATACCAACGTCTACAGATTGAGTTAAAGGAACTAGCTGAAGAAGTAGAAGCGATTAAGGTAAGTGAACATTGATGTTCTAGCTTGTAATTTATCAGACCAGATCCACACATGTCTGCATGACGAAAACAATACTGTGTTCTAAAATGGTCAACATTGTATATTTAGAGCACAGAAAGTGCAGAGAAACAAGAAGTTTCGCCGGCTGTTCTATCGGAAGAAGTGAAACTCTTACAAGAGCAGGTCTTTTTTTACAAAGCTCATGCTTACAGATTATGAAGCTCGAAGTTTCTTTAAACTATTCCATGCTACTGTTATATATCAAGTTAATATTATTCTTTTTGTTTTCTAGTTGCACAACCTCCACTTGGAAAAGATTCTAGGCACCGATGTAAGCCATCTTCACTTGGTTTTATTGAACGATTTCACAATTAAATTCACTTTTAAAAGTGATTTTATTTATACATGTATGTATTTTTGCTAATTTGGATTGTGTACAGGTCATGTCTTCTGGAGGAACACAAACAGGAGCTTGGTCAAGGTAAGTCATCTTCACAAAATCAATTTTGTGGTCTAAAGTTTTTATGTACTATTTTTCCACCTAATTGCCTTCCTTCTCTTGTTATCTTTTAATCTTTTGCGAAGGTTGGCTTTCAAAATGTTCAATAAAAGGTTTTACTATTTCTGGTCCTCAGATTGTTAATAGTCGTTGTGAATAAACATACTTTTTCGAGTTATTTCTTCGCATAATCCTACTTGCATGTCATTTTCCAGACAAATTTGCGATCAGTTGAAATCTATCCAGTCGAAGACTCCTCAAGGTCAATCAAGCAACGAAAAGGTCAATTTAACAGATAATTATGCATTAAATTAAGTGCCTGTTCAATGGAGACATGTGTAAACTCCATTAATCAATATTCTTGCTTTCTTATTTGAGTTATAGAACTCTTTCTACAAGCTGACCAATCTTTCAACATAAAGAATTTCTTTTAATTTCATTTCATTTAATCACAAAAACCCTTTTTATGTGTTTTGCTTGTAGTTCAGTTGTAATGCGGCACGAAATATGGCGGAATATTTTCTCTTTGCAGGACGTTGTGTACGAAATTTATTATCGACCTGAACATGCGAAATATGCACAAGCTGCCAAAGTACGTCCAGGTTATTTTGCAATCGGAATCCAATGGCTTACCGTGTATTTATCACTTTTTAAAGAATTTTTGTTTTTATCGCAGATCAGCGAGTTGGAAGCAAAGCTGAAATCCATCGAAGAGTATGTGGGCAAGGGAGACCAGAAATTCGTACGCCGAATCTCTTTAGAAATTGAACCATTTTCCCTGTCGTGATATGAATAAACGAGACCATTTTGATGTTATATTGACAACTTTGCATTTTTGATAGGTCGAGACAAATCAGTTTGCTATAGTAATCCCTTTTAAGTTTGCGCCTAATAAGAGGCATTGGCGGTTTTGGAAAGTTTTTTTTTTTTTAGCAAAGCATCATATCGGAGCCGGAATCAACCTTTTCATCTCTGTTGGTAGGTGTAATTGTCTCTTGTTTGTTATATCTAGTGCTTATTATGGTTTCGCACGTAATTCATTTAACGGTTCTCCCCGTAGGAAACAGTTGAATCTATCCACGCGAAACTTTCGCTCTTTGATGTCAACCACATCGACGTCATCACAGCGCGACTACAGGTGTTGATATTTATTTGGCTTTATCATTAAGTAACTACATGCTCAATTTCATTTCCGTGATTTTTCACATTTTTACCTCGTTCATTTCAAAGTCCGTAAGTATGTGTACAGCTTCTTTCAACCGATTTCAATGAAATTTGCCTCCGTAGTGGACCGGGAATGACTTTATATCGACCTTTCAATTTCCAGTTTGAAAACTTGTGAAAACGGAGAGTTTTGTAATTGACTGCAAATGATAAAGCTTTTGCTCGATTACTATTTACCTTACTTTGCCAAGATTTTGAAATCATACTTTCTATTTCATGTAGAGATAAACCATCTATTTACGAGCTTTGTATATTTTCTTTGTTACGATGATGGCTAGAACTCAGCCGAAACATGTTAACGGAAATAAAAAAGTGGTTTATCTATGTTATACACGAATTTGTAATTTATTTGCGTTTGAAACGCACCTTAGTTATTTTAAGAAAGTTATTTTTCAAAAGGGACTGTTGCATTGTGTGAACGAGTTGGCGCAAAAGAAGGACTCGATCGAAGAAACAGACAATCAGTCTAAGGTTAGGCTCATCATATTTTCTTATCCTAAAAAGTGTATTTTTCCCGCTTACCGACACTTACCTTAAGCGTATTAATTAATGTTGGATTAATTTTTGCGATATTTATTTTTGCGATTCGATGGTAAAAAAAATTTGCGGTTTTGCGGTATTTATTTTTGCGAATTGTGTCTACTGCAGAATTTTTGCGGGATTTATTTTTTTGCAAATCTAATATTAAAGAAATATCTTTAAACGTATTTTATGAAAATGAAACGTTCTCATGAGAAACAAGTCAGTCAAATTTTGCGAATCACTATTTTTGAAAAATTTTGCGGGATTTATTTTTGCGATTTTAGGCCAAAATCGCAAAAATAAGTATCGCAAAAATTAATCCAGTATTAATTAATACGCTTAAGGTATTAGTATTTTTTGTTTTTTAGAAATATTTCGATTTTTCAATTTAGATTGATGAGCTTTACAAACTCGTATCTGAATGTGAGGGCGTTGCTACGATCGTTCCTGATGTGGTAACCCTATCCTTTATAGTTGAATTGTTGTCTTCGTAAACTATTGACTCAATTCATCAATTTCACTGTGCAAAGAGTGTTTCCTAATATGTACGACGCCCTGCATCATACCGTCCGCCAATCAGTTTACTGTATTACTTTTGCGAAAACTTGTAATGGGGTGATTAGTCAGTTCTCAAAAATACCTACGACAGGTATTCCCTCGAGGAAAGCATTTTGACAAAGTCCCAGTTCAACGTTTAAGTTCTGACATTCAATGTATTGATCTACTGGTTTTGTTGTTACACAGAGTTTTATTTACGCTTTGGCGCACGTGTGTTTAGGTTGAGAGACTGAAAACTTTGAAGCTCCTGCACGAACAAGGTAAGAGTGTTTAACATGAATGGAATTCTAGAGTTCAGAACAATGTGCTAAATCCAACCTATCCAAACTTGGAATCTAACTAATTTTAACACAATCCCGCCGGCTATTCCTAAATAGCCTGACTTAGCAATTTTTAACTGTGTACTTACCTTTAAACTAGAAGTTCAGAAATTTTTCACTTGAATTTTACGAAAAAGTCGCGAAATTCATAAATTCAACATTAATTACAACAAAATACTTGAATAATAACGAGAGTTTCATTACCTTAAGGACATAAATTAATGCTGGTATAAAAGAATGACCTTAGTAAGTAAGACCTTAATGAAGACTCTTAAAATTGTTTTCATTTACCGCTACCTGCCACCTACGAAAAAAAACTGCTTGACTAAATCGTTGGTTTAAAGTCCATTACGACTATTAAAGTCCATTACGACTATGTTCCGTTAAGGTTAGGTTTCCTAGTTGTAGAATTGCTTCCGCTGTGATTGTGTTTAAGAGAATGTAGAAAACAAGTACAGTAGACTCTATATCTGAAGTGGTAACAGAATTTGAGTTGATGAAATTTTTCAGCGAGCACCTTCGCGCAATCTCTGGAACACTTGACGCGCACTCAAACTGATGTTAGCGAGCAACTAAGGTCGCAGAAAGACACTTTAAGCAAGGTACACCCATAAATACATCTCGTTGTCACGTTACATCATTTTATGAGTAGATGGGTTTTGTTTAGTACTCTCGAGTCCGGAATAATCGTCCGGGACGCTTATTAATTTTGGACAAAGACATGTTTATTCCAGCCACCCCTTTTATTAAAATTTTAAACATTTTTCATGCACTCCTTTTATTAGGGACCCTTTTCTCAGAAAAACCATTCTGTAACAAGTGTTAATGAAATCAAGTTTACCCAAATCATGAATCATATTGGGTTTTCGAAAAATAAGAAGAACGTCTATTTAAACACTACATTGGCTTCACTTCACAGCTACTCTTAGAAAGGGGGAGCGCGTCAAGTTTTGAAAATGTTGAGAAGAAAATTCCACCCACCCGTTTATTTATTTTGTGCAAAAAATCCACCAACCTCGTTTATTTCACCCACCCCTATTATTTTTCATAAGGAAATTTTCCACCCACCCTCATCGAGCTCTATCAAAACAATGACTGAACATTTTTTTATTTAAAATTAAGTTAATTGTATAGCTCGTAGTAGTTCAATCATTGGTCACGGGGAAATACGATTGTTTCATATTTCACCCCCATTGTATTTATTATCCTTCATTGCATTTTGACGTCACTGAAGTGACGAATTTTTAACCAATCAACTTTCGAGTTTACCATTCTCTATTTGACGTGTGTGATAGAACTAATATAATTAATGACAATAAAGCGAATGCTTTTCAAATTCATTTTCTGATTTCATATTGTGTACCTTTCAGTTCGAGGAAAGTTTCGCGAGCAACATTTCTTCCATGACAACCAATTGCGAAAGCTTAAACAAAAGAATCGAGGACTTGGTAAAGAACGTCCACTCTTAGTGCCCTTCCTACCTTTGCTCCTATCAAGAAACTTCACAAGGCGCTATCAGGATTAAGTTATTAGATGTAAAATTGAATTATACTTGCGGATAAGAGATGCTCAATCCAACAACACACAAATCTCTCTTACAACCGCGCGCGTAGCATATAAATTTATAAATGTTTTACTATCGAAGGAAGTCTCTCATTTTGCATCGATAGGTAGCCCTTTCACCACACACTTGATCTCCTCGGCGCTTAAAGTCTCATACTTCAGCAAAGCTTCTGCTAACTTTTTATGCTCTTTACTTCTCTTCTTTAAAATGGCTTTTGCTCGTTCGTACGCCTCCTTAAAAGCAAAACAGTTCGCCATTAAACCGGTACAATCAGAAAATTAATATTACAGATAACATGTTCATGGTTCGCACAGAATATTTGACTTGAATTTCCTAGGCTTAAGGTGGTCCATACCATTTTTTCCAAAAAAATTTCCCCCGTTCTCTTTTACACCTTTCAAGTGCGCTTAATATGATGGCATAATTTTGCATAAAAATTGCAGATTTACAGAAAATGACACTTTCATATTTTTCAGCATAGCAACGCTCTTAAGCAACGAACAAACTTTGATCATGAAAATATGACTCGAATTTTAAACAGATTTCTCTCTTGTTATGCGACCTTAAATTATACAAAACCGATCATCTTTGTAACATTGGAAGTATTGTAATGACCACACATTGATGTGATTTGGTCTCAGTGTGGGATTTTCTTTCTTTATACTTTCCAAATGTTTTGTAGATGTTAGGACGTTCCTATATCATATAATAGACATACAATAGAATACGAAAGATCATTTATGTAGATTAAGTTCTGACCACGCATTCATTAACAACGCTATTTATTATTGCTTTGCTTCTCAAGGAAAAACCTACAAAGAATACCTGATGTAGCGAAGCTACTTGAAATTGTCATTTTTAATAGATGAAGATATCTATTAAACATTACATAATCACATCTGATAAAAGAAATTACCAATAAACTTAGGGGTTGCCAAAATGTTAAGTCTTTTTTCACTTAATTCACACGTTTCGCATAACTCATGACCAGATGTGAAAATTTATTTAAATTATGTTGCATTAGGCGTTTGAATTAAACGTAGACAAGCGTGTAGATCTAAAAACCGTCCAAGTTTGAAGCTTATATAATAGACGTTCTGGTTCGTAGTTATCCATTGCAGAAGCAACTGCACTTTTCAGCCGAATACTAGCAATATTATATTTTCAAGTTTCACAGCTAACACAAAAGACACTTCAGATATGCAGATCTTTAGATTAAAATCTTTAGTGTAGGACCCACCTTAAAAAAACAAAAATGGCAGATATTCCCTTGACCATCTCAACAATGTGACGCAATCGCGCATGCGCAAACAAGAACGCAGAACAAAGAGTGTTAAAAAACTGGACCGAGTAAAAATTAGCACGAAATTCCCCGATTTTTCAAGGTTTACCCTGACTTTTGCTAAAAATCTGTAATTTTCCAGACTTTGTTTGTACGAATCCTGATATTATAACGGTGCGATCACGGAGTTATAACTTTTATTTCCGGAATCGGTAGTAGTTTTAATGTATTTTATAGAATAAAAAAAGGCAACTAGAAAAGTGTTCTTTGTCTATTAGACGAAGATTTCAATGTAACAACGAACAAGTAACGCGATTTCACCTGTATCAATCTCCTGACTTCGCTCTCGATCGCCGATGTAAGTTCGGGACTTAGCTTGTCTTGCTGTTCATCGATAAGTACAGTTCCGACCTGCGCAAAATTGACAACCATTTGGTCAGTTTTGAATTCATAATAGCTTCATCGAGGAAAACTAATAAAAACATCAGAAAATATTCAGAAAACCTTTAAAATCAAGATCTAGAATCACAGGTTTAATGCTTAGTGGCTATGGCTACACGTATATGGAATCCCATACCCTTGTTTATGAGCGAAATTTATTGCGCAAAGCAAAGCTAATTTAATAGATACCTTATTCGTACAAATTTTGGCGTGGATTTAATTTGGCGATGGACCAAAATGATTTTTTTCTTCTCGGTCGTCCTCAGACGAGCCGATTGGCTTTATTAGTCTACCAAATTTCCCTCACAAGGCTTTGGTTAACACTAGAAGCCCTGAAACATTTCCCTACCTATAAGGACGGCTGCAGTCATTTTTGACCGCATATTTTTAATCCTGTTTTACGTTTTCTTTTAGTTACGTTCGATTATCGATACAAGACAGGCAATCATTTTTGCGGTTTCTACGACCGAAAAAACACAGAACCTTAATTATTAGGAAATCAAAAACCCGCAAAACTGAAAACTAAAACGGAAATCACAGAAAAATATACACTCAATCAGCACAATTTCTACACTTCACAATGGTTCTTTTTTGAGATGTGTGTTGGCCACAGCAGACCCTTGAGCAGTTTTGGCAGAAGGAGTTTGATTTGTTTCTGCATGACTCAAACTGGCATTGCTTTCTTTTTCGGGATTGGTGTTCTTCACCACTGATTACTGGCATTGACCTGGGGGATATTTGAGCCACTTCTCGGTTGGAAGTTATGGGGTCCACACTATCTTTTGGCTTGCAAAGTTCTTTTATGAGCTCAAGCAGAAACTGTCTCCTTGACAACTTCGATTTTGTAGTAAGACAGTAAATGATGTACGCATTTATGCAAGCACAGTCGACAATATTGAAAAATACAGCTACCGGCCATCGTCTAGTGGAACTTTTACAGGTGTGGTATTTAGCCATCTGGTCCAGCACGTCCACGCCTACCTTCGATTTGTTGTAATACTCTATCGTCTCTGGAAGTTTCTTTTTGTGGCTTTGATTGACATTTACGGTTCTATGTGTTGAGCTCAGGATGCATACAACTTTTTTTCTCTTAGCTTTGTACATTGTCAAACTGCAACCAGATGGCAAAGAAAAAATCTCAGAAGCATGTAACGACTTGTCTTTCATCACCAGCTCAGCGTTTGGTACCTCTCGTCGTTGTTTCCTTATCGTGCCTAAGATTGTTGTCTTTCTCACCTTGAGTTCTTCCGCTAACTTCAGACTGGTAAAGAAATTATCCGTTGTTACGTTGTAGCCTTTCTTGTAATAAGGTTGCAGAAGGTACAAGCACACATCACCAGGAACATCGGTACATCTTGGTCGGCTTAGATCTTTTCCTAAATATGGTTTTCCATTGCACAGGTATTTTGACTGAGCATCAGCCAAAAGCCAGAACTTAATTCCAAATTTATCTGGCTTGTTTGCCATATATTGTGTAAAAGGGCATCTTGTTTTGCATGGAAAAAGTTGCTCATCAATAGTCAAATCAAAGTTTGGCACGTAGCATTTCTTACAATTTTCTATGAAGCAATTCCATACCTCAGAAATCAAGCAAAATTTGTCAGTTTGTCTTCTTTGTCTCCGACTAGAGACATTATCGAATCTCAAATGCTTCATAATTTTTTGGTATCTATCACGACCCATGGTTTTTCTGAAGATTGGATGCCCCCATTCGTTACTCCAAAGTTGCTTTACAGGCATGTTCTTCTCAACTAACACTCCCCGAGCAATTTGGAGACCTATGAAACTTTCTAGCTGTTCAAGGGGTAAATCAAAATTTTCATCATTTTTCCATCCATGATTGACAGTGTGCTTTTGAACACACCTGAGCATAGGCTCATCTATAAACAGATGGAGAGCACTGTAGGGACTTCCATGCACGACAGATCTATGACAATACGATGTTGGACCAGGACATTCAGAAAACACATTAGCCAAAGAAGCTCTCCCCAAATTTGGAGCACCTGTTATGTTTTTCCATACAGTTCCGTTTAGTGCTTTCAAGTCCATGCTATCATTTTGAGGTGCAAGAGTATCACTTACAGAAGGAACATCTACTGGAGCAGAAACTGTGTCTTGCTCGGCTTCATCAGAGCTTGTGTCACTGTCAGAACTTCCTACTTCAGCATTGTGAGTAGGAATAAACTCCTCATCTTGCATTTCAGTTTCTTCATCACAAGAGTCGTCTATCTGATCGGTTTGCAAACGTTCAAGTGCTTGTTGTACAGTGAGGTTGTTGCCTCGAGCCATAACAAGAGAAAACAGTATCTCAAAATCGCTAAAAACAGCCTAACAAGATTTATATGTGAGAAAGTCAAAGATTCTTTTTGCAATAGGCTACACACTGAACAACCTTCAAGTCAGTAAGAAAAACATGACATATTTTAAAAGTAGGCAATTTCAAAACTCTACAATACACCACTTATTCTAGCTGCATGCACTACCACTATTAGATCTGCTACCAAAAAAATTCAAAATTATAAAGCTTTCATCTGACTAAAATTTAGTTCTTTTTTGGTCAAGTCTGTGAAACAATCAGTCTAGCTCCCACTTCTCTGAAATCCGTTACAAATTAGGTCAATTGTCACTTCATTGTTGCCTAAATGCATTGTTAGCAACAACAAGAATTTTTGTTCCACTTTTATAGACGAATAATCTCCTCGTAAGCTGCGGTCATTTTTGACCGCTTTAGGATTTATAGGTAGGTATATAAATTGTTCAGTTCACAAACGCTCTAAAGAAAAATTTTTTACATCTGCTAAATCTTGGTCATAAATTAGGAAAACTCAAGGAGTGGCACGACGCAAATAGCAACAGCGCCAAAAATCTGACCGATCAAAATCCAAAAGCGGTCAAATATGACCGCTCCGGACTTCTAGTGTTAACCCGTGGTAAGTTTTTCAGGCACTTCCCAAAGGTGCCGCGCGCTCAAGTAATTCTCGTTTTGAACAAACGGCGTGGATTTAATTTGCCGATGGACAAAAAGTTTTTAATTTGGCGTAGATTAAATTTGGTGGGGCAGTAACACTACAAACGTTGGTTGTAAAGAGGCAAACAAGGATAAGAAAGAAGAAGAACAACGGAGTGTTATAACTATTGATTAGTTTAATTTTATAATCAATATTTACATTCATTATTTATATTTTGCATATTTCTTTTGTAAGATTGTCTAGAAAAGTATACGTAAACAAAAAGTTGAATTTCTCATGGTTTTAATTTGGCAATAGAGGAAATATTTTAAATTTGGCGTTGGAAGAAAAAAAATTAAATTTGGCGTGGGCTTAATTTGGCGATTTCAGACCAAAATCGCCAATTTCGCCAAATTTTCTCCACGCCAAAATTTGTACGAATAATAATAGATTTCCCGAGATCAAGGTCATCACTCATCTTACCTTTTCGCTCATTCCATACTGCGTAACCATAGCTCTTGCAATACGAGAGGCTTGTTGCATATCACTTGACGCACCTTAAAACAACAATAAAATCTGCCAGCGTTATTATAGAACCACTGTATTCTTCAATAAATCGCAAATTCCCTAAAGCGCATCCATTGTGTTCTTTCTATTAGCGCAGAGAATTAAACGTATTTTAAACTCGCACGCACAGCTATTTCTATTTATAAGAAGAACAAAAGAAAACAACAGCTAATAGAATAATCGAGGCGAACAAACCCGTAGTTATGCTTTCTATTCCGTAAATTATTTCCTCGGCGACTCGCCCACCCATACACACGTCCATCTTGGCAAGCAGTTGTTTTTTCGTCCACGAAAGATCATCTTTTTCCGGTAGCTGCATGACGTAACCGAGAGCCGAACCACGAGGAACCACGGTGGCTTTGTGAACTGGCTCCGCGTCTGAAAAAGACAATTGCACCTTTTGTTGTCACCGTGTTATTCCATGATCACGTGACCGTTATATTCTTAAAAACAATATGGTAGAATTGTCTACTCTCTGATAGGCTTTTAAACGACTATTGGATACTACCTTTATGAAAAATAGACTCACTACCAAGATGGAGATTTGATTGGCTGCAAGGTTTGTTTTTCGCAATTTGATTTGTTAGTTTAAATTGGTAACATATGGTAAGATTTTTTGATGATTTCTATTTATAAGTATCTACTGTATTACTAACTGTGACTATTACAAACACAAAAAGGCCAACTTGATTATACTCTATTTAAGAAGTGATTCGTGCAATTTCAGGTATATATTGATATAAAAACTCACAGCTGACAGTTATTCTTTGTCTTAAAAGTAATGAGCGCATATCGCAATCGGGTCTTATTGCTAGTAAACTAATAAAACCGGACGGACGATCAGACGGGAAAAAAACTTCATTACTAGATAATCCCATCAACAACGGACTTCTAAAGTTCAAGATGGCGGATTGAAGCGAACAAAAACATCTCAAACCATGAAATTGTAAAGATGATTTGAAAGATGTTTTATAGCTAAGATTTAAATTTAGATAGCTAAACTGTATTTACGAAGCGATGAGTGCATTTGTACGCGTATAAGGAAGCTAGCTATTTTTACATAAGAATAAAGTTTTTCTAGCTATGATTATGATAGTTCCTGGTGAATGCACCTTGCACCGTGTTCAACCTCACCTGGAGTATAAAGAGCAACGATGGCGTGGCCACCCTCGTGATAAGCAACTAAATTCCGATTGGTTTCTGCGATCACAGCGCTTTTCCTTTCGGGGCCTGAAATAAAGGAGATATATGCGACAATGAATCGACGTGCATTTTTTTTATAGAGGGAAGACTTTCAAAAACGTGACATTCCAATACCGTGTATTTACGTCACGCATATGTTCACACTTACCCATAATAATTTTATCTCTCGCCCACTCGATATGCTCCATGTTAATTAGTTCACGGCCTAAAGAAGCGGCGCGAAGAGCGGCTTGATTGACCAGATTGGAAATATCAGCTCCTGAACGACAGTACAGAATCAAGGATAATAGGAAATTTTCAAAGTTAGAAAGTAAGTTGTACCTGAAAATCCAGGAGTGCCGCGAGCTAATACTTCTACATCGATATCTGATATAAAAGAAACAAAAGAACTGGTTAATACTACTGCTTTTTTGGCCACCGTCATTTTTGTAGAATTACAGTTTATATAGATTTGCATGGCATTATCTAATCATTTACCCCCATATAAACACTGAATTAACATCTAGAACTTGGTAATGGTCATTCTCACCGGGATCGCATGGCGTCTTCTTCAAGTAAAGTTTCAAGATCTTAATACGACCACGAACATCGGGCATGGTCACATAGACCTTGCTATCGAATCGACCTGGCCGAGTTAATGCCCTGCAGAACGTAAGAGCACGTATGATTTGAATAAATAAGAGAATCGTGCTAATAAATGATGAGAAGAAATGAACTAGGAAGGCAAATAGACGTTGGGTTTTTTTATATCATAAGAAGCAATGGACTGAGCCTCGAGTTTCTTAAAATTTGGTCATTTTGAGGCTCAAAAGTTTCTTAATTTATTTGTTCTGACCCTCAAAAATTTCTTAAATTTTACCTTACCTCTAATTAATTTAATTTTTTCGAATGAGTTGATTGTTTCAACTCATTCGATCGACTCCATGTAAACAAAAAAATCTTCGCCCAAATTTTGTCACCACCAAATTTTTCGTTGTTAATGTATACATAAAGCGGGGTTTACACACGCGAAAAGTTCGAGCGGACAAATCTGAACGACAAAAACTCTTGAATCTGATTGGTTCATAACAGAACATTGCGTCACTCGAGTTTTAGTTTTTATTTTCGCGCGTTCAAACAAAGTTCAAACCGAGCGAACTTTTGGCGCTAAGAGCTAGCGAAAAAATAAATTGAGCCAATGAAAATCCATTATTTTTATAAACAACTTCTGGCTAAACAAGCCTGTTAAACAAAAAACATGAACCAAAAAGAACTTTTAAAATTGTTGGAGCAACCCAGTTCAATAATTTATTAAAGATTGTGGGTGTCATCCGAAATTGTTTATAAAAACATTCATGATCAAATAATTACGTTTCGCGCACCAAGTTGTGATATTTTATGAACGCCTTTTGTTGGCGTTCCAGAAAGATTTGTCGGGTCCAAAAACATATTTTTTTTCTTCTATTTTTTTCCTCGTCATTTCGACTCTATTCTCTTTCTTAATAGCACTAACATTAGAAATAAATTTTCGCGTTTACTTCCTTCCATTTTGAACAATATCATTTAGAAAACCATGTGATTTTAGCACGCACATTTTCGTTCAGATTTCCTCGCTCGAACTTTTCGCTCGTGAAAATGGTAGTGAGCGAATGAATTTTTTGTTCGTGCGAACAATGTTTTTTAACCAATCAGATTCAAGAATTTTTGTCGTTCAGATTTGTTCGCTCGAACTTTTCGCGTGTGTAAATCCCACTTAATACTAAGAATAATTGAGGCTGAACTGTTGCATAAGAATTCATCATTGTTCACAAAAGTTTCTTAACTACTGTATAAAAGTTTCTTACGAGTCTCTTAATTTTTGGCAAACCTGAGCCTACGGTTTCTTATAGACTTGTTATAAAAAAAACAACAACGTGTAGATAGGTAGGTGCTGAAGTAAGTAACATTAAGGCGTTAAAAATTTTACTTGTCAAGTATTTCTGGAAAGTTTGTCGCTCCGATAACAATGACTCCTTCATATTGACTGAATCTAAATAGTACACGGTGTTTTTAATGGATCGCATATAAAACAACTGAAGTGGCTTTGATTTATCGGCTTACCCATCTAGCTCGACTAACAGCTGGTTAAGGGTCATTCTTGAATACGGTTGGTTGTCATTCGTGTTTCGCTTGCCACCGATTGCGTCGAGTTCATCGAGGAAGATGATGGCGGGTGCATGCTCTTTAGCGGCAGCTAAAAAGGAAAGAGATGTCGGTTACTGCGGCGGAGTTTGTGTGGAGGACTCACCGAACAACTTCCGTACTCTCGCCGCTCCCACTCCGACAAACATCTCGTCGAATTCCGATCCTGAAGCAAAAAAGAACGGCACATCGGCCTCACCGGCTATGGCTCGTGCCAGCAATGTCTTTCCCGTACCCGGTGGCCCGATCAAAAGCACACCACCAGGCAACTTGGCGCCAAGCTTTTGGAACTTTTCAGGCTCGCGTAAAAACTCCACGACCTCCTCCAGCTCCTCTTTGGCTTCGTCGCAACCTTGCACGTCTTCAAAGCGGTAGACTTGGGTCGACTTGTCTGGTAAGAACTCTTTGCCGTTGAAAGGGTTGGGCAGCTTCAACTTCGAAACGACGAAGAAGCTCAACGCAAATCCGACAAGCGCCGCCATGCGCAAATAATGGCCAAACCTTTTGTACAAGTCTTTTTTCTGCTCAACAACCACCACGTGCATTGGGTCGTGCTCTTTTCCCGCCGATTCATTATTCGTGCGCGAAAACTTTCGTTTTATCTCGCTCCACGAAATGCGATTAGTCAGTATAAGCGCCTTCATGTGCAATTCTTTCACTTCCTCATTGGACGCGAAACGATTGCTTTCTATCCTATTGATGACGTAATCCGGATCCTCATTTACAATGGACTAAAGAAGAAGTAAGAATTGGCAGCATTATGACCTGATGAAGAGGAATCAGACATTTCTCGAGATTTAATTCACAATGTAATGCAATAATAGGGAATTTATACGCAAAGAAAATGTTACTTATGCTAAGATTGAAAAGTTTTAGCTGTCAGAAATGTATACCGTAAATCCTCGAATTGACCTCCCTCCCCTCGAATAAGTCCTCCCCTCGAATAAGCCACCATCATTGAATCTAAATTTTTTTATTACCCCCCCCCCCCCCCCCGCTCAAATTCCGTGTTTACTTAAACCCTCATGGGGGCTAAATTGGGAACATATTATATCATGAATTTATGGTTCATTATAAACACCCATAATCTTTTGTTATGAATTACAGAAGAATAGACAGTTCTGGGCTGTATTATAAATCTTATAACTTTAATAAAATTGTAAAATAAAACACAAGTAAGAATGTAAGCAACCAGAGTACAGCTGGGGCAATTTCAAAATGTCTTTGCTGGTGTCAACATCGATTTGCAATATGTTTTTTTTCTCCAACAGCTTAGACGCAAATATCTGGGCATGCTTTTTATCTCTCGTAATCGATCCCGCAATCGATGATGCCGAGGACATTGATATTTTGAACTGAACACGTATCGAATAGCCCCCCCCCCCCCTCAAATAAATCCCCACATAAAAAAATCATAAATTAATTAGCCCCCAGGGGGCCAATTCGAGGATTTACGGTAAGGGAGAAAAATATCAATAGATGTTGTTCTTTCGTGAATCTTAACTTGTTCATGAAGAAAAACAACACAAATACAGATTTCTACAAGAAAGGACTTTAACAAGGTGACGGACCTTAAGGTAAGCAGCTTGAGCTGTAGGGTTGCTTGTTTGTTGATTGGCCATGTATTCAAGGAAGAGGATTTCGTTTCGAGGGGTTGCAATGTGTTTGTATCGCCGAGAGATAACTAAACAGTGAAAAGTGGAAGAATTATAAATATGAATTATAATTATACAACTCATTTATTTTACGATTGAACAAACTAACAACAAGAAAATGATAATTATAAGATAAAAATTCGTGTGTGTTTACACAACAATTCCCTTCTCTACTTAAATTCTGACGAAAGTGTAAGTGTCGAAATGCCGCCGCGAAGAGGATATCAGTTGAGGAATCAACATACAGTTTAGTTTTTGACGATTGGTATGAAGTTGATACATCACGGGAGTAAACAACGATCTTCGAGATGAAACACTATCTACGAAGAAAGACAAAATAATAACAGCTTAAAACATCTATCGAAACAGTATACCTGTAGCTTTGTTTTCGGCAAACGTATTTTTTGATAGATACGACACATTCCAGTGGTTGTCCTGTGATTGTGTCACTGTTTCCATCGGTATCCATAGTGAATTTGGAACATCTGTTAATGATGCCCAATCAACAGGTAGATGTTTAAAATCACCCAAGTACTGCTCCGAGTGGCTCTAGTAAAACACAGATTTTGTAAGACATGTTTTAAAGAAAAACTGAATACCAAAGAATTGAAATGTCATGATACACAACTATACTGAAATGATTAGTCCTAAACAAATAAATTGAACGTTCAAATTCCAAAATCTTTTGAGGAATTTTCAATTTACCCCAAAACTAAAAAGAATTCAACTACCAAAGTTTCAGGCTAGGAGTCTGAATAAATCCCAAAGAAGTCTGAATGTACCACCAAAGAAGTCTGAATGTACCCCGCGGGAGTCTGAATATATCGCAAAGGAGTCTGAATGAGAATGTACCCCGAAGGAGTCTGAATGTACCACCAAAGAAGTCTGAATGTACCCCGCGGAAGTCTGAATATATCGCAAAGGAGTCTGAATGAGAATGTACCCCGAAGGAGTCTGAATTTACCCCGAAGGAGTCTGAATTTACCCCGAAGGAGCCTGAAAAAGTGATCAATGGGTTTTTTAGGATTCCGAAAGATGTGTCAGTGACTAATAACGTTCCTAAAAACATATGATTGTGAATTCTGTTGAAAGAGATAAAAGGTATTTTTTTTACTTTCTTCGCATAAAGCTGGGGTGGTAGTTTTTATATTGTAAGAAATTACTTTTTCCTTCAGAATATTTTTCTATTTTAGAGCAAGCTGTTACACCAAGAACACAAGAAGAAACGTGTATTAAACCAAATTGTATATCTGTATGACCGGTGTAAATAAGTAACAAACTAGTTTCTGAGGACATCTCCGCAAACTCTCCTAACAAAGTAAAACTCTTGTTATAAACGTGTTAAGATTTTCTCAATCGCGTTGATTATAAAATAGTTTTTTTGAAAAATATATTTTTTACTCATCTTCAGATCTTTTTCTGATCAAGAATGAAAGTAACAAACCCTTTGTTTCAAACGTTAAAAACACTTGATCTTGTGCTGAAAATTTCTTCATCAATTTGCAAATTACTATTGATATTTTGGGTGGAAAGAGCTTGAGGAGAGGAATTTTTGTATTTAAACCGTCTTTATCATTCAAGAATCCAAAGATCCCACTTTAAATTTGAATCTTTCTATAGATATTCAATAAGAGGTAATTTGAAATTGAGGTTAGCTCTTCTGAAAATGACCGCCAGACTTTGAGATTAAACCATGGACAAACACACACAAATAAATGACGTAAAGAGATGAACAGAAATCATATAAAAAGAAAGGTGTGTTCAAATTTTTTTAGTCCAGGTAACAAGGAAAATAAATAATAAATTAATAAAGAAAAAATTGCTTGATTTGACGTAGCTGCGAAATATTCAGAAAAATACCAATTGGATTGGAGTAAAGTAATCATAGATACATTCTAGTTGAAAGCAAAGAGAAAGACAGAGAAGCTCTTATCATACAGTCTTTTCGCCTAGATATTAAGTACAAAATCATAAGAAACAAATGTGCTTTTCCCCTTGAAGTATTCAGTGATTTAATAAACATTAGCAAAGAACTAAGGAAAAACATTGAATTTAGACAAGATACCTCCTTCAAGACCTTCTCTCAAAATATCTGCTGTCACAGCCACCTGGAATCTTCACAGATGTGGGATGGAAAATTTAGTGAGAATACTTGGTCAATTGATCCAAAGAAAAATGAATGTGTCATATTTGTCAGGGTTGGGAAAATCATCATCATCATCGTCATCGTTTTAACGTCGCTTTTCCATGCTTGCATGGGTTGGACGGTTTCAAAAGATGATTTTCTCCAATTATGGAGGTTTAATCATCTGATGGTTTATTGGTGCAGATGTTTTTACGGCTGGATGCCCTTCCTAACGCCAACCCCAGAAAGAGGAAAAGTGGGAGTTTTTAAAAAGCTGTAAAGCATGGAGACTACAACAACAATTTATTACGCAGCCTGCAAAGAGAAGAACAACTCTTGAACATCACAGAGTTGAAGGAATTCATAATGACCATTATGTACAATAGAAATAAAAAGAGAAACAAGAATGTGGTTGTATCAACAGCAAAGAGTAGTCCTCCATGTATCTGTCACCAGATCCAAATTCCTTCCTAGAAGCATTAGAGAGCCCAACATACCAGATATGAACAATATTTATAAAGATTATTACATCTTATTGAAGACCTATTCATGCTCTTTGAATGATGTTAAAGATGACGTCAATTACGGGGGAAAAAAATCAAAAAAGGTATCTGACACCATTATGTACCAGAGGTCACTAGTAATCAGTATTTCAAATCTTGATAGTGAACATTGATGGATTATTCTGAGAAATTCCCTGCATATTATGATTACATTTCTCCATCGGGCACTATTTATAACAGATTACCAAATGATAAATATAGCTTTATAAATATAAAGTTAATAAAATAACAATAATACAAGATGATTTAAATAAATAAACTTACCTGGATTATATCAGCATCTTGATTATCAAAAGAAAGATCTGTTGATGACAACTTCCAATGTGTTCTTCTTGTTTTGATGTGTAATTGTCTTGCAGGAGATAAAGAGCAAAAACATGCTTTCAACGAGGAGAGGGTTGGGAGAGTTTCAGAGACAATGCCAGTTAGCTGGAAATAAAACTTTGAAATTTACATCCATTGCATTCATTTGACCTATCAAAGTAAAACAACTTTAGCGGAATTTTTATAAATAATCAGAGTTTTAAGGTCGAATTTGATTCAAGAGTTTTGTATCCAAGTAGTAAACTGCAAACTATAACTACTTAGGTGTAGCCTTGTCATCACGAGCAAACTCGTAGCAGTCTCAAAGATATAAGAAAACATCAACTTTCTCAATTATTATTAGGGTGCTGCAGAATCACATCCTTTTTAGAAATATTAGAAAGCAGAATCGCTTCCCATAGATCTTAAAGGCAGAACCACATTGCCAATCAATCAATTTCCCACTCATACTGTAATTAAATTTTCTCTACTGGCTGACTACGATGTTGGACAATTAATTTTAAAGACTTAAATAATTTATATTTTAAAATATTAATAAATATTAACTTTTGTATTTTACGATTTGCTAAAGACAGCATTTCATCTTTCCTTAAAATGCCACCACGAAATCGTAAATGCAAATACAGTAATCACAATTCAAGTGTTGCAAATTAAAGAATGGAAGCTCTTCAACCTCATTCCTTGAATTCCAGCCGATGACAAGATTGTATAATGAAGTTGTTGGCTGTTTACGCGGACTTGTAAAAAACTCACAGCATTACTGATAAATACCATTTAAAATGTCACCGATGCAACTTTACACGATCAATTCAAGATAAGTCATTCTTCTCAAAGAGCAATCTACCCCTTATTTTTGATTGAAAATGATGATTGAAAGAGTCTTTTGTTTCCACAGAGTTTTTGAAGTCAGAACATACCTGAAGTGACTGGTACAACTTTTGTTGTGATATTTGCAAAGAAAAAATGTTAAATATATATATAATTCACAGCAAATTGGAAGTTTTGACTTTTCACAAAATGGAATATTCTCGTTCCGAAAATCATGGAGATTGATGAATCAAAGTTTTTCCATAGAAAATATAACAAGTGACAGTGGAGGGAAGGACATCGAGAGAGGAAGCAGACAATTTTTTTTGGTTGAAGTTGGTTTAAGGGATGCTGACACACTACTGCCTTTAGTGGATATTGTCGGGAACGCACATAATTTCTGAGGGTTGGGCAGCATACTAGCAGAACCTTGCAACTCATAATGATGGAGTTTATTCAAACTCTGTCATAGTTCATAAGAACAATTTTGCGGACCCTACTGATCGTTATGTCTATACACAAAATGTGGAGTAGACTAAAGAATATTTTTAGGGGCCAGTATGGGGCGCTATTCTGGTTTTGTACCCCATATTCTTTTTGCTCAATTCGAATTATTTTTGTTATTTGCAATGAAAGAAACAGAAAAGAATAACAATTAACCAATAAAACATAACAAAAATTAAATTAAAAGTTTAAAAATAGTAATGAAATTCACATAATGTTTACCTTTGCTAACATAACAAAACGTTGACATAACAAAACCTCAATGAAATTGTCTCGATCATTGCAAACATCTTGCGTGCGTAAAAACACATGGTTTCTATTGACCATTAAAATAATTCAATGAAAAAGAACAATTTGTTGCTTGAAAAAAACATACAAAGTTATGTTCGTTCTTGTGCATGTTTTTGATCTATACTTAGGGTAGCATTAAACGTTTTTATAAGAAGCCTAGTGAAAAATAAAAAGAATAATAGGAAATTAATAATTTTATAAATTTGAAATGGACTATTTTAGTCGATTTTGCAACAAGAAAAAAGGCGTTTTTCGTTTCAAAATATAGTATACTCCCGATAAGTGGGACCCCCAAAAAGTGCGACTTTCACTAAGTGGGACGGTTTTTCTCAGTCCCTTGAACTTCCTAACCTAATATAGGCATTAGCTTAAGTGGGACATTCGCTAAGTGGGACAGATTTCAATGGTCCCCTGAGTGTCCCACTTATCGGGAGTATACTGTATATACATTTTTATACGAGATAGTCATGGAAAACTTGATTCCAGAAGTGGAAAAATCCATGTTCTTTGTATCGTTGATTCCACATAAACTCCGCAAGATAATCTGGTATGAGATTGCGATTGGTCGGGTCATAGCTTTAAATTTGGATTTTGCCCACTGCCACATAGCTTCGACACGATTTGTCGTTACACCCGTGTTTGGATCCACAAAGTTATATGTGTGGTTTACTGTCCCGTGTAATAAACCTTGCGCAGCAATACCATTATACGCGCCCCACATACCACTGACCCTGGTTGGATCCATTGCGCAATAATTGGCAGAAGCGTAGCACCATCACGGCATTGAACGGGTACCAAAAAGCTTATAAAAAAAATATAGTAACATTTATAGTTTGGGATTGCACAAGAAACATTAACTATTAAGTATTTCAAGAATTCTACAAAATTAGTCCCAAACCACGTTTAGTTGCAGGTTCATATCCACCAAAAATCCATTGTTCGGCAACTACACGCCCTTGATTGTATTTCTGCCTTGCAAACAATGGTTTGTCAATTTCCACTATGCATCCTGATCCTCCCAGTTGTTCCGGATTATTAAAAAAATGGTTCACAGCGATGTCTCTGCATTATTGATTCCAATCGACAATTGTTTCCAAGCAACCAATTTCGAGCTCATGTTGAATTTGGTGGTATGACATGCCCCGGCTTGAGCCAGCGCTCCATATCCAAATTTCTGTCAAGGCAAGTATTTGCCACAGCTTTAGATGGGATTTTTCGAAAAAGCTTCCTTTTCGAATAGAAAAAATTCGTTTACACCATTTCACCATATATCGCCACGCTCTACCGTCTATACTGTGATCTCTGTTTTGTTCGTTGCTAGGCAAATTGCATACCGTACAGCTAATTTCTGTTGCCAACAAACCATACTGTCGCAACCACCGAATACACCCTTCGGTATTGTTTTTGAACAAACCGATGTCCATCAGGGTCATTCTGTCAAATTCAGCCATGTCGGGTCTAAAAGCTGCAGCCATATTTAAAAATATTACGGCTGTTACAGTACTCGACAGTTTTTATAATGATTCTTAAGTATACGCAACATTCTAGTATCCAAAGACCTCATTAACATCCCTTTACCCATAATTTTCTGTTCAACCTGCATTTTTAATATACGCAACATTCTAGTATCCAATGACCTCATTACTATCCCTTTACCCACAATTTTCTCTTCAACCTACATACACTTCACATCTTAACGTTGTAATTATGATTTATGATGCATTTATTGATGATGGTGAGGTTTTCGCAATAAACTCACATATTTACAAAATATACATTTTAATTTAACATTTAACGGTAATTCGTTCTCTGATCGTAATGTGTGAAATCTGTTAATGTTTACCTCCTCTTCTTTGTTCAATTTCCGCAAATCGCATTTATTAAAAAAAAGAACATTGATAAAACCTCGAAAATTGCAGAAAAAATGTTTTCTACTTTTGTCAGTAGAAACCATCCACGTCTGTAATGAATCAAGAAACATGCAGAAAACAGAAACGTTGTTGATAAATGCGCGAAACAAGAAACTGAAAGAAGACACTACACATGTAAACAAATATAACAAAAAAGGAAAACGAAAAAGATTTTCATACAAGGTAATAATAATTTATCATTAGTTTTAGGAGATAATTTGAATTGAGCAAAAAAAATAGGGGGTACGAAACCAGAATAGCGCTCCAGTATGGTGCATCAAAAGCACTGTTTGAACAATATCTGGTTGAGTTTATGTGGAGTCTTTTTTGCACAACAAATTTTCTGTATTTTTGTTACATGGTGAGATAACAATCCCCAGTCTAACTATAAATTATTTTTTAAATACTTTCCCCGTGCAAAAACGGTTATGGATTGTAAATAAAAAAATCCTTTCACAGGCCCATAAATTCGGGGGGGGGGGGGGGGGGGCTTGGGGGCTCGAGTCCCCCAACTTTTTTTCCAACCATACACTTTTTTTTAATAAGCAACTAAGGTTTGCTCCAGCCCTCAAAGTTGCTTAGCATTTATTTGAATTTCAGCCCTAAAAGTTGCTTAATAGTTGCTTAAGCACATATGTAGTTTTGATTAGCGTTTCTAAACAACATTGAAAAAATGGGCTGTACCAAAAGATTCAAAATGACAGAAGTTTTTCTTAAATGGGTTAAACACACAATAAGTTTAACGTAGAGCACACTTCTATTTATTGATTTTTATTTCAGAAGAAATGAATAAAAGCATAAAAATACTTCGTTTGGCTATTTTAATATTTTGTTGTTGCTTAGCACGGCCTAGCCCCGAAAACTGCTTAACAATTTGGCCAATCAGCCCTAGTTGCTTATTGACTGGTTGCTTACTTATAAAAAGTGTATATTTTTTTTCTTTATTCTTTTTTACGATATTTTCATCGTTAATTTGGCAATATTTTTACTTGCATGAATCATGTTGGATGAGTTAAAAATCGATTAAAAAATTCAAACTTTTATCCAACATTTTTACATCTTTTTCAACGTATTTATACTGTTGGATTGGTTTGAACAAAAATTTCATCCAATATTTCTAGTCAATATCAAATCGTACGTGATTTCGAACTAACATTCGATATATTTTCGAACAATTTTTTTTTAGTTAAATGAATCAAAACAAACTCTCATTTGCTCACAAACAACAAAATTAGTGAAAGCAAAAGTGTTTTTTTGTCGTGAAAAGTTCGCGAGGGTGAATCTATTACACCAAGTATTTCAGCGGAAGAAAAGAATTTATCAAGACAAATCCACCCGTCTAACCGAGGTCGAGAAAGGAATAGTGCTTGTTTGTAAGTGAATTCAATTTTGTTCAAAAAGTAAAGTGGCCGAATTAACCCTAATGTTGGCAACAAGCGTAAACGAGGGTGTCTATCCCCTTTTCGTTAGCGCAAGACGTTGGGTGTAACTGTTGAGGCGGGTGCTACTCCAACCACCAACTCCCCTTCTTTACCGCATCAAAATGCTACTCATTCGCTGAGTCGGCAAGGCCGAGAGAATTTGAACACACAACCTCAGAAATCCAAAATTGCAAGCGCTCTACCAACTGAGCTATCCTGAATTTTGTTCAGAAATGTCCTATTTTCAATGCGCTACTATGAAAAGAGTTGTTTATCCTACCCTAATTTTTTTTCTATTTCTATAGGGATGTTCGTAACATCAGTTGTCCAAATCAACCAACAAATGGAAGTTTTCCTAAAGATGCAAATGGTAGATCATTCCAAGTAAAATGGTTCAACGACTTTGCATGGTTGCATTACGACGCTGGGAAAGACTCTGTATTCTGTTTCACCTGCCTCAAAGCGATCGAGAATGGAGGTACTTCGATATTGACAAACCTCCAATCAGATGCGTTTACTAAAACAGGATTTTGCAACTGGAAAAAAGCAATGGAGAAAAATAAGGGATTCAAGGCCCATCAGAAAACGAATGCACATCAAGAAGCTGTATCTTGGTTCATCAAAGATAATCCAACAGATTCAGGCAGCATCAACCAGCAGATGGACAGATCGATGAAGGTACAACAAGCTGAAAATCGAAAGATGCTATTGAAAATAATGTCTAATGTACGGTATCTCGGTAAGAAAAGAAACATCTATCTTTTTAAATGATTCTTTGTGATCACGAAATAACTGAACTATAATGTGTGGACCATAAAAAGAGGCTTTTAATACTTTAAGGTCAACAATCGCTGCCGTTTCGAGGTTCTTGGGATTCATCAACCAGAACTGAAGGAAACTCAAATTTCTACACCTTGTTGAAGTGAAGACGACATTGCTTTGGCTGAATGGGTGCAAAAAAACGGTGACAAATACTTTTCACCTCAAATCCAGAATGAATTAATCAAGGTAAGAAAGTTAAACTATATTGTCTTGCAATTGCTTTTTTCATAGTTCAGAAAAATTATAAACCAAATCATTTGTTCTCCAATAATTTATGGGCTTGATAATGGTTTCCTTTTTATTATCTCCACAGGTTGAAGCTCTAGCTCTACTGAAGTCGCTATCAGAAAGAATGAAAAGTAGCTCGTTCTTCACCATTATGTCCGATGAATCTGCAGACGCTTCAAATCAAGAACAAGTGGTGGTATGCATCAGATGGATTGACCATAACCTCGATACTCATGAAGACTTCATTGGAATGTATCCAGTGGCTAGATGCACGGCGGAAGAGATTGTAACTGTTTTACTAGTAGGTTTTTTATAACATGCTCTACTGCCCTATTTATAGTATTTGATGATCTTAGCATTTTTGTTAACTCAGATTCTCTTATAAAAATTACTATGATACAATCAAATGGCTTTTATATTAATTTATCAAATTACCTTGTGTGTCAAGGATGCTTGCACCAATGTTTCTTGCCTAAAGAATACATTTGATTGTGCCTTTGAAATTGTTAAATTGGTGAAGAAATCCTCTCAACATGAAACCATGCTCAAACAATTACGCATGAACTCAGAAAACAAAGGCAAAAGTGTACATACTTTTTGTGTTACTCGGTAGACGGTAAGAGGTGAAGTGTTAGACTCGATCATTAATAACCACCAAGAATTGATGGAACTTTGGGAAAACTCACTTAAAATTACCAAAGAAACTGAAATGAAAGCACGCATACTTGGATGTCAGTCAGAGATGACAAAATTTTCATTCTTTTTTGGTTGTCATCTTGGAACTAAAATACTGAAGCAAACTGACAACTTAAGTGCGACTTTACAATCCAGCAAATTATCTGCCGCCGAAGGACAAAAACTTGCTGCATATGTTCTTCAAGTTCTAACACTGACCGTTCAAGCAAAAGGTTTGAATTGTTTTGGGAGTTGACAAAAGAAAAAATAAAAAACTTGGATGTTAATGAGCCTCCTTTGGTGCCCCGGAAAAGAAAGATGTCTCAACGGTATGACAAGTCAAATACAACCTTCAGCCATAGCTCAGTCAAAGAAATGTATCGACAGATCTACTTTGAAAGCTTTGATCATGTCATCAACGCAATCAAAAGGAGATTTGACCAACCAGATTTTCAAATGTATGCGACTATGCAAAATATTTTATTATTCACTGTGAAAGGAAACGATTTTCAAAAAGAAATGGACAAACCTATTCTTGAGAAAAGTACATCTTTCTCGGATTTGTATGTGGATGACTTTGACTTAAATTTGTTGAAAACTCAACTACAGCTTCTCCCGTCAATTTTCAAAGATGTAACACCCCTTTAAAAATATCCATACCATCATAAAAAAGGTTAGAGAGCTGAATGATTCTCAAAGGAAACTTGTCAGTCAAGTCATTACTATTATCAAGCTGATCATGGTAGCCCCAGCAACAAACGCTGAGAGTGAAAGAATTTTCTCTGCAATGAAGCAAGTAAAATCGTATTTGCGTTCCACAATGACCAATAACTGCCTAAACCACTTGATGCTTATGCACGTATACAAAGAGATGTTGGATAAGTTAGATTTCATCAAAATTGGAAACACGTTTGTTGGTGCAAATCAAAGAAGAAGAAATACCTTTGGTGTCTTTTCAAAAACTGACTATGAAAAAAAAACTGAAAAGTGGTTGCTTGTCTTTTTTTTCTTTCCTTTTACCGGTTTTTGCTTTGAGAGTTCCCAGTCTCCAAAAACACTTAATTTAGAATGTTATAAACTAGAGCTATAATTGCTTATTGTTATATTGTATAGGAAAGAAGGAAGAAGGAGCATTAAACGCCGTTTGGATGCAGTTTAGGGTAATCTAAACCTCTGAATCTATATATATATAAAATTCTGGCTCGTCGGCCCCAACCATGGTGGACCCTCCTCCAACTCTTATCTTCAGCCCCCCCCCCCCCAACTACGGGCCTGTTTGACGACAAAAAAAACTTATTGGACGTAATAATCTGACTTATATATGGGACGCGATTCTGCAGGTTTGCCTACCTGTGTTAATAATTAAAAGGGTGCTGTAGCTCAGTGGATAGTTTTTCTGTTCACAAAAACCAAAGCAGTGTTAAATAATTTAAATTACAAAAATGTACCTGAGATGAACAAGAAGAAAATATTGCTGTAGTTGTGCTCATAGCTGTTTTATCGTTAAAAACGCCATGTTATGAAATGATGGAATATAGTGTTGCTTTCGCGTCCGGATAAGTGACCATACTTGAGTTCCTGTAAGAAGGTATTCTGTAAAGGCATCCTGTAACAGGCATGAAGAGTTTTCATAAATATGAAACAAACCACGATAACTTTTGCTTAAAAATAATAAAACTAAAAGAGACGTTTAGCTGATCCAAAGTTGGTGCTCCAATAATACGCTACTATCAAAACTGATTGAACTCAACGAAATATTTTATATTTTAGTGTGGGTCTCCTAGTGAACTTAAACTTGACAAATCTGTTGCCATAGACGCACTGAGCAATGACTTTAAAATATTACGAGGACAGACACTGACACAATTTCTATTTCAACATATAGGGCAGCACGGCATTTGTGTTTGTGATAGATTTTTATAATATCAATATAACCCTGTAACCAGGTCTTGTGCGGCCCTAGGTCAAAATATTTCATGGGGCCTATTACATAGGATTCCATCCATCAAGTAACAAAGAAATAGCACACTTCACTTAGCCGGTTTTCTTCTTTTAACTGCTTCTGGGGTAAGCTGAAGCAGTGACAGTATGTACATTCTACATTGCATATGATTGCATCATTGTAAATTGGGTTGGTGAATTTACACGGAGTTACATAGTTTTTTCTAGATTTGAGATTATATGGCATTTCCAACATAACTTCTCTTGTCCGACAGTTTAACGAAGCTGGTTCTTCACACGTTTGAGCACAGAAAAGGATCGTTCCGCGTTTGCTACCGGCAATGTCAAATTAATCCGCAAAGCAATGTCCACATTAGGAAAAAAGTCAGCAATTCCATCATCCTTAATGCGTTTCAAGCACGAAGGAGGTGAAACTAATTCTGCAGGATATTGCTTGAGGTAGCCAACAAACTGCATAATTTCATCTTCATAAGATTCTTCTATGTTCCTTGGATAATGCACCTGGAATATACGAATTTACGGATTCACCAAGTTCAGAAATCGGCACTAAGGTGCGTAAACAGTTGGGTTGGGTGATTCTTAGCCACAAAAACATAAACATAAACAAATAACAAGCATTGCAATTGCATCCAAAGTAACGCGCCTAGAATTTGAGAATACCAGGCAGATATTAAGAGGATTTATTGAACCAGAGCGAGAGCTTAGGTTTGTGTGTTTCAAAGAATGAGTATGTGAAGCCCATAAAAGCGGAGACCTATGTCATGGACTATTTCGGTCATTATCATGTGCCTTAATCTATAACTGTTCTTGTAAAACTGACGAAAAAATGATAGAACATGAGTTACCCGGCACGCTAAAAAAGCTTTTGAAAGTTTTGCAAAAGGAAATGATTTTTGATAAACCGACTAAGTTAAGTTTTAGCTAAGCGAGTTCAACAACTGAAAGTATCAATACTGAAGCGTAAAAATGCGACAAATGCTGGTGCTTGATAAACTAACTTGGGCAAACTATCAAAACTGCAAGAGGTTGATAAATATGTTAACTATGATCATAAAGGACAACAGCAGGAGATTCGTGACAGAATAGCAAAACTCAAAGAGGAATGTTACACTAGAACGCAACTTGCTCCAATCAGACAGATGATTGATTTAAAAATCCGCGACGGTGACCTGAGTATACGATAAAAAATCAAACATGTCTTTCGAGAATATCACTACAGTGTTGACTGCGTTGGGACGTATCATTAAAACCATTGTGCAATCTTTTACTGGATCTGCTCCTACTAGTGGTGTACCACCGAGGAATAAGAAAGGTGCAAGAAAATGGTCTCAAGAAAAACGCAAAACACTAGCATTCTAAAGCGGATGCAGCTCTTACCTGGTCTCATTGGATCAACCATATCAGGTATCTTGAACTTATTCAAAAAGACTGTAAGCTTCCTAACAGAACATAGATGGGCTTTTGTAGGGTTTATAGGATAGATGCTCTACCAAGAAATGAAAAAGACATGTTTCTCTGAAGCTGGCGGTCAATTCCGCTCTGACTCTCCCGATTTGGCGTTTTTTTATAGGTTTTAGAGGGTTTTGCCGTTGACCGGGTAACTCAGTTCTGACGTTCTATGACAATAAGCCTTTGGCAATAGCCCTAGACTCAAAACCCTCCCTTATTCTGTGTTAAAAAAACTCCATGAAATTATTATAATTGCTGCCGAAGACAAGGTTTGGTTAAAAAATCAAAATTGATAGAAAAGGTAGAATATTTGGTGTCGTATTGACAAAGAAATACAATGTCGGCCTTCTAAAACCATACCTTTGGATCCTGTAAGTCATCCAGATAAAGATGATGTTCCACCTAACGAGAAGCCTCCGAATTTGACAAAGTAGGATCATCATGGTAATACTTACATTGTCATCGACGATGAAGCCCTAAGTGAAACATCAAGCAAGGGGGATGGATTCGCAATGAACTCTAATATTTAAAAAAGGAAGATTCCAATATTTTACACTTTGAAAGTGAATTTGGGAAAGTCATGCCTACTTTATTACCAGTCCACAAACAACCGGATGGAATTAACTGTGGTCCCTTCGCAATTGCATACGCAACGGAAATCTTAGATGGAAAATCACCTATGGAGGCTATCTTTATCTTAACTTATTTTAAATTTTGTTTATATTACTTTGAACCCGTAACGTGTTGATGTATCGAGAAACTTTTTTAAAGAACCGCAAACTTGACAAAGGGCCACTGATGATGGTAGAAAACGTACCTTTTCCCCCGGTTCATTACATTTTTCTAATTCTGCAGAATTTACGACACCCAAGCTCTACATCCCACGACTTTACAGATTGCGCGTGAGTGTCTTTAGCATTTTTTAGAATTGTATTGCAACTATTTCGAGCAGTTCTAAAAGCAAACTTGATGTCATCGATAGTAGTTACGGAAAATATGGTTTCGGTGAGCAATGGCAGTAGAACGTTCAGGGGTATTCCAGGGTTGGTTGTTTGGTCTCTGCTGGTACTTCTTTGATGGAATGAAACACTCAGTTCCCACGGTTATCCTTTCAGAAATATCTTGCACGATTTTAGAGGCGTTTTTCCGAATATATTACGTAAAGGAATGTTGGAAAAATAGGATCGAAAGTTATTCTAGCCAGCCTTAGAATACCGAAAAACATTACGGTGGAAACGCCAGAAGAGTCCTTGCCTGGTGGATTGTACCTTTACAGGGAAAAATGAATGGTCCTAGGTGGCTGTACAGTAGCAAAGCAAAGCTTTGGACAAGTGGTGTGAAAGAGTTGAAAAGATTGGCAAATTGACCTTTAGCCTGATACACACGTGTATATAATTTGAGTTAGATCATATGTAATGTTAGATCATATGTAATCGCAAAGTCGTGACAGAACCATCCTTCATCTTCAGTCTTATTACAGTGAACAAGAAAATTGAATAGTTGCAGAAAGGTGTTCAGACAAAATGATATCAAATTTCTCATATATTTGTTTAAATATTGCGGACGGTAGAGTGCAAACACGCAGGAGGTACTGTGTACGAGTTTAACCCGAAACACACATGTAGGAAAAATCTTGGTCTTCTTTCGAGATACCCCTGCCGCAGGGAACAATGTCTTTGATGTAGGCTCATAACAATTCTGTTGATCATGCTTTGCGGTCATTGCAAAGTAGTCAATAATATTAAATTCTTGAGCTGCTATGAAAGAATTGAGACGGGTCTCGAAAAGGAACATCAAATCGGGCTTTACCTCCTGGAGATAGGATTGAACTTCTGGAAATAGACTACGTAGACCTATAATATTTGAGAAAGCAACTAGGAAAAGGGGCCTTCGTTAGGGGTTTGAATCGGGGTGTGCATTGTGAAATTATACTTGATGTGCGTCATTATTGATTTTGTAGGTTGGTATTCACATGAGTCGGTTGAATACTGCAGCTAGAAAAGAAAGAGACTAAGTGTAAACTATCTGGGGTAATCAATAGAATAATAGTAAGAACCTCGCGATTTCTTTGCAATTTCAATTTTCCTGCGAGTTTGGGTTACGTGTATTACCTACCATCTACTACCGAGAAATATGTTGCAATCAAATAATTTTGTGCTCTCTGGAGAATGTTAAAGAGGAGAACAGATCTCCATCAGAAGAGTTTTCATTGACCATAATGAACAGGTTTAGTTTCAAAGATTTCAGAAACGACCCAATCTTTGAAACAACTAGAAATCTTTTTTGAGAATGACTCTCAGAGTTTAACATTTGACTAGGTCTTTTTTATTCTCTGTAACATATTTTCTCATTGACATTTACCACAAATTGTTTTTGTTTGTCAGTTACTTCAAAAATTGTGACTTTTAGTATCCGAATACATTTTTTTCTTTTAACAGAAAGTTGTTAATGGTAAAGGATCATTCATGAATTTAAAACAAAACTACTGTTGTAACGGGAAAAATTACTGCAGGCCAATAAACTTAATTTTCAAAACTTTGACAGTGTATTTTTATTATAAACAATTTCCTGATAGAGTGCTCAAGCATTCCATTAAGTCTCGGATCATATATATATGGAGGATCGTCGAAAGAGTTGACATCACTTCTCTATTCGTCAAAGCAGATTATTCAAGCTCCCGCCTGTCTCCTCCCACAAATCTCAAATCCACTCCAAAAATGTATGGTAGTCTCAGTCACGTTGGACTTTTAACATAATACCAAGATATCTACGTGACCATTCTGGAGATGATGCCAACTCTTTCCTACTAGATAGCAGGTAATATTCCTGATGAACCTTCACTTCCTGCTCATCAAATAAAGAAGGTTGCCAATACCAAAAACCTTATTTATATGTTGTATCAAACTGTTACTGCTTCCCCTGATTTTCCTTTCATCACACCTGAATCAGACATAGTCGCCGACGTCCTCGGCAAAGTCTAGAAGATTAAAAGATAATCAGAGGTTAGGTAATAAAAGGTGGCCACACCACTTTGTATGCAGGCATAACTGCACAACTATCTGTCATGAAACATTTCAAATGACAGAATAATAAATTTTACGAGACGGGAGCATTTTTAAATCAAGACAATGACATGGGATTATTACGGGGATGCGGCCCCATGCAAATATATACGGTAGTAGTAGTTTTTCTTCGTAGAAGAGTATTTTCATTTATATTTCAGTATTTTTAAAAAGGATTCCATGTTTGTTTTGATAGAAATGTTTGGGAACGATAAGACAAAAGAATAAATTAAAAAATTGTTTGAAACGCCTCTAATTATCATAACTCAAAACTACATAACAGTGACGCAGTTTTCTTTTCTGAATATCGAAAATAAATACTCTCGACAACCACGTTGAACTTTTCGTTTAGGCACCGAAATGCATTCAGGTTTGCTTTGATCATATTTAAACTTATTTGGCTACTGCTTTGGGTATATTTGTGTCTTTTGATAAAATATATACACACTTATATCAATACAATCTAGCTTGAGCCTTTAGTTTGTATCGATATATGTAATTATCGTAATTTGATTGTTTTTGTACGCTAATGGTGGTTAGGTTAGAAAACTATGACGCTAACAAAATGCTTCATGAAACATCGATTTTTCCAAAAGTTTCTTTTTCTTTTCCAATACAAGTGTGCCCCATATAGATAATAGAAAGCAGAATCATTAGCACTAATTGTAATATTTGATTCATGTTTTACATATCGTCTTGCTTTTCACTTACCATATAATGAAAATATATACAGAATTATGTCAATGCTTAACCTTTTGTACTGTTTGGTTGTTTTGACTAAATATATACATTCTTAATGGAACCGATAAATATTCATATTTTTTAACCTCTGATATAAGTCAGGAGAATGGAATGTCATGTGCATTTGGATGGTACATATAATAGATTTTTTAGGTTTTTTGCAAATTGCAGACATTTTTAAAAATTAAACACAAAATCCCTTTTTTTAAGTCGTAAGTTGCACATATAGGTATTTTTAATTTATTAATAATAATCAGGAAAAGGCAATAGAAATATGAGGTAGCAGCCAAATATCTCTTTTAAAATGTAATGAAAAAGTTGTTTTTGTTAATGTTAAACAGGATACCGCCCTAGTTGGGAGGTATGCCAAAGTCTGGTAGAATACAGTCCATTGCTGGAATTGCAGCATTGGTTGATTTTGATTGTGTTATTTCCATGGCGGGGTAGTGTGAGTGGAGACATTGAGCCATGAGAATGTGTTGGGGAGTGGCCCGAACATATCTGCTTTAATGTGTTTCCATGGTTCCCTTGGGAGGTCTGTCATCATGTATGACTCTGTTTGTTGTGTTGACAGCTGCTTGACAGGGAATGCACGTCCTTGGTTATGAGTTTGTTTATCTCTGGAAACCAGTTTAACCCAGGAAATTTTGTAAGGATTGTTTTGTCTTTACTATTCTTTGGTGTCCCTCCTGTCCTACACATCTTGCATTGTTGGGAAGGTTTTGCGGCACTACGGTCCTTGGACCTCACAGGATCAGGTTGCGTCTCGCTGGCAGTTCACTGAAAATGTGTGAGTATGGTGCTAGCTTTTGTCACTGTTGTTTTGATATTTGGCCTTTTGCGATCGCCTTCATGAGGTTTACCATTTCTTGGTTTGTTATAGGTCACGGTAGTATGTGAGTGATGAAATTGTCCTCAAAAGGTTCTGTGGGTACTGTGGCTTTTTTCAAGCTTTTGATTGTATCAGGGGCTTGAGCATGACCCTTGTTGGAACATATGATCTAACACACATTTTTTTTTGTTCAGTGTCAGGCCGCAATCTTTTAATTGTTGTAAATGTTTTTCACATTTGGAACGTCCTCGTTGAAGACGTCTGCAATGGAGTTGATTCCGAAAGTGATGCAGTATGACCTTCGTAGTCCACAATGTGTCTAGAGTGTGGTTATCGGTCTTGATACAGGGTCAAATTCAAACTGCATCTATAAGTGGCATATGTCAAGTTTAGTGTAACGCTGAGCTCTGTTCAGTTTGTATTGTAGCTCCTCCAGGATGGAAATTACTTTTCTCATTCTTTGTGTGACAGTATGTTGCTGGTTGTTATGTCTACATATATACGAATTTGAGTGGAGGTGAGGACTAGGTCAATATAGGTCTTCAACGCTGATGTTGATAGTGACAGGCTCTTTGTCGACATTGATGTGAAGAATTCCTTGATTGAAAGCTCTGTACCTGCTCGATAAGTTGTGATGGGCTGTTAACTTTTGGTGGTAGCAGTAATTTCTCTGAGGACAGGATACATATGGTGTGAGCAATATGGCTGTTCCATTGAGTACTGGGGCGTTGTTGAAGTTGACGGAACATGTCATTTGTGATGATGTTTGCGGGCTGTTTGTTGAAAGGAACAATTGTGTTGGCGTTGGGGTGGGTGTGAGAAGGATAGTAGGTTCATCCGCCATCTGTTCATCATTCATCCATCATCTGGATTTCGAGTTCTGACTTCTTGATTTTGTGTAATATTCCAGTCAATCATTTAGAAATGTTTCTCCAGTGTAATGAGTTACAGATTGGTCTAATTATTCAATCAGTGTGCTCATTTATTCAAATTGTAGCTTAACTGATCACAACCTGTTTTAATGTTTTTAAGTGATACAGCTTCAAAACATATAGGTAAAAGTATATGAAATCACCGCATGGTTTTAAAATTATTATAGTAATATATAATATTAGAAAATTGATTAAAGTTTGTTTTCAAAATGTTTTTGCATCGCGATGGACTCTTAATCAATGGAAATGTATGGTTTTCTGGAGTTAGCAATTTCTTGGTGTGCGGGACAATATCTGGTATTTTGGCTGGCATCACATCACATCATTTTTAGTGATCCTTTGTAACTTTATCTACAAAACATGTCCTAGAAATTCAAACATGTTTTCTCATTGTCAAAATCATAATCAATATAATATATATCAATTTATTGCATTTAAGTTTACTTCTGTGTAACTGTAACTGTTGTTCGTGACAAAATTTAGTTGATTTCAAAAATGTTATTTCAAACATCCAGGGAAACACCATGGTGGTCATCACAGTAGCGGACATGGAATGGGACACAGTTCATATCCACATCAACCAGCTATGAATAGCTATCCGCAGCAGTCATATCCACCAGGTGCTTATCCGCCTCAGCCATCTGGCTACCAGAGTGCACCACCCACTACTGGAGGATACCCACAACAACTCCCTCAATACCCCGCTGCTACAACTTGCGGGTACCCTCCACAACCAGGTCACTGTCCACCACACACTCAACAAGGCGCATATCCCCACCTAAATCAATATCCAGCTCAAAGTTATCAACCCCTGCCGACTCAAGGAGCTACAGCGTACCCTCAACAACCATCTTCATATCCTCCACAACAGCAGTACCCTCCACAACAGCATCCTGCTACTTACCCAGCGAATCAGGGTGGAATGTACCCACCTACTGGACCTCCACCAGCTTATTCCCCATTGCAGCAAGTAACAATAAAACCTTTTCTCTTATTCATGATTTAAAACTTTTTATATTTAACATTGATTCTGGCAGAATTCTACTAAACCAAGGTATAAAAAGATAAGTTAAGCCTTTGGACTGTATAGTTATTGTATTGGATAGGACATATAAGCACATAATACTTTAAGTATTTATTTTTTAGCCGGCATACTACCAGACAGCTCACATGACAGGTTCTTATGATGCTGCAGCGAGGTTTGGAAAGGGTGCATCCTATAACGTCCCTGTAAGTAGAAAATATAAATTTCAATTCTTCTCGAAGATGATGTTGTAACAACTTTCTTCTTGGATTATTATTAAGGCTTGTTGAAACAGCAATTTATTAACATATATATGTGTCACCTAGCAGAGCTCCAATTAGCAAATAAAATTTAAAACCAGTTGATTTACACAAATAAAGCAAAACACAACTTTTCAAATACTTTAACAGACTGAAAAACAACTTTCAATGTTCATGTTCTATAATTATCTTAAAGTGCAAACTCCTACATGTCTCCATAAATTAATTTAAAAATGTATTTGTTTTTTTAATATTCTTTCATCACGTACACAATTATTTAACAACATATAATACTTTTTCGTTGTTAATGTATGTTGGTTATATAGGATTTTATTGGAAATGCTATAGGAGAAAAGTCATTTCTCAAAACAATGGGAGCTTCTACATCACGAGTGTAAATACATGTATCAAATTATAATCAACTAACAATAAAAAACAATAGAAAGGTTTGGAGCGCAAAACCCGCAGTATAGATGTTTTTGGCAGTTTGATTTAGTCTCTGGGCTGGCCTTCTCTACTGTAATAGTACTGATCACCAAATTGATCCGTTGAATGTTAGCATGTCGAGAGGGAGCTGACAATAGCTTGGCTAGTCATTTTGATTAATAAACAACAAATATTACATGAAGATATTGAAATAAAAATTAAATTACGCAACAAAATAAGCTCCTTCATAAATTAATGCAACTTCATTTGGTGGCACTCACAAAAACCTTCGCAAATCACTTTTTAAAAATTAATTAAAGGGTAAAATTTATTTATCTTAGACAATTGTTATTTTCTTAGTTTTAAGACTTAGTTATGTTTTATTATTTAATGAATTAAGTAATTATTTTGCCATTAATATTTCTGTAATCTGTGCCATGTTTCTCAAGTGAAATGTTTGGTAAAAAAGTCATTTTCTTCCATTTATTCTCTTAGCCGCCGCCGCCTGGTATTGCTCCAAATGCAGCTCAGATGGGGCAAATGCAGGGGCAAAGCGTGTTGATGCAGCAGAATAAAGCGGACTGGATCAGTGGCCCACCTGGTGGCGGTGCTGTTATTTGGTAGAAGTGGAAGTGTGGTGGATGTTTTGTCTCTTGGATGTATTATGGTTTCAGAGCTTCGATTAAGCAATTGCATTTCACAAATCAAGTTGATATTAATATTTAACTCCATTCTAATGGACTCTTTTTGACTTTTAAGTAAAAAAGCTACAAAATACATTTTCAATGCTTAAACGGAGCTTTGGTCATAAATAAGTTTTGACTACCATTAAGTATAGTTTGTATGTAATTGTGAAACTTATCAATCAAATCAATTAATGTGTCAGTTGCAATATTATATTCTCTTCGGTTTAATTCATACATATGATATTAATTTAAATTCTTTTATTACGATAATTGTGTCCACAGTATTGTCTTTTTGTATATTTCTATATCAAGTTGTTTATTTTATTTGTTTCGTAACAAACATTATATCCAAGCTCTTCTGATTGTAAATTGTTATTATTCCATGTTTTTCATGTGCTTTTATATGGAAACATCCCACGCAACCTGATTGATGGTTGTCCTTTGATGTTGTTCATGTTAAATCTTATTTAGATACAATCGTTTTTTTTGGTTTTTTTTGACAATTTTTTCGGGATTGCTGAGTTGTTCCACAGTTATTGGTGTGAACCCGGAAGTTGAAATATTTCCGAAGTTGTCAATTGGCTGTTAAACGTTTGTAACACTAAGCAGGTCGAAATATAATTATCGCAGAGAAAAATCATACGTTTGTTTGTATCATTTGTGGTCATTTGTTTGACCATAAATATGTTTATTAAATATTAAACTTTCTTGATGTATGAAATCTTCGCCGATTAACTCTGAACAGTCTTCTCTGAAGCCGGATCTCCACGAGCAAACAAGTCCGCGCGGACTAAGTTGAGCGGACTTAGTTCTTGAATTTCATTGGTTGAAAATGTAAACATGTAATCCGAGCGTTTATTCATTAAAAAGCTGGTGTTTGAAAAAGTTGAGTTTTGTTCAACTTTTGAGCGTTAAAAAACTGGAGAGCATATTTTTAACCAATCAGCAAAGAGAAAAATGGCACGTGTCAATTGGTAAAAAATTTGCAAATATGAAAACGTTTTATTTTTGTTTAAAAAAATGGCTACGCAAGAAGAACTGATAAAGCTACTAAATATGACACCAGAGCAAATGAAGGCCCTATTTTCATTTGACACCAACACTTTATTTAACAAAACATCAACACAAACCATAAATAGCAACAACACAAAAGAAGCAAAAAATAACGAAGAAATTCTTGACAAGATAAAAAAAAGAAACGAACAAAGATTGTCCAGAATCGTCATTGTTGTCTAGCAATTTTGTCATTTTCTTTTTTTTTATTTTTCTTTTAATCTTTTCCTTAATAATATCAAAAACAATCAATTCTCAGCGTCATGTTTATTCTCATCCATTTTTAAAAACCTGTTTTTTATCGTGGAGATCGTTTTTTTAAAAACGCTCGGATTACGTAATGTTTACATTTTCAACCAATGAAATTCAAGAACTAAGTCCGCTCAACTTAGTCCGCGCGGACTTGTTTGCTCGTGGAGATCCGGCTTGAATTAAGATTACGAGAAACCAACAGAATCTTTCAATTTTTCTTCTTCAATAGCTAGGAAGTAAAAATGTCCCAGGGAGATGTTGATTCAATCATTGCTCATATCCTGGTGATTGGCTTCCACCATCAAAAGGGGACACAGGTACTATATGCACTTGCAGCTGTCGATCAATAAATCTTGTCTCTGTATCATGAGCAATAACCTTGTTTCAATAGATAAGTTTAACATTACATATTCCAATAAGGCGCATGTAAAGCTACACCAAAACTCAACAAGAAATTACTTTCTTTGTTTGTTTGTTTTGCAGATCGAGTTTTGTTATCCAATGATAAATGATCCATTACTTGGTAATAAGGAAGGAGAGGAAATCCATTTACCCAAGCAGTGGCAGGCATTACCTTATTTGGCAATGCCTGATGGTGCCCACAATTTTGAAGACGGTATTATTTCTTTTTATACTTTATTCAATTAATTCTAATTTATTTTTAATAGAAATAAAGATCATATACCTAACCCTTACCTTCTTTTTCAAGTTCACTTTTATTTTCAGATTATTCATTTTTTCATTTGCCCGTGTTAACTAAAGGCTCAAAGCTGTCCACTGAGACTGTGTTTGGGATTGCTTGCTTTCGTCAGATAGACACAAATGTAAGGAGCGGACAGCTCTGGTGGTATTTTTTATCATATCTATTGATAATTTCATTTTCAATACATTTAGCTAGTGTATATTAGACAAAGTTGAAGTTAATGTTTGGAAATGTTTAGCTATTATTAATTTAATTAATATTCTTAAAAGTTTGTTTTTATTTCAAATGTTGATTTCAATAAGAATTTCAAAATCACATTTTTTTTAGAAGAGTTTTCGTTAACAATTTTTAAATCTTAGCATTGTTACAATATTGTTTATACATGGTTTAATAATTTCTGTGTTTCTATCTCTCGTATGAATCCCGTTAAATCGCACTTTGGACTTTGAAAGTAGACTTTTGCTTAGTCGTACCAACCTTATGTGTCCTTTTGGCCAAAATACTTCCCTCTTTAGTAAAGCCAATTTCCTATCTCCCTTGAGGGTACAACGTGACAGGATTTGACTTTAGTGATATAGTTGCCGACGTCGGCAATTAAACCCTCAAAAGGACTACCAGGTTTAAAGGATGCTATTTTACCAATATATTGATGTTCTGTTTTTCTTTCAGAAGTTGAAAAACAAAGATGAGAACATTACTAGAACCACTGTCCAAAAAAGTGTGTGCGTGCTACTTAGGAGGGTGAGATACATCATGAATATATGATAAATGTTACATCAAAGTTATTTTAATGCTATTTCTTTCTTGCGGTTCAGCCGTTATACAACTTCATTCTGTCGAAACTTGAATTGGTCACACATGCCTATTTTAACGAGTTGGATTTCACAAAGACTGACATACTCAGGGTAAGTTTTCATCGTTCGTCCAATCATTTGTAGAGTAACTCTTCTTTTTTTACATTTTCTAACTTTTAGATTTTTTGTATTTTTAGTCTTGTTACGACAATTTAAGTCAGCAAATGCCTTTGATTAAGATTGATGATTCCATCTATCACATGGGTATGTGGAAGCTTAAAATGCTTTATTTGCCCCTTTTTGTTCAAATGCAATTGCTTTTACATCCATTTAGTTTTGTTACATATATACATGTATTTCACTAACATATCCAAACTCAGTAGCTTAAGCTCACAAAATAGGTGTACGCGCTTGCTATCATCATCGTACCTTTATTTTATAAGTCTCTATGCCTTAAATTTTTTTCGTACTCTGAAATACTTTACTTCTTTCCAAGTTTACATTTCCTGGTTATCCTATACTACACTGTTTTTTCCTTAGGGTGGGTGATACATTTGCGTGAACAATACACTATAAGCATACACTTCATAAGCAGGCTAGGAGATATTGAAATTTCAAAACATGTGCATAACGGCCAGTAGAATTGTATTTCTCATTATAACGAAACTTCTAATATATTGCAATGATGGTTATAATAATGAAAGATAAGATATATATATATATATTATATGTTGTACGCTACAATTATAGGACTGAGTTTGCAAGACATTGTCGTCAACTTCAAACAAAAGGTATTAATTCCTTTATTTATGGATACTGTCTACGAAAAGGTTTTTTCAATTTGTTATGTTTATAGAGGTCCTTGTCATGAAGGAAAACACTGTTATGCTAATTACGCCTTGAATTAAGTAATTATGGTCATTTGAAAATACTAGTGGAATCTGGCATCGTAAACACCTGTTGTTATAATTACTGTAATAATTTCTATAAAATGATCACAATGTTTGTATTTCAAAAATAAACGAATGGTTTGAAGGTATGGAATGTTAATTCCATTGGTTGAAATGAACGTACACTGGTATTCAAGTGATTGAAATCCATCCAATCAGCAAAAAGCTTTGTTTCTCATGATAAACATTAATATTGTTTCCTTCACATGTTAACAGTTTTTTCAGTAAAACGTTATTCAAACCAAATTCAAATTTGTTGGCTGTCTTGTTGCCAGATGTAGTTGGTATAAGTGCCCACCAGGACGTAACATCATGAGAATCACAGGCTAGAAATATGTCCGAAGGCATTATGTCTGTTTTACATTTCCAATTACATTTTGGAACATTGTTCTCGAATCAATGAGTTAACAAATTATTATATTATTTTTGGTCTAGATACTTGTCATCTTCAAGCTGTTACTACTTGAAAAAAAGGTGAACGAAACATTGTCATCATTTGCATTACTATCATAGCATCATTATCACTGCAATAATCATGATTGGTAATTGAGCCTTAGAACTAAGGAGGTGTTTACTAGAGAGGCTAGTATATTGAGAAATACATGCTACATTCTAAGAAAGCGGAAACATTGTACAAACTAGTTAGAAGATTCAGCATGATGAAGTGACGATTTTTTACAAACATCTCGCAAAACTGTATCGATTTACACTCTCCAATCCGGTTGCGTATATGTTCTGGTCTCTGAAGATTTATACCATTATTGTATATTTTGTCAGGTCGTATTCTGGGGCAGTCCAGTTAAAAGTGTTTGTAACCTCGTGATTTCAATCATCACATTGTTCCCAGGTAAGATAAACTATTCTGAATAGATTATTTTGGGCACTCAATCAATTTTCTGCTTCTGCATCATTTGGCCACACGATTTACAGCTTTTCATTTGTATGCATCAAGCTCTTGATCAAAAATTATTTTGAACAGCGTTGAAAAAGATTAAAATTAACTTTCAACTAACTAGTTATGCTTTTGCCTAGGTCTTATTCATAAAGGTCTCATCCATGCATGCTGCTCAGAGAGCATTTACGTCAAGAAGGTAACATTGGTTATTGACTGTAGTCTCGCATTATAAAAAGTTACATTGTAAACACGATCAGTTACTATGTGTTACAAACATCTTGTTTTTTAAGGGTACACAAAGTCCACACGATGTTTATGGTTTGCCGTTGAACATTTTTGAAGAGGTTAATTACACAGTTTGTTGTTTCTTGAGATATTTGCTCCGTTTTTTCATACTTTGTTAAAAAAGTCAAACAACTTTACAGTCCTGGTGTTGCTCTCATCCTGTTTTTTATATTCTCACAATTAATGAACACGAATTTGTTTACGCAGGGAGTTTTATTCCATCCGTACATATCTCTGCATAACATGACGTTGCTACGGAAACAGAATCTCCATGGTTTCGCGGTTGGATGCAGCAATGTTTTGTTCAAACAGCAGATCCACTGTCCCTGGGATGTACTGGTTGATGTAAGGCCTGCTTAATGAATTTTGTCCTGAATTCGTGCGAATCATGCTGCGGTCTCTTCATTTAGTTGGAGACATTGACGCTTAAAATACCAGATGAAAACTTAGCAAAGTTGTTGGACCTTTCAACGGAAGATTTGCGATTTTGCGACTACATATGCAATGTGGTGGAGAATTCAGTTGAAACTATGGGTACGGAAGCTTGTTACATGGCTATAAATGTGAAAGAAAGAAAATGTGAAATAGCTTTTTGGGAATGATTCATTCTTTTGCCACTTTATTCTTGCGTGACTTTTTCGTTTCATAATGTTTCGCGTTCATTTTTAGGCTAACATCTAACTCTTTCATTGAAAAAGATTTTCCACAATATAATTTATCTTAAATGACAATTAATTCAAATTTTACATCGGATCCGATGAGGCAACGAGTTGACGTCTCCTAATAAAACTTATGGTATTGAAATTACCTGCCACTCGATCTTATAATGACGTTTTGTTATCCCCTCTTCATCGTAGGGTGGGAAGGCAGCGACGATTGGGTTCGTCTGCAGTTCAAAGCTTACCTCTTGTGTTTGCTATCAACGGTGGAGAGCACTATTTCAGAGGAGTGTAAGCACGGTTTATGTGACTTACAAATTCTTGTAAAGTAAAGTTTCTGCATTTATCAAAAAATCTCCAGTTTTTATTGAGTATATTTAGTTCTTCAACGTTTTTCGTTTCAGTGTCCGAGCTTCATAATTTCAACGGACCGTTCTGCGAGATGTGGTCCTACACTAACAACTACAAGCGATGGTTGGATGGGGAACATCCCGGAATGGAACACTTTCATAAAGGGTGAAGTGATATGTGTTTTAATCTATGAGTTACGTTTATTTTAACCAATCAAAATGAAATGACGTGCGTTTATTTTAACCAACCAAAACGAAATGACGTGCGTTTATTTTAACCAATCAAAATAAAATAACGTGTGTTTATTTTAACCAATCAAAATGAAATGGCGTGCGTTTATTTTAACCAATCAAAACGAAATTACGTGTGTTTATTTTAACAAATCAAAACGAAATGACGTGTGTTTATATTGATGACTATTGAAACTCACAACAACTTTTCATTGTGCTAAAATCAGCAAACCATGTTGCACTTCAAACGGAAAATAATCATTCTTTTGCGTCAATTTGCACTTTATAATTAGCAAAAGTTAAAGTTCTTTTTGTTTTCCTAAATTCTTGATTTTTAGTGGAAGAAGCAACAAGAAATGTCTTTGCTTTCATTGACTCATTGTATTATTTAAGTGTTGTTTTGCGTAAGAGAAAACACGAGGTATTCCTGATATTTCTCATTTCTTCAGACATCCGTTTCAAGGTGACATCACAGTATCTGACTTGCGCTTGCGGTTTAACCAGTAAGTTATACATTTCTACAGACAACCATTAAAGTTCGTAGGAATAATAAATCTTTCAGAAGAACAGTTTCAACTGGATAGTGTAGTGATATGACACTCTTTGGTTTTGTTAGTAATCGCATTATCTGTCCTAATTTGCTCCAAACGTACATTCGTTAATATGTGCTTTGTCAACTTGAGTATAATCGATTTCACGAAATATATAGTATGTCGTTTAGGCAGTCAAATATACACTGGTACTAACCTTCGTAGCACTTCGACTATGCAATTGTAATCTTCTGTTATTCCTATTGTCAACTTGTGAAAGATTGATTTGCTTTCAGTTTGGCCGAGACCTTTGCCAACGAGGAAACTCGAAAGAAGATTGCGCATGCGCTACTGAGAACTCAACATGCGTTTGGTAATTCCTCTTGCTTTTATTGTTATTATTTTTGCAGTTTTTTGTTCGATATCGTATTTTACTATCTTTATAAGTTATTCCATTATATCCCGCCGTATTTAGTATCTTTTTATAGGTGGTGCCGTTATCTCCGCTAAAAACGCGCTGGCATCGGCTCGTGATTGGGTGAACGGATTGATGAGCGAATTAGAGACTGAGATGCGTAACCGACAGTCGGACGGACGCGTAGAGAACACGTACACGATAGATACGCGCAGCGCGTCCATGGTGATGAGTGAGCGCGCGAGGAAAGGCGAACCAGTTACCACAATAGGCGACATGATTGAAAACCCTCAAGAAGAAACGCAAGATGATAAAACTTGAATTTAATCCCAGCGCTAATTCCTAAACGAAGACATCAAGAGTCATGCTTCTGTGATAGAATCCAAGGGTCCCTTTCTGTAAAGCGAGAATCAAAACCATCCAGCTATTCATCGGAAATGTTTTAACTTGTTATTTTATACTTAAAATCTTGTTGCTATATAAATAAGATATAAATAAATGTATTTTAACATATCCCGAAAAAAGAACTGTTTCAATTCACCTGTTTTAAAGACCCAAATTTAACTTAAGCTACGTTGTGTAGGCAGTCCACATATTATTCAGTTAAAAGTTGCGCCGTTACCACCCCCTCCAAAGTTGTCTAAAATACAATTTCAAAAATCGGTCTAGGGGTGTTCGATTACAAAAAGAGAGACAAACACTTACAAATATGTATGTATGTGGTCTGAAGAACTATCTAGGTCGAATTATCTGCATGTTTTGCATTTGCAGTATAATTCATGAGCATTGATTGCCCTTTTAAAGCTTCTTTTTGTTGGTTCTTCTTTGATATGTTTTGGGAGATGATTCCAGAGCAAAACACTTCTGTATAAGCACGAGTCTACTCCCACTGAGGAAGGTATTGCTAACATTTGTCCTCCTCATAGATTTAAATTGCAAATTTTAAATGAGAAGAACTCGTTCATGACCGCAGGATAAAAGTTGTATATAGACTTAAACACTTCCGAAGCTAAACATCGCAGATTTTTCTTGTGCAACTCGCATTCTTCCTGCTTTCTCTAGCATATCTTCATAACTCAATGATAAATTATTAACCACAGCCCACAACGTCCTATGATGCGAGGTGTTTATTAACGAATCGATACAGGCGAATTACGAACAGAATCTATAGTTTAATCAGATTTACAAGGCGATATTATTGCCGACACACTTGAGTTAATTCTGGATTTATCAGAAACTGTCATTTCCAATCAAAAATAAAACCATTTTTCTCATTGCCGTGAGTTCAGATTTTAAAAACTCATTTTCCTCTATTAATATGCAAAACTACTCTGGCAGAGTTTGAAATTCTGCATTTCCCTGTTCAACTGATCCACATGAATTTGTAAAGAATTAACGTCTTCAGAGGAATCTTCTGCGGTAGGCGTGTCGATGGTTACATTAGCGCTATTCTCAATAACAAGATTAGTTTTGTACGATTCTTTTCCATCTCTAACTGTACATTTCAAAACTCCTTCGGTGACTAAATAATGAATAAAATCACTTACTTTATCCTTTTGAAGTTCGCTGCTAAAACGTTTTGAAGCTTCGTAAAAAATACTTCAGGCCTTTTTTAACGTTTATGTAAAATGTCGATGGAATCCGTAATAACTTTGATGTTTTCTTTCGATATTGCACTTTTAATCTCGGAAAAACTGTCTAGAAATGTAGCGAATTGTTGTAAATATTCACAATTTCTTTAAATAATAGCTACTTCCATCAGAAAACTGGAAGTAGATGTGAAAGCACTGACCAAAACCAAAGGATACACACCTTTTATATCCATCATTTTAGCTGCATGCCATATTATACAAAACTATACCAAACACTGGTACTAACTTTCGTAGCACTTCGACTATGCAATTGTAATCTTCTGTTATTCCTATTGTCAACTAATTTTCAGCTAAAATAAGGTGTATATTTTACAGAATTAAATTTTCCGGCCCACTTTAGAACCAAATCTTCTCATATTATGATGTGGCGAATGAAATCAGTGTTTTGGATTGTTTAATAAGAATGATTGATAAAAAATATGGTGTTTATTATGCCAGGAAGAGGTAACTTGTACCTCATGGGTTTGTTTACACCAAAAACAAGAATTTGAAAAACAAAAACACGTTTTTGGAATGTTGTGAAAAGAGGTCAGGGTTAGGATGCAAAGCAAAGGTGACTCTTGACTCGGAGAACACCACCTAATCCTGAACAAATCGTGGCAATAATAAACCGGACTCGCATGAGGATTACCTACGAGTGAAGTCGTTCAAACTCACCTGCCCAATCTCGAAACAATGAGAAGAATCCGTCGTAAATTACAGATTCATGAAGAATATTCACCTCTACCTTTTTGAAACCAAGGACGAACAGCGATCTGGAAGGTTGGCATAACGGCTTCAACGGCAGTCTTTGCCACGACACAGATATTTGGAAGTTTATTGATGCGTTCAAAAGTGATTCCTCTTTAAACCATCACACAATGATCCAAGCTTTAATTGGAGCCCCTGTACCTAAACAACGATCTATGTACAGGTGGATAAATAAGTGACTTGTAAATCTGGTACAGAACTTTCAAAACAAAAATGTTATAGACTTCTTAAAAGGAGTGCGTTAAAGTTTAAACTAATGGCTACTAGCATCCACCTCTTTTGATCATTACGTGTTGTGTCATAATCTTTTTCATTTTTTTGTTGCTTAACCCTAAGAAACCTTAATGTAGTAATTTTCTTGGATCTTGTTTTAATTTTTGTCTGGAATATATGGCTAACTTGTCAGGGAATTGTCCAGTCGGGGAAAAGTCCAATCGGTGAATTGTCCTCGGAAATCATCCATCGGGGAAACATTTCAATGTAGACCTCATTTCCTTTTGCAATGTATAATCAACAGCGTATTGGTAAATGGACTGAAAGCTGTATTATACTTTTCCCTAATAAGGGCGATCCCGGAGGGGCCTAAAATTATAAAGGAATGACGCTAACTGCCATAGCCGCAAAGATATATAACTCGATGATCTCGAAACGAATCCAATCAGCTATTGAAAGAATTATTTGTAGAAACCAAAGCGGTTTCCGAAACATCGCTGAAATACTCACCGTGAGACGAATTAATGAAGGCATGAAAACCACAAACTTCAAGGCAGCCCTACTATTCGTAGACTTTTCAAAGCCCCTCAAATCTGTACATCGTGAGAAAATAGAAGAAATGCTATACGCATACGGTATGCCTAAGGAAACAATCCAGGAAATCATGGGCTATATAAGAACTCACGAGCTGTTTTTGCTCCCCCAATGGATATACAGCTTACTTTGAAGTAATAGCTGACGAACTACAAGGTGATACGTTAGCACCTTATCTCTTCACAATCTGTCTCAACTATGTCCTTTGCTTGCCCATCAATTTAAACAACAATCACTATCACAGACGTAGACTATGCCGTTGATATCGCGTTGTTAGCGAATCAAATCAATGACGCTGAAAGGTTACTACACCAATAATAGCTTAGTTGGTAGAGCGCTTGCGATTTTGGATTTCTGAGATTGCGAGTTCAAATCTTCCCGGCCTTTCCGACTCAGCAAATGAGTAGCATTTCGATGCGGCAAAGTACGGATGTTGGTGGTAGGAGTGGCGCCCGCTTCAATAGTTTCGCCCAACATCTTACGCTAACGAAAAGGGGATAGACACCCTCGTTTACGCCCATTACCAACATTCGGCCACTTTACTATACTTCTTTAATATTTAATATCCATTAAATTGGATGCAGAGTTGACGATCAAGATACGTTACGGGCTCCACATGGATGTTGTGCGTCCTGTTACTCTGGCATGATGTAGTGGTTAAAAAAAAACCCGGATAAAATCGCCTTGGCGGTTCCGGTCATATGGCGCAAAACATCTATTCATTGTTCAGACAGTTATTTTTGTATATCTAACATTATAAAGTTTGTGGTATCCTTACTTCTTGGACCACAGCTGGGTTACACTAAATGCATGTGCTTTTTGTGCCTACGGAACAGTCGAGATGATGAAAATCATTGCGCAAAAAGAAATGGAGAGCAAAACGAAATGACTTTACAGTTGGTTGTAAATCAATGTAAAATATGTACCTTTGGTTTAACTTCAAAAAGGATTAATGAAGAACATTGTGAAAGCAATGACCAAAGATGTAGAAGGTTGAAACATTTCAAAAGGCAAAATTACAAGCGGGAATATTTATTGGTCCTGAAATTCGAGAAGTTATAATGGAAAGCGAGTTCCAGAGAACAGAACAAAAGAAGAGAACAAACTCAATCCCCTGGAATTACCTGTCTAATCAGATCATACCGATATGTGAAACTGGAAAGATACCATTGGGTAGGTGCCAGAATGCTACTTGAAGATGCACTTTTTTCACTCATATCTCGCCTTTTTGCCACGAAATTTAAGTCAGTGACGGACGGATGGTGAAATATCTTCGAGTCATCTATCTAACTTCGTCAGTAGCGTGTATGAATATTGTTTTTGTTGGCCAGTGTAATGAGACCCGCGTGCAAAAGTCACTTATTACTTTTAAGACAAAGAATAACTGTCTATATTCATGAGTTTTTTATATAAATATATAGATGTGTCTATCTATGCGTTGGGGTGTATACTATTTATCACTTCTTAAATAGAGGATTATGTTAGTCCCCTGTGTCCCTGTAATAGTCACAGATTGAGATTTCACAATCAGCCAATATTTTAAAAACATATTTTATTATCAAAAAGGTTTGTAGCTAACTATTCCTTATACCCCTACAAAGAAACATACATATCCCAACTCATTTCAGGTAAATACCTCATTAATAATAGCTTAAATGTTGGGCAAATCAAAACTGTTTATCTCCAAAAAAATAGCCAGTTTTACAAATTACTTCTTAAACATTAAATCGATACTTATAAATGGAATCATAAAGAATTCTTACCATAAAAACCTTGAAACCTTAAAAAAACCAACATTTAAAATCACATGGATTTTAGCTGCCACTTTTTTAGCCATGTTCATATTTTAAACAGAAAAAATACAGCATGATGGTAACATGCTCTGATCATGATAATCTCAGTGCCCTGCTCAAAACCCACAATCACTATGAAATTGCCAAAAGAATCTAACATGGACCTTCAAAATATAATGTTTCTATTGGGAACCCAAAGTAACTTTAAAAACTGTTAAATTTGAAAGTATATGGAACGTGTGGTAACATCAGTATAATGACGGATTCTAGTTAGCGCACTGATCATTCTATTCAACATTTTGGAGAATTGATGTATATGGCTTTTCCCCAAGGGAGATTTTCTACTTAAAACAACAAAATATTTAATGATTTAATGATAATCAAAAAATGATTTTCAATTCATCTCGAATCCATGCATGGTTAAGTAATACAAAAGTTGTTTTAACGACAGTTTCCTAGGTGTTTGTTTTTGAATGAATTAGTGTGTCTATTTAAGTTCAGTATAATTAACTTCGAATGCGCGTTTAGTTGTATAGTTTCTTAATTTATAATTATAGCAGTTTGACCAATTACAAAGGCTTTTAATTTTCCAATTTCACCTGAAAACTTTTCTTTTAATTGAAGATTCATCATTCTGCGTTCCGTTGAATATTTCCAAAATTGTTATTACAGAAGGTTCACTTCTTTTTTAAAAAGTTACAAAAATCAGACATTGAAGATGCAGAAGTTAAATTCATTCAATTTGTTTATGTTAATTACATTACATGACTCAAAATGGAGTATAAAGTTTTAAGGGCGCCATATGATTAACAAATGTTTCAAAGAGTTTTTCTATAAACTTTCGCAATAAAATTCTCTGTACCATTCATTTAATTTCAAATTACGTTTGGCGTTTTCGAACAACTTTATTTCATGATGCTTTACTGCTGAAAAGGCCTTTAAGAATCCTTCTCCAAGCTCCTTCCTGAAAAGTTTACTTGATTGCAGAGTAGTTAACGCCTCATCTAGTGATGTAGGGATTGTAGAGTAACCTTCCAAATGGAAACTGCTCCCATCTCCTTGAAATGGGAGAGCCTCCAGCTTCATTTTCTTTTGAATACCATCCAATACGGCTATGATATTAGCTGCAACCACTAAATATGGGTTGGCAGCTGCTCCAGGAATTCGGTTTTCAACGTATGTTTCACTTTTGTTGTAACTTTTTACGCGATAAGCAGTAGTTCGGTTATCCATTCCCCATGTGTTGTTCACAGGCATGTAAGCGTGCTCTCTAACACTCTCATAGCAGTTAGCTGTGGACAAAAATAAAGCCGTCATAGCCCTGGTGTGATACATCAACCCCGCTAAACAATGCTCGGCCAATTCAGAAAGTTTGTTTTCTCTTTTCAAATCGCTAAATAAATTTTGTTTTTTGTCGTTCCAAAGAGAGAAATTAAAATGCCCACAAGAAGAGCAATCATTTGCGTATAGTCGCGTCATGAAAGTCGAACAGAAACCGTTCTTCTCAGATATTTCTTTGACCGTTTGCTTGAAGCGAAAGCCTTGATCTGCAACATCTATATTCCAACTCGGACTAATCGTAATTTCGTTTTGCGTAGGTCCGAATTCGCACCGAAATGTCTCCGGAGTAATTCCCATTTCATCAACGTACCTCATAATCTCTAAAACGTAATCTTCCGGTTTTCTTGCAAATTGAGTTGAGTTAAGATTAAACGTTTCGTCAACAGGTTTCTGAGTATCTTTCGTAAGAGTGTAAAACTCGTATTCAAAAGCACCGTACATATGCAAACCTAATTCGTTCAGTCTGCTTATCTGCCGCTCGCATAAACTCCTAGTGGAGCAATCTAAGTTGCTCCAGTTGGAAATTACACTGGCAACGTTAAGTTTCCATGGCAGCTTCTGCAAAGTGGAACATACAGGATACAGAAAGCCGTTAGGGGATTCATCTTCTTTATCAAGACCAGTTCCACTGGTAACCGATCCGTCACAACCCAACGTTAAGCATCCAGCATAAGTAGCCATTCCAGACACCAAGTGCTTTTTGAAGTAATCAACATCCACAAGTAAACCTCGACTTATACCGTTGATGTCCGGACATTCCAAACGAATCGCCTCCACTTCTTTTAACATGTTATCGTCGAAAGACATTTTTTACAATCTCTTTTAGTAACCGCAATGCTGTACATGTAAAGACTATATTGAAATCTGAGGTGAATCCATTTGTTATCTGACATCCATATCCCTCGCGGAGAATATTTTGCGCATGCACGTAAGTACACACAGCTATTTCAATACAACAAAAACAACAACAGTGTCGTTAACTATAATAAAGCTTTTCCCCGTGACCAATGATTATACATAATTGAAAACGCTTTTATATTAGAACAAAGCAATCATTTTCTGTTTTTCATCTCTGCGGTAGAGATATGGGATTTAAAATTTAATACGACTAATGCATTTGATTGAACCATGGTGTACCTTTACACTGGGCAACCTATCGTGCGCAACTTCAGTAAAACTGGAGGCGAAGTAAATTTTGTATCAATACAACTAAATTTTTGCATTGTCGGGGGGAAGAGGGATTACATATTATTGTACTTTTATTAATACCTTAAAAGGTTTGTTAAAAGGTTTTTAGCCGATGGACCTTTAATCGATAATTTACAGTATAGAACAATCCAACCAAATATTTCAAAAATGTAGTTAAGGGTTCATATGGATAAAATATTCTCCGTTAAAAGAGGAATTATTCCTAAAGCTTTTGATGCAAGATCTCGCTATCAGTATCAAACGTATATAAGTATATATTACGTTCACATGAACAAAATCATTGGAGATTCCATGTCTACCGATATCTCGCTATGAAGCAACCGAGATCTCGCCTGATAAGCGTGATTATTTTGCTGTGTCAGCACAAATTTAAAAACATAAGTTTAAAAATGGCTAATAACGTAGGTAAATCACAAGAAAAATGTGAACAAATCGTTGAAAAGAAATAGTCAAAATTCCCAAACCTATTATGTTTTGCAGACGAACCTATAATTAATTTTTTTTCTCATCAAAACTTAAACACTTTTAATTCAATGAATAATGTGGTAAGAAATGATAAATCTGTAGTATTCTTTTATAAAGTCGTATTTAGCTTATTCTAATGTTGCTTAGGCAAACGTACAGCCGACAAAACTAAAGCAAATTTTCAGTACGCAGAAACTTGCATAACGCTTGATTTTAAATATGGAATCTTATCGGACAAAGCAATGTTGGACAAAAGTGGCAAAATTTTTCGTTTGTATGTCCAAAACAAAAATTGGAATAAAAATGAAATTCTCTCTTCTGTATAACAGGTTTTTCACTTTATCTATTACAATAGAGCTTTACCATTTTATACTCGCACCCACGCTCGCCGTCTCTTGCCGACTTTCACCCACACTCTCACACATTCTCACCTTTTAGAATTTTTTCTAATCGGTAGAAAATCGAGGTTAATTAGTGGACCCTAATTGCCCACCACGGTTGGGCGACGAAGAAAATTTTTCACTTTAGATTGCTTACAATCGGTCTAAATAGCACTGTTTTGACCGTAAGCACCCACTTATTTTTGTCTCAAAAACCGAGTTTTGTACAGTAGTCCCGATTATGTGAGTACTTATCCGAATTCTCCAATTATGGAAGCAAATCCCCAACCCAAAACTTGGACCTGACCTAAAAAATTGTTAAAGAGTTACCCAGTTATTACACCCTCGCAGAATTTCTCTATAGTAGATATTGTTGAATAAAAAAAACTCTTAAGATTTTTGAGGAATAACGATATGTTCAAATAAATAAAACAAAATAGAACGGAACTACTTTTTGACTTCAATTTGCTATATTTATTTCAATAAAGGTGGCAAGGAAGAGTTCAAGACTTAGGTGCAAAAAATTGTTTTTATGGAAATAGGTTACGTAATGTATATCCAATTTGGAAAGGGAACGAATGCAAATATATTTTAACTTTCAACCATTTCGAGCCACTCTCACCCACAGCTCATATTGATTTTATTCCATGTATCGCGTCAAGGGTCTGTTAAAAGTATGTTCCCCCACACCTTTTGTTAGAAATATACATTTTTTAGTCAAGAACATGCATTTTAGAAAATATTAATAAAGAAATATTCATTCCTAATGAAGAAAAGAATTTGGATGGTAAGAAAAGAAATCAATAGCTTATGGTTCAGCTTCATCCTTCTTCACGTTTCTTAAAAGTTCAATAAAACTGTAGTGCTGCATTTTGAACTTAAAGACCATGACGGATATAGTACTTTTAGTTCTAAACTTCTCTGTTCCAAATGTATTTTCGCTTTCAACTATCCCTGTTGATTCTGAATCACTTTGTGACAAGTCTACAGAACGAGTGAAAAACAACCTAGATAAATGTAACTTTAATAATTAGTTCATAGAAACATTCACCGTAGATCATCTACTATCAAAAATCTCTAATTCATGGGATTGGACTGCCATGTTTTAAGAGGTATCTCAATGAATCCTATCTCATAATGAAAATGGTGTCCATTTTCATGGACATATTGTAAACACCAAAGAATAAAAAATCCTTCACGTTTATTCACTTAATTGAAATGAAATTAATTGCCAAAGCTCTCCTTCTTGGTTATTGCAAAGTATGAGTCTTCTTTTATTGATAGGAAGCAATTAGATGCGAATAGTTACGGCACGTGGCTGGTCCCTGGCATCTGTTTTCACATATTAAATCTTCCAGAACTTGCTAATAGAGAACACGCATTTGGCATCTCTTACAGCCTATTTGAGCGTGAGTCAAAAGCTAGCCTGTCGCCAATAAATACAAACCAGTCTCTTGATTTTTGCTGTGAGGAACAACTAAAAAGATTTAGTACCGCAGAATTCCTGATCAACGTTTTCAATCGAGAATCTCCACCGAAAGGAATCTGAACACATATTCTCTCAATAAAGGAATTTTCACTTGGAAGTATAAGTGCAGACGATGACGGGGCATACTTAAAGTCAAGAATAAGTAATAAGCCTTACTACCATGAAAAAGACCAGATCCCTGCTGTGCATCAAGTAAATAATGATGACTATTATTACAACAAGCGCGAGTCACACAATTCGTACTCGAAAGGTCATGTTTCTGATAATGCTGTATTGCTACATATAACATGTGAAATTGCGAAGAGCTTTTCTCTAACAAGAACGATTATAGAGATCTCCAATTCTATCAATAATATTCCTTCCCAATATGTCGCTGGGCTTTATAAAGCTGAAGAAATCAATGAAAGTGCTGATCCATGCCCCATGGAAATGCATTAGAAACTGACAAGGACGTGATGGAAAAGACCAAATAAAGTCTAAGCAAAGGTGCTGCACATAAAAAGATAATCAAATAAATATTAACTCTGGTGGCGTTTTTTTTTCAAGTTCACGAAGCAACAAACTCAGAGATACATGACAAGTAAATCGACAATCGGAAAATTTTTAAAAAGAGAAGAAAGAATACGAAAATAACGGTCACCTAGGAGAGTTAGCATCAATTGTCAAATTTCAGTGCAGAGAGTTGGTGAGAAATGATGGATGAATTCGACAGTTTTTACGTCTTCTTTGGTAAAACCATTCAATTAAACGATGTCGCAAAATTTTGCCGCGATATAAATACTTGGTATTGACACAACTTTTAATCTGTGCAAATACTGTCTCACTGATTCTTGTTACGGGAACTTAAGGTTTGAGACAAATGAGGGAAAGCATCCAATATTTATGGCCATGTATAATTCATGTTGAAAAGGATGGATTTTTATCCAATCGCTTTGTCAGTGAAATGTGCTCCTTCTAACCAAAAAAGAAAATCCTTAAAACCATTGGGACTGATTTAGACGGAGCAATTGACAACGGTGTTTCATCTCAAATACAGGAATTAAACTCCGTATTGTGCGTTCTTCCCTTAAAAAAAGGAGACAAAAAGAAATTATTAACTTAATTCCCAAAAGGTGCTGGAAAGGAATTTTAGCTGATATCTATGGATATCATTATGGTGCAATTAAGGAGTATTGCCTTGCGGATTTAAAGGACCGAGAAGAATTCCAGGTTCGCATAGAGTCCCTAAAAAACCTTTGGGACTTCGTCTTGGTTTTTATTATTCGAAATCGATTTTGAAAAATGGTATGGCATGGATCCAAAAAGTAGAATTAAGCATGTGGAGCAATTAAGGAAATATTGTTCAATGTTGGAAGATCATTTCCAAAAACAAAAAGCACACGAAAGAAAAAGGGTGAGAGAAAATGAAGCAAAAATTCTTGTCAATCGATTGGGGAAGTACAAATTAATGATCGAAACGCAGTACGCAAACCAGTTTATGAATTGCATCTTAGATCACTGCTTCCATGGAATGTTAAGTGTTGATAGGGTAATTACGGTGTCAATCTAAATCCTGTCAATGAAGCCAATGCTTATCTGCAGATAAAATCGTTTGGAACATCAACATTCATGGTAAATAGAGAATCTCATTCCAAATATGGCTCAAAATACGTTCATTTTCAACATTAGTGTTCGAAGGAATATGCCCGCAGAAAACCTGAACTGTCATAAAAGATTTTTCCTTTCAATGAGTCGGTACAAAGACTCTTCAGGCACTCCAATGACAAACAATCTAACCTGAAAACGTACGGACTAAACAATGACTCGATATTAAATGAATTTAGCAGTTTGTATGACAGTTCCTACTATAAGTTAGTACATTATTTTGCTTATGGTGTTAGTTAGTTCCTTTAGTGTGTCATATATGGGCTCTTACAGGGAGCTATTGTCCTTTTTAATAATCAGATTAGGATGGTTTCCAGAGAAGCTTTTTTTTTAAAATGTTGTTTTGTTAGGGTATTATAGTGAGTGAATTGTAATTATTCTATATAGAGCGTGACTAAATGATCTGCGCAGGTCATCGGAAAGAGAAGGGAAAGAGAAGCCGAAGAAGACAGATGAGCAATTACATCGACACGCTGCTGAACGACACCGGGATGGAAGATGCTGTGGAACTGAAAAAATCGATAGAAGACTGAGGAGAATGGCAGAAACGTGTTCAAAGCAGTGATGCATCCTGGACGACGACCAAATTGAATTGATATTTTAATGATGACGATAATTGATAAATAAGCTTTTGGAAAAACAAACAATTACAAAATAACACATTTTAATAGATGATACATATTATTTTACATCCATTGATATCAGCTAAAATTTTACAACACCTTTTTAGGAAGTAAGTTGTAATAAATTTCTTTTTGTCTCCTTTTTATGAATAATGAACGCACAATACGAAGTTTAATTCCTGTATTTGAGATGAAACACCGTCGTTAATTGCTTTGTATTAATCTGTCCCAATGGTATTTCTTCGTGTTAATTTCTTTGAATTTTTGGTTTTATGTGTATACACGCCTTTTGTTTACACGCCTTTTGTTTTTATGTGTATACACGCCTTTTGTTTACACGCCTTTTGTTTTTATGTGTTACACGCCTTTTGTTTACACGCCTTTTGTTTTTATGTGCATACACGCTTTTTGTTTACACGCCTGTTGTTTTTATGTGCATACACGCCTTTTGTTTACACGCCTTTTGTTTTTATGTGTATTCACGCCTTTTGTTTACACGCCTTTTGTTTTTATGTGCATACCGTAAATCTTCTATTAAACGCCCCCTTCTTTTAAACGCCTCCCTCCAATAAACGCACCCTATAAAGTTCAAAATTCTAATTAAACGCCTGCCTCTAATAAATGTCCCCTTTTTTAGGAGGGGCGTTTATTAGAAAATTCTTATATTATGATGTTTGGTGTTTCTTTTGGGTAAAAATAATTATTTATAAAATCAAAACTCTACATAAAAAACAAATCTACATAAAATGTGGGAACTTTCTATAAATATTTTTTTAGTTTGGTGATGAATCTTCAATGTTTTGTATTTTTGTTTTCGTTTCTGTAGTTATTCATCTAGCACTGACGCAAGTTTTTTAACCTTGGAATAACACTCAAATTTCGCTGGAATGACTAAACCAAGCTCTCTTTTCCGTTTTCCAATCACTGTTATTTTTATGAAATTTATCGAGTCAGCATTCAGGAAATGTGTTAATTTATATTTGCATTAAAATATTTTATTCACAAGATGAAAAAGATAGTTGAAGAAAACAGATTAGTAAAAGGTTAATAGTCACACACACACACACACACACACAACTTTTTGCCAAGTAATATTTTTTTTGCAAAGCCAATTTCATACTGAAGGGGCAGGGAATATGAAGGACATATCATTTTCATTTTAAAAATGCATCCAATATCTAGCTCGTAAGAGGATAATCGGAGGAAGACTTTCAGCTCCGTCAACTGTCAATAAAATACACACCAAGATTATCAAAAAGTTTTTATCTCTAACTAACTTGAATGCTATAAGACAGAGTAAATACTATAGCACCATTTGTGATGAATATACAAATGTTTCTAATAAAGAGCAATTTACATTCTGTATACATTATACGTTGGATTGGAGAAAACCTTAAAGCCATAGAAGACTTTTTGGATTATTAAGAGCTGCCAAACATCAAAATCGATACAATCGTAATTGCAAGGATTCGCTGATTCGTTTCAAACTTCCGCTCCAAAATCTGCGAGGATAAACATATATTGGGGCGAGCAATACGATGGGGGAAAACAGTGGAATAGCACAACAAATTTCGAGAGAACAGCCAAAAGCTCTGTCTACCCATTGCCACGGCCATTCACTGAGTCTGTCGATAAAGGATGCAAATAAACAATGCATAATTTTAAATCAGGTTATCGGAACTCTAGGAGAGATTACAGTCCTTAATAAATTCTCTAAAAATTTACATACCATTTCAATACTTGATTTGCTTTAAATCTTTCATAGGTTCCACAAAACTACAAGCAGTTGAAAAACGTTTAGGACGAATCTTTTGAAGAAAGTCCCGAAGCAGAATTGAAGTCCAGAATAAACGGATGCAAATCTCAAATGAGTTCCTTTAGATTATTTTATGAACTTAACACTAGAAAGACCGGAATTACCTAGAACGACCAAGGTGGCTTTTTTGACGCATGGTATAATTTTTCCGATTTATTGCATCCAACGAAGCTGATAACCAACAATAATGTTTGCAAATGAGATCAGAATTATTTTTGAAACAAGCTTTAATGTCAACACGATGATCTGCAAATGATAACAGAAATCATAGTTTAATTATGTCACATTTACTTGGCACCTTCGACTTGCTGTCTTTACAGAATACTTCCTTGCCATCTGATCAACAACATCCACTCCTATAAAACAAAACTGTTACGACTGGGTGAAGTGTGCTCAGACTTTGCTTTTTTGCATTGATAATGGTAACAACTCAAAGTTACACTTGTTGACGAGGTGGTAGTTTTGAAAAGTGTTGTTTCGTGCACCTGTTGCTTCTCCTTCGCTGCCTGTGGATGTTCCTTACGATTTTGGCAAATTGTGCCAACTAGGCTGCATTTTTCTTTCGCTAAGCGTACAACCATATCCAGAGACGTAAAAAAGTTATCACAGGTAAAATTGTAGCCGTGCTTGAATAGGGGTTCCATTAGTTTCATTATAACATTAGTGGACCCATTTATAGAAGGGCCTTTGGTCTCATCTTTGCCAAAATATTGGATGCCGTTGTACAAATACTTGCTATCAACATCAACCGCCATCCAAAATTTTTGTCCAAATTTATCTAGCCATGTACTGAATGAACTAGCATATTGCTTTACATAGAAGGAACTGTTCGTCAACTGTCACGTAAACATTAGGCACATAAGATTTTTGGCTGTTCCATAAACAGGAGGCAAGGCAAAAATTTTAACTGATCTTCAACCAGTCGACGCCTTCTTTCACTCTATGTCAAATCGTAGAACGAGAACTGTTAATTGCATCGCACACACATAACCAAGACATAAGTTGCTTCCATTTTGTTTGTGCTTGGTACGTCATTACAGAACAATGCTGAATTAACCCAATGTTACGCATTGCAGTACAAAAAATGCTACGCGTTAAAAAGCCACTTTGTCCTTCTAGATAGTTTCATGTGTAACTTTTTAATTTGTAATAGACGGGTAACAAAAATCACACCAAAGGTTGACTTTAAGAAGAAAAAAATTGTCAGGAAATTTCAGCCGAAAAACACAACCGTTGGCTAAAAGTCAACTGTTCAAAATTGAAATGAAAAAACGCCACTTGGTCGTTCTAGTGTTAACCTGAGCTTCACGATCTACTCAATCGATAACCTCTCAGAGACCCTTCAAGCCGAAAACATGTCAGCATTAAGATGCTAAAGAGAAAGAGGAATCATGCCGATGCCGATGCTTTTTACGATTCCACAAAAGCTGAACGATTCGAATTCATTGAGCATCCGACACTTCCGAGAAAACGTAGAATCCCAAACTACAAGACCTTGGAGCAATACCTCAATGTGGATGGTTTGCCCAAAGGAGGGGAAGCTCATCATCCTTCTAATCCAAAGGAACATTATCGTCAAATATATTTTGAAAAACTTCCATCACTATTGTCATCGAGTATAGGTTCGACCAGAAAGGTTTTAAGGCGTACTTGACGGTGGAATCACTCCGCTTAAAACCACTTGAGGAAGCCTGTATTAAGAATGAGTTTTTGAATGAGCACTATGCTGATAAGATCATCTCAGATCTTTTAGAGTCTGAATTGGAAATATAGAAAACAATCTTCAATGACTCAATCTCGCTCGCATCGTTATCAGATAGGAAGAGAAAGCAACTACCAAACTTCTAGCAAATCTGCGAGCTTCTGATTGACAGCCCAGCCACATCGTGCACAGCTGAACGGTCTTTTTCGACAGCACGACGATTGAAATCTTGGCTCTGAGCGTCTATGAACAACAAACGATTTAATGCACTTACAAATTTGAACTAATGATGAAGAACGTATTTGTCAATTCGGACGATTCACCAAAAAAGATTTTTAGTAGACTTTTAGTGTACAGTTACTTTTCAAATGTATAAGCTGTCCTGCGTTGAAATGTTACAAATAATACAGGAAATACATTGTGTCATTTCATGCTGGAAACTGCGTTGTAGCCAATCTAGAGGGGGGCGGGGGGGGGGGGGGGGGGTGGTGGGTAAAATTTCAAAATTTTCTCTGGCGCGTCGGACCTACTCATGATGGGTCCTCATACGTCATTAACTTCATGGCCCCCCCCATATCGAGACCCATGCCGACGGCCCTGTTATGTTTTCTCCCACCGTGAGCACATGACAAGTCAATCAATAAATCTTTCAACGTGGTATTAAACTTTTTCAATGGCCCCTGCTTCTCGCAGATGAAAAAGATCGCGAACATCTAGTGTACAGGTTGGTATTATTCTCCTTTTCCCATACCATTCAAAATTGCGTGAAAAAATGTTCGCGACAATGTCTTTGAAAAAAGCATGTAGTACAGCCAACGAATTAAAACGCTTTTGGGTCATTGTTTCTCGAAGCCATGTTTTCAATCTGCGTGCAAGAGAAAAAAATCGTCCAGGTGTTGTACTTGTAGCTACACAAACAAGAACTACTTTAACCCTAGAAATACCGGATATATTATCTTCAAGAACTACCAAAGGTGCATTCAAAAGCACTTAATATTGCTTGAAAACAATTTGCTGGACACTTTGCTGTTGAAATAATTCTAATTTAATTGTATCTGAAATCAGTTGAAAAGAAAGGAATTCAATTATGTGATGAAACGATATTTAATTAACACTTTAGTGAGATCTACTCTGTGATATCTGATTGAAAGAAGTTATTGAAAGGAAGTTTGAAAGCTGTAGTTTTAACTATAGGTCGCATACAGGGAAATAATTACTGAACAATAGATGTTTGCAATTGCAAGTGCCACCAGAGAGCAGCATTGTGCTCAGCTACAAAGCAAAGAAAAACAAGGTAGTGTTCTTGCTTTCCTCTGAACATAAAACAGTAGAAGTTCATGAGGGAAAGGAGAGAAAGCCAGAAGCAATTTTGGACTATACCAACAACAAAGGCGAAGTTGACACTGCAGATGAAATGCTTCCTATTCTACTAAAGCTCTATCTAGAAGATGGCCTTTGGCAGCACTTTTCAATCTGCAGTATATTGTGTCACTGAATACGTACGTTATATGTAAGGACATTTCCTTGCCAAAACCGACGTCAATCTTTAATCAAGCTGGGAGAAAAGCTCTGCGCATCAGAACGGAGTCGCCGACATGAAATGTGCTATTTGCTTCGATTAAAACGAGTTGATGGAGGTGACGAAGATTTACCATCAAATAAAAGAACTAATTGCAGGATTTGCAATTCTACAATTCGCACAAGTGTGGAATTGCTCTCGCTATGTTTGTGGTATATGCTCAACACCAATGTGCAAAGAATGCATCAATTTAGAATAAAAGTATCTTTTTGGGAGCTTTTATGCAAGGAAGTAGCCGTGGGGATCAATTGACCCCTATGGTAGTTGACGTAAAACTGGACAAAAAGTCACAATTTTTTCATCGAATTTTTGCGTTACTCAATTGGAGTGTGTAATAACCAAAATAAGAAGAAGACAAAAAATATCAACCTGCTATGTCAAGTATGTTTTGTTTATTTGAGAAAATACAAAACAAAAAGGGTCAATTGACCCCTTCGGGAGTTCTAGGGTTAAAGAAAGAAATTGTTGCGGGAAGAAAAAGTTGCGGGAAGAAAATGTTGCGAGCAAATTTTTGCAACTTTTGCGACTTTTTCTTCCCGTAACTTTTAATTATTTCCAGTGTTTGCAACAATTTCTTCCCGCAACTTTTTCTTTTTTTCTTGTTATTTTATAAAAGCATCCGAACAAAAATAAACCCGAGTTTGGTTGGTCCAATTGTCGTTTTTTGCAAAGATTTATCAGAACAAGCAATGTCCAAACGCTAAGTCGCATGGAACGACAAGAAAAATTATCGTAAGTTCAACTTCACTCGCAACATTTTATGTACGCGACTTTTTATGAATGTCCTGTCTCGCAACATTTAATGTACGCGACTTTTTCTTTCAAAGTTGCGAAAATAAAATCGCAACTTTCGCAACTTTTTCTTCCCGCAACAATTTCTTTCTTTAAAGTAGCTTCATTAACTTTAGATTTTTCGAAAACGTTTTGTTCTTCTTTGCTGGATTTGACGATTTTACCTTTTATCTCCTCAAAGTGAGCAACCTTTTCGTCTTTAAAAACGAAGCGCAGAACTTAGATTTCCGCAGGTAATGCTGACGTGTGGAGGTCGCCTTTGCATTTTTCAAGAGCGTCCATTTCTGTCTGGTAGAGATCAGAGTTGATAGACGTTATAAGAAACTGCTCTAATGTCGGAGAAGAATTGGTAGCTTGGTTGCTCAAATCGATCTTTAATTGCCATGATTATGGTGTCGATAGCATTAAAGGGAATAATTCGGTAGTGATCGGCTGCTGTTTCTCGATGGAAAGCCTCGGTATTTCGAGCTGGTTTCTTCGTGACCTTGAAAATGTTGTATGATTTATTTCGGTCGACGGCACTTTCTAGCCAATGCTGGTTCTTCCACATCAAATTTTGCTGCTTTTTTCTTTACCGATTCAAAAAACAAGTCGAAGGCTTGACTTGTTCTCATCCCCTGCAATGACTGGACTGTGAGGCTTGCTAGCCTTTGTCTATTCAATGCACTCATTCTTTCTTTCTGTAATGTTTTCAACAAGTTGTCACTTAGGCTCTAAAGTCTATGAATTAGTAAAAGGCCAAGGAAAAACAAGAAAGATACCATTTGTGATTGAAATCCGATTATGCAAGCACGGACCTCCAATTCTAGCTTTACGCAAGCAAACTTTCCATAACTTCTGGAGAGAATCGTATCGTTCGAAGACTTTGTTGAAACACTATGCTCAGACAATCGAATAGTGCAAAGCTTGTTCAGAGATTTTGCGCCATCATAAGTCTGACCACGACAATTTTCGAGCGAAAGACCTGAGCGCAGGACATCTTTAATTGCATGTACTATCATGTCACTCTTGATACTCGTCAATTCGTAGAAACCAGGAAAATCCTCTCGAATTTCTAAATCGTCGCTGACTGTCCGCAAATATATTGACAATTGCTCCATGTTTCTGATGTCAGATCTCATCAGACATTATTGCGAAAGTTTTTTTTTTTTATTTCCGTTAACTTTTCCCGAATAACATGCTGTGCCATCAAATCCAAAAGTTCATTTTGAATGTCATTGTGGGCGTACTTCAACCGACCCTTTTCTAATTTTGAGTGAATCGAAGGATCCTTTTTGCGAGAAGCAGAAGGCCTGAGGTGAAGTTGTCATTTGCAGGATTCCCTTGGATTGACATACCTTGCCTCGCCAGAAATCTCAGACATCTTCTGACATCGGCCAAATATTTTCTTTCATTTTGAATCCACAATGTTTTGATTGGTTAATTCTGCAACATCGGCGCATCTGACTACAACCGTTTCTAGTGAAGCACCTGCTTTGGTGACAATTCGTTTGTTGATGTGTTTCGAAGATGGTTTTTTCCATGAATTGAAACCAACGTATTATGTATGCTTGTTCCCTGTTTTGTTCATTCAACAAACCGTCGTTCTTTTCATGTTTCATGCAGTAAGCACATAAAACGCAATCTGACCTACAAAAATACAAAAGGTAATAATAAAAGTCAAACTTTCGATTCATAAAACAAACAATGGAAACAACATGTGTCTGAACACGAAAAGAAAACAGAATAAATGCCAATTAAGATTTTAAACTTTGTATCATAAATCAATCAGGGAAACTGTTCAATCCATTGATGAAGATTTTGTGTTCCTGTTTACTGCTGAGAAATATGTCTGTTATTTTTCGATTAGCCATCGTTGTATTGGAACCATACTCACTACTAGGCTGTATCAGGCCCGTAGATAGTGGGGGTGGGGGGGGGGGGCAGATTTTTTCCTAACAAACATTTTTTTGTGGCGTTTTTACATTCATTGAAGCAGAACAAAGAAAGGAGTTTTTCTATACTATAATGGAACATAATATTCAGGAGAGGAAATCAATGTTAACTTGGATCTCCACTAGACGAAACCCTTCGCGCGAAGGACAATTTTCTAGCAATAGCAAATCTTCTGTTCTTCTTCGCGCGATCACTGTCGAAAAATAGACCCCACTTCTGCTTTTCATCGAGACGATAATAGCACGATTGTTCGTGCAAATTTTCTTGTTTGGTGTGTGAACGAGAATTCAACTAACTATCTAACAACTATATCCTTATAACTATGTCTCACAAAAAAAATATAGTATAAAGTATATTGAATTTGCAACAATGCAACAAAACGCTTTACTTCACCAAAGCAACAATGGGCAGATTTTCATTTTCATTTGGGTGTGAATTAGGAACACAAATTCTAAAACCCACTGACAACTTGAGCTGAACTCTACAGAATCGTTTGCTTTCTGCTGTGGAAAGTCAAGAAATTACAGGAACTGTAGTAAATTTGTTGACAGAAAAACGCAGCGACATTAATTTCAAGATCTTTTGGGAAAAATTGAATGCGTTACAACACCAACTTTCGATTGATCCTCCTTCAATGCCAAGAAAACGAAAAATGCCTGCAAAGTTTGGAGAAGGTCAAGAACCGCATCATCATCAAACTGTGGAAAGTTTGTATCGTCAACATTTCTTTGAGGCATTTGATCATACCATCGAGAATATAAAGCAGCGCTTTGATCAACCGGATTATAAGAAATATTCTGCTCTTCAGTCTGTTCTGATCGAATCAGTTTCTTCTGCACGATTTGACGATGAATTTAAAACAGTGCAGGAAGTATATGGCGACCATTTGGATTGATTTTCCGTGATAAATCAACTCGATTTGCTTTCGAACCTAATCAATACTGAAAGCAACTTCTCTTTAATTATTCGTGAGCTTAAAATACTCGGTTCTGCTAAAAGGGATCTGGTAAAAGAAGTTTATAAGCTTGCGAAGATAATACTCGTGTTACCAGCAACAAATGCCGTCTCTATGGTATATGATGCTATATATATATATATATATATAGCCTGTACCAAATCTGCGCAATAAATTTCCAAGTTCATTGTTCTAAAACAATTATCGTATTTCCTCTTTTATACGCCGCCTACCAATAAACACCTCTCCTTCGAAGTTAATGGAGCGAATGTGTCCGCGACGACATTGATTAGTCCTAATAGGATTCCAGAGAAGGAAAATAAAAAGAGCTATTAGCCCTATTAGTCCGATAGCGAAACAAATTTCTGATGCCGTCAGGCAAATTTTTTTGGATTATGTATACCAAACCCTAAAGACGTCAAATCTTCTGACAAGTTTCCAGATCTTAGGAAAATAATGCCACTCGACAAACTGATCCCAGAATGTGATTATGTACACATGCCATACGATGTCCAAGTGTGCAAAAGGATCTAGGCAAATGAATCTGCAAGGGTTTTCACGTTTATTTTCCTAGTACGGCTGCTGTTACACGTCACACCAAAGGTGATGGATGTCCTAGAAATACACTGGCAATTTGGAAGAAGATAGTGTGAAACAAGCGGAAGAATCAGTACCAGTCCTCAATATATATGAGATTCTGTCCAAGTCACCTTTTTTGGACGCTAGTGATGGTGAAGGCCAATTGTTTGGTATGTCGCACGACTTTGTCTACATCCGCCACTGAGAACAATCAAAATTTTAAATATTTATAATTAAGGGGGGTGCCAAATATCTAGGATCTAGGACGATCGCGGGCGTCCATGCCCAAAAGTAGGGGGGATGGAAGGTTTGGACACGTGTGGGTGTGGGGGGGGGGGGGGTTGGAGGTCAAAGTTCCGGCACATTTTTGTGGACGTTATAAATGTATGGCCCCTTAAAGAAATAGAAAACGAATTTATTTCAAAAAACGATATTTTTTAAGTTTGAAGTGTGAAAATTTTGCAGTATCAGTAAAATATGCAACATTATCTTTTTCTTTCTTTGACTGCCCAGAGAGTCGTTTTAGACGATCTAGATGCCAAAATTTTCTTCGTCCGCCAACTATGGTGGCAGACAACTTTAAGGCAAATTACATATTAACAAATTTAGCTAATCTATTTCATATATACTTAACAAATAATTGTTTGATAGTAAACTAATAAACATATCGTTATAAAAAATACCTTAGAACTATGAATTTCTTTAGACGTTCTGCAGGGAGGAATTATCTCAGCATTTCTATGCCTTGAAAGAGCATCAGTAGCCACTTCAAAAGAAAGCTCCTTTAAAGGCAAGTTAAGAGAACAATTTTTTTTAAAATCAATTCTTCATCGAAAAAACAGTTAATTCCTCAATAATATTTCTTTGTCATTAAAGGTTAAAATTATCAATGCCATCGGCAATACTTTCAGACATATGACTGATCCCATAAATACATGATTGATTTGATTGGCTTTTTGCATGAAGCTCTTTTCAATTTTAACGGTTGATCCGTCTTAGGATCGGGTACACCTGTTGACACAGTCGTAGCTTTTAAAAAATGAAGACCGTCATTAAATGAGCACGCGCACATATTTCAGCAAAAACATTTCTCACTTGATCATAGTATACCGATGCGAAGAGTGTTTATTAGTATTTTATAACAGCAGAAATACCAAAATAAAACATTTTCAATCTCGGGTATATATTTAATGGTGATCACGCGTGATCAAAGTCACATTCTGACGGCATCCGAAATAACCCTACCACAAGCCTTTTGCTTATTTGAAAATTTGAAGTCTTCAGTATCGGAAATTTGTCTACGACAAATCATCATGAAAGTCATAGATCAACGTCGCGCGCGCGTATATCATTGTGCGTGTTGTAGAGTGTATTAAAGGCTACGTCATGAGCAACGGGCCGCAGGGAACATCAACTAAGCGCTCAGATGAAGAAATAAAGATCTAAGTAATATGCCCGGGTGCCGCCGAGCTTACTCGAAATTCACGCATGATCACGTGATCCGTTTGATCACCCCGCAATACGCCCCTGAATGTAGATTTGGTTGCAACAAACGGAACTGTTACTTTAAAATAATAGCCGACTTAAATTCGTAAGGCAAGGCAAAACAAAAATATTGTTGGATTGCACACTTCCATCTACAAAAAACAGTTGATTCTTGTGTGATTTAATTTGCAAATGGCTCACTCAATGTGCGGCAAATTCCATACCCAATTCAATGCAAATTCCAGATTCAAAACTTTCAGTTTCGTTCAGGTCTTGAGAATGAGAATGGAATGGGTAATTCTGATGTAAATGTAGCAAGATTTTCGTGAACAGAAATATGAGAGAGTGCAAAAAACTTCTTAAAATATTCATCGTTTTCATTGTCTCGACCAATGTATTGTGGTATCTCATATCCGTTTTAATGAGGTCACGAGCCAAACAAACACTCTGCGAGAGGGACCAAACCGCAACGGACATCACCAACACAATGTTGTATATTTCTCTCCGACCACCCGGAATGATCAGCACAATAAAAATACAGACCGTCGACGAAAAGAATAATAGCAGAACTGCAGGGGGAGACTTTTGGTGGGTACGAATCTTAGGACCAGCCTCATTCGTAGTTCCAATGGTTGACGAACAGAATGGCTCATATACCAGTTCATTTAAAATGCCGGAAAGTGGAGAATACACGGTGATGTTTACGTTAGAGTCGAGTAATCTAGCAACACTTATTGACCCTCCATTGGATTTTTTCAAAAACAGTACGTATATTTCAACTGAAAAACTAGCTATGAGCAGTTATATGTTATCTCTCACTAGGTTCTGAGCAAGGAAGACACCAAAAATGCTCGATGCTGGAAAACATTCCGCCAATGCGCAAAGAAGTGAAATCGTACAAAATGAAAGTTGCGCAAAACGCCGTAAGCCGCGTGTTAGAAGAAGAAGAAAATCCCTGCATTCTAAACCAAGCGCGTGGTTATTGGAAAGAGACCGGATTTGTTCCTACATCTACAGTTTCTTCAAAATTTAGTTTCAAAACTAAAAGGTTAAAGTACAAACGGAGACCAACTTTATGGTTTGTAGGAGACTCTTTGCAATTTAGATTTTTTGTACAGTGTTTGTCTTTACCGCTTTGCACGTCCTTGTTCGTGTGTAGAATGACATTTTATTGGATATATCCTTTGATCGGTAACAAAGAAACGCAAACAATGGAGTTCGATTACAAAGAATTTGACAAGAAACGTTATATAACGTCACTTGAAAAGATTTTAGTAAATCCTGTCATGAAGAACAATGATAGCGTTTTCCTCATTAACTTTGGACTGCATGTCGTCAAAACGTTACCGAGGGCAAAATACGAAGATCTACTTGATAGCTTCATAAACACGATTGCAGCCATTCGTTTGAGACGCAAGCATTTCGCAAAGATTATTTGGAAAACCACCTCTGCCCCTTACGCTCATCTCGATTATTGTCCGAAAAGGTTTATGACTAAACAGGTTTGCATTATTATTTTTACATTTTTACATTTAGTTCAAGCAACAACATCTTAAAATACTGATCTCCAAAATTTACTGCGTATTCTTTATTGAAACGCGATCATGTTTAAAATCGCTCCTTCCTTACGAAATAATGTATATTTGTTATACAGCGCGTCATTCAATGGAACGAATACTGCTTGCGACGGATATGTGAAGCTAACATACCGATATTAGATATTTATTGGATGACGGCATCGTTTCCCGCAGGTCCGCTAGATGACGTTCATTATGCAAATTTCGTTTTTGAGAAAGCTTACATTGACCTATATAAATATCTAGCATAAATGCAACGATGAAGTTGGAGCGATTTGTGTTCAAAGATACTTCCTCTTTCTTTGTTATTTTATTTACTACTAAACTAAACAAATTATACTTTCTAAATTTAAACTTTATTTATGGATATGACGCAAACAGCGTAATATTTAATATTTCAATATACAAAATATATAATTTTATATCTACCATTAATTTCTTTACATCGACGACACCTTCTTTTACGGTTGCCGTATTCACGTCTTAACCGATGTTTGGTATTGGTTGTACACCATTACTCCGTTGTAGAAGAACGACTAATTTGCTGATTGAATACGGATATTCGTTGTTAAGGCATTGGTGGACTGTTCGGCAGATTTTCTTTTTCTACATATATCTATAGACGGTCTATCAGTCTGTCTAATGATTCTTCGTGCACGATTTTCGAGAGTTTTTAATGACAATTTCCTGGAAAGTTCAGAATCAAAGTTTACTAAGGAACAATACATTGCTGTTGGAATAATTTGCGCTTGATAGATTCTTGTTCGCCGCATATCCAATTGGATAATTTGTGAGAAAAAAATATTGCCAAGCTGAAATTTGGTTAGGAACTCTCATATACTCACATTACTCTCATATCTATAGATTACTCAAAAAATGCCCCATCATGCCCTTTTGGGGAAACCTCGTTTTCACGTATTTTTCAAAATAGTCAAAATGGTAATATGGACATATTATATGGTTGCGACTAATTCCTACTCAGCAAGTCAGACCTTCCCCGAACCTTATTTAATTATTATAATTATGCAAAAACATATTCTAATTTGTATTATGGTATTTATAATATGGTATTTGGAAACACAAATATTTCTTGAGAGACAAATAATTAAACACAAATAATAGTGTCACAAGGTAAATAGGCTTGATAGCTTTAAAGGAACATGCCCAACTAATTCGCTTTCACCGTCGTATTTTATCTTGAAAATTCCAATGGAATATTTGTCATAATCTTTTGCCTCGTCTCTCTCGTCTGGCTTTGCGATCAATTCTCCCCCTATAACAGGGGCCCAATTTGCTTTGTAAACATGATGCCCTCTGATTATACTTCTAAATTTAATTCTGTGAAGAAGTTCAAATTTACCAAGACAATCATTAACTCTGGCCATATTTTGGAAGTTTACTGTTGTGATAAAACGAATTTTGAAGGATTCGAATTTTCGGAAGATTCGAATTTTGCTTTTTATTTGTAAATAGAACAAATTGAATTGGTAGTTTTTTTTCGTTGTTGACAGTAAAAAAAGATGGCTTTACAAGGAACATCCCACAAGGGAGAAAAGCGTTTTTTCTACTCTATGGATTTCAAAAAGCAGGTCCTCAAATAGAAGTGCTTTTGTGAAATTCCATGTTGACGTAAAGAGAGTACGGGAATGGCGTTATATATCACTAATGAAAGGTAAAAGACAGAGACTCGATGGCAGTGGCAGGAAATTGACGAGTGAGAAACTTGATGAAGAAGAGATTTTAAATTGGATTATGGAAAGAAGGTCAAACATGTTACGTGTCTCCCGTAAACTTGTCATGTTTAAAGCAAAATCAAGATTTGACGAGATGTGTGGGGAGGACAGTACACTTAAAGAATCTTTTGTTGCAAGCCGTGGTTGGTTAGAGAAGTTCATGAAGAGACATTCCCTCTCTTGCAGGTAATATCATTTATCATAAGTTATGTAGAAATAGAGAATAGTATCATTATTTTATATTATTATTATCAACTTATTTTTTGTTGGTTGCTACAATAGTTAAAAACCCAACTAATAAAAACCACCATATAACCATAAAGGGTTACAACAAATTATAGTATAAAATATGTTCTTTTCTCGATTTAAGACGACGGACAACAACAGCTCAAAAGGATCCCTCGATTAACAAATTAATAGCCTTTGCTATTCATATTCGCCGCTTAAACATAAATAATAATTTCAATCCTTCTGATATCATCGCTATGAAGAAAACACCTGTATGGGCTGACATGGTAAGCAGTACGACAGTAAACAAGACTGAGCAGAAAGAGATCGCGCTAAAAACAACTGGTCATAAAAAAGTATGTGTCAGTGTTTGCCTAGCTGCTAAAGCGGACGGTACCAAGCTGAAGCCGTTCATTAGTTTCGAAGATGCTAAGCGAGAACCGATAGCGATGAACAATGAGTTCAAATCAAAGTGTGTTGTTGACAACAATTTTAGTCGCTCCTGAAATTTTGTTGAAAAGCTTTCGCTAAGTTGAATTCTCTCTCTCAACTAAAAGTTGATCACAACATTCGGGCCTTTTAATAAAGAAACAATTCATACCTTAGTACACAAAAAGAAAGATCCATCTTATACTTCTGCGGGAGAAGCGCATTAGCGACTTTATCAACTGTTTTCTTCTGTAACGTCTTTTCCACTTGGGATGGATTAATTTTTCTGATGTGGTGACATTTGATAACTGTGTTCCCAAAGATGACAAGAGCTCAAAATTGATGTCTTCTTTGCTGATTAAATTTCTAGTGAAACATCCTTGAACATTTTGGAGGAATTCCATCTCTTATTAAATCTCCTAAAGTAAATAGATAAGAAAAAAGAACATAAACTTTTGAGGTAGGGTAGGATGGGGTAGTGGTGTGCACAAAAAGTAATCGAAATTACAAAAAAATGATTGTTGTTGTGACGACTATACCAAAACCAAAAAACCAAAACCAAAAAGGTGGAACAATAACAGTCTTTCCACAAGCAGAAGGGACTCATCTCGGCAGTCGTAAATTTTGAAATTGTCACCAGTTGCTGAATATTTTTTCCTTCCCCAAATGGTGACATAGGGTAACCGAAAATAACTGGTTACAGTGTTTTGACGAGAAAATCCGAACGGCACCGTAAATTCTGCCAAAGTCACCAGTGTTCATTCATTCTAGCGCAGAAAAGGGTCTGGCAACTGGTGACTTTTACAGCCGAAAATCAATTTTGAGCAAATTACAGAATGCACTTTTGTGAGGACAGAATGCGCTTTTGTGAGAAGCTCGACTATTCCGCAAATTATGAAATCCAATAATTTCCGCAAATGTGTTATGCACAATTATATTATAATAATGCCAATGCAGGTTTTGTTATTCCGCAAAATACGTAGCTTCTGAGTGAGGAACACAATTTCATTAAGATCGCTGTTGATCATTGGCCGCCAAACTTCGCGCGCATATCGCGGGAACGGTCGCAGGATATGAAAATACACGCCACCATTTCTTCTATAACTCGTAGGGGTTGCAACTAAACTTAAATTTCTGGCTCAAGTTTTTTCTATCAATATTTACAGAATCTTTGGCAAAATTTAACCGGTGACAGTCACCGTATTATTTTATTTTCTCTTCCGCAAATGGCTGGATGAACGAACAACTCACAATTCAGTGGTGCAAAGAAGTTGTCGGATCTTTTGCCTTCCGTAAAAGGCTTCTTCTGTGGGATACATTTGAAACCCATATGGCCAAAGAAGTTAAGTCTGTTTGAAGGGGATGAAAGTCGAAAGTGCCCTTGTTCCGGGTGGTTGTACTAAATACTTACAAGCCCCTGATGTGTACTGGAACAAACTATTTAAAGGAGCACTATCTGCAATGTACGATGAATGGCTGGCAAACGGTGTTTATCAATTCACAGAATCAGGAAACATGAAAGCTGCCCCTCGTCGTTTACTTGTCGAGTGGATTATTAACGCTTGGCAAAAGATACCAAAAGATCTCATCATCAAATCTTTCAAAGGGTGTGCGCTGAATATCAAAAATGATGGAAGCGAAGATGGTTTTATTAATTGTTTTAAAGAGAAACAACCTTACAAAGCTGGAAGAGAGGTATTAAACGAGCAGAATGCATTGCTTCATAATGTAGAGTCTGATGAATCTTCCAGCAGTGAATCTGAGTGGGTACCACGAGAAGATCTTGACCGAAATGCTTTTGAAATATTGTTTGAGCACACCAACGAACTTTAGATTATATCAAACTATTATATTATAGTAAACTTTCACCATGTTAAAAAGAATACATTTTCTATTCAAATTAACTTCAAGTCTTCTTTTTCTAGTCCTTTATATTTACTTTTTTATTTTGGCCAAGTACACAAAATTTTTAATCCGCGAAATCCATAAAAAATCTTAAACCAACAATCCGTGAAAATTAAATCCCCGCAAACTTTGGAAAATTTCGCGGATTCGGCCAACTGCAAAACTTACTCCCCGCGAAAGTTTATGCCAATAAAGTATTTAAGAAAACAGTAGCAACGTTACCAAATTACCACGATTCCGAGTATTCACCCCTTAAACCATTAAAATATTTTTCTTTTATGTTACGAATATAGATTTCGAGTGAAAGAATTATTTATTTTCAAACAAGAAAAATATTGGATAAATTGATTCGAACAAATGTACTTGAATGTACAGTATTTTCTAAGATTGCATAGAATATGAGTCGATAAATGCGGCAGTTAAAACGAATCCTCATTTCTAGACAAAAGGCATGCAAGAAGCATATGAACAATTTTATCAAACCAAACACGTTCATTATTTTCATGAAAAAAATATGTTAATTTTTATCCAAACAGCATAAAGCGTTAATCGTGGAATTGATCTTACTACAAAAGAGAGATGTTGTTGACATAAAGGTATCCCGATACTTCTATTTACATTATTATCATTAGTATTTGCACACGACTGGTAAATGGTTGATTCCTTAAATTCAACGAAAACCTAATGAGAAAACAGAGCTATAGATGCGAAGATGGACAAATCGCTTTTGAATGATGTTCGAAGTGATTCAAAGACAAAAGAAAATGTGAGATATCTTGATATTGATCAAGTGTTCGACGAAATTGGCCAATTTGGAAGGTTTCAAAAACTGATAGTAATTCTTTTGCTGTTACTCCTTGTTCCGTGTTTTTATCAGCTTTTGATTTTGTATTTCGTTGGAAATAATCCTTCATGGAGGTGCGCTTATAACAGCACGGAATGCACCCACAATGGCACTTTTTCAGCCGGACATGATTTATATGACGATCGATGCTCAATGAATCGTAGTTCTTGGGAATTTGTTAAACACAAAGAATTCTCAATTGTTACCCAGGTAGAAACCGTATGTATATTTTCAATATTTCAAAACGTATAGCTTTTTTAGTGGGACTTAGTATGCAAGAATGCGTATATTAACTACCTTACCGGTTCGTCTCTGTTTATTGGATGGGGATTGGCTATACTTCCCATTGGTTTCCTCTCTGACAGGTAAGATATGTTTGCGGTATTCTATACAATCTGCTTAGGGTGGATTGGCGGGTTTCGTAATAATTCCCCTCTGTAAGTTTGCTAAAAATGTCATTTGTTAAAATGCAAAGCAAAAGGTTTTCGACCCTTGTTGATCGGCAATTAAAAGCAAAAACTATAACCACTAATTCCACAGTACCTAAACGAGTTTGGTTTGATTTGTTTGATGTTTATAAATGAGAAGTAGATATTCAAGTCAACCTAAATCACAGTTTGAAATAGTGACCTACATCACTCATTGATGGCATATACTTTGACTTTTTGGTCGTATTTTCACTTGTGTTTCACACGCACTGCTCTCTTGCATCTGTCCGTAAGCTACTGCATTTTATTGTCCCTACATTCATTGTATTGGATTTAGATATGGAAGGAAAACTGTCCTGTATCCGTCCCTTTGCGGCGCAATCTTTTTTACATTTGTCTACAATTTCATTGATAACATCTGGTTGTTCGTTGCAATTCGCCTGATTGCTGGTGTCTTTCAAGGTGGCATCAATTTGAATGTAGTCGTTTTGTGCTACGAGTTAGTGGGAAAAGACTATCGCGGCGTAATTTCTGTACTTTTAGGAATTGTGTTGGTTTCAACACTCTGTTTCTTAACATTACAAGCATGGCTGATTCAGAACTGGAAGATTTTGGGCTACGTCACAAGTGCTCCGTACATGGCTTTACTCTTTACTTATAAGTAAGTATTGAGCCAGGAAATTATAACACGGAATAAATATTGTTAACATAATTATGATTAAATAGTATTAAATTCGCTTTTGAATGATGGTAATTAGACAATTTATTAACAAATAAATGTAGTTACAGCAGGATTAAAATTAATTTGCCAAATTAATGTTGCTGATTTAACAATACATGATAAACATATAATATATTTTTTAAGAATTATACCTGAGTCCATTCGCTGGCTTCGCTTAAACAACCAAAGAGAGAAAGCTGAGTACGAACTAAAGCGAATCGCCAGATTGAATAAGAAAGAATGGCCGAACATAAAACTGATTGATCCAATTGTGAACAAAGAGGGCAAATTTCAGGATTTGGTCCGCCCTAAAAACATGTTAAAGAAAACATTGATGCAATGCTGGATATGGTTAGTTACGTTATTCCTGTAACTTACCTACCTTGTTTTTATCTAGGAGATTAAGTCATTAGCAAACTTTTAAAACGAAAACAAGCGGCGCGAGCTTGACTTGCTATAAATGATCCGAAAAAATTGCTTTCTTTGAGGAAATTATTTCAACTTTTTAATGTATTCATTATTGCAAGGTTTGTGACGGGATTGGGATATTACGGAATATCATTGGCTTCCAATCAACTTGGTGGCGACATGTACCGTGACTTTATTTTAACTAGTGTTGTAAGTTTGCCAGCAATGTGCGTTTTGGGAATGACTCTTGAAAGGTATATTCTACGAAAGCATTGTCTCGCTTATTAAACAAAAGCTAGCTAAATGTATTAGGTCTCTATCTAAAACTTGAACTTTGATCTTAGTTGCACTAGTTGCTATTTAGTTCAATAAATTTTGTCTAACTACTGTAAGCAGTAGAGGGTAGGCACCCCGTTATAAATCGAAACTTTATGCCGAAAAATTAAACTGAATATGGGAATTTGATGTTTCAGTTTCTCTAGTTATAGACTTTATTGTTTAACTTTTATCTTACAACTTTCAAAATAACGCTGTATTTCTGGAACACTTATTCTAAGATTCGGCAGAAAGAAAAATTGCATTGCATCACTAGCAGTTACTGGCTTGTCGTGCATTGCTGTAGCATTCATTCCGACATCGGGAAACAAAGGTAACTCTAGGGGGCGACAAATTGACCAAATATACAACTGTAGAACTTCTGCTAACGGTTTATTGAAACAAGAATGTTTTGTTCATTTGTGTTTGATGTAAGAAAGCATCCTGTTTGTAGTTAAAAAAATAACAAAAAGATACAATGTTATTAAAACTTTAAAATTTAATTTATTTTCCGATACATTGTGAACGATATTATGTTATTATATGAGTTAATTTGACGCCTGTTCCTGTTATTTAAACAAAAGATTTCAAATGCTGACAGTTAAAGCAACAGTTTTCTACACGGGCCATCGCATACCTTTTTTCCAAAGAAGTTCTTTTGAAACCAATTATTTTCCGTTGACAAAACTGGATAAACATCTCCCCAAGGGTTGAGAAATTGAGATGTGGCTGTCCAATTCACGCACTTCTTTTATTTGCGTCAATGCATCAATGAACATCTTTGGTCATGCGTGTTCAAATGAATTGTAGCAGCTGTAACTGAAAAATGATACCTTACACAAGTTTTTATACACAAGAGTACAAAGCGGTCACATGCTACTTTCTTTCGAATTACTATGCAATGTATGCGACTGTTCCCTCTCATCCTCAATTATTACTATTCTGTTGCTGTGATGCCTATTTGAACTTAATATCCAATCTGCGACTGATAATCAGAAAATCAATGGAACATTCATATCAATTCTATTCACCTGTTCACCTGCATAGTTGTGCACAGTTCTCTCTACATGCACTTATTAGAAACAATGCTACAAAATAAGGCGATCCAAGAAGGTTGAAATTTTACGGAATAATTCACATATTTTCTTGCTTTTCAGTGGTCAAGTGTGGTCTTTAGTTGTCTGTGAAATACGTGTTGTAATTTATGTGTATTAGTACATCAATGGACGCGCATCGCCTTTGGCATGCTGGGAAAGGGTGGCAGTCAAATTACATTTGTTGTAGTGTACATATGGTCCTTTGAGCTATATCCAACTGTGATCAGGTAGATGACTTATTCCAATGTTAACAAACTGATTTGTTTATTGTTAATCGGGATTTTATATATTTATTTAACTATTTAGAGTATCATTTATTATACCACTCGTTTTATTTCCTTGATTTATGTTAATCCCAAATACGGTAATAAATGACGTCCTTTTGACAACAACAGATCTCAAGCAATGGCACTAATGATTGTTACTAGTCAAATGGGTGGTTCATTTGCCCCGTGGGTTGCACAATTTCTTCGTCAGTTCTATCTTAGCCTTCCATTTGGTGTAATTGGGGCTATGACTTGTATTGGTGCAGTAGTGTCTTATGGATTGAGTGAAACAACTGGACAACCGACTAAAGAAACCATTGACACTTGTTCTGCAAGTAAATATTTAAATAGACTGAAACTTAAATATCCAGGAAATGTTATTGCAGATATTTGAAAGCGTTGAACAAAACGTTTTAGCAAATAGTACTTGATCTACACGTTTAAGCATGACTAAAATTTACTTTATTACGTGTTTGTAATGAAAAACAAAGGTTTGACAGCAATTTGATTATTATTACTTGTGAGCCTCGATGCCTCCAATTAATAATTAAAACCATAAATGTGACAACCTTCATCTATTGGTATCACAAAATCTTCATTTTTTTCAATATTCTAGGTGAAAAGACCGGAGAAAGTATTTTCTTGAAAGATAGACGCGATGAATGACCCTGGAATTTATCTATATACCTGTATTTTACATTTTATTAACACTGAGAAATTTTGAATCTGCTGTTGAATGCGGGGTATCAGAGTCCAATTTTATAAACATCAAATGTATATTTAGGAGGATATATTATATTACGTTTTTTTAGCAAATATATAACGTGTGCACTTTCAAACTTCACTAATTCTAATTTCGCTAAAGTTTTTGAAGTTAATATATTACTTCGAATAAAACCTCCAGTTGTTTTTGTTATTTGCCAGGTTGCTGGTGTCTTTTAAGTTGAGGAATTTTTGATTTCAAATACATATCGAACTATTAACATCTCTTTCTTTTCTCTTTAGCAGTTCAGATTTAAAAAACTTATTGCAAAGAGCAGGCTACAGATTTATTTGTCTGATTGAATATTTTTGTTGTCACCATTGGCATTGTAAGTCAGAGGGCTGCTTTGAAATCGGATTGGAAAACTACCTTGAAATGCATTATTTTATTTTCAAATTTCAATTCTTACCGGCAAGTTAGTCCAAAGATGTTTGTAAAATATACTCGTGAAATAGCCTGGTAGCGTGAATAATAGTTTGCAGGCAAATTTGCGGGTTAGTGGTCGTTACTAGCATCTAAGGAATGAGATTCTTGGTTAGAAATCCGGTATGCGTATGCTATCAAATACTTTCACATTAATAAGCTACTCTAAGACAATTTGGTGAGTTGAGTTATGGGGCCATCAGTTGAATAACAATACCCTTTTGATGCGTCTCATAATGTTTTGGAAAGTAACGAAGAAGATTTACATTTTCATCATACAGTGGTGAGATAAAGATTACCCGCATAACACCCACAACTTATACACACCAAAACAAGAATTACAAGGTGTATCTCTGAAATTATACGCTATGCATATCTGTAGCTGTAGTTTTATTTGACCTATTCTATATATATTCGATTCACAAGTTCATTTTCATCGTGTCTATTAAAAATTCAATACCTTTCTCTACATGTTAACAGTGTACCTTTTGCCAAGAGGTTCCTTTTTTGTTAAAATATAAATGATATTCTCTAGAACATAGAGCACCAGTCAAAGATAAACATAACCTGTGTAATCAGTAAAAAGCTAAAAGAAAATGGAAGAACCAATTAGGTGAAATGTCTACCAGGTTGTTTGAAATGCGTAAACATGTTGAGAAGCTAGAAGAATTGATTTGGAATTTTTTAGTAATATTTATTTTTGAAAAAGTCAAATACATTAATAAAAAAAGTGTTCAAGCAGATAGATTATCACTCGTTTTAGAGATCATTCAAATCGCGCAAAAAAAGATGGGGGGGGGAGGGTGTACGAAACCAGAATATCGTCCGTCAAGCATATACTTTTCAATTGTAAATGGTTCCAAACCTCTGCATGAACTGTATGTTTGTTTAGAATCTAAAGGCACTGCATACATCTCAATTACGATAAAATCCCGAATACAGCCCAGGGCCTATAATCGGAGAAAAGTCTTCTTGGGGGGTCTATAAACGGGTAGGCCTATATCCAGGTGGACATATAACCTGGATGGATTCTACGTCCCAGAATAATAAAAGCTATTTTCGTAGTTTCGAAATCTTTCAAATCAAATCAAATTAATAAATTTTACAATTCATTTACTTCTTCTTCCTCTTCTTTGCCGGTTCCTTATTTGGAACTCGAACTATTCTGCAGAAGGCAGCTCATAGCCGTCGAGCCCCTCAATATTCAGATCGCCGTTTTCACTCCTATCTAGTGCAAGAGTAATCTCACACTTCTTAAAAACTCGAATTATCATGTCTTCCTTCTTTGACAATTTGGTCCACGCTATTCCGATTCATTCTGTAATGGGGAGACTTTTCTCTCAGAAGGATTTATTTTCCCTTTGGTATACTTGCTGGATCCGACTTGTACATCCAGAAGGGTCGTTAATCATTTCTGTATTCTTCTCCTTCAGAAGAGATTTTACTTTATCTGGTTGTTGTGCACGATGTACATCTGCAACCAAAATCTTCCCAGAAAAAACATTTGTGGGGGTTGATAAGGAAATTATACCACTGTTGAGAAATCCATTGTAACATTCTTGGTTGGTCACAACAAGCATTTGCTTGAACTAGAACTTGCACACGTCGATAACATGCATATTTCTCTTTGTTATTGATCCTCACACCTTTTCCTCGAAAAATAATCAGTGGTCTCACTCGTGGTTTGCCATCTGCAAAAAATGTTAGGTGAACCGTACATTTATCAAGACCTGAGCCATGGGTAGCACATGTGCGTTTTTCTACGGAGTGAAATGTAGAAACGGTGGCAAATCTCGAAAACTATTGATCAGACGCTTTGAATATTTCACCTGCAAAAAGTTCATTCACATGCTGTTTTACTCTGGAATTTAACCACTAACGTTTAATCGTTTTTCCTTCATCCCGTGTCTTTTATAATCATCATACAATGCTTGTTTCATCAATGGAAACCTCGGTGTACAACCTCTATCATTTGATCTGCTTCCACGTTTTTGATTGACTAGATTTTTTTCTTGTTTAAAGCCATTCTTTAATCCGTTTTCGATCTACATTGAACTTTCTTGAAGCTGAAGAAATATTTTTACCATTTTCCAAAGTCCATTTTATCACGGGTAATTTAAACTCACGTATAAATGACCTTCTGCTTTCACTCTCAGCCATTGTTATCATTAAAATGTCACTTCAAAACATGTAAGAAAAAAAAACATTCGAAATACAAAACACTCGAAACACAAAAATTTTTAAAGATGGATTTGTGCTCGGTGAAATTTGCGAAGGTAAACTCTACTATTAAGGGTTATTAATGCTACTTCAAGTCCTCTAATTTTGGAGATATCCTGAAATGTATGCTTCAGCCAGATAATAAGCACAGTCGCAACGCAATAAAATAGCTATCAACAGAAGGGAAAACAATTGGACACATCCCAGAAACATTGGCAGAAATACTTGCCTCAGAAATGGCAAAAGGGACGATACTGTCATTGGAAGCTGAAGTGGATCAGTAATATGTAATTTTTATTAGATAATAAAAGAGTACGGTGTCTAAAAGCTAAAAGTTTTATCTCCTTTTAAGACCACATCCCGGTTATAAGCCCATGGGCCTTTATCCAGGGGGCTTCTAACAGGGATGGATTTTGTGTTAAAATGGGAGTGGGCCTATAATCCGGTGGAATAAAAATATAACTACGCAATAAAAAATAACTTTATTTCCCTCAAGAAATATCAACAAAAATGTTGTAAATTGATTATTTCAAAGCAGTTATCTACAAATTTAAAGCAGAGACAAAAAAACAACTGCAAAAAAAGCAATGAAGTCTTCGACTCTGGGGAATAAATATTTCCATTTTAGAGTTTATTGAAAGATTTTCTTTTATCAAAGGAAATCTATTATTCAATTCAATTCCACCACTTACTTTGTGAACTTGTTTTTATAAGATTTTACATTTGGAAAATAATGTTTAGCTTTAATCGCATCAGACATCAAATAATTCACGTTAGCTCTCTGTCGTTTCAAATGAAAAGGGACCCCATGCCGTGATTTCACTCAATTTATACGATTGTTTAGTCTATCAGATACGATCACTTGATACAGAGAACAATCAGGATTTTTTGGAGCTATATTACGACAGAGGGCATTCAATTATCAAGGGAATGCCGAACTTTCGGCGGCCTAAATTTAGACCAAAAGAACAATGGGGATTTTTTGATATTTTTACGAATGACAATATGATTTACCTTAAGAGTGCTTATTTTTGCGGGTTTTTATTTTCGCAAGTCGAAAAAAATTGCATTTCGCGAGTCGAAAAAAATTGCATTTCGCGAGTATTAATTTTCGCGAATGATTGTTTATAAAATATTTTGCGGGTATTTATTTTCGCAAATCCCAAAAAAGTTTGCGTTTACAAAAAGTCATAAGTGTTATAGGTTATGATGTTATTCAAACCACATTTCTTTTCGCTCGTTGAGAAAGATTTTATTATCTTTAGTATTATTCATGGCCAATATTCGCTATGAAATATAACAAAAACTAATTTACAATACGGTCAACAAAGTTTTAAGGTTAAGACTTAAAAATGAATCAGATCAGACAAAAATGGTCGCCCTGCCAAACAGGTCATACAAAAAAAGAAAAACTGTTGTTTGTGCTTTCAAATTATGGTTATTAGAACGGTAGAAGCATAGTAGATAGTAAGTCAAAGTAGATATTTGACACAAGAATGAGTAGGAGAAATAAATAAGCAGTTTTAGGTGAGATTTTGCGTTGCTAAGACGCGTTGTTAGGGACTGACGTATCGACTACCTATTATTCAACCAAAGATATCTCAAATAAACAAAAGATGTCAAGTTCTGGTTTTTATTAAATGAAAACTAAATAATTTGTTGTTCCTAAAAATAAAAATTGAAATAAATTAATTTAAAATTAAAAGATCACCTTTTCTTCGACAATTCTAGCTTTTCCACGTTTTTTTTGCGAGAATTATTTTTCGCGAATGTTGTCTTCGAGAATATTTCGCGGGTATTTAATTTCGCAAATTTTTGCCACAAAAATTAGTACCCGCAAAATATAGTACTCTTAAAATACACAATACGAATTTAGAGCCACATAATGTAACTTCATGCTGCTATAAAAGTCGGCTCCGTGAAAAAAAATACAAAAATTTCTGCTCCTTCCAGCTATGCGGAGGAGAGCAGCTACACCATCCATATGTTATTATTCTCTATAAAATTTGCGCTCGAGATAATGTTTTATATATTTGTGATCATTTCTTCAATATGGAAGCATGGTAAAACTGAATGTTATCGGGTTATAGATTATTATTTTTCCATTTCCATTATCATTATATTCTTTCTGAGATTGAACTTTTTGCTTCAAATGAGGGTGAATCCCAGGCTATATCGGATAACCCCTGAATCTGCCCCTGGTAACGGCTTAAATTCACTAATATGTATCCCCAAAAATATCCTAAAACAAAAGGGTTTTTTAAATATGTATCGAGCACTTTAGTCTAAGTACTTCAATCCAAGGCTTAATGATCGAATCTGATATGCAAAGCTTTAGGGGCCGTCTCAAGGTATCAATCAGTGTGAAACTGCCAAAAAATTGAATCAAACTATTCCAACCTGGCAAGTTGGCAAGCCTCTGTTGAAGAGGATCTTCTTTCTCAATAGAAACAAATTTAACTGATAAACTGTTTAAGATGTTCTGACTTACAATCAGAATATAGAACTGTCGAACTAACCAGACTAGAGCGTAATGACATGAGAATGATTATATGGATGTCAAATGTGTTGAAGAATAGGAAGCCTTCAAATGAGTTAAGAGAACGCTGTGGACTAGAAAGTGTAAGAAAATATTTGCAAAGGCGTCGGTTTAGATGGTTTGGTCATGTTGAGAGAATGAATGATAATAACTGGGTTAAGAAGTGTAGAGATGTAGTTGTTGATGGTAAGTGCGGCAAAAGCAGGCCACGGACAACATGGAGCCATGTTGTGAAGAAAGATCTCGTTGAGAAACGTATTCTGCCTGGGTTGGCGCACGATAGAGTAGGATGGAGGCGTGCCATCAGTAAACCCGTCTAACCCGTGCCAGCATGGAAAATAGACGTTAAATGTATGGAGATATATATATAACTGTATTGCATGCAGTACATCTAATTTTACTTCTGTATGTTCTTTTGCGGTTTATTCTAAAACTGCTGGGTACTAATTAACTAACAGATAACAAACTAAATAACTAAATAATTAAAGTTATGATTTGTTGTAACTAAAGCAAAGGCGTAGCCACAGGTTTTCAGTTGAAGAGGCGAGATTGAAAAATTATGGACCTTTTTTCGTATTTAGTGACTGAGGCGCCCCGTTGTTGGGGCCGACGGATGAAAAAATCTTTCAAATTTCAACCTTCTAGATTGGCTAAAACTCCAAATCCAATAAATTGCGTATGATACAACCATGTTTACTCAAGTCTAAAGTGGACCTTTTTCACCTTTTTCGTGTTCGATATTTCTTGGGGGTGGGGCGGTGGCCTTAAATGGTGGTCATTGGTCAGACTTTAGGCTATAGTTGCCCGAAAAAACTTTTAGTTGCCCGAATATTTAACACATTTGAACAAATGGGGGTGGGGGCGTGCCCCCTAATCCCCGCCTCCTACACTACTACTAATGGCGAAGGCATTTATTTTCTGATTTATTTTCCGAATGCATATATATATATATAAATTTATACATACAACCGCGGTACTCGTAGAAGACCGTTTGATTGGTTGAGAACCGTCTTTTATTGTTACAATCATAGCTTAATTAACAAAATACCAATTTATCAGCAGCTAGCTAATATCAAATACGCGTGTATGCAAAAGCAAATGCCGAGAAAGGATAAAACGATTGTCAGAGAAAGCAAAATTTCAATTCAAAAAGCTAAAATCAAAGATCTAAGAAATGTAAATGCTTCAAAGGTTTTGTTCAACATTTTGAGAAATCAAAAAGTTTTCAATTTTTTTAAAAAAATATCAAAACTTTCTCCATTTGTAAGAGTACTCTCCCACAAAGTATTATTATTTCATAAATGCGGACCACGATGAAAACATTCTTCCACTTTTATTTACATTTTGATTTGAAAAGGTTTTCTGTTCTTATAGTGTATTTGTTTTTTGGTTTAAATTTTAAAATGTCACTAAAAATTTCAAGTGATAATTCGAATTCCATGCGCACATAAAGCATAAAACGGCATAAATGTTTATTCGATAAATATCCAATATATACTTGCATCAATAAACAACGGCTTCGAGTGTGTTAATTTGTCTTTGAAATAAATTGTTCTTACTGCATGTTTCTTACAACGATAAAGAGACTTTAGTTTTGATTTATGCGTACTGCCCATGCTATATTTGCGTATATCAGGTAACAATGAACAAAAGAGAAGTAAAGTTGTTTTAATAAACATTTGTTCAAATAACTTCTAGCTTTATAGAGAATACCTACGCTTTGAGAAACTTTTTCACAAATGTAAGAAATGCGAGGCTTCCAGGTGAAATTCTCGCCAATAAGAACTCCCAAAAACCTAGTAACACAGTCTCTCTGAATTATCACGCTATTTATTTCTAGAATAATTTATTCTTATTAATATTAATATATTAATGGTATTAGGAATCAAATTTCTTTTTGATAAAGGGTGAAAAAAGGAATATTTGTTTTTTGAGTGTTAAGGGTTAAATTATTTGCGTTGTGGCAATTAGAAATATTTTCTATTAATTAATTACGTATTTAAAGTTCACAGGATCATAAATCCTCTCCGAACCGCTCTTCGTCATTCATTTTGCTTGGTTTCTCGATCGTGAACTTTTGTGGGTTGTCTATCCAGGCAGCATCGAATCTTGCTTTAAACATATTAATGTTTTCGAATTCGACGATTTTCGACTGCAGATTGTTCCATTCATTGGCAACGCGGAAATAGAACGAATTGCTTTGGATCCCAAGTGTACCATCTTTCGGCCTGTTTCTCGTCAATTGATATCGATGTTTTCTGCTTGTTCGTGGAATAGTTCTGAAGTTCGGCGATAGAATGGATCGATCGTAGGTATTGAAATGTTTCCATACCTGAATCATGTCGCCACGCTTCCGTCGGTGCTGCAATGTAGGCAGGTCCAGTTTCCGCAGTCTTTCTGTGTAATCCATGTCTTTCATTCCGTCAACTAATTTTGTGGCCCGATCTTGGACGTTCTCCAGCATCTTTATGTGTCTTTGGAGATGTGGTGACCACACAGGACTCGCGTACTCGAGATGGGGACGTACAAATGACATGTAGAGCTTTTTGAAGGTTTCACCGTCCAAAAAGCAGAATGTTCTCCGGATGAGCCCCATCATTTCGTGGATGGGTCATCGTTCCCACGAGCACAAGTTGGTTCCTCAACGTGCTGAAACAGAAAACAATCCCGAACCGCCTCGACGAATTTCGATTCCTTGCTATTTCCACTATGAGGAAAATTCCTTATTATTCCTTAATTCCTTATAAATTCTACTTCCTTAAATATATTGCTATCGTCTATATGTGAGTTAGTTGAAACACATGACACTGAAGTCAGTTCTACTTGGACTACGGGAGTCAAGGGTGGCGGATGTGTCATGTAAAGTAAGCAGGGTTATGTAATGCACAAAATAAAGCCTCTCCATCAACCAATTACCGCTGTGCGTGGTGAAGAGCCACATCCTTCCCGAGGGGCCCATGTTCTGGAACAGAACACAACGGATCTAGGGGAGTAAACCCTGAACAAAAATCCCTCTACTACGTTCTTACGGGTAGTTGTAGTTGGCGTGGCACCTTTCGATATACCGATAGTGTGGCACTGTGAACGCTCATAATTCTTGACAACGGATAAGCACAACCGACCCAATCAATGTTGAACGTAAGATAAGAGTAGAAACAAAAGACTGAGGTGTGAATGGCGAGTTACTAGCGCCATAAATCTAGTGTTGCGGGTAGGTGAGGCTCACTGCCTTGGTAAGGCAGCTCACCTAGGAGAAGGTAACTCTGATCACAAATCCCCTACTGCCTTGTAGGTTAATTTTGGGTAATGAAAGGCTAGTGATGGTGTCACAATTAAAAATACTGAGTTTCCAATATATCTCTAATTATTGGTTGGCGGCAGGAAGAGCATCCGGCTTGTAAAACTGCTTCATTATTTAAAGTCTTATGTTGTTTCAAAGTCAAGATTACTCAGAATCCGTGTCAGGGTGAAAGCGCGTATTTCATTGCTAGAAAACTCGTTAATCATCATGTTAAGCTACGTGTTGCTACACTCAATGTTGGTACCATGAGAGGTCGATCTGCAGAAATTGTTGAAATGGTTTACCGACGTAATATTGAGTGTGTGTCTTCATAGTGAAGAACAAGCAAGACTCTCACTATAGAAATGATCCTAGTAAGTACAGTCTTACGGTTTTTAGATTTATGTAGTGCAACTGCGTTAGCAATCATTAATACCTTTTTTTGACAAACATCCTAACAAACTAATCACTTTTTCATCTGGTGACATAATTCACAGATTGATTACATTCTTGTTAAGAGAAGTTTCTTTAAACTAACATATACGTGATGTTAGAGTTATTTGCAATGAGGAATATGCATCACAACACAAGTTAGTTGTTGTTGACATCAAAATAGTTGGTTGTCCTCCTTCACGTCTTATTCTTCCGCCGAGAAGAAAGGTTCGGAAACTCAGAGATACAGCTATTCGCAAAGATTATGAGTCTTTCATAACAGAAAAATTCACAGAGCTATCTTTGGATGATGAGACAACAAAGTTAAAACCTGTCTTTTAAATGGAGTAGACCAAGTCTGTGATTGGACTGGTGGAGGTAAGGTTCGACATGCTGAAACCTGGTGGTGGAACAATGAAGTGGGTGGATCACTACATCAGAGAAAAACGGAGATTATGGAAACTATGGAAGAAAGGTGGCTCCAAAGATGAATATCTGGCTGCGAAAAAGATTGCTAAACGTGTAGTATACAATAAAAAGGAATGAATAAAAAGGATGCACAGGAAATACGTTTCTCTGAAATAAACACTTAGTCCTGGGTATGACGTTAAACTACATCCGGGGCAGGTATAGTTCCTTAGCCGTAGAAAAGGCAATCTACCTTTGAGATGGAAACTCTAAACAAACCAAGAACAGAGACAATCAGATACAGTGGAATCTCCCTAAAGCGGAGACGGTATAAAGCGGACACCTCTATAAGGCGGACAGTGGCGCTTGGAACGGATGGTTCTTAGGTTAAACGCTTATAACGGACATCTCTATAAAGCGGGCAATTTTTTATCCACCGATGGTGTCCGCTTTAGAGAGATTCCACTGTATAAACTTTTGTTTCGGCAAAGTTCGTTTTGCTCATTCAGAGTGTAATCCGGTGGTAGCTCAAAAACACATATCTAACCCATGCATTTGCCTTCAAAAATCGGAAACATACCGCATCGCTCGTCGCGCGCGTTACCAAGGAGCGCGTTCCTCAGTGTTAAACCAGGCTGGGGTCAAAAAATGTGTTACTGGTTGTGACAGTTTGTCTCTGTCCTCCACTAGGTCACTAGAAACAACCCCCCGTGATTGTGCTACACGCAAATTAAACTCGAATAATAATAATATTACACGTTTTGAAAACATTAAAATCGCCACTTTAAGCATCAAAACTCTACTTTGTGACATTAAACTTGCCAGTACGATTCGTTCTGTAAAATCTTTAGGAATTGACATTCTGGCACTACAAGAAGTACGTCGCCCTCTAAACGGTCTAATTGAAATTAAATTTGTTTGTCTAGGTTTTAAAGCTAAGTCTGAGGCTGGTGTAGGTTTTATATTATCTCCACGTGAGAAAGCGATTAGATTATATACTTACGCGGTATTTTGTACTTAAACTAATTCAGTCCTGTCGCGTATATAACGGTGCCAAAAGTTTTTTTGATACCGATGATTTTTTATTAGCAATGACTTTAAGAGTCCCTTGTCAAAATAGAAAGAAACTGTTTAAAAATGTACATAATCAACCAAAGCTAAAATTAAACATATCTTCTTTGACGGAAACTGATATCTCTAAAGCCTACTCGGAACTTCTTGATTATAAAATAAATACTACACTTCTCCCAAATGACGTAGATCTTTTGTCACAGTACATCGTTGATGCAGTTAAAGAAACTTCAAAGACTGCTTGCCCTCCAATAGTGCAAACAAAAGAAAACAAACCTTGCGAGGATAAATGTCTTTAAAAAATGACACGTGATAGTAAGAAACATCAATCGTTAGAAAACCGAAGAATGTTACAAAAAGAAATTAGGAAAAAGCGAAAAGAACTAAAAAATCACTATTACAAAGAAAAAAAAAAACTTGATAAACACCGCTGCTGAAGCTCGCCAAGTAGAGCGCGAGTTCTCTTTTGCAAAGAACTTCTCTTTATTAAAAACATCCAACAAAATCTCTATAGCAAAAAATAAATTGACGAATTATTTTAAGGGGCACTTTAACCGTAAAGATCTTCCTTTACCACAAGAACTCATATCTCCTGAATCAAACCCAGAACTGGATGATACAATAGTAAACTTCATAGACGCTGTTCCAATTAATTCTGATATAAGTGCTGCTTTAAATACTTTTAAGGACAATAAATCCTCTGGTACTGATAAAATCCATACCGAGTGTTTAAAATATCAAACCAGTAAATATTAATTAATTAAAGTTAATATTTGGAATCAATGTAAAATGCCAAGTAAATGGTTAAAGTCTCGTATTACCTGTCTCTCCAAAAAAAGGTGAAAGAAGTAGTCCGCAGAATTAAAGAGCTTTTTCAGTTGGAGCGAATTTAAGTAAAATCTTGCCAGGCATAATATTTAATCGACTAGAAGCATCGTATGAGCAAAACATTTCTGGCTCACAATTTGGTTTTAGAAAAGGATGTTTTTATTGCACAAAATGTCATCAAGAATTCAAATGGTAGGTTAATTTTATGCTTTATTGACGACTTAACAGCGGCTTACGACCATATACCCCGGGAATTTTTGTTTAGAGTTTTAAATCATCGTACACGGTCAAGTTTTTAAATCAAATTACTTGAAAGGTTATATCAGGGTAACACTGCTTTTATTTCTGGTACAAAAACAATGTTTGACATTAAGGTTGGATGTCGCCAAGGAGGTTTAGAAAGCCCCACATTATTTAATTTTTATTTCGACTTTGTCCTTAGAGTGTGTACCATTGAAATTGATAAAGTATTTCCAAACTGTTGGGGCGTCACATTCGATTATCGAATTCTTTCCGAATGTACCAATCGCGCCCAACGTTCTAATTTCATATAAACATATAATGAAAGACCTCCTTTACGCTGATAACCTCATCCTATTCCTTTCTACAGTCCAAGAATGTAGTCAAATTTTAAACATAGTCAACAAAACATGCAAACGATTTGGCTTAAATATCTCTTTTAAAAAAACAAAAACAATGGTTTTTCGGGATGGCCTAATTAAAGAATGCTCTTCTCTAATCCGAGTAGACAATAATGATATTGAAAACGTTGATAAATTTTGCTATCTGGGGCATAACTTAGTTAATGACACCTCTGAAACCTTTATTGATCTTTGAGTCTCGAGTGCCTTAAGCAAATTTCACCAGCTAGGGAAAGTGTTAAGGGACAACGAAATCAATATGGTGTCAAGGCGAAAATTTCTTGAGGCATCTGTCCGATTTCGCCTCCTATACGCCACATGTAGTTGGTTCCCTAAGGAGAAAGAATTTAAAAAAATTGAGTCGTGCTGGTATGGTTGCCTGCGAAGAATGGTAAAAAGGGGATTCAGACGCAAAAAAGGGCACGACGGCGAGGAAAGATTTTCTTTTTTCTATACTAATAAAGATCTTGAAACAATAGTAAAAACCCCTCCAATAAATGATTTCTTAAAAGTGCTTTATTTAAAGTATATAGCACACGTTTGTCGGCGTCCAAATAATAACCTGATTATTCATTTAATCAGAGCAATATATAATAATGCCCAATCAAGTGTCCAGGTGAATGGTACCCCTAGCGAACCCTTCAAAGTAACAGTTGGAGTACAACAGAGTTCAGTATTGAGTCCTTTTTTTATTATTGTTATGGAAGCAATATCAAGAAAGTTTTGGGTTAGCTGTCCATGGGAACTACTTTATGCTGATGATCTTGCTATTCTAAGTAACTCCCTCGAAGACCTTCACATTAGACTTTCTACCTGGAAGACTTCCCTCGAGTCTCATGGGTTATGAGTAAATGTTGACAAAACCAAAGTCTTGGTTTCGAGCGCAGATTTTAATACGACATCTCACAGTAACTCAAAATACGGTTGTGGTGTATGTACCTTCGGTGTTGGTGCTAGTTCGATTTCATGTACCTCATGTGATTAATGGGTTCACAAAAAATGCTCAGGAATTATAGGTCAGCTTACTGTCCATAGTAATTTTGTGTGCTCAAAATGTTCTGGTGTGTTTACACCTGTTACCAGCACAAATATTACGGAAATTAACATCAGAAATGACAGTTTTAAACCAGTATCCAACTTCAAATATCTTGGGATAATATCTTCAACACATGTGTACGGAAAGTGTTACAGTATGGCAGTGAAACCTGGCCAGCAAGAACTGTAAGAACGTTTAATTACTGCAGACAGTGGCATGATTCGTGGTTGGGTAGGTGGGTGGGTGGGTGGGTAAATGGGTGAGTAGGTGGGTGGGTAGGTAGATGGGTAGGTGGGTTGGTGGGTAGGTGGGTGGGTTGGTAGGTGGGTAGGTAGGTAGCAGCCACATATACTCTATCAAATAATCTGATACCATTTCTCTGTTTGATGGTCCGTGCATTGCTTTGAATTTTGACTTCGCGCGCTGCCACATGGTCTCCACTAGGTTGGTAGTGACTTGTGTGTTCAGATCGACAAAATGATATGGATTGGCGGTGTGGTGCTCAAATCCCAAGTCTATTATATGCAGTCCACGTGTCACTCCAAATCTCGGTACTTGGACGAATCCATTGTCTGATCAAAAAATCTGCGTTTCGGCATTTGGAATTAGAAATTGTTGTTTTGTTGCTGTTTCATAATCTCCAAAAATTCATTGCACTGGTATCATTCTCCCTCGGTTGTACTTTCGTCTTTTCGCCTTCACCGCCAATTTGTTGTGGCTTGTTTGTGATAAAATCACGCACAAACCAATCCGCAATCGTTTCTTAGGTGCCTATTAAAAGTTCATGCTTTGCATGATCGTATGACATTTCACGGCTGGATCCAAACCCGCACGTGCGACAACCCTAATATCTGCCATAGTTTTAAATGCAATTTTTCCTGATGCTATATGTTCGTTTACATGGTTTTATTGTGCAGCGCCAAATTCTTCCGTCAATTGATTGTGCTCGATTTTGCTCGTTGCATGGCTGATTACACGTTGAACAAATAACTTTGACTGAAAGCAGTCCCTATTGCCGAAATTGAACATGTATAAATCCGATTGTCATATTGTCAAAATTTTCCAATACTGGACGAGGTTCAGCAACAGCAGCCATTGCAATAAATTTAGGTTTGTACAATTCTGTTTATATATATATATATATGAACAAATATTTTTTATACTACCCTTATTACGTACGCTAATAAAAATTGCTCATCCGCAATAAAAGAAACAGACAAAAAACAATAAGCACGCAATCAAAATAAGATGTAGACGGTCCAGCTCACTAGCCAAATAGCTACAACATATAATGAAAATGTATTTAGAACCTACCTCCATCTATCTTATAGTGCTTCGAAGCGCGGAGGATTTTTCGCTTTGCGATTTTATTGCTACCCGCTGGGTATACTTTAAACTTAAAAAGTAATCTTTGTCCATGTTGTTTTAAAAATAATTTTTTTTGGAAAACATAATTTCGTGTTTACGGACGAACCGTATAATAAATTTTGCCTTGCTTTTCCAAAGGTAAATCAGGTGTCAAATTACTTTAGGTGTCAAGTTATTTCATCACTGGTCTTATGATTTACAGAGTTACAAAGCGTAGATGAGTGAAAAACGAGATACGATCTAGTGTTTTGGACAAATTGTGAATCACGCTGCGGTGGGAAATTGAAAGAGAAGTGACATGAGGAAAAAGGTGGCTTTACTTGTAGGGGGCTGGAACGTTGAGCGCGGAGTTTCTATCAAAAAAGGAAAACATGTTGAGCGTGCTTTACTTGAGAACGGTTATGACCTCAATGTTATTGACGTTACTAAAGATATTTCAAAATTAATCAACGATCTCACTCCAAAACCAGATGCTGTTTTCAACAATCTCCACGGGCGTTTCGGCGAGGATGGAGTTATTCAGAGCCTTCTGACGTTGCTGGAAATTCCTTATACACATTCAAATGTTGTGGCATCAGCAATAGGAATGGATAAATTTATTACAAAGAAAATGGCACAAAGCGTAGATGTTCCGGTGCCCAAAGGACGCTTGGCCACAAAAGAAGAGGTGATGGCAGAATTAGTTTTGCCGCGTCCTTATGTTGTGAAGCCTTATAATGAAGGCTCTAGCTTTGATATTTATATCATCAAAGAGAATGACAATCATTTAGAGACTATCGGACAAAACTGGAATTATGGCGATCATGCTTTGCTTGAGGAGTACATTCCCGGGCACGAGCTAACAGTGACTGTATTGGATGGAAAGGCAGAAGCTGTCACTGATATTGTATCTCATACAGGTAGCTTTTTTGATTATGAAGCAAAATACGAGGATGAGCGAATAGAGCTTGTTTTACCGGCGAAAATTCCCCAAGATGTGTATGAAGCGGCTTTAGATTATGCCCAACGTGTGTACAATGTAATTGGGTGCAGTAGTTTGGCGCGTTGTGACTTCCGTTTTGAGGAGGAGAAAGGTCTTGACGGTCTTTATTTTCTCGAAATTAATACGCAGCCAGGACTAACCGCTGAATCAATTGGCCCAACACAATGTGCCTATAATGGCATGTCTTTTGTTCAACTTTGTTCTCATCTGGTGGAAACCGCAAAATGTCACGGCTTATCGTGATGTTCATAATGTGCTTAAATATAAATATTATTCTTGTTTATTTCGATTATATTATGCGATATGCGCATACAAATTTAAAACATTGTTGTTTTTTACCTTTTGCAGCATGGATAAAACATTTCGATCGCTCTTACTGGTATATATTTACGTAGGGACATTTCAATCGTGGTTTATATGCCGGCATGGGCAGTATTTGAACATGTGGAAAAATGTAATTGCGTCTATGTATAAAGAGAATAGTTGAAGCATTTTACTATTTGTAGTTATCTATTTGTCCGTGCGATACATAATACTTGGCGACGAGATAAAACCGAACGTCAACGATCATCTTTCAGCACCCGTTTCTGTTAAGTGTAACCGATGTCTATCGGAACACGGCAAAAATTAAATTCGATGCTCCATCGAGTCCAGCTCATGTATGTTTTTATGTATATGAGCTGTATCGATGTACATAGGTTACCACTGTACAGTAGTATAATCGCACATATCGTTATATTCTCAGAATATTATTAAAAAATGGCGGATTTTTGGTTTGTTTGTTGTTGTGGTTTTTTTTTAATTTGTATTTTTATATATACCATATTAAGATAGGGCATTGATTTTACTTACTTACTCTTACTTGTTCTGTTCATTCCCAGAAATATTGTTATAGTATTCTGATTGAATGCCTCAAATAAGTCTCTCCGGCTTATATATATATATATATATATATATATATGTATAGTATCTCCAAGTAAAACTACACCATTATAGCAACTTAAAGTTTCTTGCGTGAAGCATTTTTCAAGCTATACACTATGATGATAAATGTTTACAATCACTTCTGTAAAATGGATTTTAAACGTTTATAATCACTTTAACGAGCGCAGCGAGTGTTTGTTTCTATGGCGACACTTGCTGATTAATTTGGTTCGTTTATTCAACAATCCCCTGGGTTCTGCACGGACAATACAAACTTTTTCTGCCAAGCATAAGTTGCAGACTCTTGAGCCAGGTTTGTATGGACAAGCACGTGACGCAATACTCCATGTTATATGGTAATCGACCCCCTCTGTCTTCCCCTCATCTTTCAATTTCCAAACGAGTTCTGATAGGGTAGTTTCTTTATGGTATTTTTTGTGCCGGAATGATTTCGTATGGTTATTGTGTCTAGTTTTAAATTCTCCTTCACACAGTCCATAATATGTGGCCGTCATGTCGCTGTATGTGACGTCCGCTTTATACACAATGCTGGTTGCAAGACAATCACCGTTTAGAGGGCAATTTCCTTTGTCTCGACAATTACATGGTCGCTGTGTAGGTGTTTGTTTGTTTAGAACTTTAGTGTTGTGCTGTTTATAAAGTTCTGTACATTCGTCATACAACAATAACTTAGTTTGAGCGTGTTTTTGTTAAGTATTTTGTAGTACTTATGAGTTTTTGTAAAATGCTTTCTGACAAAAATTTTACAAAAAAAAGGAGCAAGATTTGTGAGTTGCCATGTTAAAAAGGGTAATAAAACAACTACTTTTAAAAGTTATTATTGTGGCTCTAAAAAAAGGACTTATTCTGCCTGTGATATGAATGGATTTCATTCCAACTTAAATGAACATAGTTCAGTCCAATACTTGCCATCTGGTAATTGTGCTGAGAAAAAACATACATCCTATGAAAATGCTAAAGAAAAAGAATTAGAGGGTTGGGATATTGTTAATTCAAATATTGTGCAAAATTATTGTCAAAAATTCAAAATGATTTGTGAGAAAGATATTTGCAATGTATGCGGAACAATTGGTTTGGAAAGTATTTTCCACTGTGATGACTGTGGGCCGTTTTCTTCTTTTTGTGAAATATGTATCAATAGCAACCACGTAAAAAGAATTTTTCACAAGCCTGTTCAAATTGAAGTAAGTTCTTTCTAATTTTCTAAAAAATATTAGGATAAATTTGTAAATGCTGAGAATGTTCATTAGATAAGTTATTATTAAAGACAAAATGGCGATGATGTAGCCAAACAAGTTGTTTTTTGCCACAATATTGTATTATTTTATCTTCAACTTTTCATGTTTATAAAGATAAATGTATATGCAAAATTTTATAGTATTTCAATGCATATATTTCTAGAAGGATTACAAAGTTTCTGCATACATTATAAATCAAGACATCTCAAATCCACACACTGTCAGTTGTCCTACGCAATATTCAAGAACAATCACAGTAATCAGTGAAGGTGGTAAATTTTTATGAACCTACATTTTGTTATATGATTACATTTTATTGTAGCTTTCCTAAGCTTTAAAAACTTGTTTTTTTATCAAGAATATTGTTTAAAAAAATATAATTTATGATAACAAAATTGAACTTAACACATGGAATTTCATTTTGAGAAATATATATATATATATATATTGATTGATATATATACTGATTATTATTGCGACAAAACAAATCTTAATAACGTTATGTTTAAGGGGCGCTCCATCAATGTTCTGTCATATTTTGCAAATGTTGCGACAAATTTTCTACTCTAATATCGATGGACTTATAGCCTGCTTCTCCAAAGAAACCAAACACCACTGTCTCTATTCCTTTATTGCACCTTTTTGTCGCTTTGCAGTTTGAAGGAAAAATTTCTTTGTTGTCATTTTGTGATGCTTTATCATGGAAAAATGGTTGGTGTGATACAAATCTTGTAAGCCATTCATAATGTTCTATTTCATAATATTAATACGTTTTGTAGAGAACAGGCCATGTATGAGCTTTCTGGGTGCAAGCACTCTCTACTTTGTAGGCATAAACATAATTCAATAAGAAATGTTGTTAAAGGTTTCAATGAATTTCTAAAATATTCTCTTTACAAACTCCAGGTAAAACTACTGTTTTCAAGTACCTATTTAGATAGTCTAAAATGAATTTATGTTGTATGATTGTGTTTAATTCTGGTTTTCTATATTATAGAAGCAGTGCCTCAACCGGTTTCTTAAAACAGATTCTATTGATCAGTTTCGTTTATTTCGTTGTCAGCTCATTAACTTGAAAACAGTGTGTCCTACATATACAAGTTTTGATGCTTGTGCAGCTTGTCCAAAAGTAAATTTATTGGTATTTATTGGAGACTAAGACAGATAAATATCAGATACACTTGTCTTGTCTTTTTCTCAGATTTTGTACAAAATTTTAAAGTTATGTTTTAGGTAAAATTTATAAAACAATGATGAAAGGAAAAGCAAGTGAAGAGATATTTTTGATTTTTAATTATTAAATACATTTTATAGGAGAATGGTTCGGTATTCTACTGCTTTGACGGGAATTTTGGCTTAGTACTGAAAAAGTCATCATCTAAGTCTTTAAAACATTCATCTCGAGCAGACATGTTTCTTCCTGATAAAGAGGTCGATCTATTCATTAATAACTATGATGAAACATCAAAAGATAAAGTAAGTTTATATAAATAATGAAGCTTTTTTTAATAAAAGTATATTGTACCAGTAGTTATTTCACGATAAGTTATACATAAAATCATTGTTTGATATAGCAAATAATTGTCTTCTCAATGAATAACAATGTGCTTACACTATTGACATTAAATTGAGTGTGCAGCCTGCATTTTTATAAGATAATTGTTCTGTATTCAATTCTGTCTGCTCTATTTGTGTTATTTATTCCTAACCTTCAGACCTATCAACCTTTGTATAAAATATTCTTTTCTTTTAATTAAAAACAATGTAACTGAGTAATAAACAGAACTGTAACTTTTTATACGTTTTAAAAATTATCATTTAATAAAAACTAAACTTGCCAGTATGACCTTTTGAGAGTATTTAGAAACTGTCTTATTAAAATTGCTTACTTTAAATTGTTTATTTCCATAGTTCTGATTAATTTTTTAGGATTGCCAAAACTTTCAAGCTGGTACTAATATTCAATCCAAATCAAGAACAAATCAACTTAGTGTGACTGGTGTTTTTGGAATGTCATGTAGACATGAATTTCCTAAATTATTTCTCAATATGAGACATGGGGAGAGGTATGTCTGATATCTTAAATACAATATAAAGGATTTGTTTGCTACTTTATAAGCGATCAATCTCCAATGCTGATTTGTTTCTAATAAAATAGATACAGGCAGCACAATCCACATAGTTATTTTTGTCAGCCTAATTTTGGTGTTGAACTAATCTGGTTATGTTGCCATCACCGTAAGATGCCTACCAGAGCATCCAACACTTGATTTATCAGAAGGTGATAAATCGAATAGTCAGTGAATGAGTGATTGTGATAATTTTGCTTTGATAATATCACACTTTACTTCAGATTGGGCTATGCAGTGCTGCTATTAAATAAGATTTTGGAAGATACGCAGGACAAAAATTTGAATATGCATATAATTTATGATATAGCATGTGTGCTAAAACGTCATTTAGAGGTTAGTAAATTTAAACTTTTCACATGCAGCTTTCTTTTTTATGTGTAGGTATTTTATAGGGTAATGTAAAAAGATTAAAATAAAAATAAAAAGTAAAAAATAGTCAAAATTCAGTCATCTCATCAACGTTTATGTTTAAGCATGCAGCAACCACCTCAAATCCAATTATTCATGTTTACTAGAACCCAGTGTCGTAACATGACATTTTTATCATCTGAGTGTATGATGTTTTAGTTATATATTTTGAATAACGAATTTCAAACTAAAAAAATATATGTTTTGAAATAATTTGTTAGAAGAAATGCGTGTTAGAGAAGTACAACAAGTTTCAGTTTGGTATCCCACTGTTTCATTCATATGGACATAAAGGGGATTGTCAGGTAAGTCTGTTCCTTACAAAAAAGACAAAAGTTCTTGGATATTTGTTTGTTGAGAATTTTTGTCATTAAATATGCAAAATCAGTCTTTTGATTTTATTTTCTCGGAAACCTGACAATATCATGTAAAAGTATAGCTTTTGAAATTTAACTATTTTAGTGTCAACACAATATACTAAACTTTGCTGACCTCTAGTGTGATTATTACCATTTAATCCAAAAATGCAGAATGCCTATTAGATTGGTTGTGTAATGACCATCATTGGTAGAGTACACGATTTTCTATCTATTATTCAACTTTACCAATTGTTTTATTTTAATAAAACTGGCAATTTTAGATTGAAAATTCAATTAGACGATTAGATTCCTTTGGTTTGATGGACGGCGAGCTGATGGAGCATCTTTGGTCTTATCTTCGATTCTTTTCTAAAATAACCAAAGAAATGACCTCTGCTCATCGAACCGATATGTTATGTGATGCTTTATACCACTTCGGAGCTATTAAGATGGAAAAAATTGGTTTGTAAATCTCTTATACCGTTTTTGAGTGGGGTTTATTGGAAAAATATATGTTTTATTAATTCATTAAACATAGTTTATTATGTTTGCAAAATGCAATGAGAAAAATGTTCACAATAATCCATTGTATTTGAAAATATGTATTTTAAACAGTTTTTTTTTAATTAGCAACTGATTGGCAATCAAATGAATGAATGATAACCGTTGCTACTCGGGTAGACGAGTACAATTCCTTTCATTTTTCGGAAGATTATTCTTTTTGAGATTTAGTTTGAATAGACTAACTACACAGATGTTTAGTTAATTTTGTTTTAAGGATCATCACTTGTTTCATTGAAGAAAAAAGCTGAGCATATAATTCGAAACTGTGATTCAGAGCTAGAAACAGTCTGCTCTGGTTTATCAAGTAAGTATTTTGTTATTGTTATTATCGCCATGAAGCTTACATCATTTTGGTTTAATTCACCTGTTAAAAGGCCCTCTCATATAATAAATTAATTTATAATTTTCTAGTAAAATTAGGAGATAATTTCACGGACAAAGTGTAATTGTAGAATTTTATTTAGTAACTGTTACTGAAGATATAATTAAATCGTGGAAACATGAGGAAGATGAAAGCATTAAACGTAGTAAAAGCAATGGATTAAGAAGTTCTGGTAAGTGGGGCATTGTTCTTTTGTTATTGTGCATATAATACTTGCTTGCAACTTTTTGGGAGATCTATGTTATGTGGCCACCCTTAACAATTGGTGTGTCTCACACCACCATGACCAATAAAATTTTAAATTTTTAAGTTTAACCTTTTTACTTTTTTCTCTTACATTAATCTACATGATCTTGTACTCGGTTGTAATAATAATATTATTCAGATTGTTTTTTTTTAATCTTTGTATAAGTTATATTGCGTCTACTTCACAACCATTTTCTTTTTAAATTGGGATTTTATCATATTTATCATGTATTTAGAAATTGATTGGACTTATCTTTACTACAAAAAGTTAAAATCATACTTTGCTGAACAATCACTGGTTTTGATGTGCTCCAGCCTTGCAGATATTGCTAATCATAATACCAAAGCCAAAAGGTAATTGCTGCTACTCAATTTTTAAACTAGCCAATCAACTGTAGCTTCTAATAAGTAGTAGTTATTGCGAGTTACAAGAAAAATATGGCAAATATTTTTTGAGTTTTTTATGTTTTTCAAAATATTTCACGAGCCTTTAGGCGAGTTAAATATTTAAGAAAAACATAAAAAATAAGAAAAATATGCCATATTGTTCGAGTATTTCACGATAACTACTTTATCAATAGGTCTATATGATATCTTTTATAATACGCTTTGAGAGCGTGAACATGAACGTTGCCACAACTCAATGATTTTACGATTACATTATTCTAACATTTGCACGTGTCATATTTTGCACTCTGTTTTTAACCAATAGGAATCCCGGGAATACTTGCTTTAACCAATCAGAAAAAATATTGAATTTTGCATTCGTTTTTAGCCAATCAAGACAAAATATTGAGTTTTGCACTCCGAAATATGATATATATTTCCTCGTGATTAGCCAATCACGTTACAGATATTCACGCAACCTATTGATAAAGGTTGTTAATATGATAATATACCCAATTACCTTTGATCAAGTCTTCAAACCACATCTTGTATCAATAAAATCATGTTTTAGTCAAGTCAAATTATGTTGCTTAACATGGGACACATTTCATGGTATGTTATAACAAAGAAAGTGTATAATACTGTAAATGTAGTGTGTATGAAATGGAATTGAGGTTTGTACGTTATTTATATTGAAAGGTTGCAAGCATCTTTAAAGATTATGGAAATGTGACATCATATCAAAAAAAGGTGGCAAATAACATCACCCCAATACATTAGTCAACACAAGATATTTTTGGAGTCTTCAATTACAGACACTCGTCGGCAGATTTACAGTCGCTCTTCCGAGAGAATGATGTTGCTGGGCTTAAAAAAGATATGCAGGTACACTTACAGCAGTAATATCAACCCAGTAGTAATATCGACCCAAATCAGCTTACCTCATTTTATTTTTCGTTTAATACGAGTTTGGATCAAAGTACAAGAACAAATGTACAGCATTAATATTAGTTCAATTCAACAAATAATAACGGCTTCTAAGTGAACACAGTAGAAGAAGGCAGGTTTATATCCACGTGCTTCTTAAGCCGATCATGGTACTTGTTAGGATAAATGCTGTATCAATAGTTTTATTTTCATAAAATGGAGTCGAGTGAAAACATAAATAAGTTATATTCCCGTATATAGAATTAAATGTTTATAGTAAATTCGTAATACTAATGTAAACAAAAAAGGTATGTTTTTAAAGAAGTATAAATTATAAAAACATTGTTTGTGCTGACAAAAAAACCGTTATCATTATCTCCATTTTCTTTTTTCATGTATATTTTAAATATTTGGTTTTAGTCGGTTCTTCCATTGCTAACCGATTGTCAAACCAGATCAACAAAGTTTGTATTGAGATACGCAACCTGTTGGCTTCATTAAACTCGTTGAGCGTAGAACTCTGCTCCTCGCACGTTGAAATATCGTATGTCACTGCTCTTGATGTTTCATCATCGATGTTTAGAGAAATATCTGGAATTCCGGTAATTGAAACAAAAACCTTTTGAAACCTTACGTTTTTGTAAGAGGATACTATACAAAGTCCTGTAGTTATTATTTCAGGAGAATCATAATTGTCACGACACTTGTATTAATTCTGTTTAATGGTATTTTTAAAATTTACTTCACTGGTAGTAACCTATCTGAGGTTTAAGTGCCTCTTAATTGAAATTCAAGTTTTCATGTGGTATTGGTAATTTGCTAGATATTTTTGTAGATTTCGTTGAATAATTGGTTTTAGGTACGATTCACTCCTGGCGTACCAGAACACGTTAAACGGATGTCTGTGCAGTACTTTTTACGCAAAACACGAGCAGTTGAAGAACTGGCACTTATTGAAGAAGAAATGAAGAACTGCATCGAGTACTGGGAGCGGCAAAAATCTGATTTAAATTCGGCGTATCTTTCAGAAGAAGGTGGCGTTAGATTTCTTATACGTCAGAAGATAGAGCAAGTAAACCTACATTTAAAGGAACTCAAATGCTTATTCTCATTTGAGCAAGACAGTTGGGAGGATTTTGAGTTTGTTAATTACGAGACTGACGAATGTTATAGTGAAGTTGACGAGTCATGCGGAGATGAAGACAACAGTTTTTGTTTAGTTTACAAACTTATACGAATTAATCGTTAAGTTTGCTATTTACCGTGCCATTTCATTTACAAATTTATTTTAAATCAGATACCCCTAACGTATCCCAGCAATATATAGATTGTACGATATATTGTTTTACGCACAGTTTTTACACAAAGTAGGACCTTTCAAATTTACTATTTGTAAAAAACCGTTGGTCTCCATCTTTTCCGATATCCCGATTTCATTTATTACAAATCCAACACTCTCCGCTGCAGAGAGTTTGCAACAATCAATGTGTGATGAGGCCAAAAACGAAAGTTGAACGAAAAATATAAAATTATTTTCCTCTTTTTTAAAAATAATTAATATTAACCTGAAATATATAATAATTATTTTTAAAATTTGGATATAGTGGTTTGCGCATGCGTAAATGTAAATTCAATATATAGAGCCCTACGGAAGGTTATATCAAACGAAACTTTGCATGTGAATGGCCAAATGATGGGGCTAACTAGATCGATAAAAAAATTAGGAAAAAATTACGGCAACCGAAAAAAATTAAATACGCATGCCATTAATTCCCAGAATTCACAACTTTTTTTAACATAATTATACTATAAGCTAAATCCGAGGTTTACGGGTATCTTATTATCGTAACAAAATGGTACTGCGCATGCATGTGCGATATCTGACAATGATGTGAAATTAATTTTGGCTTTTCGTCGATGAATTTTTGTCTTTATAACTTACAAGCAAAAATTCAAAAACACTATTTAAAAGGCTAAAACTTCAAGAATTTTTATTTTTTTCGGGGTTTGGCACTAGATTACTCATTTTGGCTCGGATGATTCCATAAAAAAAATTTTTTTCAAAAAAGTCGCAAAGGCGAATAACTTCCGTAATTTTGACCATTAAAACTTCGTGATTTTTTATGTGAAAGAAGAACCCATCCTCGGCATGATATAAGAAGCCCGAATTCTAATTCGTCATGATTACGGTGTTATTGTCCCGCACGGCAACCCCACTTTTTACATATAACCGTCGCTACCTCCGACCCCATAACCTAAATCTGAAAGCTAATATCACTTTTGAGGTCTTCTATATGTAGCTAAAAGCCATATAAAAATTGACTTAATATCGTTTAAAAAGTTAGAATCTTTTATACTTATACAGCCCTAACCCCAAAAATAAAAAATATTGTTACAATGTCTTTACTGTCCCACATCTGGCTTAATCTAAGGTATCTTCAGTATGAAAATGGTTTTCAATGGGTAAGGAATGACGGAGTTATCAAGGGATGGCTATTAAAAACCAAAACTGGACTTAAAAGTCACGTGGTACGCTAACCACAAGATTATTTTTGATTTTTTAAACGCAATTATTGGTCTTATATAGTCCTCTAACTATGCCCAAAATTTTAGCGCGAAACGACCAATTTGAAAGAAAATTTCTTTGAGAGTTCATCCGATATCCATTTGAGGGTAATCTATATTGAGTTATACCACTGACTTAGGTCTCGACCTCATAAATGCATAACTCGATGAATAATCAAGATATTGAGTTGAAATTTTCAACGGAGATTGGAAATAATAGTATTAATCTGAAATATATGATAATTATTGTTAAAATTTGGACATAATGGTTTACGCATGCGTAAAGTAAAATTTAATATATAGAGCCCTACCAAAGGAAACAAGAAATAAGACTTTGTATGTGAATGGCCAGATGATGGTGCTAACTGAAGATATAAAAAAATTTGAAAAAAGGTTACGGCAACCAAAAAAAAAATTAAAAAATTTAGTACGCATGCGCTTAATTCCCAGAATTTCCAACATTTTTTTAACATAATTATACTATAAGTTAAAGCCATCAAATAAGCATCATTTTCCACAAAGGTTTGCAGGTATCATATTGTCTTAACAAAATATGCGCGAATTTATACTGCGCATGCGTGTGCGATATCTGACAATGATGTGAAAATTAATTTAGACTTTTTGTCGATGAATCTTTGTTCTTAAGGTATTGGCAAAATATGAAGGGATTCCGACGAGGAGTTAAGGAGATATAAAAGGGCTCGAAACTAACCCTAACCCTAACATTTTTTTTAGTATAAGGAATGCTGCCAACTCTAGTATATTTGTAATCTCTCGTTAAATAATGAAGATTATTACTCCAAATTTTGAATCGTGATTGACAATGATGATATTTATCAGAATAACCTGGCCAAATCTCAAAACCCAGCGTATGCACCCGCGCATGCGTAACTTTAAATCGTCCATAGATCGTTCTACTTAAGGTTATTTAAAACGAATTTTTGTGTCAGTACAGCTATGTTATTGTGTTCCCGATCCATGACAATAAAATTCCAAAAATACTACGGTAACTAAGGGAAATACACGTAGCTAAAGAAAATCACGTCTCGCATGCGTATAATTTCCACATTTTAAACTTTTTTCGAAATTTTATTTCAAAATATCTCACCAAATTTGACAATACTTCTTGGTGCAAAATTTAAGAGTCCCATCATAAGTATCTCGCGAATTCGGTTATGGGCAGGTCAATTTTTTTTGTCGGTGAATTTTTGTCCTTAAGTTCTAGGCAAAATATGAAGTAATTCCGACCAGTAGTTTTAAGGAGTTGTTAGAAGCTAGACACTTGCGGCATCTACTCTAATACCAATAACATGACACAAAAATCAAAATACTCTTATTACTTGGGAATTCTTGTTTGAATCTAATTCATCTTCAAAGTCGATATCTACATTATCAACGTCAACATTGTGTCCAGATGGTGCATGCGTAAGCATTATGTGTAGGCGTTAAGTGAATCTTTATCAGTCATTGTAATCTTTCTAAACATTTTAGAATTGTTTGCAGAACGAACTATTAGTAATTAGTGTCATTTCCGATACCGTAAAAAAGAACCCGACGGAACGCTAACTGGACGTGTTTTTCTCTTAAAACACGTTCACAATCATGTGGCAGATTGTAAGTAGTGTAGTACCTGTCTGCGAAGACGTGATGTCCTGAACCGACAGGTCGTAGGAGATACTCAAAAACCTTTTCTGATTGACCACCTTCTAAACCTTCTTCAAAAGATGTCTCTTTTCCAAAATAGATCAAAAGGTTATAAGCGTAACCGGTAACTGAATCGCAAACGCCAAACGTTTTTATGTGGTACTTTTCCGGCTTGTTAGGGTTGTACATTTTGTACTTGGAACGTCCCTTCCATTTCACTACCATTTCATCAATAGAAATGTTTTTTGCAGGATAGAAAGCATCCTGAAACCTTTCCAATAACGAGTTCAAGGACGGTTCAATCTTATCTTTCTTCGACTGTTCGTCGCCAACCGAGCCGGCATGCAACATGCTTGAATAAAGTAATTGAATCGGTTCCGTGAAAACATTTCGTGATACCATGGGGTGTAATTCATTGGATCCATAGCCCAGTAATCAGATAGTTTGGGTCTCCGGTCAATGCCCATTGCAATGATAACCGAAATCAGTTTCAAGAGTTCATGTCGAGTCACAGGTCGCCAATCCTGGTAGCGGGAATTTTTACGCGCAGGAAGGTTTTCACGCATTTTCAAATCTGCGAACTCATTTATCATAGTGACTAGTTTCTCTTGGATTTCTACAGTAAACAGTTCAACAAAACAAGCATATGCATTTGACTCACCATCCAAATCAGCCTGAACTCCAGGAACTTTATTTGGTATAAACCGAAATTCGTGAAAGCGAGGATCCTGTTCGCCAGTCATTTCATACCATTCCAAATCGCTGTCGTCATCTGCTTTTTTCTTGCTCTTTTTTTTTACTTCTTCAGTTGAAGGTCTACCACGTTTTCTTTTTCCATTCTGTTCCATTCTGAGAGGTGGTTGCTCATCACTCACATTACCCTGAATTATTGCAAGTGGAACAGCAGCTGTCACTGACACTGTGTCTGGAGTAACCGTGGTGTAACTATTTTCAGCATCAGAATCTTCAGCTAGGCCAGTAAAATCCTCAAATTCACTTTCATCAACGTCAGATAAGTCAGAGTCATCAGAATTTTCTAACCAGCTTGCAATATTCTGCAGTGCATCGTCAGGAGAAATCCTTCTTCAAAGAGAATAGCTCTTCTTCTCGCTTGCATCCATTTGGAACTGCAGCCTCACTTACATTTTGTGTATTTTCTGACAAACAAATAGTTATACACTGAAACCTTTTGATAAAAGTTCTCCAGGCTTTCAACAACGGCTCGCGAACCAAAACAATGGTTTAGAGCCATGGTATTTAGCTGTATTTCCGAATTTTGCGTTGCCATCGTAAAAGCCACAGTCTGTGGCTTACGGTATTTTTCACTACGGACCCGAGCCACACACTGTGGCTTCCGGCACTGAATGAGTTAAATCAAGTATATGTGACAGCGTTCGCAACGGCCTGATACCTCCTCTGCTTCTGATTTATCTTCTTCCATGCTTCTATATACCGGTGCTTCATTTACATTTACATTCTCCATGTCTAGTACAATAACATTGGGTGCCAAATCAGCAGCCAAGCTTGCAGGACTGGTATTGGCTGGATCATTTGCAGCAGACGAAGATCTACTTCTAGAAGTTGGCAAAAAGCATAGCTTCTGTTCAAGAGGATCTTCTTCTTCAATTGAAACAAATTTAACTGATAAACAGTTTTTGTGCTCTAGTTTAAAATGTTCTGAATTATAATAAAAATATATAACTGTATTGCATGCAGTACATCTAATTTGACTTCTGTATGTACTTTTGCGGTTTATTCTAAAACTGCTGGGTACAGCTAACAAATTTGTTAAAACAGCTAGTCAGAGAGAATTAGGGTATGACCTGGGCAAAAATAATATAAAGCTGAAATTTGGCACATTGATTCAAGAATGTGTTACGAGTATGTGAAAAAGGGCCCGTCGATAAGTCCCTAGAAACGCCCTAAATCCATAATGGCGGATTTGGCAAAAAGGGAAAATTAGGCAAAAAAAACTTTCGTCTAAAGGTAAAGTATTATATATCAATGGGAAGAAATTTTATACTGATCAATAATTTTATTACAAGCCATATCTGAAAATAAAGAGGCGAGTAGTAAATTGAAATATAAAACATAGTTATAGATTCCCTTCCATTGCAATTCTGTTAGGAAAGAACATCTTAAATCTAATTGTCTGTTGTTTTTTTTAGTGTCAGCGTTTATTACAGTTTTTAAAATGTTGTTTATTATCAGAAGAACCAACTAACAAGAAAAATATTTCAAAAAAGGTTTTTCGTAAAAACAGTAATTTGTATTCTCCATGATTGATACCTTATGTTCTATTCTTCAAGACATGTAGACAACCAACTTAAAAGTGAACCAATTGAATTTACTGGCGGCCCTTGGAAAGCCCTTCACCTTACCAATCGCAGAGCATATAAGGCTTTTAGGTACACATCTTATTAACCCAACTCCAATCACCACAGCTGTACGTTTTAAATTCTATCAAAGAATTCGAGAAGAAGGTGAATCGTTAAGTAATTACATTGCAGCCATTCGCAGATTATCCGAACACTGTGAATGTGGGGCATTTCTAAATGAGGCCCTTCTTGATAAATATGGGTGTGGAATGCTATCTGAGAGAATTGTAGATTTAATGATAGCAGTTGAAATGGCATGTGGACTTGAGCAAGCTGAAACACAAAGCACACTGAAGAAAAAGCACACAAATAATTTTTAAAAGGCAAGCTCCAGCGCAGAGATCACATAATGCGAGTATGTCTAGAAATATAAACATTTAACGTGAACAAATGCAAAAGAAAGGACATATAGCAATAGCATGCCGAAAGTATGAAGCTGGAAAAACAGCAAACGAAATTACAGCATATGACGAGGATAACACCAGAGGAGGAGTTTGAAATATATTAACTTAAAAACATCAGAAGGGAAAACCCAATTAAAGCAATACTTTTAAAGTAAACAACAGCGCAATGAAAATATACACGTGTTTATATTTTCATAACAAATCGTTATCACACGATTCTCCGACTATTTCAACTTTGTAAAACGAATAACCTCTTCTTCCCTCGACTCAAAAAGGCCATAACTTTTGATCTAAAAAGTACAGATATACGTTTTGATGTTTTTGAATCAGAATATTAAATTCTAATGATGGGCGCAAAAACTCGCAAACAAATCTTTGTCTCTACTGTTGTCATCTTTGCGTTTTTATTCCATGAATAGGGAACGGCAATTCAAACAATACAAAACCACAATCATGGGAACAAAGCCAATTTACAACCAGCTTTTGTTGACATAGACATGTTGCTACTGTGGAATAATTCGTTTGTAATATAAAACTACATGGAGATACTATTTGCTGTTATCACTACATTATTTGCAAAAGAATTTTAAAGGGTTGATTTCTTGGTCGAGGTATGAATTCGAAGATGGACAAATCTCTTTTGCATGATGTTCGCACTGATTCAAAGATAACAGAAACTGTAAGATATCTTGAAGTTGATCAAGTGTATGAAGAAATTGGCCAATTTGGAAGGTTTCAAAAACTGATAGTTATTCTTTTGCTGTTGCTCTGTGTTCCGTATTTCTATCAGCTTTTGATTTTGTATTTCGTTGGAAATAATCCTCCGTGGAGGTGCGCTCATAACAGCACGGAATGCACCCACAATGGCACTTTTTCAGCCGGACATGATTTATATAACGATCGATGCTCAATGAATCGAAGTTCTTGGGAATTTGTTCAAAACAAAGAATACTCGATTGTTACTCAGGTAAAAAAGCGTTTGATTCAAGGAATTTATGACGACATTTTTTCAGGATTTCAAAGCGATTAGCTTTTTTAGTGGGACTTAGTATGCGAGAATGCGTATATTAACTACCTTACCGGTTCGTCTCTGTTTATTGGATGGGGATTGGCTATACTTCCCATTGGTTTCCTCTCTGACAGGTAAGATATGTTTGCCGTATTCTATACAATATGCTTAGGGTTGATTGGCGGGTTTCGTAATAATGCCCATTTGTAAGTTCGCTCAAAGTGTCATTTGGTAAAATGCAAATCCAGAAGTGTTGTTGGTTCTATGTAGATATTAGCTTCATTCTCAGTTGGCAATTAAAAGCAAAAACTATAACCACTAATCTCATAGTTCCATAAGAGTTCCTTTTGTTTTGATGTTTACACATTTGAAGTAGATATTTATGTCAAGATTTATTCCCTTAACAGCAACAAGATACCTTATCGGCCCTTTTTACGCCGTCCCTAATTTAACCTCGGACCTTTTTTACGCCAGTACGAAAAATTGATCTAACGGCATTTAGGGGCGTGTTTTACGCTACCCAAGAGCAAGAGAAAATTGACAATGAATACTTTTACGCACTTCTGTGTCATTTGTTTTCTTGAAAGGACTTGTCATATTAGTCCATAACAACTGTCTCGTTGCTTTCTTCATTATCTTCTTTACCATCGGATTGTTTTTCTATTGCATCTTCTTCGTCTTCCTCCTCTCTAGGTTCTTCTCCTATTAGCTTTTTAAAATCAACGACGCTGTACGCGAAAAGTTCCATATTTGTTGCCTTTTTAACGTCGGTCTTTTTAACGCCAATAAGGTAGTTAGTTCTTGCATTACGTTCGTAAAGTTCTGCATTTTTATATGGTTACATTTATTGTATTGGGTTTAGATATGGAAGGAAAGCTGTCTTGTATCCGTGTGTTTTCGGCTTAGCATTTTTGACATTTATCTACAATTTCGTTGATAACATGTGGCTGTTCATTGCAACTCGCCTGATTTCTGGTGTCTTTCAAGGTGGAATCGGTTTGAATGTAGTTGTTTTGTGCAACGAGTTAGTGGGGAAAGACTATCGCGACGTAAATTCTGTACTTTTTGGAATTGTATTCGTTTCAATACTCTGCTTCTTAACATTACAAGCATGGCTGATACAGAACTGGAAGATTTTGGGCTACGTAACAAGTGCTCCATACCTGGTTTTACTCTTCACTTATAAGTAAGTATTGTGTCAAGAAATTTTAACACGGAATGAATATTGTTAATAGAATTATGATTAAATAGTATTAACTTCGCTTTTGAATGATGGTAATTAGACAATTTATTAACAAATAAATGTAGTCGCAGCTACATCGTTGGTGATTTATCAATATATGTGTGAATTTTTAAGAATTATACCTGAGTCCATTCGCTGGCTTCGCTTAAACAATCAAGGAGAGAAAGCTGAGTACGAACTAAAACGAATCGCCAGATTGAACAAGAAAGAATGGCCGAACATAAAACTGATTGATCCTATTGTGAACAAAGAGGGTAAATTTCAGGATTTGTTCCGCCCTAAAAACATGTTAAAGAAAACATTGATGCAATGCTGGATATGGTTAGTTACGTTATTCACTGTAAGTTACCTACCCTGCTCAAATGATCCGCAAAAAGTAGTTTTCTTTGAGGAAATCATTTCTACATTTTATTCTTACTAAGTGGGTATCCATTATTGCAAGGTTTGTGACGGCATTGGGATTTTTTGGAATATCATTGGCTTCCAATCAACTTGGTGGCGACATGTACCGTGACTTTATTTTAACTAGTGTTGTAAGTTTGCCAGCGATGTGCGTTTTGGGAATGACCCTTGAAAGGTATATTCTGCGAAAGCATTGCCTTTCTACAAAGCACGAATTTTTATGGAATCTTTTCTAAGTAATGTTTGAACTCTGTTTTAAATTTCACGAGTTGCAATTTAGTTCCATAAATTTTGGCTAACTACTGTAACTACTGTAAGTACCTCTTTATTAAACAAATATTAAATTAAATTAAACAGAAAATGTGAATTTGATGTTTCAGTTTCTCTAGTTATAGACTTTATTGTTTAACTTTTTATCTTACAACTTTCATAATTACGCTGTATTTCTGAAACACTTATTCTAAGATTCGGCAGAAAGAAAAATTGCATTGCATCACTAGCAGTTACTGGCTTGTCGTGCATTGCTGTAGCATTCATTCCGACATCGGGAAACAAAGGTAACTCTAGTTATATTTCCAACAATGGGGTGACAAATTGACCAAAGGTTAAATCTATGAAACTTCTTCTAACGGTTTATTGAAACAACGTTTTGGTGTTTTTACCGCGTTTTGGTGTTTCTATCGCGTTTTGGTGTTTCTACCGCGTTTTGGTGTTTCTACCCCGCATTTTGGTGTTTCTACCGCGTTTTGGTGTTTCTACCGCTTCTTGAAACATCGGTAGTTTGGTGGAACAGCAATTATCGGCGCATAATAAATGTGCAGGGTAGTTTCGTTGTTGGGCACGCTATAGCGAGTTGCTAGGTGAATTTTGTGGTTGAGGAAGATGCTTATGATTGAAGCGAATTTGTTCGGCATTTGATTTCCCAGTCACCGATCGTATTTCGGTCGTGAACCACAGACTAACTCAGGTCGGAACTTAGTTCAGGCGAACTTAATCAGCCAACTTTGAATATTTTCTGGTGAACAAAGGACATTCTAGGACATATTGAGGGCATATCACGATGGCTATTTTTGATTTTTTTGTTGCGACACTAAAACATTTGGCAAAGCTGCAGCCCGGCGCTCCTTTTCATCTTCATCATCGGGGGAGTTGAAATTCAGTAATTGATACCTTCTTGAAATTAATATCCTACTTTTGCCAACTTGCTACCCATAACCAGAAAATTAACATATTCAATATTTAAATTTTATATTTGTTCACTTGTTAAAACCTATACACAGTTCTTCTCTATATATACAATTTCCCAACAAATTTCCAGAGCATACCAGCTCAATTAGATTTTTAGATTTTTCACAATGAGACAATTAAGCGATGCGATCCAGGAAGTTCTTTTTGATAGTGTTTACCTGGATTGTTCCGGATTATTTCCAACGCTAGAATATTTAATGAATTTGTTTGTGTTCAATCGTCAATATAAGTTTTCCATTTGCATTTCATTCAATAATTATCAGTATGTCATATGAGCATTATACTTTCTACCTATCTTAGTATATCAATGGACACGCATTGCGCTTGGCATGCTGGGAAAGGGTGGCAGTCAAATAACGTTTGGAGTCATCTACGTTTGGTCCATTGAGCTAAATCCGACTGTAATCAGGTTGATGCTTATCTGTTTGGTTACAGTCAATCGCAGTTTAGTTTGATTTAACAAAATACTTCAAGTTTAATCCCAAATATAATACTATATGACATCTCTTTGTCAACAACAGATCACAAGCAATGGCACTAATGATTGTTACTAGTCGAATGGGGGCTTCGTTTGCTCCGTGGGTTGCACAATTCCTTTGTCAGTTCCATCCGAGCCTTCCATTTGGTGTAATTGGGGCTATGGCTTGTATTGGTGCAGTAGTGTCTTATGGATTGAGTGAAACAACTGGACAACCGACTAAAGAAACCATTGACACTTGTCCTGCAAGTAAATATTTAAATAGATTTAACGGATCTACGAAAATATGGTCTGTCCTTTAATGTTTTACAAACCGTTATAACGTTTTAGTCAATAAATATCACTTGGTCTACACGTTTAAGGTTGAATAAATTTTATTTTTAGGGATTTACCATTTAGCACAAAAAGTTTGACAGCAATTTGATTATTTTAACTTGTTAGCCTTCATGCCTTCAACTAGAAATTATTAAAACTCTAAATGAAAAACCTACCACAATTAATATCAGGAAATCTTCATTTGTTTCAATATTCTAGATGAAAAGACTGAAGAAGGTATTTTCTTGAAAGATATACGCGATGAATGACCTTCGGACTTATCTATATAAACTGTATTTTAGATATGATATCTTACATCAAGAAATTATGACCAGTCTGAGTCTTTAACTTCAACTTCAACTTGTTCCATTGATATACAACTTCATAAGAAACGTCCAGTTGCTTTTGCCATGCTTGCAGGTGTATTTTAAGGGGAGATGTTATGTTATGTTATGTTATGTTCATTTCGCCAATTAAAAGACATTTACAAATCAGTGCGTGATATAGAAACCACAGAACAAGAAAAAAATGGCTAGGAATCCATAGAAGACCAAACGGTCTTTTCATTGGACACCTGTATACACTCATTTATTTATTAAAAACAAGAGTTTAGACGTGAAAATTATAAAATTAAAAATACACAATCTCACAGAAAAAAACAATAATAACAAATAAATAAAAAATAATAATAAAAAAATAAAAATTAACTATTGGAATTCAAAAGTTTGTCTTTAAAACGGCGTTTGAAGATTTGTAACGATCCGCACTCAGTGTTATAAGCATAATTGTTCCACAAGTGTGGACCTCGGAATCTTATTGCCCTTTTATCGTTTTTCTGAAAAGGTATTGTATTTTATGTTAGAACTCCTAGTATTATATAAAAGTTGTATATTATATATAAAGTTTATTTATTTATTTACGAATCTTTATACAGGATAGCCATGTCAAAAATTAGAAATATATACATATCTACAAATTTCTGTTGTCAGTTGGGTCCTGTGTCTAAAAATACATGTTAAAAAATGTCTAAAAAATATAAATAATATATAGAAAAAGAAAAATTAATTAAGTTATGATTATTTAAATTTTAAAAACTTTATTATATAGTGAGATAAATTCCTTTGTAGTTTTAGCGTCTCTAATTTCTTTGGTAATTTGTTGTATTCACTGGCACCAACGAAACGAAAACCTTTCTTAGAAGATTCCAACTTTACACCAGGTAACCTAATCAATTTATTGGAATTTCTGGTGTTATTTGACATCACCTCAAAATAATTAGCAAAATTGCTACAAACGTTTCCGTTTATGCATTTGAACACCTGCGTGCAAAGTCTACGCTGTTGAAGAGTACGAATCGAGACTTTGCCAATGTCGTGGATATTTAGACGCTTGTAGATGGTGTGGTACGATCTCCTCTCAAAACTATAAATCTTCTCTTCAAAAGATCTTGAATACGTGCTGGTTAATATCGAGCAGTACGTAAAAATTGGTAAGATCATCGACTGGTACAGCTTTATTGCTGCATCGGTCGTTACTTGGGGACGAATTCGTTTTAAAATGTAGAGTCTTCCGGATGCTTTCTTTTCAGCCGAATCAATATGTTTACTTAGTGCTAGCGTCTGGTCAAGCCTCACTCCTAGGTATTTGTAGGTTGAGGTGCACGATAGACTTTTGAATCGATGTTGAATATCTAAAAATTGATTTTTAATCCGTTTTGAGGTACCAAAAAGCATCGCTTCGGTTTTCCCCTTTTTCATATTGTAAACAAGGTGCATTGACTCCAACCAATCGACAAGGGCATGGAAATCTTTATTTAATAATTTCTCTATGTCTTCTTTCGATTTTCCCTGGACGTATATAACCGTATCGTCAGCATAAGTAACTATCTTTGAATGGCAAAGTACTGATTCAACGTCATTAAATGTTAGTAGGAAGAGCAAAGGTCCCAGAATGGACCTTTGTGGTACACCACAAGTAACATCGCACACCTCGGATATCTCTCGACCCAAGCGCACAGCTTGTTTCCTGTTAAATGGGTAGTTTTCAAAAAGTTCTTTTTCACGTCCATGTATGCCGTAGTTGGACAGGTTTTCGATTATTTGAGCATGGTTCAATGTGTCGAAGGCTTTGCATAGGTCGACGAATATAGCCCCTGTCATTTGCCCGTTATCCATGTTTTGCCGTACATGATCTAGAAACAAAGTTGCTGCAAGTTCAGTGTTCCGTTTTTTACGAAATCCAAATTGTGTTTGGGACAGAATATTTCTGTCTTCGAGAAATTTCGAAACTTGAGAATGTATACATTTTTCGAAGATTTTTGAGCATACCGGTAAGACTGTTACTGGACGATAATTGTCAAGATCAGATCTACCTCCGGATTTGAAGATTGGAGTAATTATCCCAATTTTGAAGTCCATGGGCACAATGGAAGTTTTTAGTGTGGCGTTGATTATATGTGCAAGTGGTCTGGCAATGAACCGTACAGAGTCCTTTAATAACCCAGGTGGAAGATCATCATGGCCTTACGCTTTACTTCTTGAGAGCTTTTTGAGCAGTTTGAAGACGTCATTAACCAGAACTTCCTTGAAGCGAAACGTTGAATAAGTCTTAGGATATGTTTGAACCGGTTTAGACCAGATGAAATCTTTTAAATATATAGATTTCTTCTTCAGGTTTACTGCCATATTCGAAAAGAATTTACAGAAACCCGACGCAATCCTTGCCGGTTCCGACTCCAACACACCGTTGATAAAGAAGGACTTTGCATTAGTTACCACTTTCTTGGTCGGAAAGATTCGTTTCAGCGTTTTCCAAAACTTTTTTGGGTCACTGGCAGATTCAGTTAACAAGGATTTGTAGTGACTATTCTTAGCTTTTCTAACGACCACGTTCACCTTATTACGTTGGGTTTTGTATGCGTCCAAGTCTATCTGGGATCTTGATTTACGGAATCTGCGATGAAGCAAGTCCCGATAATTCATCTCATTTTTAATGTCTCGGTTGATCCAGGGAGATCGTTTACCTTTGACACGTTTTGTAATGAGTGGGGCATGGTCGTTAATAACTCTCAATAAAATCGACTTCAATGAGTTCCACGATTTATCCGGATTTTTTTCAGTGTAAACAGACGAGAGGTCAGTATTTTGTAGATCTTGTTGTAAATTTTCTGCTGTATAATTGGTATAGTCTCGACATGAAATTGTTTCAGATAGTTTCTTGTTGTTGTTAATTTTAAGACGAGTACAAAATATCGCGTCGTGATCACTCAATGAACACGACAAAACATTATTTGAAACGAGTTTCTCAGGTTTGTTTGAGAAAATCACATCAATTAATGACTCTGAGTGAACTGTAATGCGAGTTGAAGTTTTTATTGTTTGTACGAAGCCGTTTAACGACATAAGTTCTTTGAAAGGTTTATCACTTTTACAATCGAGATAATTGCTGTTGACATCTCCGATAATCATGATCTCTTTATTTGCAGATAATTTTTTGAATTTAGATAAAGTTTTATCAAAAACGTCGATGAAATTTTTGCAATAGTGTTTTGATGTGTTAGGTGGTCGATATATAACACAAACAAAATACGATTTTGAAAATTTAGGTAGAATTTCCAGACAGATAAGTTCCAGCTCAGCATTTTCTAGATCTTTTCTTCTCACATAATCAATGTTTGTTTTTATGTAAACTCCGACACCCCCTCCTTTCTGTTCACGATCTTTCCTTTCAAAATTGTAGCCTGGAATATTCAGTAAAGTTGATGGAATACTGTCACTTAATAAACTCTCCGTAACTCCAAAGATATCAAAGTTATGCTTTTCTACAAACAAAGTTAGTAAATCCAACTTTCCAAATAATCCACAAACGTTTAAATGTCCAATACTGAATCTATTTCTGTTAGGTGGAATTGTATTATACTTTTCAACATTTCCAGAGGCCAACAAAACTATGAAAAACCATAAAACACAAACACGTCCGTTGCGCGCCATTAGTAATCGTTGAATCCAAAAAATCCAATCGTTGAAATTGAGATTGGAAAACATTTGGAATTGACCATTATTTAATCTATACATAAAGATCAGAGTTAAGATATTTATTTGGAAGATATTTAAAATCTTTAGATCTTTTAATATTTCATGGGATGAAATGTCACAGTTTTTGCCTTTTATAATTTTAGCCGCTCGTTTCTGCTTATTATGGAGATTCTTGAGGTGAGATTTATGTGTGCTTGCCCATACTATGTTAGTGTATATAAGATAATTGTGGATGAATGAAAAGTAAATTTGCTTTAAAGATGATTTATTTACGAATGATTTTGCTCTGTGCATTAAGCCTATATTTCGGGAGATTTTTTTCCCAAGGTATTTTATATGGAAATTCCATGTTAGATTCTCTTCAATATATACTCCTAAAAATTTATTGTATTTTTCTCCAGTGATTTTGCAATTGTCGATACTTAACACTGGCAATTTTTTCGGGAGAAATTTTTCGGAGGATTTCGGATGAAAATATATTTAGATTTATTAGGATTTAAAGACAACTTGTTACACTTAAACCAATCGTTTTATAAGTAACAATTCCATGTTCATTATCGAAAAGATCTCATCAATATTGTCACCTGACGAAAAAAGATTTGTGTCATCAGCGAATAAAATTGCGGAACAAGTGTTTTTAGAGACATTTGAAATATCGTTGATGTATAATAAGAATAGTAACGGTCCTAAAATAGAACCCTGAGGAACACCGCATAATACTGTTAGTTTGTTCGTTTGTTTATTATTGTAACTGACGAATTGTTTTCTTTCTTGAAGATAATTCCTAATTAGTTTTAAGATTGGTCCATGGATACCGTAGTATTCCAATTTACACAGAAGAATTTCGTGATCCACAGTATTGAAGGCCTTCGATAAGTCTACAAACACACCCAAAGTGAATCGTTTTCCGTCAAAGTTTGATAAAATCTCTTCCGAGAACTGCATGTTCAACACTTACACGCTTTTGAAATCCAAATTGATTTTCGTTTAGCAAATTGTTGGTAGATAGGTGTTCATACAGGCGGTTGTAAACTATTCTCTCGAGTATTTTAGAAATTACAGGAAGAATGGATATAGGTCTATAATTCTGTGGTGGGGATGATATATTTTTAGATTTACAAATAGGGATAACCTTTGCAATTTTTAGTTCCGTGGGAAATATCCATGTTGCTAGACTCAGTTGAAGGATATAGAAAAGGGGGTCAAGTATTTCGGAGAACACATTTTTAACAACTTTAGGTAAGACATCATCGTGACCTGCTGCCTTATTCACTTTTAAAGAATTGAATGCAGTCATAAACTCCTCTATATTTAACTTTTTTTTACAATCAATATATTTATTACATGTATCAAGAAAGTCTGTAACTACGGAATTTTTATTAGTAGATATTTTTTATGCAAGAGATGGACCAATATTTGTGAAGAAAGTGTTAAAGGAAGACGCTATTTTATCATCATCAAAGATCTCTTCGCCGTCAACAATCATACGGTTTGGAAACTTTGAAACAAGATCACGTTTTCCAATAACTTCCTTAATCACATTCTACGTTTTTTTGCTGCCGTGTTTGCTGAAATCAAGCAGCTTTGAATAATATTTTCTTTTTGTCATTTTCTTTAAGCTTTCAAATAAATTTTTATAATTCTTATATTTAATTTCGTTAGAAAAGGTTTGACGTACACATTCAAAAGATGAGATTGAAAGATAGCATTCATCGTGTAAATGATGTTATCATCAATTAAAGATGGTATATCACCAATTATCACAAATTAATTCGGTGGTAGTTTGTGATAATTGGGTGATAATATAGGGTATAGGGTATAGTCGCGTATATAGTCACTTACAGAGGCATTTAATTGTAGATATTAGCCAGTTAGATGGTACCTTAAAGGTCTTCCAAATTACTGTTATTTGTAGGGTAAACATAGTAAAAAATACAGGTCCTACGACACGGGGGGGGGGGCTGAGGGGGCTATAGCCCCCCACTTTTTGCTGGACAATTTTTTTTAAGACAATTAAGCCTTTTTAGAAGCTTAGAAACAAATCTTAAACCATTTTAAGCCAATGTAGGAGAGTAAAAAACTCAACAATGGCTTCTGGCCCGTTGACCTCAACCATTGTGGGGCTGCGGGTGATACTAAATATATGTGCTCAGTAACTTAGCCCCCCCCCACACTTACATTCATGTGTCGTAGGGCCTGCTTCATGTTACTCTTGGTGGTGTTCATATTTTAGGGATTTTTTCGCTACTTTAAAGCAAAAATTTACATTTTAGTGACGTTAGCAGTTTTTAGATTATAGGACATATACAATTTCTTCACAAAGCGCATTCCATATTTCATGAAACCATGGAAATCTCAACTGTAATAAAGACATTCATGTCACCGCCCACTCGATTGGTTGCATTTTATACGTCACCGCCAGTGCATCTGAATGTTCGGATATAGCAGTCTTCTCATATTTGCGTACGTTTTCGCGTACCCGCTCGCCGGCACGTACGCCAACCTTTGTACGTTTGCGTACGTGTTTTTTGCGTACGCCAGATGTTTCTAACTTTTATGTACGGTAAGATGTAATAAGATTTTCGTTTTATAGAAATTTTTTTAAACCCACACCAAGTCCATTTTATTTCTAGATTTGAATACAACTCTTTTAAGTACTGTTTTATTAGATTGTTTTTGCACCAAATCAAATATTCTTTGCTCATTTTTAAAATATCTATGATTCGAAGTTTGCAAAATGTATGATGATGACGTACCTAAACTCGTATTTTCCGTATGCTAAGCATGCTGTGTCGACATACTAACCCCCTAATGACCTGGCGTGTTAAAGAAGCCGTCATATCGCAGTAACCATTTGGAACTATGCCACAAGTTACTCATCCGTAAAGGGACCAGTCACTACATTAAAGTGTAGATCCTAGATGATACATAACTACTTTTTCACTGCGACAGAGGTCGGACCAATGCTGGAATGGCATAAAGCAATCAGCACATTGGAGATTGTATACACTTTTTTTTATAAGAACCAGGTAAATTGGGTTCAGCCTTATCTGTTCTTAATTTTTAGCTGATTCTAGCTTCGATTTGTTCTTATTCTGTTCTTAAATATATGTAAGAAAATGTTTTGTGTTTTACTCCATACCTATCAATGATCAATGATCAATGATGAATCAATGATCTCTGTATCAACAGGTCCTTTTGTTAAAGTGAGAAAAGTGCAGAAGTTCCGATTCGAGTTCGCTGACCAAATCCTCTGGATAAATGTCGACACATTTTTTGCGGTATTGCGTAATACGTTTTCTTTGAAACTTAACCCTGACAAAAATCCAAACCGATCTCCCAGCCTTTTTCAGGCATTCATTCGACACAAAATGCTGTACAAAGATGGTCAACAATGGGCAGGTAAGTGTTTACTCAAAATCTGACTCCTATTCACACTCCTGATCTAGTTCAGTTTTTGTCATGGAAACGTTTCCTCTTTCTCTCCCTCTGATTCACTGTTTCACTTAGATATGCTGTCATCCCACATATTTCCTGACTAATACCTTCGAATTCATCACCCATCATGTAGCATATCCCATCTAGGAATCCAGTAGATAAACAGCTGTTGTTGTGACCATCTCTCTTTTTCTTTAATTGCACGCTCGTAAAGTTCAACTCCTTTCGGATATGATACATGCAACCGAGTGCTATAAAACAAATACTAGTTTTAGAAAGATAGGAAGCATGTATTCTTATGAGATTTCAAGCAATTCCTAATATTACCATCAGTACTAGAATGTTGACACAATAATTAAGTGATAAAGATGTTTATACAAATAGAAAAACCAACACACCTTGACAATAAAATGTCAACGTGTCATTATCAATAACAACATAGTATAATCTAACAATAAAATTTAAAACGTCTCATTTTTAATGTTTAAACATCACTTACGTGAGAGGTACTAGACCTTTGGCTTTTGCATTTTCACTCAGGTAGCAGTCAGCTAAAACGTTTCGCTCTAGAGATCCGTTATGTACTAAAAGTACAAGGTCTTGGCTAGAAAGAAATTCTAAAGAATCTATCTGTGAAGACAAACTCTTAGAAATCATATCCAGCGCAAGCCCGTCGGTTTTCTCCAAAGCAAAGCTTGTTGATTCGAAATTAAGTTTATGAGACATGAACAGCTAGTATGAAAAATCTGAGAAAGGTGCTTTACTTTTCTGATTTGTCTTTACGCATCAAACTTTTAACACACGTTTGTACCTTCTTTCCCAGTCTTTCAAAGTTAAGCAATGTAAATAACGCCAAAATACTGGAGTCGAGGTTGGAAATATTAAGCAAAAGTAAAGCTAAGTTTTACGTTTTGTGCCACTATTAAAGATGGCTGCTAAAAAAATTTTGGCTTCACTTTGAAATCGCAAGCTAGACATCTTGTGTTTCGCGCTTTATATATCATTGAGTGGGTGTTAGTCTAGCGGGCGTATATAAAGATGCGCCCTTAAACTTTAATAATTTCTCCTTAGGCGGCCGACATACTTGACCTACCATGAATCCGCCACTGGTAGGTTGCATAATATATCTACAAAGAAAAGAAAAAAACAAACAAATACAGGCCCAATTACACTGAAGAATATTCGTGAAGAATAATACTAAACTTATGTTGCACCTGTTATTCTTCCTATATCTTTGAATATTCTTCCGGGGTCTTACTTGCAAATTATTGATTAAGCCTTAGCTTTGTGCTTAATTTGTTCTTAATTTTTGACCAATTTAAGCCTTAGTGTTCTTATAAAATTGTTCTTATAAAAAAAAAATGTATATAATAATATAATGTGTATGTATAATATGTATATCCATACGTTTATATAGCGGGGCGTATCCGCCATGTTGTTGTTTTCATTTAGCATTGAGATTTGTTCACTAGGAACTAGACTTGTCCGAGATTGGTAAGCGAGAAGAAGAGACACAACAGGAGAGAAGAGAAGCGCATATAGTATTTATGTTAAAGTTAATATTAAATCACGCGGATAAAGCAAGCCGGGAAAAGAGGGGAAAATCTCCAAAAATAAATTGAAAGGGTAACAAATTACAAAGAACTTATAGCTGAGTGATTAACGTTTTAATTATATGACGTATATACGTCATAATAATTTCACTGTTCATGAAATGCTGAGACGAACTCAATTGCACTGAAACCAGCATGATTGATCGAAGTTATTAAAGATTACAAAAGATTATTTTTCTCATTTTGTTTCTTTATTTCACTACTCGAGTTCGCCTGAAAGTACGCTTGAACCCTCCAACGAGCTGTAGATTTATCTGACCCAGCGTTGGTGTGCATTCACCCACTGTATAGATGTTTTGGTTTAGCCTCTGGGCTGGCCTTTTCCACTATAATATTAATAGTAGAGATGGTTTCAGGTGACTCTGGTCCATGGAGACATTCAGGTCACCACCAGGGCATAAATCAGGGCATTGAATGTTAGCATATGTGGAGAGAGAGCCGGCAACAGCTTGAGTAGTGATTAACAAACACGTTGCAAGGAGACATAAAAATGTGGCAAGAGACAATGAATTATATAACTTTAAAATGCACATCATCATTGTTCTGTGCTTTGTTAAACGACACCGGCCGGGTATGTAGGTATTCTGACCTCATGGGGGTAAGCGCCCATGCCTTGCATTGCTTGTCACTGTGGGCTGGCAAACCAGGGACTAGACCTCCGGGTCACAGCCACGAGAGTCAAAATGCACATGGCTTGGCAAAAATTTCCGAATCACTTTTGAACACCTAATTGGAGCACTGCTACTAGACTAGCTATATAACCTGTTAAAATTGCAAGCATATTAGTTCTATGAGAAAGAATAACTTTCTAATATTATATATTAGTTTTAATAATGAGAAGACTGATTATAAGGACTTTCTAAGAATAGCAAAACTTTAAATGAAAAAAATCCATTAATAATAAACATTGATTCAACAAGGTTCGATAGATTCACGTCAGTCAATTTTTTGGATTTCTGTTCAAATAAAAAGTTTGCAATAAGTCATCGATCAACGTGACCATGCACATATACATTTACGTCGTAATTTCATCGGACATTGACCGACAGCTATTTTAGGGCGTTATAACATTTTTGTTCATTAGTCACATTTAAATGTGTTCATTATTCACTAGGTATATATACTTTTTTATATTTTGTGAACAGCTTTCTGCGACTTTTTATACATGTTAAATTTCCAAGATTTAAAAAATATTTATTTATCTTTTTGCAATGATTACTATTTTGAACTTATTAAAGCAAATAGATGGTTGGAGATTGAATAGAAAATTGTAATACAAAATAAGGTCCTAGTAAGATCTAGTGGCTCTCTTTATACAAAAATTATTTTACAAGAAATAGGGAGTTTATACAAAGCATAATATTATAAAGATATTTTGTTAATAAAGGAATAGGTAATAATATATATAATTGATATATTTATGTCATTATTGGCTGATGTTTTTTTAAATTGAAATGATAGTTTTTTACCATTATATAGCTGTCTAATATAATTAAATCTTTATAATTAAAAGATATGTCAGAAGGAACTGTTTTGAGAAGGAATAGACCTGGTACGAAGGCGCAAGTAGGTTCCTTGTTAAAGATTTTCTTTTTATTATTTTGGTATTTTCTTCTATTGGTCTTACTAGGGTAGGGCATTGGAGTAGCACAGGGGATGAGTGTTAGTCTCGTTCCCAAGCATTTGACTTGTCCGCAAGGAAATGCACTTTCCCAACACCTACTGAGTTGTCCAGTAACTAGAATAATAGTCACGACTATGCCTGCTAAAGAATGCGATATCAGCGTTTGTAATACCAAAATTGCATTTAAAAATTCATGCACAGTGTCACCCAACAAAAACCCAAACAAAAGTTAACTTTCGAGTGATACTCAGAAAATTAATTTGAATAAAAAATAAAGTAGAAATGAAATTTCAAATATGAGGAACTACAAATAGGTACCCCAAAACATAAAATCACATAAGAAAGTTTTTGTCGAAATGGGACCTTGACATGAAATGACCCATATTAATACAGTCATCAAAATTTGATATCCCGAGGCACTACACACTGCATTTTATATTTTCATGTTTTTTCCGGGTAGGAGTTGTACGATTGGCCAGATGAAGCTTTCGATGAAATGGACAGCACGCTTGCAGTTCAACAGGTATTTTTTTGCTGTATATCGTGAAAAACATTCATTGCACCCCGTATACCTCTGCAAGTTACACTAAACAATGTGTTGTGTTTTTTTTTAAAACAAGTTCAAATCAAACTGGTCATTATACTTTTTAATTTTGATAAATTTTGTTATTTTATAATTGTTTTGTTTCAATGTTATCATATTTATTTTGCATAACTTTTCGCAATCAGTACATTCAGCAAGTGATTCGGCAAGACAACACGAAAATCGAGGAGATCCTTGAGCCACCCGAGGGGCAAGACGAAGGTGTGTGGAAGTACGAACATCTGAGGTATTTGATTGCTATTTAAAATATCATTGTAAAAACATGGTAACCTTTTCATTTTTTGACATTTTAGCTAATAATAGTCATAACATGCCTGTGACACATTACAAAAGTAGTTTCATTTGAACAAAGCTAGTTTATGTATTCTCGCGGAACAGCAGCCTTTGTCTGGGAATTCTCGTTGGTCTGTCACCATCCCTTCCAAACTACACATAGTTATACCTGCCATTTCTCACACAGGAAATTTCCTCCTCAACCTTGCACGTGGATATTTAATGCATCATTTCTTAAGTAGACAATAACTGAGTCATGACTAAATGTTTTTCATGAAATCAGACTCGTTTTTTTTTAAGAGAATTTCTAAACCCTGAATGTTTCTGAACCTTACACGCGCACTACAAAGAATATTTGTGATATTTAGAGTTAGCTCGCATACAGACAAATATTGGTGCTTTATTATTAGGATATATGCAGTATAATCCCGATAATTCAAACCTCCAAAGAACTGTCTAAAACAGTTAACCAATGTTCAAAATATTGGTATTATATCTTATAAGAAACTATTAGGAAGAAGCAGGGTTTGAGTTATTGGGATTGTAATTTTGGGATACTATTTCTATATATTTATCAATTTATAATTCGTTTTTTCTGTTGTTTTAATAACATTCATAAACACCTTTGAAATGTTTTGTTTTGATATCTTTGTGTGTTATTGCAGGCAGTTTTGTTTGGAGTTTAATGGGTTGGCTGTTAAACTACAGGTGAGAATGATTAAGGCTTGAATTACACTAAATTAAATGTAGGAAATTAATAGTTAACTCGTATAATGAACTTTCAATTTTAAAATAGGTTCATTTTTATTATACTGGCATACATGCTTGGAAATGCTTGGGGATGATGTGTGCATTCCAGCCTTTGATGAGTAACTTGTCCTACACGAAACACAAGGCAATTTCAAGCGTGCATTTGCCAGAAATATCTACAGTACAATCTCGATAACTCGAACCCTCTTTAAGTCGAACTCACGTTAACTCGATCCCCTCTTCTAATAGTTTCTCATAAAAACTCCCGATAACTTGAACATTTTACTTGGTCCCTTTGGGGTTTGAGTTATCAAGATTATACTGTAGTTGTATTACACTAGATTTATATCATTTTCATCAACGAAACCTGTTTTTATGGAATTGTTATTGGACGAAAAGAGATTAACAACAATGTATGATTGTTTGTTCTTTCCACAGCAAGAATGCAAGCCTGATACATGCACTCAGATGACAGCCACTGAACAATGGATCTTCCTTTGTGCCGCTCATAAAACGCCGAAAGAGGTAATTTTATTGAAGAAATATTATTGGTTGGCTGATGGTTGGAAATTCTGGGTTCACCCTTAACACCATCTGTTGAAAATAGGCATTCTTGTCGTAAAGAACAATCTAGAAACATTGAAAGTATATTAGAACCTTCCAGATTATTTCATAATTTATAAAGGCAACATTTGTAAATTTAGGGTCAGTAGTTTAGTTGGAGCAGTTCTTGTAACTTTGTAAACATTTAGACAGAAAATATTTCAACACCATTACGAAAACAGTATGTCTGGGAAGAAGTGAATCTACTTGGTGATTTTCCAGAACTTGAAAAAATGAATGAAGGGGAGGTGTTCTAATAAATGGGAGATTTTAATAAGCTCCGAGATCTTGGTTGGAAATCTAAAAATTAATAGGAAATTAATAAACTGAATATTTAGTGTGCTGCAGTTGATTACACCCGACATACTCTTGACGGCGCAGCCTCCCTACTCAACAGCAACAAGTATTTCCCTAGCAGGTATGAGCAAATAGTTGCTTGAAGTTTCTAGTCACTTATAGTCTGTTAATTCCCTAGAAAGATCGAGTTTATGTATACATACACAAATAAACAGATTCTTACTTTATGGTGTAATTACATATTTATTATGTTATTTAACTTGTACGACAAATTCACTCTAAGTTATTTTCTTCAGCTTCAATCTCATCGGCTAATTCTAGGCTTTACAATTTTATTACACTGTCATTTTTTCTTGAAATATCTCAAATAATTGCTGGTATAGAGTGAGAAACAGTGCATTAGTTGGGTTCCACGAGAACAAATGATGTTTTTAAAGTCACTCTTTTAGGGTGAGCATCAAGGATTCGTCTGTCTCGAAACTTGGTTCCGTGTGTAGGCGCGTATACCGCGTGTTCTCGCACGCGTACTTCCATCACCCTGTATTATTCCGAGAGTTCGAGGTAAATGATCCATTTAAGAAAAGTATTTTCGTTGATTGTGCCATCAAATTGTTGAAGATTGTTGTTACCTGTGTGCATTCTCCATCGCTTATATACATCATTTCGCCTGCGAATCAATTTAATTTCAAGTAAAAATATCACGTTTATTACTACAAACTGTTCAGATTTTGGTTCTAACTTTTAAGATCAGTTTTTGAAATTTTAGATATTAGTTGACTTCTCAGCCCCCTGTTGTTGAGCTCTCTTAAAGGTTGCGTTTTATTTACTCTTACTTTTCAGAACGACACTCATTTGTGCAAACGGTTCACTCGATTCGTAACTAAGTACGACCTTATGTCTCGTGACAATCTCATTGTTCCCATATTTGAAGAGGACGGCGAGGAAGAACCTTATATTTTGGATCGAGAAGCGAACGACGAGTACGGCGATGAATCATACTCGTAGGGTTTCGTTAACAAGTCGTCGGGATTCGGTGCATTGTCGTAAACGAATGTCAATACGAAGACTTTCTTTATAAATAACGATTAAATTATTTTCTACGCGTTTTTTTATGATGGAGTAAAACTGTTTTTTTCGTGCGTCTTTCAAACCTAGTTTTATCGATATTAAAATTGCGTCAAATTTCGCTTCCTTCATTTGAAAAACCTCGAAATTGTTTTTTCTTCTAGCAATTTAGTAAAATATCACTGGAACGCTTTTATTTATTGTAAGTGAAGCCTTACCTTTTGAAAGTCAAGGGAAATGGCCGACGAAAATATGTTTCTTATCATGTTCATTTTTCTTAACTGCAGTTTGCATTTCATGTGGTTCATATCGATGAATCCAAAGACGCAAAGTTTTTTCATATCAATTAAAGAGTCACGAGATTATGGGCTTCCTTTCAAACATCCTGTTCATGAATTAAAATCGTAGTTCGGGTAATCGAGCATACTTCGTAAAGAAAACTCTTGCGAAAAAAATCAGCTAGTTCACATGATATTCAGCGGGATATTTAGCAAGATTCTGATTTCTCCAAAATAATTTCGCTATGTTACAAAATGCATTTAAGCAAATGCGAGAGACTAGCAACTGTCATTAACGTGTTTAAGCTCATTTTACGAAAGTTTTTGTCCACAGACTTTAATTACAATCAACATCTTGGTTTTTCATTTATATGTATTTTTCAAGACCAAATGACCAAATAATATAGCATTGCATTAACGCTACCTTCATCAGTTCAACTGTGTGTTACTCTCACTTCAAAAGTCGACGTTATATCTATTACGTTTTTTTCTACTGATGACTGTGATGCGAGTTCGTTGCAAATCTCTTACGTCTATGAACAGTTTCAATTCTTCATGTCATAATAACAGTTCGCACATTTGATACGCGCTGATATGTACGCGGATGACACTGTCATATACTTCTCCCGCAAGAATACTAATGAGATTCAACAAATAATAAACCGAGAAGCTGAACAAGTCCAACGTTGGGTTACTGAAAACTGTCTCGTTTTAAATCTAAAGAAAGGAAAGACCGAGTTCGTTTTGTTTGATTCGCGCTTATCCAATAAGACCCCATGTGAAATAACAATAAATTCTGTTGAAATCAATTGCCCATCATCTTACGAATATCTTGGGATAATCTTGGATAACCATCTGAACTGTACCATAACCGAGTCTACAAAAGGGTTAGCTCGAGGATAGCCCTTCTAAGACGTATTCGACACAACATATCACCAATTGTCGCCAAAACGATATTTACGACAATGATCAACCCTCTGTTCCTCTATTGTTATCCAGTCTACTCTGGTATGAGCAACACTTGGTCTTCAAAATTTCAGCGACTACAAAACAAATCTCTTGCCATCGTAAACTCGAACTCAGCCTGGCCATCACTCGAAAATCAACGAAATCGAAAAATCGTGCTGGATGTGTTCAAAAGTCTCAATAACATCGAACCAGTTCATCAAGCAAACAAGTACGAATTAATCAACCACAACATTGGTACCAGAGGAAGGCAATCTACGATTAGACTTCCGAGAGTTAACACTGAGTCTGGTCGTAAAGTATCCACTTTTATCGGAGCAAAACTACAGTCAACAGTCTGCCGCTAGAAATCAGAACAGAAAAGTCATTTCTTAAATTCAAAAATTTAGTATATAATATGATTACTTGGTCTAATAATTGGTGATTAAACTAGACTTTGTTGTTTGCGTGCTATCAATTTTAACCTTTAACTTTATTTAACTATATTTTGAAACGTGCTTCTGAAATCGTTTAATTTAATCACAAATTTTCTCATTTTTGCGCATAGTTTTAAAAGTCTGATCCTGATTTTTATTTTTATTGTTGTTTTTATTTTTTATTTTTCGTTATTTTTTGTTTTACAGGTCTCTTATTGATACCAGTTTATATTGTACATATACTTGTATATATTAGCTGACAAGACCAACCTGCATAAATATCTAATATAATAATAATAATAATTGCTGTTCTACAAAACAGATGTTTCAAGGTGTCAAGTACTCAACAAAATACGGTAGAAACAACCAACACGCTGCTGAAAATGAAAATCTGTCTCCCGGAACAATTTCATTTATTATTGGTCCGGTGACTAATACGGGAATCGGTCTCTGACTATCGGAAACATGTGAACATTGGAACCATCGGAAACATTCTCGCTGAATAGATTAAAACCGTATTAATTTAATACTCTCCTTTCCCAAATATTGCCACATCCCTGGAAACATTCTACATCTATTGACAACATGTTTCTCTGTTAAACGGTTTATTAAAGTTAAAGAGTTTCCAGGTTAAAGAATTGAGCGTTGAACCAATACCCGCCTCTCTGACTATAAACAATTTCGTTTAAAATATAATATCAAATATAACAAAATGTAAAAAACAACAGAACATGATAATATCATTAAAACTTACCAGATTGATTATTTATGTATACATTTTTATTTCACACGCTCTTGTAAGACCCATAATAAAAAGTCATAGTTGATCTGTTTCTGATAACATCAGATATCAAGCCAAAGCCCTAATGATTTTCACTGATCGAGAAAAAATCTTGCCTCTAATTGTGCATAAATATTTATTATTCCCTAAAATTACCTCGAATATTTACACAGGATGGCATTCTCAGTCGTAAAATATACACTGCTTTCAATAAGGTCCTGTACAATAAAAACTTAAAATAAAAATATACACTAAAAGTTAGAAATGGTTGATATAACTAAAAACGGATGCTAAAGTTGTAAATTGTGGAGTAAAAGGCACTAAAAGATGTCTTAAATCTTGGCTTAAGTAGCATAGGAAATAGGGATTAAAAACTTTTTAATAACTTTTTCAAAAAAGATTTAAATTTTGAATAATCTTTCTCAGTTTGAGCTTCTTTGGGAAGCTTGTTGAATGAAAAAGCACCTTGAACATAAAACGAATATCTTGCTGACTCAAGTTTAAAACGGGGGATGACTACAGCAGAGAAGTTTTGAGTGACGCGTATCTGATCCTTTAGTTGAATGTAAGATTGAAAAGGTTCACATACTTTACCATATAGACATTGGTGTATGTATAAACAGATACGTTTGAATTTGGTGTTATCGGTATCTGGAACGTTATAATCTCCTGCAATGATTCTTTTGGAACGTCTTTCCATCATTCTCGTGCTCTCTTTTAAATAGTTTGGAGTTGCCCCAAATGTTACGAAAGGACAACATGTTATAATGGGTAGTGCATATATGCCAACTCTCACGCATTGGGCGTAAGTCTCGCGCATTTCAACATGACCATACGCAATTCCAACCAACCCCCAAATCTCACGCATTTTCATTGTTGCCTTATGTATTTTTTCGGAATAGAAAATCGGGAAACGGTTTTGTTTTTTTTCGCAAGAGAAATTCAGAAAAATCTTTCGGAAATGCAATGAAGAAAACCCGGAATTCAGAAAACCCGGTTTCTCTTAAACCGGGTTTCTTTAAGAATCAGGCTAGTCAGCGCACAGGCCCGCAGATTGCTCCACAAATTAGAAAGAAATTTCTATGTGCAGGAAAAACAAAGTTCACAACAACAATGTGCATTAACAATAAACAATATTCAATTAGACCTGATCATAGTTTTCACAGAAGAAGACATATATTTCCATGCCTTAATACTTGATGGTTAATTTGATTTTTTTTAATATTTTGATCGACTGTTAGTTGCTGATTTGATTTTGTATTACATCTTTATATATATAATTTTGATTTTGGTTGCTCCTTTCTGTTGTTGATTGACCGTTGTCAATCGGCTTTAACTTTTCATATTTTTATTGAAAAAAAAATGAATATGTTTTCATTGCCAAGCTATGAAACTGTAGAAGTGAGAAACAGTCGTGAATGACCCTTTGTTAATTAATGCACCCGTTTTTGACTGGAATAATCGCCTTAATGATGATGGTCTTGAAAATATTTCATATTTCGTTGACAGGTACATATTTCATTGAATTAGTATTCTTATTTTTTCAATTTGAGATAGAGATTTAGTTGTCAATGAGAAGTAGTTGTTACTAAAGTGTTTTCCTAAATGGATCCCGCTTTTCCATCCAGTGAATTCAATGAAACCATATTTTTAAACTCTTTATTTTTTCATACAGAGTGAGTCAAAAAATACTTACTCTTTTGTTTTATCGATCTTATGATATAAAATAACTTCTAATTAGGTTTTTAAACATTTTCAAGAATAATTTATAGAAAAACAAAAGAACATGTTTTTTTAAGGTTTCCGAAACAATTACCATTTGCAGAACCGTCTGAAATAAATATTCTTACTGGAGAATTTCACGAGTATCAACTTTTTGAAAACGAAGATTTGCCAAAAACATTTTTAAATGAAAATGGAATGGTTTTGGACAAATTGCAGCATTATTTAGCTGGCCTTAAACAAGCTTGTGGTTTACCACGATTCCGCTGTTTGTCTTCAATCGCAAAGTGTTCACTAACCCTCGCTGCAACGCAGAAGAAGAACGAATCTTTTCCATTGTGCGCAAAAACAAGTCTTGCTTTCGTTCGCAAATGGATGTTGAGGAAACTTTAAGTGGCATTTTAACTTGTAAACTGGAAATGACAGATAAAATCTTTTGAAAGATTTAACTTGCCTTAAAGAACCTTTGCGTTCAGTTAAACAAGCGACAAGGAAGTATAACTCTATGCATTAAAATTTTTATCAAATTAATTAAAAAGTTATTTGAAATATACCGTTAAAAAGAAAGTAAAAGTCCTAAATAAAAATCCTGATAACGCGTAATGTTGGTAACTTAACAGCTTAATTCAGCTAAATATCTAACTAAATATCTAGCTAAATTTTATAGAATAAATAAAAATCGGAAAACTAAATTAGAAAAAAGCTCATTTTGAGAAATCGGGTTTGAATCGGAAAAAAAGGGGAAATCGGATTAGTAAAAAGCAAATTTTCGGAGATCGGGATTGAAAATTGGAAAAAACGATATTGAAATTTCCGGATAAAATTGATGAGATATCTCACGCAATTTTATTTTGAAAGTTGGCAACTATGGTAGTGTCATTGATTGATATATAACCGCTGCAGTTTTTGAGTCAATGAAATATCTTATTTTCTTGAGAAAGTTTAGCCTCGAGGATGCCTTCTTAATTGACGACTTAATGTGATGAGACATGCAGAGGGTATTGTTTAGGGAAAGTTCAGGGAAGTGTTTTCTGTCATGCTAATTCGTTTTCCAGTTCCAAAAATCATGGTTTTTGTCTTTCCGATTTTTGTATTGATCACTAGTTCGTTCTGTTCCAGCCAAGCAACGAATCGATTGAAGTCATTTTGCAGGTTCTTACTTATTTGATCAATGCTTTTGTGCGAGTAGAAGATAACGGTATCATCTGCATACATCAGCATTTGACATCTTGAAATCGATTCGGTTGAGTCGTTAAAAATCATCAGGAAAAGGAGAGGCCCAAAAATTGAGCCTTGAGGAACGCCACAGTAGATCGAACTCGGTGATGATAAAGTTCCTTTATAGCATACGCGCTGCTGCCGACAGAAGAGATAACTTGATAGCCAATTCTGTGCTTTCCGGTGATACCGAAACTTGGTAACTTGTTAATAATGGTAGAATGTCCGATAGTATCAAAGGCCTTGCTAAGATCAATAAAGATGGCGCGGGTAAATTTCACTCGATCCATGTGACGTCGTATTTTGTCACAAAAATAAGCCGTAGCTAGTTCTGTTGACCTTTTACTTCGGTAACCAAATTGATTCGCTGCTAATAGATGGTTCGATTTAAGGTATTTCATCAGTTGACCGTGTACGCATTTTTCAAAGATCTTTTTTAAAACGGTAATTTTCACAAATGTGAACGTCTCCAGATTTGTAGACTGGTGTAACACGAGCAGATTTCAGGCAGTTGTTAGAGAAAGGTTGATTACGTGGGTTAGTGGCTTGGCAATGGCGTATGCGATGTCCTTAATATAGTATGCCGGAAGATCGTCCAAACCGGTTGCACACTTTATTTTTAAGTTCCTGAGGTATTTAAGTACCTGGATGTCGGTTACTGGTGTAAACTCGAAATTCGATTGGGTGGAATATCTTTTCCTGGACGCAGAGTAACCCCAGGTAAAATCCTTGAACAAGTACGTTTTCTCTTTTAACTTGTTTGCTATTGTGGAGAAAAAGTTGCAAAATTCTTCAGATATTGACTTATTGTCGGTCGTACTCTCCCCGTTGAAGTTAAAACTTTTAGCTCTCTTTGATTTGATTTTGACGGGAAGTATCTCCTTGATTGTCTTCCAAAAATTATTAAGATTGTTTCCATTCTCTCGCAGTTGTTTTTGAAATGATTTTGTTTCACTCTCGCAATTTCGTTGTTGACAAAGTTTCTTTTCCGGGAGTAGATTTGCCAATCTGCAGATATACCTGACTTTTTGGCATGCCGTCTCAGCTGATCGAGATTGTTCATGTGTTTCTTGAGATCTCCTGTTATCCATGGTGATGGTTTACCTTTCACACGTTTTGTGATGAATGGTGCATGATTATCCAGCGTTTGTTTAAGGATTAATCCAAGTTGCTGAAGTGCGGTAAATGGGCAAGTCGAGTCGTATATTGTGTCCCAATCAGCATTTAAAAGTTCATTGTTTATATCATGGAGGTTATATTTTGACAGGTCTCGACACTTTATTGTTTTTTGTCCATACTTGATATGGTTGAGTTTTCTACAACAAGCAATTATATCATGATCACTCATACTGCAGTTAATAACTACTGAAAGATTAATATTTGATGCATTGGTTGTTAAAAACACATCAATTAAAGTTTCTGTTGTCTCAGTTACTCTTGTTGCTTCGCGAATTAAATGTTTGAAGCCAGAAACTGTAAAGAGTTCTTTGAGTTCTTTATGATCGTTTTTCACGAGATAATTGATGTTCAGATCTCCAATGACGATTGTTTCCTTTCTCTCGTAATTAATTGATTCCAAAATTTTTGTGAGATGGTTTTGAAAGGTTTTAGACAAGTATTTCGATGAGTCAGGGGGTTTGTACATCGTACAAAAAATCCACGATTTACTCTTCCTGGGCTTGATTTCGATACAAATACTCTATATACAAATACTGTCGCATCCATGAAGTCGTTTCTACGTAAACGTGTTACAATATTTGTTCATCGATGTATATCAAAAAGTGTCTGCGAAAATTTTGAGAACTATTTCGAACTAAACAAAACTAAGATCAATACTAGAAACAGCGGAATACGACTGCCTAAAGTAAAGCTGGAAGTGGCCCGTCCATCATTTTACTTCCAAGGAAGACTTGACTACAATAAGCTGCCACTAAAAATTAGATCTGAAATAAACCATATCAAATTCAAAAAAAAAATCAAACAATATTTTATTAAACAACTACTTAATTAGTTTGTAATTATTTTTAGGCAATTATACCATATTTTATCACTCCTTTTTTTTAATTATTTGTAATATATCCTTTATTTTTATTGTTTTTATATTCCATAGGACTTCCAGGACAACAGTGTATATAGTATGTATAAACTTGTATATATTATTACGACTGAGGAATTTATCCTGTCATAAATATTTGAGAATCAACTTCAGGATTTTCGAGATCGATTCTAACATCATAGTCACTGTTATCTTTAATGTAAACTCCTACACCACCTTCGCTGCCTTTATCAAGTGATTTGTAAAGAAACTCGTACCCCGGAATTGCGTATTGTTCAGAATCAAACTTGTAGGAAGAGAGAGTATTGTCAGTGTTTTCATCGTTATCTGTGTTTACAAAAATTTCGTTCAACGCAAATATGTCGATTTTTGAAGCTATAAAAATGTTATTAATTTTTTTTTAATTTTTGGGTATGCGGGTCGTATAACATCTTTGACCTTATGGGCTTAAGCATCCATGCCCCTGATGCATAGCTCCCACAGAGCATTGAGAAATTTGCCGGAGAGCATTGATCGTGCACCGCGCAAACACCTAATCGATCGAAAAGTCTTTGCCAAGCATATTATGCAATGACGGCAAAACAGACTCGATAGTCTACGGCCTATCACTTTATTTCGCAAATTATGTAATGTCATTAAGTTAAAATATATGTATGTATGTATTAAGTTCATCGAAATTTCCTTGCAATCTTCGAATATTTAAGTTAAATAAATATCTTTAGTCCTTTAGATTTGCAGATCTGTGTGATGTTTTCGAGTAAGCCATTATATACTGGCCCAGGGCACTGTTCTATATCTCCGCATAACAAAAGAAGCAAACAAAATACACTCTTTCTCCTTGGGTGTAGAAAACGGTGAACTTTTGATGCAAACAATGACGAATAAATGTAAACAAATCAGCTTCTCTTAGAGTTATACTGATTCCATCTGGTTGACAGAAACTTTGCTTTCGAACCATGAAAATCACAAAAATCATAACCATGAACAGCGGCAAAAACACATCCGCCCTCTTCTCTGCCATTAGTAACTAAAAGAACTATTCTTTCCGTGGAAATGTTTTTACTACAGATACAGTACCTTAATTCACAGATTGTACACTCAATGGATATAGCAAGCAAAGGTAAAGTTGTCGATTTACCTTATTATACAAAATTAACGAATGATGAAATTAACGCGGTTTTTTTTATCCGCGTTAATTTTATACCCGCGTTAATTTTGATATTTTTTAATTTAGTCATCCCTTAATTTTTGTGTTCACTAATTTTAACAACGTTAATTTTCTGCGGAAATCCAAAATTTTTAGTAATGTGATACCTGAACGCCAAAAAAGCCGTTCCGTTAAGGGATTAAAATGTAAAAAACGGTTTAACCCTATTTATTCCAGGTGGCGCTCATACAGCGCCTCACTGCAGAAAAAGTTGCGTCATTTTATCAAGAATGTACCTATGGCATTGCGCTTCACTGACTTTTCCTAACTTTTTATACCGGTTCAGGTAATCGGTTTTATATTTTGAAAAATTTTCAATTTTAGCGCTATTGGCCACACCACGAAATCTGGCGGAAAATGCAAAAAAAAATTATAAAAACCGCAACAATTCTGTGATGAAAAAAACACAGTTTCAAACACTTTTACTATCTAGTAATGACAAATTGATGGTAGGACAATAGTAAACTAGAATATTTTTAGTTTTATTTACAGGTGGCGCTCATACAGCGCCTCACCGCAGAAAAAGTTGCGCTTTTGTATTTTTATGCAAAATTATTTTAGTACTAAAAATAAATGAAATGTCAAGAAAAGCGAAATTTCCACGTATTTCGGCTGATGATGCCATCCAAAACATTCTTCAGTTTGTGGAGGAAGATAATTACGACGAGGATGATAATTTTGATGAAGATGAAGACTTCCAGGATGATTTGGGGGAAATACAAAATGTATTGGGTAATATAGTTACCAATATAACAGATAAATTTATAAAATTTGCTGTGCAGTTCACAAACAGAAATATAGACAAAATTTGTACATAATTGCATAATAGGTGTTATTTATTTATTATACTTGTTTATATAAGTATATAAAAGAAATAATCGATGACCAACCTGCTCAGCCAAGTAGATTGATACGCTGACAAAGCTATCAACAACAAACTCGGTTTGGAGGAAATCGGCCAAATATTATCTCAGGTCAAATAGGGCCGCGACGAAAAGCATCCAACACACCAACTCCACCTGCAGCATTTGAACTTTTTTTTACACCTGTAATTGTGCAAGATATTGTTTCCTGTATAAATAGAAAGATTGAAATAAAAAAACGCAAGATGTTGTGCGACAATAACATTCAATATTTATTAGTATTTATTATTCTAATATATATATATACCTGTAAATATTTTACTAATTTGATTGTTACACCTCATAGTTTTATATGTAGGTATCATATATATTTATTTTCTGAAAATACATCGTAAATTACAACCAAAACATGATTTTTCCTTTTTTTCGGTGTTGCGGTACAACTCAAAAGGCCTGGGGAGACAAAGGATTTGCCAATTATACCAATATCTTGCAAATTGATTTGGAATAGGTGTACAAACATACTCAGAAAATTTCAGCGTCATACCTATTCTAAATATATTTTTATGAGGCAGGCGCTCATTAAGCACCACCTGGAATTATAGACCTCACAAAGTCCTGGTATAAATAGGGTTAAGAGATAAAATGTATTTACCTGCAAAAGAGTAAATCCTTCCTTGGAATTGTCCATGTAATCGTCGTGTATAGGATACTGTACGGATTCAATCTTTGATTTGAATATTGACAATTTCTTATCGCTATTCCATTCAATTTTAACATGTATCATGATCTCTAGCCTACCTTGTACAAGGAGAGAAGGCTTATGCTTCTCATCTATCACCTCGCCTGATATTTGTGCACCTCCCAAAATTGCATATCATGTATACCTGCTTATTTCCCTAGGAATATAGCCCACAGTAATGGGAGCAATTTTTTTAGAAAGCATGACCTTTCCAGCAACAGCAAATCGGTCGTGTTTGTTAGCCATATCTTGTTTGAAAGAAATCTTTTGACCTTTGAATGGCTTCCATTTTACAGTTTCTTTATACACGTGAAAGCCTCAGAATATTATTGATGATTTTCCGAACCTCACGGATAGCACAATCAGAGGATGGCTTACAAAGTATCGTTCCCAAATTACGAATAAAGCACCAAAAAACCCAATCGTTATCAGTGAAAAACGTGACAGACCACTAGCTCTCCCTGACGAACTTAACTTGAAGCTACGAAAGTTCTTGGTGCACCTGCGTGATGGGGGTGGAAACATTAATCGAACTGTTGTTTATGGTGTACTTATGGGATTAATGCGATCAAATCTCCCCAAATATGGACAGTATTTGGACTTTAATGTATTAAGCGGCTGGGTACGGTATTCTATAGACAAATGAATTTCACACGAAGAATGGTTACAATATCGCGACTAAAGATAAACCGTGCAGCTTGGGAAGAAGTAAGATGCTTGTTTTTGAATGACATCATGGAGGCTGTAAGGAAATATGAGATTCCAGACGAGCTTATTATCAACGTGGATCAAACTCCTTCAAAGTATGTGCCAACAGATAACATAACAATGGCAAAAAAGGGAGAGAAACATGTTGCAAAAAAAGGTGCAGCTGATGAAAGGTGCGTCACTGTTACTCTTTCAGAAACATTGAAAGGGGATATTGTTCCATTCCAAATCATTTACAAAGGCAAAACTTCTAGATCGTTACCATCTGTGCAATTCCCTGAAGGGTTTTGCCTATCTTTTAATGAAACTCACTGGAGCAATGAAACTGAAACAGTTCGTTTATTGAAAAAAGTTATCTACCCTTATGCTCAAAAACAAGAAGAAAGTTGAATTTACCATATGATGCTAAGGTATTGCTAATTTGGGATGCATTTAAAGCCCAATCATCCGATGTAGTAAAAAAATGCATTGAAGATCTGAATATCGTGATAGTGATGGTCCCGAAAAATATGACTCACCTACTGCAACCCCTCGATTTGACAACCAATACAACCTTCAAGCGGAAAGAAAAGATTGCTTTTATCAATTACTACTCAGAGCGCATCATGGCAGAGCTGCGAGACAACCCTGAAAGAGATGTAACTACTATCGATATCGACTTAAAACTTTCGACTCTAAAACCAATGCATGGTAAACTTATGGGATCAATCTATAAACACTTTAAGTCAACAAAAGGAATGGAAACGATTATGAATGGGTGGAAAGCTGTTGGCATCTCAAAAGCAGTGGCAGATGCCAGAAATAACATCGGGAGTCCGTTGAACCCATTTAGTTTGATAGAAAATTTGTAATTTTTACAGAAAAGGGTTTTTAAAGAAAAGATATAAAATCACCAAAAATTCCATAACCGCGTTAATTTTCTTCTGCGATAGGTAAAAATTCAGGAAACCGCGTTAATTTTGTCAGTTTTAAAGCAAAATGAGTTTTGGACCGCGTTAATTTTTTTCGCGTTAGTTTTTTGGCGTTAATTTTATCATTCGTTAATTTTGTATAATAAGGTAACCCTAATGTTAGTAACGGGCGTAAACGAGAGTGGCTATCCTCTTTTCCTTAGCGCAAGACCTTGGGTGTAACTGTTGAGGAGGGCGCCACTCCTACCATCAACACCCGTACTTTACCGCATCGAAATGCTACTCATTCGCAGAGTCGGTGAGGCCGGGAGGATTTGAACTCGCAACCTCAGAAATCCGAAATTGCAAGCGCTCTACCAACTGAGCTATCCCGGATATATTAGGGACATAATCTCCATTCGGTTCGTTAGTTGCAGGTGAAAAGTTTAAGAAAACGATTTACTTAAAACGATTTGCGACGGCTGAATCTCTTTTTTTGTTTGGCGTATTTCAATTTTTTAATTATATTTCAATTTACTTTTTTTATTACCGCGGCAAGTCTTCATATTGCTTTTCTGATGTTTTTGAACGATGTTTGGAGGATGTTTACTCGTAATTTCTAGTCAATGCTCTACACATTGTGCTGGATGTCGTTCCAGCTATATTGCTTAACTCGCCACTAATAACCTTGTATTTCACAATTTGTGCAACAATGGCAATTCATAACTGTATATTTTTGGTAGTAGTGGGCTTTGTACCAAAGTGCGGTTGCGTAAAATGATTTCAATTATATTCACGAGAACGTACTAAGACTATAACCACGTATTATGGTATGGTCAAGCCACTCAAGAAACTTTATCAGCAAAAAGGTTTTTTCTTTTAATTATATTTTCTGTTTGTAGATAAAACAATACAAGATTGAATATCAAGTGGTTTACTGTAAAATCTTCTGATTAAATTAGAGCGGAATTCAATATGTATAAAACGGATAAAGAAACAGAAGATTTTGTTGCGAGATTAATTGGTAAATAATGAATATATTCAAAATCGCGAATGACTATTAAAAATAAAATTGTTCAAATTTTGATCTGACCTTTGGTTCATGTAAAAATTAATTGTGGGCATTATGTTTATAACAAAAGAAAATGTACCTATACTATATCTGATTTAGTCAGTTTATGTTACTAATTTATTATAATCATTATAATTTATTATAATTCATTATAATTTATTATAATTCATTACAGCGCACCGTATTTACGCTTCTATATCCGAGCGAAGAATATGGGTAGGGAAAGACGACTTTGAGTTACTCTAAAGACACTTTCATGAAACTTTAATGCATGTGCACTTTTGCCCTGATGTTTATATTTCTTTTCTCTTGAAGTCATTTATTTCGCAAATTTTGCTATTATAAGAATCCGCTAGAACATGTCTTAAACAAATATGTGTTATTTACTATCCTTCTCGATGCGATGATGAACTACAGTAGCCTCCGTTTTACTTTTCTTTACTCAAATGTTTTTTCAATTCCCAAAGGGTTTTGCTTAACAAGCTTCTCATAATTACGCTGAATAACTCGAATACCGTTTAAATCGAACTTTTTTTAACTCGAACCTTATCTCTTTTCCCGTGGTCGTATTTACGTCGGTATCCTGAACACCGCATGAGAATTGGTAAAGCAACAAAATATATTATTGCTATTACAACCTACATATGTAAGTTAAGCTTTTAAATTTCACTTCAAAATATCTATAAACCGTTTCTGTCCGATGAATTCGAAGGTATCATCAGTGCCTAGTGCAGCAATAGACACACTTAGGACATTTTCAATTACCCTGGCAGTTTGAGTTAAGTGGTGGCTACTGTATAGAATTCTGATTTTTTTTGTTTCATGATGGAAAGATGACCTATTTAAGTCTATCAAACAACACATCGTTGCTAAACTAAATAGTGTACTTGGTGAAACCTTCAAAAGGAAATTCATAACAAAACGGAGTCATACTTTGACATCGAGAACATGGAAATTTTTTTACACAGTAAAATAGTTAGTAATAGTACAATGTACAAAAAAAATTCCATTTTTCTTTGGGGCAAAGTCAGAACCCCCACAATGATCCCCGAAATGTACCTGAAATTACCTCATATGGTACATGCTCCACATTTTGAAATTACAAGATCGTTTATGAGATCTTTGGAATGCTTATGTATGGGACAAAGTGGTAGACCATGAATGGACAATTTAGGTATAACCAAATATATTCAGCGTTTTTAATACTATATTCATTACAGAGCTTCATATTATTCCAAATTAATTGTTAGAAATGTTCTGTTTCAGTGAAAGTTTTTATAAGCCACATCTTAATTTGTAAACGAGAGAACGTTTGCGGTGTTTCAGCGAAAGGGACTGAAAATTCTTTTGCAATGAAAACCAGAGCAAGTCTGCGTACATTTGAGAGACGTCAAACCATTCTGGAGAGCTCGTCAAACCAAATGGGCAGGTATTAGTTAAAGTTGCCATCAACGGGCATATTTAGAGCTTGAGGTTGTTAATCACGTCAGGTGTTTATCCGGCGAAAGATTCTGGGTTCGAAACCAAACTATCACAAAGTTGTTTAGTGAGCGGTTATAAATAAGCAACACCGTATTTCATCAAAAAATAACCGTAGCACAAATGGGAGCAATTAAATACACTAAAACTTTTGATAATGCTTAATGAGCGTTCTGGAAGCCTCGTTAAAAAACAAACAAACAGGTGCAGGTCCATCGCTGATCAGAAGGAGCTGGTTGCATCGCATTAAAATGAACTGGCCGAACATATTCATCAAGCAAAAGCTGCACCAGAGACAACTCGGGAGCAGTTGTTGAGTTAGAGCGGTTGATTTCTGAAGGAATTCATCAGCCATACAAGATGGGAGACACCAGTGGTCTGTAGTCAAAGCGTACGGTACAATTCGTTTATGCGGGGACCATAAGCAAACAGTCAACCAAGCAGCCGTTTGCGACAGTTATCCGGTGGGCAAAAGTTCACCAAGCGTGACCTAGCGTACGCCTACCAGCAAAGTTATTAGACGAGATTTCCCGTAAACTTGCAAGTCAGCAGGTTTTTCTTTGCATACAGAATCACTCCGCATACAACAACGGGAGTATCACCGGCGGAATTATTGCTGAGGAGGCAGGTTCGGAGTTCTCTTCCGGTGCTCAAACCTGATATCGAATGGAAAATGAGAAAGAAACAGCAGCATGCGGTGAAGAACAGTCACAGACAAGTGCCTCTTCTATCCTTTCGTGTAGGCGAGACAGTATTGATACAAAACTGTAGCATTGGACCAAAATGGGTCATCGCTTTCGCTCTCGTTTCCATTTTCATCTACGTACTTAGATCCTTCTTCGTGCGTATCAATCATCTCACGAGATTCATTTTCTCCTAATATAAGATCAATATCTTCAAATGGGTCGAAGCAGGGTAATTTAGATAAACCTTTTTCCACCGCGTCCTTGATGCCTGCTACTTGCCATCCTTTCAGACATATAATTCTCTTTTCAGTTGACGTCATCTCATTAAACATTTCAATGATCCATTTCGCGTGCAAAAGTGCCGGAGAGCATCAAAGGCCACCTTCACCTTGAAAGATACGAACAAATGGTGGACGCATTATATTGACAACCCAAAGAAGTTATAATGGGGTGTTTTGTTGAAAGAAATGACGAAGAACTGTGGAACAAGCCACCCAAATCAAAGAAGAAAAAGGCAGACGTTCTAAAAAAGCCAAAAGAGTGCTAAGACATTCGTAATTTTTTTGGGCACCGGAAGAACAATAACAATAATAATAACAGATACTAATAATATTTTTATTATTTGTAGAAAGAAAGGTTTACAAAATTGAAATTTTGTTTTATTTTCGCGAATGCTAATTTTGCATTTTTGGAAAAATTACTTTTTTCAAATATTTCGCGAGGACTAACTTTCGCGAATCAGCTGTCTTCAAAATTTTCGCGAGGACTTAATTTCGCGAATTTGGCACAAAATCGCGAAAATTAATCCACTTAAGGTAGCCATTTGCTTATAATTTTAATCCAAGTTATTGGAATACTACTGTTTCCAGTTTCCATATCCATAACTAAATCAACTGTGCACTATCATGTATCTACCTTTATATACTAACTAAAATATAAAATTATTTGTCAAAAGATATTCTCATTCCTAAGCAAGCCATAATAGTCACTTTTTTTATTTCTACAGTATGATTGAAATTTGAATACACTTGATAAAGGACGAAATAAATATATACTATTAAATATATATTATCGCCACTTTCGAGTAGAAGGTCAAGATCAAATGATTTAAAAATCGACACACATTTGATAGTTGAAAATCAATGGCAAGAACATTGTATACCTAAAGACTCGCCAAACTTTAGTCTTCGTATCTTATAATCTATAACAGTTTCATTTCATTAAGGTAGTCTTCGTTTGATGGGTAGTGGATTTGAAAACGCAAGAATAAGAGGGAGCAATCAAAGCAGGGCTACAAACTTGCAATAAAATTTATAGTTTTATGGTGTAGTGCAGTGCTTTAAAATAGTAATAGTGAATCTAATCTTGAGCACAAGGAAGGAATGGTCTAATTATCCGGATTTCACTGAAAAAGGTATGTTCTAACATCTCGTAACTAATTTCACCCGTTTTTGTACGACGACGAAAACCAAACCAAACCCCTCCACTACGTTTGAGTGGATAATAATATTAAAATGTACATTGAATATGTCGATTTCGAAATCTCTACAGTTAGGTTCCCACATATCTTGCTAAGTAGCACCAATCTTGCACTAATCCTTCAGTACACAGAATTGAAGTTGATATCAATGGTCAAACTATCGTCATAATAACTCGCAGCAATGTGTACTGTTTGACAATGTTCAAGAGTGACCCCTTTATAACTCAAACGTTTGGTAGTTCCAAACAACATGGCTTCAGGTCTCCCCTGTTTTTAAGTTCATTGCTTACTCGCTGTTGTCAAAGTAACAGGCAAGACTATCAAGATCAATATCGAATGCTCAATTATAATAAATTTTTGTTGTAATAATAATAATACAAAACGGTGTCCGCCTATTTAATGATCTTTGAATTTTTTTAAATTTTCAACTAGGTCGTTCAGTTACGCCAAGTGAACTGCAACGGGTAGACGTCAGACGTCAGACATTTGGTATATTTGTATTGTATTCTTGAGCTGGGCTAAAAGAATTTAGCATCATCTGGTAAGTTGGATCATTGGAACTTATAAATTTCCAGGATTTTCTTATGTAAATGGATAAGGATAAACATCTTAATGAATTGACATTCACTGATCATCGATTTCACGCAATCAATTTGAATTTGAATCAGCCATATTGATGGAACCTTTTCGTCAAGTTTAGTGTAGTGTTGTTGTTTTTTAGAGTGTTGCTTTTAGTTATTGGGGAAGAACAACCCATTACTGAACAAACAAAAAATCCCGCAAAAACAAAATTTAAACAATGTCGAGGAAATTTAAAACCTTTTCATTTAGGTCATAATTTTCCTAAGTTGTAAGTTGATATGCGAGGAAAAAATATGTTGAAGTTGCGGTTCCGCGATGTCGCAGCAATCGACGTTGGACATCTTTAAAGGCCATACAATGGGCCAAAAGGTCAAAGATTATTTTCCGGTGCAGAGAAACATCGTGGACGACCTCATGATAAAATGTTCATTTTCATTTCTTCTTTCTGCGGAAGACAGGACAGGTAACCCTACTTTAAACGCGCGTCAAATATACAGGGGCTATACACAACCCGCGAGCGTGGAGGAGTACTACAAGCGAAACCAGTTGATTCCATTCACGGACCATATTGTTTAAGAACATAGCTCTGTTTTTAGGATTGCAGACAACCGCCCATAAATCTCTGGGTCTTGTCGCGGAAGTTGTTATGTATGAAGCCGACTTGTCGACACCTCATCTCGCGTCCACTGAACCGGATATCTGGAAGCATAAGTATACTAACGTTACAGACAAACCAAACTTGCTTGCATCTACTGAATATAGCATTACGTTGCCTGTCATTTCATTCGAGTGTGAGCGGGTGTATACGATACGCCGCTTACCTACACATCTATGTGCATCAATGGGCCAGAAACGTCTCTCCAATTTAGCACTATTGACTGTCCGTTACGATGATCCAATAGGTCTCACTCCTCCCACAAGACTCGCTGGTTACGGGCTGGTGTATCCCTCACAATGAGCTTAATTTATTTCACTAAGAAGACAAAGGCCAAGAAGTGTTATATACAAGCAGATATAAACAATGGGGAAAACTTGCTTGGTGTTTTATTGCTGTTTCACTTTTTTTATCTCCCTTATATCTGTGCTAGCAATTTAATAAATGTAAACAAAATACCGATAAAGGCTTTTCCAATACAGTCGCCTGCTACTTTTTGCGCGTATTATGAGGTGTATATTTTATCCGATGAGCGTTTTAGGGGATTAGTTAATTGGTTGGAACTTGACTAATTGCAATTACTCCTTTAAGAGAGAAAAGTTAGTAAAATGCTTTAATATTATTTGATTGATTATATATAGCTTACTGGCGACAAGCTGATAAATCACAGTCATTTTTCGACATTTTAACTCGATGAATGCATCATTAGAGGGTGACATTCAATATTAACTCACCACGCTTTTCGGAAATAGGCGTATAAAACTATTGCCTTTTCTAGACATAATAAGTACCTATATTGTTTCTTGAACAACGTCCATTAGCATTACCCAACTTGCATGCACAGGCCTGGCCTTTATCTCTTCAAATTTTTTGTTTATTTTGATACTAAGTAGAAAAATGGTGACTTGCCAAACTTCATTAGCGAGAAAATATACCTTTTTACCTAAATGTCTATCCAGGAAATTGGATAAAAGTAAAAAAAAATAGGTGTGTAATTTGTATGACATTCTAATACCAGACATATCTAGCTACACTTTTACACTACTGGCACACCAACAAACTAATTTCCCTGTGCAGTATTATATGCATATTATCATTCTATTTTATGTATGTTATTTTTTTCAACCCACTAAAATAATGCATTAGTTTTTATATAATAAAAATATATATCATTGAGCTGATGATTGCATGTTGACACTGTTGTTAATGTTGATATCGTGATTCACTGAGTATTTAGCTACTTGACAACATGTACATTATGTCACCACACCAAACACTGTGGATGAATTAAAGATAATATCTATTAAAATTTTGCTATGTATATATATATATATTAAGTTCATCATCTAATTTGTTGAGATATTAAGAGTAGTAGTCCAGTTGAATGGTGTAAATGAAGGCCATCCATCAATCATTGAAATGTCAGCAACTAATCGCTCTGCTGGTTTATGTGTTGTTGTTTTTATTATTAAAATTAACTACCCTAAACAGATTATAACAAAATTTTAACATTGAAAAACTGGACATATATTTTTATATCCATAACCGAGTCAATAGCAAGCTGTTGAGAAAGGCTAAAAAAATCAAATTATAGTATAGTGCAATAGTGTAGAAATAATTATAAATATATATATATAATATATATATTTATTAAAATATTCATATGAATTTTGATTTGTTGATTTTGTGTAATTTTGGTAAAAAATGCTATTATATCATTGTCTTTCCAGATCAGCATACATACTAAATGTGAGATTTCCATAGAAAATGACTAGCACCATTATTGAGTCGCAATACCCGTATAAGTATGTTGATGACGATGGTTATGAAGTTGCTTTCCGTGAAGGCGATAGATTTATTCTATTGGATAAATCCAGCGAAGACTGGTGGAAAGTCCAGCGCACAGGACTATTCACTGGTAAACCAATATGTTACATACCTGCAGCGTATGTAAAAGAACTAAATATTACGCAGAAAGAAAACCAAACTCAAAGTCCTTACATGAATCTTCATGCATACAAAAAGTTGCTGGAAAACGAAACAAAGGCAGGGAACAGTGTCGGAAATGGTGCAGCCCATGAGTATATGAATTTGGCAGTTTATCAGAATTTGCTGAAAGAAAAACATGAAGTTGGCGATAACAACAATGAACCATTAAATGATTTGGTGATTTCATTTATACCATGTTTAGTGACTATTCAATTTTTTGTCATTTTTTTGTTATTTGGTATATATGGTCCTTGCAATTAGATTTTAAGAAATTTGTTACATCATTTTAATTCACGCGTTGTTTTGTTTTATCAAGTAATTACTTGCTTGTGCGACATTGAAAGACTTTTGTTGTTTATTCATCAGGGTGAAGATATTGAGAATGATGATGCTTTCATTGACGAAAGTCTTGATGAGATACCTGATGACATCAGTGAATTAAAGCTCAATGAATCAAGTGATGTGAGTATATATAACAGCAATTCTTCTATTTTATCATGTGTTTTAATATATATATATATATGTATAATTATTCTTAAAACATATTTGCATTCAAATGGCATAATATTTATTTTTTTTCCTTTTGGGCATGATAAATTTTTCATTCCAATAAACTCACGGTGCAATCCAGGACATCATGGAGTAACAAATCCCACTTTATGCACATCAACACAACGTAACAAATTGTAGTATATAGAACAATAAAAAGATTGACTGTAGATTAACAAACTATTTGAGTTAACTTGTAATGCTTTTATAACGTTGTTTCCGCCAGATGTCTCTGCCTCAATCGCCTTCCTGTGGATCTCTTTCATTTGAAATCTCTCCACGAACCGACAATCTAAAATCGTTTACATTGCCTGCCGGTTGGAAGAAGTGTCAGAATGACGAGGGACGTTCTTATTATTACAATGAGAGGCGGAAGGAAGCTGCATGGAAACCTCCACGCCAGACTCTAGCTAATGCACCTGTAAGTGAAATGATAGTTATTTTGAACGCTCATCAATATATTTGATCTAATCAATTTGCTACGTTTCAACAATTCCAGACAAATGTTCCAGAAGGTTGGGAAGTAACTAACACTGACAACGAAACTATATACGTCAATAAATTAAGCAAAGAAAAGGTTAGCTTTTTTATAAATTTTTAACACCATACTTTACATTGATTATTTTCTTTATTATCGCCTTTATTAATTAGTTCATCCACTCTATTTCTATAGTTTGGAGAAGAAAGGAAACATAAGGCCAGTGTTTTTCATTCAAAAGTCATACCCACCAGGCCAGAACTGACTAGCAGAACTAAAATGGCTAATTTGACAAAAAGTGAATTTAATTTAAAATTTAGTAAAAGAAATATAATTGAAATCTTCAACTTTTGTTTAAGTGGAAGACTTGTGTGGACGGGGAGAACCAAATGTACTATTACAATCTTGATGGTGTGGGTACAGCATGGGAGCTGCCTCAGGTTAGTTGCAGATGTCATGTTCTTGTTCTATGTTTGTCCATGTGATATGCTCTTCTTTGTAACATACATTGATAGTTCATGCTTATAATCATGTGCAACAGAACTGTGAAAAAGATTAGATTGTACTAAGCTGATGATATGTGTGTTTAATAATATTATCTTTGTCATTATCAACAGGTATCATTTCTAGCGTTGTTCTATACAAACTTGATGATTAGGTGGAAGAAACAGATAAACGTATGGTGCGGCGTAAATCTTTGGACGACACTCTTGAGGGAATGATACGGCGTCAGACTATGGGAAGTATGAGCAGCCGCAGCGCAAAGTGTCAGTCTGTTTTTGTGCGCTCACATTCTAGTCTTTCGTCGAACGACGAAGCAAACAGATCATTGTCACCGGGGAGAGGAAGGAAGACAATGTCTCCTGATATTGTAAAAATACTACTTTATAAATATGTAGAGCTAAGGTCGATGACAGTTGATTTTCTATTTAGCATAAAATGTGCGTAGTGTTTTATTTCTTTAACAAATATTGTGTGCATGGTATCTATTCAGTATTTTAGCATTATTTTATTTATAAGTCGCACAGTGATTAATAAAGCGTAAATGCATTAAGGGACCTTTTGCTTTTTGTCTTGTTTTTTTGCCCAGATTGTTTAAAATTGACTTGATTGAACTATCTAATATTGAATACTTATAGCATTTAAACACTTTGCAGGATACAGACCATTCCACCGGTGATTGAACCTGTAGCGTCTCCCTGCACATCATTTTTCCATATCATTCTACAGTTTCTTTCCTATTGTTTGTATGCAACCCATACCATTACATCATTCACAAACTCATACGTGTCATATGCTCAGCGTTCCACACGCCTCATTATCACCTCATTAACCTTTTGTTTACACGTTTACTTTTATATATATTTAGAACAACAAAAACATCCTCTTTGCTTTTTAAAGAGAATGTCAATGTAGAATGAGCGAGATAGCGAAAAAGTTTTTTGAATTAATGGTTCAAACCCACGAAGCCTTCAACTATTAAACACCTACACAATTGTGGGGTGTATCATCTAATCTTGATGCAGCTGTGATTTGCACATGGAAGACAAATGTTAAACCTGGATGATGATGGATTAGCATGTTGGCCATTAAACATAGACCATTTGAACCATAATGGGTTTAAAAATTACCGACCAAATCATTTCATCAAGAAATAGGTATAAAGTTTTACCTGTTTCACATTTCTCCCAGAAAAAAGTTCTGATACTCGTGCAACATTCATTGTGTTCTCGTTACCACAGCTGTGACCTTAATCGGCTTGTTCTGGCTAATTTGAGGTTAATCAACTACATGGTCGAGATCACATCTACCAGGTGCTGTCGTCCTTGGTCGCTTGGGCATTGCTGTACTTACAGACAGAACAAACATTAGAACTGGGTTAATGTTTTACGCACAAATATACCACTTTCCAGATAACAATTTAACCTTAAAAAGCAATTAACAGTAGTTCCTAAAAGAAATTCATAAAGTGATTAATCACTCAAACTTAACTAACAAAAAGCTAAACCTAGCCTTGTTTTCATTTTAAATTTGCTATCTGAAAAATGGTCTCTTATTCTTGATGAAATATTATTTTAAAGCATTAGTTACCTTTTTTTTGTACATGCCAAAACAATGTCTGACCAATGTTTTTTATAAAGTTTTTAAATTGCCAACTTTTTCTTTCTCATGTTATTTTCTTATGAAGCAGCATAATAAAGTGAAAGAACATCGTTAAAATACAGTAAAATAATTAAAAGGGACACACAAACAAACAAGCCAATTAGGCTTTCAAAAGGTTTCTTTCGGCCAGGTGATGAGTAGATACATTTATATCAACATGCATAAAGGCCAAAGGTGGAAAGAAAAGCAGTGTACCACCACACTAAAACACTCTGAATAGAACACTACAAAGCTAAAAAGAAAAACAATTTTCAATGGCCAAATATATGATGTATACACTTTGTTTTATTCAACTTATTGAATTATTATTTTACAGTTTATTCGTTACCCAATTGTCCACATTTTTATATCAATTGCATTGTTGTTGCCTCATAGTCCCACCGACGATCTCGATCAAATCATTCCTTCGAGTTACCTAACATTGATGAAATTGACAATATCAAGGTTAGTGTGTTTTACGTCAATCATTTAATGTGAATTCCTAAACTGTTCTGTGTATGGATCAATGGTTGGTACATAGCTCTCATAAGTCAAAGTTGTAAGAAATAGAATTATATATGCCCAAATTTTTGTAGCATATTTTCATCAGTCTTTCGTGCAATTGCAGAACATGTTGCCACTTAAGTCAGTTTGAAAATTAATACCATCCAGTATGTTATTCCCTCTCAGAATATGCACAAGGCTGACAAAGAAGGTTCATTGTTTCGGCGTAAAGTTTACGAAGGAAAGAAAGCAATCAAGAAGGCCCTGTGGCAACCAGTCTATTGCTGCAAATATGGATCCAGTCTAGTGTTTTACAAAGATCAAAAGAATTCAGCATCAGTATGGTTTTCATTTTATCCATTCAGAAGATAAGTTTATTAGTTAGCTGTATAACTTTGCTTGGTGCACTGTCCTTCTATCCTTTCAAATATGATACCCATATTCAAGTTGACATGTTTGTATTCATGTGTTTTTAACACGAACACCGGCCCTCACAATTTAATTTTGGCGGTGAAATGATCTCAGAAATTGAAATGTATATTTGGTTAGTTTGATTTGATTGTGGGTTCTAAAAAGTGCTACTTGGATAAAATCTTGTCTTGATATGTTTTTTCAGAAAGCCGGTTTATCAGCTGGTAAACCTGACTCCAGTTTGGACCTTCATGGAGCGCTATTGGATCACGTGACTAAGGATAAAGCTAAAGGAAAGAAAAATGTTTTCCAAGTAAGATAGGGAACCCTTTTGAAGGATTTCATATCTATATAATAATGCTGAATCTAAAACAATTTAATAAAATATATCTAAATTTATATATTATTCATTTATATATATTTATTCTAATTGAAGATCACCGAGAGCTTCAAATATAAAGCAATGCTTCTCGTAGAATTTCAATCAATAAACGTACAAGCAACCACAAGATGACTATGGAATATCAGTCATTCTTTCTCCAACATTCCTTACTCGTGCCTCCTTTCATCCAAAACACCATTGGCGTAAAGCTACCATCATGTACAACTTCGAGACCTCTTTTTGTGTATTCTCTCTTTTTTGTTTTTTTGTGTTGACGAAATATTGAGGAGGTTTTTATTGTTAGTTAGAGAGTTAACATTCATGACACAAATATTAAAAAGTGCAGTTACCATTGTCTCCAAAATCTTTCAGCTTTGATATCTTGGTATGATTCAAGTTCAACTTTTGCAGATTTAAGTCATCTTTTCATTGGTTATGTGAATCAGTTCATCTCATGAAACATTAACAACACTGTTGATCATCGGATTCACTAATCCAAACTGTACTAGTTACAATCCCATCTCTGGCATATTTATTTTGGGAAAGTCATTGTGTAACGCAAGCCTGACTCGTGATAATAATAATGCTAATTTTCTTACAAGTCTAGTTCCTAAGAAGTTGAATTTACAAAAAAATGTTTTTAGATCACATCTTACGGTCGTTTAACAGTTCAACAGTTTGTCGCTGACAATCAAATCGACATGGCAGAATGGATAACATGTATTCAAACAACAATCAAATATCTTGTGAGATGGATTTTTATTAGAAACACTTGTTTAAATGATTAGGGGTCCTGGATTTTCACCAGGTCAACTGAACAATGTATTCTGAAACAAGGACAGCTTCTACTTTGCTTCTTTTATTGGACATTTGACAAACAATAAATTTGCAAGCTTGTTACATCAATCATAATGAGTTCACTGTGTAAAGAAAACATTCTGATAAAATAAACTTATTGTTTTTGCTCGCAGGAAGAGAAAGAGCCCCTGCCTCCCTTTACTGAGGATCTTGCAGAGAATTCTGCGCCACCAAAGAGTGTTCCATTGCCACCAGCTATATCTCCAGGGGATGTGTGCGCTCATCCCACTGTGGCTACGATGCCTCGCCATCTGGTTGAAAAGGGTGGCTTCAAAGGATTCAGTCGGAAACTCTCAAAAAAGGGTACACAAATAAATAATTAAAATATACAGTTTTAATATAATTAAATCATAATTTTTGAAAATTGTTGTTGTTCCTTTGGGATATTACTTATGTACCTTCTGATTTCATTTCTGCATTATCAAAATCCTTTAAAGCTAAAATTGATAGACTACGTTTACCCCCCATACAATGAAAATCTTAACAACAAACTGTTGACAGCAAAAACATATTTCTACATCATAAATGTATTGATAACGTCAATTTATGTTCTTTGCTTATAATAAAATATGCAAAAGATACCTATCCCCATACATTTTTTCATTGTTTTTAGTGACATCTTCAACAACAAGTTTAAACATGGAATCCGATGATAAGGGAGAGAAGATGAAGATTAAGAAGAAACTTAGAAAGTACCTCCCTGGAAGACCGTCCTTCCATGAACTAGAAGCTCAAGGAATTATTAAAGGTTGGCCAGCCACTGTTTCAAGCAATGCCCTGAATTGCACATATGAAACTAATTTTCATGTATGTGGGGGTATACTCACTTACAAAGTTGAAACGCTTTCAAACGAATGTGCATTCTACCGTGAAGTTTTACTCAACATGTTTCAATTTCACACAATCTTGTGAATGGTTAACCAGCTTGCATAATTTGTTGAAAGCAAAATCACACAAAAATTTTTAAATACACATCCCGTCGAAACATTCTAAAGTTATTTTGGAAATGAAATCATAAAACGTTAAAAATTTATGTACTATTATACATATCAATTATCCACTTCTCATTTACCTGATCAAATATCATTTTGATTACGTGGGTTCGCTTCACTACATGTAATTGAAATGAGAATAGTGATAAGTTAAGCTTTTTCTAAATTCATTGTTACTATCAACCGTACGCAGCTTTTGTTTTGAAAAATCGAATTGGAGTTTTCAAAGGAAATCTTTATGGCAAATCAAACTGATTCCAATAAGGCTAACTATGTTAAATATGTTTACCTGAGTTTGTGAATTTTCAGATTACTACTTTGGATGCGCCATTGCAAAGATCTGTGATCGAGAGGATAACTTGGTTCCAAAACTCGTTGTTCAACTAACTGCAGAGGTGGAACGTAGAGGTGGTCAAGAAATTTTCGCTGAGCAATATCGTGATCTTTTTCATATATATATTTCAATAATTCTCAATAATAAACGCAATTGTTTGTTTTTGTGATTAGTGAACCTGCTCAGTATTTTTATGACCCTCATTTTCTTTCATTAGTAAGTCAAAATGGTTGAACCATGTTTTTTTGTTGCCATGCTACTCATAATAACGTTTCCTATCAAGTTTTTCCTGGAACTAAAAGTGTTATTTTTAAAGGGTGCATGAACATCACTGTGACAAAATTAAAAAACAATTTATTCTAGGCCTTGATGTTGATGGAATATACCGGGTCTCTGGAAATCTTTCCATGATCCAAAAACTTCGAGTCATGGTAGACCATGGTGAGTGCTCTTCAAATCCAATGCTCATATAATGATATTGATTTTCTTCGTTTAGAAAGTTCATTATTTATGATATTATTTATGATGTTATCATGTTATACATTGTTTCTTTCATTCTCAAAAGTTAAGGATTTAATATATATATATATATAAAGTGAAATAAATAATTAAAGTGAAATAAATAATCAACTAATTTATAAATATATATTTATAAATTAGTTGATTATTTATTTCACTTTAAAAATGTAATTGATGCAATCGAATTCAAACATTGCGGGTCATGTAACATCTTTGACCTCATGGACATAAGCACCCATGCCTTTTATGCACGGCAGCCACAGAGTTTAAAATACAAAGTTGGTATCTTGCGTGGGTTAACTCTCCACTGTTTTTCTTCTTACTGGTGTTGGCGTTAGGAAAGGCATCCAGCTGTAAAAACATCTGCTTCAAAAAACCATCAGATGATTAAACCTACACAATTATGGGAATATCATTTTTTGAAAATGTGCAACCCACTTTGAGTGGAAAAGGTCACGTAAAAATGGATGATGATGATGATGACAATTGAAAATATAATAAATATAGAACATAATTTTTAACAAAGCTTCATTAGAGACACATGTTCTAGTTTTACCCACATGATTCACAAGCCACTATAACACTTGAATTATTGACACATTCTAATTTTTAACCTGAAAAACATGCAACAAATCCTAGAAACTGCAAACACGACACTATCAGGGATGTAGCAAGGTTTGAAACAGAGTTGAAAAAAATAAATATTCAGATTATCATTAGCCTTGATCAAAACTGGTTCGATGTACACTGCATGTGACTTTGTTTAGGTGAGGAGATTGATTACAAGCAGCAGATATGGACCGACATCCATCTTTTGGCTGGTGCTTTGAAGCTATTTTTCCGAGAATTACCTGAACCTCTTTTTCCGTTTGCTATGTACGAGAAGTTCATAAGCGCTATAAGTAAGCTTTTACGTTAGTTGTTGTAGGATTTAGAGCATATGTTTTGTTATTTGCTGATGATTTTCAAAAAATCTTTAATCTTATATCAAAACTGTTCAGTTTAAACGCTGGAGGGGTAATATATAGTATAATAAAGCCATATTAAATCCATTATTTTAACCTATTTCGTAATTTGCACTACTGGTCGCTGTGTATGATTTGATATGCTTCGGTTCCATAGAGAGTCCGTTTAAAGGAGAGAAAATAAAGTTGATCAAGGAGTATGTGAAAGAGCTTCCGAGGAATAACGCGGAAACTCTGGAGTTGTTGATGCTACATCTAAAGAAGTAAGCTGACTGAAATATATTTTGTTCTCACATGGGAATGGACTGAAATTTTTTTGTATGAATTACATTTTAAAATCAGACAGATCAGATGATAAAATAGATAATGACATCTAAATTCAGAGAAAAAGATTTACTTTAAGTCATCCTGTCATGTGTATATCTTTACTATCATGAACAACAGTATTATTTTTATATGTGTGGGGGGACTAAGAAGCAAAAAGCTAATAATTAATTTAGAAGTTTCTATTTGTTTTCGCTGATTAGCATAGGGTTCACTTGAACTTGGTTCACTTTTTTATTTAGAGTGATTGCCCACAGCCAAAAAAATCGAATGCAAGCTCAAAACCTTGGAATTGTTTTCGGGCCAACTCTGTTGTGGCCAGAGAAGGACAATTTTAACATGGCAATGACAACAGTTTACCAAAGCCAGGTTGTGGAGTTCATGCTTGTGGAGTTCAACAGCATATTCGTAGAATATTTATAAACAAATATTAATAACTACCCCTTTCTAATCCTCGTGATTCTCTTACTCCTGATTTCCTTCCAGTTTCAAAATTCACGATAAAATTGCAGCTTGAAATTGAAAACGCGTTAAAGAGGTTATAAATAATATTTACAATTTAATATATAATTTAATTATATATATATATATTGTTTGTGTCTCTGCGCGTAATTAATGCATTGTTTTTATTTTATTTATGTGAAATGGGAGGACTGATATTTCAATCTCCTTTAATGGTTTCTACGGAAACAATCTTTGAGCATCACTTTTCTCACTTTCTACAATATGCTGTTTTCGAGATGGTAGATCACATATTTGTTATTTAATATTGCAGAGAAATCGCTCTGGTGGAATTTACAGAACACTATTTTATTCACTGGATATTTATTTAGTTGTATGAATGACGACAATTTCTTTTTTTTCTTCATTATTCTTCTATTACCTATTCTCCTTCAAATTACAGCTTGTTATATTTCTATTTGTCTCTTCGCTTTCTATTGATTTCTTCATTTTTTCATGTGGGATTTTGATTGTACATTTTATGAGCTAACTTGCCGTCCATGTAAATTTGTAATTTTGTAATTTTTAAAACTTTTTTTAGTGAAGAAGAATTGTGTAAGAACATTTTATAAACAGTTAAAGCCAAATTTATGTGATTTTTAATATTAATAACAAATCTGAAAGAATTATTTGAGATTTTTCTCTTGATGCTACCCGAATGCTTTGAAATTAACTTTTTCTTTTCGTTTGTTTTGCTGCAAAAATCACCATAGCTAATATATTCAGCCCAGGTATTTCAATTGTATCATATTGTTGTTGTTGTTGATGAAAATTATGTTTTTTTTGTAGAAAACTGTGTTTTTTGCTTTATTGTATGCACCTGTTTTGTCCCAACTACCGTTGTAACTACCAATTAGGATGAATAGGCTTCTGTACTAATGCCATCGCTGTCAGAACAGTTTGTTTTTTAGGGAATAATGCAGTGACGGTATTCATTTTGTCGCACATATAATTATACTTTTGTAATTAAACAAATGTAGAGAAACATCATTGTTTTGTTGACATAAAACCAAAAAATTAATTTTTGATCACTGTTAAGAAATTATATTAAATTAAATGTTTACATTTTTTGACTTAATCTAACCTAGTTCCCAATAAAATAGCATTTTATGATAATCTACATCTAAGAAGAGAGCTTTGTTCTTTTATTTAGAAGAGCACAACATACTTTTATAACGAAACCCACAATGAGCAATTGGCATGTGATATGGTCGCCACTTGGCGAGAAAAAATTTCTGAAGTACAGTTTGAATGAGGGGAATTCAGAAATCTTGCTGTATAATATGTACAACAAGGAGGTAGGAGTTTTAGGGAGTGTTTAGAGATGTTTCTGAACCCTGGACATTTAATATGGATAAACACTAAATAGTCACTTTCAGAATTCAGGTTGTCTTTAGAAATATAGTTCTGAGAAATTCAGTGATGCAGAGTATTTCTCTTGATTTCTCAGTTATTTCAAGTCAGTAACAGATTATGTCATTGACCATTTCCAGACTAAATCTATAATTACTCAAACAACTTTTTCATGATGATTTCAGATTGAGAGTTGTCATCCACTTGCAACATTAACTTTCCATTTTAGGAAACGTTACCAGACGCGGTATCCAAAAAGCTTGGTAAGTTCTTTGTTGACCTTGCGTTTATCTTTTTCTCAGTTCTGTTATTAATAATTTATTTTGTAAAATAAAACAATTTATAGCAATTTGGTGTTTTAAAAATACATTATTACAGCAATTTTGTGTGTGATGTTTTAAAGTAAAGTTGTCAGTTGTTGTTTTACAGTGGTGAAGCTTGCTGATAACTTCTTTGCTTGTCCCATCACCCGATATTTTGAATTCCTCTCCGTTAAGGTGATGTTTTGTTTTTGAATACATTTCTATGGGTTTGACTCACACTAATAGCATAATCTTTTCAACGAACACTGTTACTAATAAAACTTTTGCTTGGTGTGGTTTAATAAGAGTGGACGTGTCCAATATCAACAACCATCTTCTAATTGCCATTGTTTAAGTTCTCGTCTGTCGAGATACACTTAATTAAGTGAATCCCATGTGAGATATATCTTCATACCCTCGCTCCACAATCCTGCATGTGAGATATATCTTCATACCCTCGCTCCACAATCCTGCATGTGAGATATATCTTCATACCCTCGCTCCACAATCCTGCATGTGAGATATATCTTCATAGCCTTGCTCCACAATGCTGCATGTGAGATATATCTTCATAGCCTTGCTCCACAATCCTGCATGTGAGATATATCTTCATACCCTCGCTCCACAATCCTGCATGTGAGATATATCTTCATAGCCTCGCTCCACAATCCTGCATGTGAGATATATCTTCATAGCCTCGCTCCACAATCCTGCATGTGAGATATATCTTCATAGCCTCGCTCCACAATCCTGCATGTGAGATATATCTTCATAGCCTCGCTCCACAATCCTGCATGTGAGATATATCTTCATAGCCTCGCTCCACAATCCTGCATGTGAGATATATCTTCATAGCCTTGCTTCACAATCCTGCATGTGAGATATATCTTCATAGCCTTGCTCCACAATCCTGCATGTGAGATATATCTTCATAATCCTGCATGTGAGCATGTTAGGAAGCGAGAAGTTTCTCTATTTGTGGAATGGAAGCGGGATTACTAGTGCAAATATGAATGATATTGAGGATGGGATAGAAGGTTTTGAGAGAACCATCGATTGCGAAGAATAATTAATTTATTAGTTAGTGTTTTCAAAGATTGTGTTGTAATGGTGTGTAAGTGGTTTGTTTACACAATGAATGTTGTTTAGTCGATAGCCTGGTGTCCACGGAAACATCTGGAATTGAATTGCATGCTTGCGGTTGGCACATCCACTGGAAAAGTCTCCCTCTTAAGGTACACAAAATATATATATTATTATAATAATATATAATATAATAGGATATATGCTCCATTGCCTTGCGCTTTGTTGAGCACTCTGTGAACATCTTTGGTGAACTTTAGCGTAATGCAATGCTCACTGCTCTTGCAGTAGTTTGAGTAGTAGTATCCATTGATATTTCACGCTCATTCTGAGCTCTGCTGATGAGATGTAACAACATCGAAACACTGTGTCCAGAGATTGAATATTATTATAATAATAGTATGACACTGACACAATAGGCCGCATCGAATAACTTTTTCCTCGAACTAATGCATTGCATTGTGGGAATGTTTTGGTGATAACAAGCATTGTTTTGCGCTAGATCATTTAATTTAAGTAGTGTAGTAAGTGAACAAGCAGAGAAAGCAAACAAGTAGAACAGATATCTATCTTATTGTTATATTTTTTATAAACATTTTATTATCTACACTACATATTATACTAATGGAAAGAGCCAAGTTATTGGATTTAATGAAGTGAGATTGAGCTGTATGGAGACAGTGAACTTTTCCAGGTGGAAAGTAAACACACTAAAAGAATTTTTGACAATAGATAAACTTTGTGGGTTCAGTAATGCCAACAACAAAGCACTTGTCAAAAAGGTTGCGGCTACATAGGATGAACTTTGCAGTGTTTTTGTTGTCAATCTGATTTTGAAAAGTGGACAATAAGTGATTTGCATGGTTTCCTTGGCCGGAGAGGGATAAACAGAAATGACAGTAAACAAACACTTTGTAAATTCACAAATTGCTTTTAAGATGAACTTGCCAGTTATAGAAAATGATGTCAAGTAGGAAATGAGGAAATCAAGAATGACTTGAGTAATAAACTTTGTATGGAAGGAGGTTTAACTTCAAAATCCAACAACACTAGTAGACGGTTGGGTAGCAGCACCAGCAAATTTGCCAGCTACAATGTTTGGGCAAGGTATGACTCTAGTGATGCTGATGCTTGACTTGATGCCTGACTCTAACGATGCTGGTAAGAAGGCTTATAGAGGAGGAAAGAGCTTGCTTGGTTTTGGACATTTTAATAATGTAATGGACCATGCTGTTAGCCCTAATGTGAGGTATTGTTCTGAACGTGGACAATGAAATGTGATAAATGGACATTGCTCTTGCATGGCAGGGTATGTACTTATATACATTATTTTGTGGTAAAATTTAATTAACCATGCAAGTGAATGAAATTATGGCCTTGTTTTGATATTTTTGTTCTCGTTAATGTTGGTTATATTTATTAAAAAATATCTTTAATTTTTTTATTTTTTAGAGCATCCAGAGATGTAAACATTTTGGCGCCATATTTGGTATGTTGAACGAGAGGTCCGGCTTGGAAATAATAAAACATGTACAGCAAAGAAGCAACAATGGGGCATTCTATCGTGGAGCAACATCAGACTACACCAAACAACAACTCTTTAAGAAATTAAAATAAAGAAACCAGTTCTGTCTAAAGTCATTTGCTTTGTTTGGTGCCCCAAATTCATCTCCCATGTAAAAAACCAGGGAGTGACAGCTAGACAGTTGTGGCCTAGTTATACTCAAGCAAAGAAAAACAAATTATCTAACAAATATTGATATAATCAGTAAGGAAATAGAATTGACAACATCACTCATTCTTCTTTTTTGATTTGATAATTGGTCATAGTATTAGACAGTCAGCTTTTTCCATAATAAATTTGTAAAGAAGTAAATTTTCACCAATTTTTCACTATGGCTGATGTCATCAATGTCAAAGGACTTTCCTTTCTCTCTTGCGGTGTCAACATCATTCTGTAGTTGGTATATATGTTTTTTTCTCATTCTCATCAAATAGTTTCAAGAAGTTCTTTTTTTAAGTAAAAAATCTTGTAAATAAATATAATTTTGCTAGCCACAAGGTTTAATATTTCTAAAACTTAAACAGCTGTTCCTTAACAAGTTTTTGATTTGAAATGTTCATACGATTCATAATAGCGTTATTTTGTTATCAGCAGAAGAGTCCCACTGCATTGTGAATTTCGGAGCAAAAGTTATCTGATATGGTCTATTAGCTAGATTATTAACATTACTTGTGGAAGAAAAGTAATGATCATGATCATACATACCAGTGTTCGTCTCTTATATATTTATGTGGAATGTTCATTTAGCGTTCAGCAATCAACAAATTCTGCTTCCACAGCCTTTCGACTGAAACAAGAGTTTAGTAAGCATTTTTTTTACAGAACTTTTACACAGTTAATATATCTTACGAAGTATTGAATGTTTTGTGTGCTGCTGGCAGTCCTCAATACAATCTAGCTATTTCTCAGCACAGAGGTCTGAAAGGACTTGTCATGAACTGGCTTGGAGTGGATTGGAACCAAATTTAGTAAGGAGCTTATCATTTAATACTTGTTTCAAACTGTTTGTTGGATTAAAGAAATTATCCTTTAAAGAATACACTCCCGCCTTTTTTTACCTCCATAAACCTTTTTACCTATATTAACTATCCTTATTTTAGTTAGCTGTTGGTTTGGATAGAGTCCGTTCTGAATGTTCACTTTATGTCTGGGATGTTGAGGCGCATTCAGGTAACACTATCACAATTGTTCCCTCTTCAAGCAAGAGTTTGGTTCGCATCATTTGTTTGGTGATTATTGTTGATTTAAAAATTGAGCAAATGTAGCAGACCTACCCATGCAAGTTAGCAGTGCTCAGAATTAGTCATGATGAAAAGACATACCAATACCAATTGATGTTTAGTAAAGTTGCTGTTGGAAATTAAACATCCTCAAGAATGCTTCATAAGCTTCATTAGTTACCAGACTCTCGAGCTCTCCCTTGTTGTAAATCTCGTAATAAGCGGAGTTCCAAACGTTTAACATTTGATCTGATGCAAACAGAAAGTGTTGACAAATCAAGTATTTTACATCGAAACAGTAAAGAACTGATATTAGAACAAGAACGCAGACATATTTTCGTTGTGTTTAATAATCATACTATATGCTGCCGTAGTCAATATTTAATACAATATTTTTTTCTTGTGCAAGATTTTTACTATATCTGAGGGTGTATTCTATGAATCCAAATCAATTGTTTTTCTTTAAATTTTATGTGACAGCTTCATCACCTGGAATGGACAATCGGTAAGTTCTTTCTGAAGGTTGGCATTATCATCAATTATTATCTTACGAAAGTAGCTATGTTTCGTTTTTGTTTAGTCAGTATGCCAGCAAACAGAAACCCCTCATCGAGTATGGTAATTAAAGGTTTTAAATTTTTTTCAAACTTTGATGCAAAAAGATGTATGCCATTTGTTTTCCAATAAATATGTTAAATTGATAGTTTTAAAAACCAAATCTCTTAACCAATTAGTTTTCAGTTCGGGAAAATGTTAAAATCGTCAAATGTATTAAGATAGATCGCTTCATGGTTTTCTTTTTTGCAGTACAAAACAGAACAAAACATTCATTTCTCTTGGGAAATTTCAAAGCTTTATGTTGTATAAAATACAAGTCAAGTAACTATTGAGAAATGCTTTATGCAGTTATTTTCTGTTTACTTGCCAACTTGATTGCCACTAGTTCTGTATAAATTATTTTTTTCTGTGGGATGTAATATCAAATCAATACTTTTACAAACAGTGTCATGCTTTTTCATTAATCAATAAAATCGTTTGAAACATTTTGTAGAAAATATGGAATGATTCTCTAACGAGTATCCTAAAAGCATAAAGTGTTGTTAATTTTCATCGCAGGCCCCTCTGAACCTACCGTTTCCGTTCGGTGGTTTCCAAACATGCCGAGAACACTTGTGATGGGACAGGGATGCAAGTACCTGAGACTGTTTGATATTAGAGGTAGCTTGTTTTTCAGGGGTTTTTTTGTTCACTACTACTTGCGAGAGTAAGACTAAAGAGATATAACATACACTGATGCTGCCTTGGTAACAATATTCTAAAATTAGTTCCGAACCCAAAGACGATAGCTAACACAAGAGCCGTGAATGGGATCTGCGTGGACAACATCAATCCAAACAGGATTGCTTCTTTTGCAGAGGTAGTAGATCAAGATTTTAACCTGCGTTGACAGGATGACTCCAGAATGTGAACTCCCTGAGCATAATTTCCTTTTCCTCATTGAGATTAAATTTATATTTTTGTTAAATCTGTAGTTTCTGCATTGCATATAGTCTTTATTATTCATCTGAAATTTGTGAGTGCGATTTCTTGCAAATTATGACGAAGCAGATTGAATTTGATTTTTTTTTTAGAACACTGTATTTGTTTGGGATATGCGGCACTATGAAAAACCGGTATTTCCTTTGAATTTGAACTCATATTGAAATCTAAATGATGTCCTTTTCAAAACTTTTTTTTGTTTCTTGCAAAATGCACCTGTTAATGATTTGAAACAATGAAAAACGTGTTGCTTTGCTTGTTTGCACTGTAATTTGGATTTCTCAATTTTCAGTTGAAATTTTTTTTAGCTAGTTACATTAAACCAATCAAATCCTGTTTCAAAAATTGAATGGTGTCCAACAAGGTCAGTACAAATCTTACTTCATGTATCTTCCCAATGTTTAGTGAGTATCTCTTTTTTGTCAAAATTTACACTTATATTTGATATATACCGCCATGGGTACCTTCTGTCATATATATATACAAAGCCACTGACTATTCTGTGTCTTTATTTTGTTTTACTTAAACGCCCCGAATGAAACAAATCTCATGCAAACTAATCAATGGGAACACCTTCAACATGAGTGACTAATGAAATATTACTGTCAACAGGCAGGGTAAAGTTTTCCTCGATTCTCTAAATATGCCATGTACTGAAAGAATCATCTAACCTAGGCGGAAGCCTGTAATTTTGAAGGAAAAACTGTTTTCTAAAATATATTATTGCCTTTTTCCGGATAATTTATTTAAATAAATTTATTAATTAAAATAGAATTAAATTTGATTCATCATAATCATTTGAGTAAATATCCAAACGTTTCACGATTGATAGAAAGCAAAGCGATCAGTTAAAAGGAGAATACATCCGATGGCTGCAACTGCGCAAGATATTGTACTACATAGAGTAAAAACCTGTGTCTGCTGATTGTAATGTTCTCCATGGGAATTAGTGACTATCTAGAGATTTTGTAGTAAGAACATGCTAATCTCTTCAGAAACCACATTCTCTCCGTTCTTCATAAAGACCAGCCAAGCATCAAATGTTACAACTTGCAATATTCAACTGGTTGGTCCTTTTCTTCATATACAACTGATAGCATAGAGAAGTCTAGACTAATTCACATTGGGTGAAATTCCAGCTTAATGTGATTTTTGTTGATAAATAACAAACGAGAATGCCATTGATTTGTGAATTCATTAAACAAACCTGTTTCAGAAAGTAAACCCACCGGCCTTGACGGAGATAATGACAGTATTGTGTTCGAGAGGAGTGTCAAATGTAAGATAATTTCCTTAATTCTGAATAATTAAATACAGAATATTTAAAAGAATTAATTGCCATGCTATGTAATTATTTGAAGAAATAACTCAGGTATATGTAATTTTAGTGCCGCATTCATCGCAATCTACTATATCTTCATTTGGATGGAACCCAACTGGAGAAAACATTGTACTAACTATTACAGGTTTCACATTTCGAAGAAATCATTTTGTCTGTCTAAACGTCTAATCTTCATTCATTAGATGCTGGTGACCTGCAAATGTTGAAGATGTACGAAAAAATAAATATGGTTTGTGGTATTTTGTGTTTTGATTCCATGTGTTGACCTATATCACGAGGTTCTTCCATTCATCCATGATTTTATATCAACAGTTAAGTGAAATACTTTTTTCAAACACGTCTGTGGTAAATCATAAAGTTTCTGTACTTTTTTTATGAATTTAGTTCCATTTCATCATGTTTATTATATTGATAGCTTGAAGAATTCTTCATTCACTGGAGTCTCTTCCTGATAATACTTTAAGGTCAGAAACCTTTGCTGAAAGAAACTTTTGCGTTTTTTGGCCCTTTCCACGAAATTTTTGAAAATGCCTGATCCGCGAAAGTTTTTTCCTGCCAAATATTTGAAAATGGGTCATTCGCGAAAGTTTCTTCTAGTGAAAGTTTCTGACCTTAAAGTAGTCTGTTTTTCTCCATATTTTTATATGTTTTACATGCATCATTGGTCATCTCAAAAAAGACTGTAATCCCATAATTAATGTTTTTTTAACTATTTTCCATTTGTCATTGATCATCACCATACACCACTGCTGTACATTCCTTTAACTTCTGAATGATTGTGAATGAGCTTTGTATGCAATTCAAAATATACATTTCCACTGTATTTGCATTCTAGAGTTGGTCACCGAATTTGCAACTGGCTTGGAGCTGTGGGAAACACATTTTCATGTCAACCAGAGATGTTGTGAGTTTTATTTATCGAAATAATACTTATTACAATGACTTTCTTGTTTTTTTGTAATCTTTTTAAATGAATGACATTTTATGCGTTATTCTTCTATTTGACGCTAATTATGATAATTAATGTGAAAACAGCATAAGCTGTCATAACGACAAATATGTAATAAGGATTGAAGTCTAGAATCAACAGGGAAGTTTCTCAAATAGGGTTTTTTGGATAGATAGGAGGAGAAACATGTTCAGCATAACTATTGTTGCATACTTGCTAGAAATACAGGTGACATAACTGTTTTAATATTCTTCCTGTTCTGATGGATATAATACTGTCTATGTCCAACATCCAACAAATTTGAGAAAGTTTTACCTCTGTAACTCTGAAATCTGCTTTTTTGGGTGAGGAATCTGAAAATCACACTTAGAAGAGCAGAGGAATTTTGAAATTATGGGATTACAGTTTTCTGAAAGAGGGCAGATAAACCTTTTATAACAGATGTATACAAACATCCTTTAGTGTTTTATGTAGGCAAAATGGTCATTGCAGAGCGACTGATCATGGCAACCTAATATCACTCTTTATACCACATCATAAAGATTGTAAATAATATCATATTACATTGATGTATTGCATCTCTGGAGATGTTGATGGTTAAACAATGAATACACAATCATGGTGTTCCAATTATATCAAATACATAACAATTTTGTTTTCTTCACTTCATCATCGGTGTGCAAGGAATCTGTAGTCCTTTCCCATCTTCAAGGTTTTTTCTCTTTTGTTTTTAATTTCAACGTGGTGATAACAATTTCCATCACTTGCGCGTAGAAAAAGTGAAATAATTTTGGCAAAACACTCAGATCTTATGCTGAAATTATAAGAGGGCTGTTAGAGAAGGAATTTAGTTGTAATTGAAGATGAACCTGTGGAGTTCCCCGATTGAAATGAACTGTTGCTAAAGTCATTGAAACCATATTGGAAGCTATTGACCGACACTTAAGAGAAGAAAACCAAGGTTTTTTTATGAGTAAATAAATGTAAAAAATACTGAAAAAAAGAAATTTTTTTTTTTATTTATCTTAATTTTGGTTAATTTGAACATTTGTTAGTTCGAACAGGGGGAGGGGGAGGGTGAGGGAGAGGGAACATGCCAAAGCCTTTCGTAAACGTGTTCTCAAACCTAAGACAGATTTGTTACCAAATGAACACATATTGTTAAAGGAAACATTTCCACAATTTATTTGAACATATCTTGGAACAATAATGAAATATTTTAGAAGGAAAATGACTTGGGATTTTTAAAAACAAATTGTAATTTAGAATGCATCGGAGCAGTTTAAACGGAAGGAAGACATATCATTCGTGATGAGGGAAAGAGCCATGGCTGGATATGGAGAAAAAAAAGTGGTGAGATAAAAGCATAGAAATGTTATTTATTTTTCTTGTATAAAGTTTTGTTATTTCATCCTGCTTATTTATAAGTAGTTTAATGATGAGGCTTATTTGGTAGAGCACTCTTAATTTCATAACTTTGCCAATCAAATTCAGCATATGAGTAGCATTTTGATAGGGTAAATTACAGGTTTTGAGTGGCACCTCTGCGTAAACTTTTACACGTTATGTTAACGGGAATAGATTTACTATACTATTTACTGTTTACTCCTGTACCCAATTTAATTAGGATTAATTACATCTTATTACAATGTATTTAATAGACTTTATTTTTAGAATGATACAATCCGTCGAAGCGGTCATCGCAAATGAATTTTCTATTAAATAATTTTTTCTAGTTTAAAGATGAACAGCTTTTAAAAAAGATTCTACGAGATGCATCCCTCTGTGATCTGTGGAGTTGGTTGAAGCGTATCCTTTAAAAAGAAGCCCGCAAACCAGCCCCATTTAAAACCATTCAATGAGTTTCTATTTAAATTTTCTGTTAGTTTGTTAAAAGAACTGGAGAGCAAATTATCATCATCATCGGCTTCCATGCTAGCATGGACTAGAGGATTATATTTCAAAATTGTATCCCAACTAATCATTTCACAGCCGCCCTTTGTGCCCCAAGGTTGATACAGAAATCAACTAATTTGAGTTATGTCTAGGAAAAATATAATTAGAATGTGAAATCGTAAATAGGACTGTGAATGGGTTTCCTTGACTACAGAATGTAGGGTCTCGCAGACTCAAAGAATGCGGTGAGAATTTTGTGTTGTATTTATTATTTTATGTTAGGAAGTTGAGATGTTAATATAGGTTGAATGGTAGTTCTGGTTGAAAGTTCATTAGGTCATATGAGATTTCTGGATTGGATTTGTACTGTTATGTCGATTAGGGATAATTATCATAAGTAACTCTTCAAAAGATAATTGGACTCGATTTTAACACCAATTCTACGATTTAATTTTCCAGAAGAAGTTTTGCAGTTATGATTTAGAAAAATCACATTACTGATGAATTCTGTGCACTTATTGTTGTGGTGGTATTCTAGTTTAAAGACTACATAAAATTCGGCTAATTACGAATTCAACAGCTCTGAGTTCATGTTTAAAAAAATCAGCTTGTTTCGTACAAAGTGTCCTCTTTAATCTCACTCTTATTTTAGACGGCCGTAAAGGGCGTCAGTTTTATGGCGTTAAAGCAATCACCCGGGGTGAAATGAACATTTCAGGTGAGTCGTTCAACCCATTATCTATTTCAACATTTAATTTTACTGGTCACGGTAAGGTTTGAAGATTCTAAACTATTTCTTAGAGGGGTTATGAGATATATTTGAAGAGATGTATTCAAGTACTAATGTTGATGTTTGTTTCTATTTTATTCTTCTACGTGGTTTATTGGTGCTAGGAAGGACATCCACTTATTTAATATTTGCTCCAAATGATTACAACCCTCCCAATTGTGGAGCGTATAATTTTTTTATTTCGTCCGAAAGGGCCGAATTTCAAATCATTTTTATGTTTATGATCATTTTAAATTTACCATGTTGTTTAATACACACAAATAAAACTCAAACCTTCTCATTTAAAAAGGTCACTTTATGCAGAGTTTCATCGAGGAGAAGACGAGAGATGAGAGCGTCAAGTTGTTTTCGCGCCAATACTCAAGTGCAGATAGGTAAGAAAGACCTTGGAAATGTTGACGTGCTAAAATTTCTAAAATCGCCAGTAAACAACAATAGTTAAGCCTAATTGCAAAAAATGTATCATACAAAAAATAAATCATTCTTTTTCACGGTTTACTTTGTTAAATACTTCTACTAAGGATAAAATCAAAGCCTTTGCTTTTTATCATCTATTTGTGGGGTAAGATTACTGTATCTACTGTATAATCGATAACTTTTAATCATAAAAGTGAAATGGTTGCCTTTGTTGGCATGTGTCTCAATTCTATATCCCTCTTTCAAAATATTGAGCTCTCTATGTGTTAAAAATGGGGAAATTGTTGATTTTCTGGTCCTGATATATATGTAGGAAATCAACCAGGTCCTGATATATATGTAGGAAATCAACCAGGTCCTGATATATATCTAGGTCACTAGCGTTGAAACTTTGTGGCTGGGATGAAAGCGATACGAACCTACGAGAACGCCTGGAGAATTTGGTTTTGGGAGGTGAACGAGAAAGAGCTGCAGCCATGGCGCTGTTTAATAACCGACTCAGTCAAACCATTGAAATACTGAGTTCAGCAAGTTCAATACCAACAAACAAAAACGAAATGGCTAACAACCAGAACTCAGGTAGAAGAATGTTCCCATAAAGATATAATTGACACATCAGTCATCTTTCGGTGGTAGACATTTTTATTTTCAGAAATCCTATTGTCGTGTTTGAGTGCTTTAGGTTAAGCGCGGTTTTTTCAATGTCAAACATGAGGCATATAGCCTATATTAACTTGCGAGTCAAAGTTTTAGCATCTTAATACAGACTCGTCGCTACCACTTGTTGCCATGGCATTATCGGGTTACTCCGAGAAGAAGCAGCCATTATGGATTGCTAACTGCAAAAGACTTTGTGGACAGGTTTGTAATGAATAATACTTGTGTTTGGTGAAGTGCTTGGATGCTAGAGAATGGAAGTAATACGTGGATTTACGTTTCAGCTGAAGAACCCCTACTTGCGCGCCATGTTTTCCTTCCTCACAACAGATGATGATGGTTACGTTGAAGTACTGGTAAGCTGTCATTTTGTTGTCTGTTGTTCAGAGGTGGAAAATTCTCTGTTGCTGCATGTCTCACTTAGTTTTAGCATCGAAAATGATCCGTGTGCATGGACTAACTTTTTATTGAGTATGACACTCTTTAAACCACAATAGTTATAATGTAATATTGTAAATTTTTAAGTTAAACAATTATCTTCAATTTATTTCAAAGTCAACTTGAACATCGCCTCTAACGAATCGCTTATATCATTAGGGATAACCTTGCAGTCTTTTATTGAGGTGGATACGCGTTTGCGACACAGTGTACAGTTGATATCAAATTTCCGCCATTTCTCAGCGATTTTGTGCGAATCCTTTTCAAGGCATTCGCTCGGAACTGTATTTTCGATGTGGTACTTTCTTACGAAGTTTTCAAAACCTCTTTCCATTGAACTGTAGAGATGTGATGAAATGGCTTGCGCGTTATTCTTGTACGCATCGAGTAACTGCTCCAAATATTTGACGCGTGCGCTTGCGATCGCGTATTTGATGTCGCAGGGAAGAAGCTGATAATGTTCGCAGTCATCCAGCTTCTCGCTGTCTATTCTCCCCGTTTCTTTTATGTACTGCGCCTTCAGTTCGTGCAAATTATAGCGCGAAATTAACTCTAAATACGGTAACGTGTTTGTGACGGTTGACTGTCTCATAAATTCTATGCATTCACCACGCAGCTGGTCCATCTGAAATTCGTCCGCCAAAGAGAGTAAATACTCCAGTGACGATTCTAAATTTATGCATAACGAGAATAGATCACTATGGTAACTTAACTTTTTTGGCGATTTTGAACCAACGATTTCTTGCATAAGATTATTGGTGAAAAATTCTTCGCTGCGATAATTTCGAGCTCAAAAGCTGAGTTAATTTTCTATCTTTTCATTGTTAATATTCTATGTATTTTTGACTAAATGAAGCCAACCGAATTTTAGAAATTAGGTAGTAAACACAATTACCTGTCACTTTGAATTTTCTGTCATACATGATTTCTAGCGCGAGCTTGAATTGCTCGTACTCCTTCCCTTTCAATGTGATCACTTCACAATCTTTCTCTTTGAAGTCACCTTGAAACATGCGTGCAAATACAGGTGACCATAGCGACAGCAGCGATTTGTGCACGTGCATTGGTTGGTTTTCCACCAATAAGATTTTATCGCTATCATTCCAACGTGCAGAAAAGTCCATCTGAAAAATCCTTTTTATAAGTTATGAATATTTTATTGTAGTAGCTTTAAACACATGTCTAATAAACGATTTAAAAAGAAATAGTTGTTAATTTGTTATTAAATAATTTACTCATAAATTGTTCGTATTTACCAGAATTGCCGTCCACTTGAATCGCCCTTGTTATTTATTGTACTTTCTGTATAAGAAATTCTGAACATGAGATATCGTTGTTGTTATAGGCAGATGGTCTTTAGTTGATCATGAATTATTCATGCTGCGTGTGAGCATGGAATTTGTAAAACATTTTAAAATCGACATATCGAGTACGTGCTTTTTTATAAATCTTATAATAAAATATATTATATCAGACTGAAATTGAAGAATCGGGTTTTAGGATTTTTAGCTTATGTTTCTCAAGGTTGAAATAAAAAGGGGAGAGGAAAGCAAGTCGTAAGATTGCTTGCTGTGTTTTAACTGAAGAAACTAGAAGAGTCTAATTTACAAAATTAAAAATATATCTTGAAAAATAATAAAGAACCCTTGTAAAATTGTGAACATTTTTTACCTTGACGCATATCAAATTGTTTTTTTAAATATACCTTAAGCGTACTAATTTTCGCGTATATTAATTTTTGCGAATCGTATAAAAAGATAATTTTTAATAACCTTTACAAGACGAAAGCCCTGGGAAAGCCTAGCACAAAACCCCGAATACGTTATCGACATACATAAAGCAAGTAGTTTTGGCCAGTCGGTTGAATTTCAGAAGCAAATTTGCGGAAAGTCGGTTGCGAATAAAATGATGTAAAAATTTTACTACAAGAAAACGAAATAAAATAAAGAGCTGAATATAAAGAAAGACTATAAAATGTTGCTATTCATCTTCAAACACATGAAATGCTTAACATCGATATCCATATCAGAATCAGAATCTGCAACATCGTCCTCACATTCCTATTCGTCTGCATCAGTTTCATCCGCCACCTTCGTTCTGTGTGATTCTAGTTACTGTGGAAACAAGTAAGCGAGACTCAGCGTTTCCCGTGGTGGAATTACATCTATGAGTGGGCATTCCATTATCAATAAGTTGGTTATCTCAAACGAACTATCTACATAAAAGGTAGAAAACCCATAGGTAGAAGAGTAATATTAGAGGACTTTCTAAAATATGCTGTTGCATAATATATGTTGCATTGTAAAAACGCATAGAGCGTGACCTTTAATTGAACGATCTTGTTACAGAAAGAATCTGGCATGAAGCTTGAAGACAGAATGGCGTTCGCTTGTAGATATTTAAGCGATGGAAAGGTACTTTATAGTGACGTCATGTTTTTTAAGAGATTGTGTCCAAGTAATAATAAGCTTACGTTGTTGTTGTTGTCGAAATTTTCTTTGCAATAATTGTAGGGAGTGCTTCCACAGAATGTTACGAAGTAAGACATCTTGAGTGATGTTTTTTAACAATCTTTTCTGCCCCTAGAACACTATAGGCGTATATTGCTTTTTGTTAATTTAAAATTGAACACGAAATAAATATTCCAAAGAAATATTTTTCTTATTGGATGGAGAAACGAATATTTAAAGCTTGTTAAGTAGATTCAGTTGTTAAAATACGCGAATACAATTAGCGATCTATAAAGTAGCCAGCCCGTTGATGCTTCTTGTTTCTTTGAGAAGACATGTAGCTTACTGAAACATGGTTATCTTGCAAGCTAGCCTTTCTCAAAATTGCTTGTTCTATGTAATGACGAAGTTGCATTTTCGCGTTGCAGCTCATCAGTTACGTTGAAGGTATGACCATGACATTGGTAAGTAGTGGAGGTTTAGAAGGTTTGCTGCTTACTGGCTTAACTCCTGATGGTATGGAGCTATTGGAAAACTATATAACAAGAGTAAGTGAGTGCCAACACAGTAAAGTTTTAGTACTGGATTTGTAAAAGATGATTTTAAAGTATTTGTCTGTTCTTGATATATTTTAACTTCGTCTTCTGTTTTTACTAGTTGTTTTGTCTCGATTACTCGTGATATTTGTTTTTGTTTCGATTATTCTTACTATTCGATTATTTCTGCTGTTTATTTCTTGGTTGGCTATTTTTTCATTGAATTTGTGTTCACTGATTTTAGACAAGCGACATCCAAACTGTTGTTTTAGTTATCCTCAACATTAAAGTGTTGGGAGTGTTCAAAGATAATCGAGTCAATAACTGGATAGAAAAGTAAATAGTTTGTCTTTATGTTATAATGTTGCGAGCGTATGAATTCATCCATTAATAGCATTTTCATTTCACTGTTGAGTAGTTACCATAGTTACCATTACATTTTGTGCTTAGTTACCGAGATTTACTGGATAGATGGAAGTTGTGGCACAAAAGGTTGGGTTTTGACAGACGGGGGAATTTTTTATTGTTTTTTTTTTATGAACTGTACTTTTTCTACATCTTTTGGTTTAGTTTGTTTTATATTTTTTCCTTTTCTTTAAATTTTTTTTATAAGTTTGTTGATGCTTTAGTTTTTAAGAGCTTCTAGTATATCAATAATGCAAACGCTGTCTGCCAACTCACAACTTTACATTCTGCACTCATTTAAAGATATTTGAGCAACATTTATTCATTTACCAAGACTAAAAAAAATTGTATCCTTTGTTGATTAATGAAGTTACTCACTTACCTGAATATTTCAGAGCGCAATTCGACTTGCTTGTTCAGAGTGCTGAAGGGTCGCGTAAAATCCAGCAGCAGATCAGTGTGTCGTGTACCTACTGCACGAAACCAGTCTCCTATAACGTCCTCTCAGCTGGTAAAACATTTGTTCATCACTAGACTGTGACGACATAGACTTTGCACGCACGTCACGAACATTAATATGTGTGCAATATCTAACATGAATACCTTAAGGGAATTAATTTTTGCGGGAATTAAATTTCGCGGATTTGGCGGTTTTTGGGGACCAGAAAATTTGTTCGAAATATGGAGGTTTTCGAATTACAGAGATTGGAATAATAGAAAGTAAATTATAAGAGTTTCTTAAGGAAAATTGACGGTGACTTAGAATTATAGAAAGTTCGAATAATAGAGATTCGAATTAGAGAGAGTCGACTGTATATTCTTGATATTTTATATAATGGGTCTGATTTTTTATGTTGACTGCTAATTTCTTTCAGGTGGCATGCTTGGTGCCAGGTACATGGGTGTGAATGCTCGTCAGAACAAGGTTTTAGTCAGCGAATAATTAAATTTCAACAATCAGGCTGCATTTATACGTTTTCCCTTTAGGCAATATCATGTCACGTGTGCCGACAGCCTTTACCTCGCTGTTCAGTTTGCTGGGTCAATATGGGCTCGCTTTCGGCGCACGTTCAAAGATCTGGTGAGGTTTTCAAGTCGCACTATAACTGTGTTGATGTTGTGTTTCTTCTGCTAAGGGAACCGACCTAAACTCGACCACAATGTCAACCCTTTCTTGAATTGGTTTACTTGGTGTCAAATGTGTCGTCACGGGGGTCATGCTATCCATCTCACCGAATGGTTCGAGTAGGTTTTCCATCCGATGGTGGCTACACTTGCGAAACAGTGTTTCTTATTCCAGTTTTTTTGTTTTGTCATAGAGATCACGTGCACTGTCCCGTGACTGGATGCAATTGCACGTGCAACGCACATGATAGTATTGCCACGACGACCAGGCAACAACCTTTGAGTGACGAGATCAACCATTGAGAACTTAATGAGAGTTTAAAAAGCTGATTATTGCTTTATTATTATTTGTGATATATTTTCATATGACAAATTAAACACCAATTTAAAAACAACAATTGAAGTCCGTCATTTCGTGAACGTCGATGCGTCATCTTGAAATAATAACGTTTCGACAATAAACCAATTTTTCCTCGATTAGCTAAACTTGAGCACGAATAAAACGATAAACTGACCATCAATCATAATGCTGCATTTTGAAATTCAATATTAGAATGATAAATGGTTGAAGATAAAAATCAAAAAAAAATCTCTTTTTGTCCCGTGCGCGTCTATCGCGTCATAGCGCAAAATTTCGGGTGAAGTTCAACAACATGGTGGAATATGGTCACGTGTGCTAAAATCTATTAATAATAATCACTTAGTTAAATGGCAAGTTTAAAGAGAAAACCAATTGGCATCTAACTTCATAAAGTTTTTTATAAAATGCTCTCTAGATTTTCCTCGTCAACTTTTTAAAGCTTTAAAAAAGGTGGTTTATGAACCATGGATTTAGAAAAAAGTTTATTTTTTCACTTTTAACGGTTTTACAAGGTCAGTTACTATTACACTTCACAGAAAACCACTCAGCTGGCATCCATCTCCTCCTTCCCACTACTAAAGAGCAGGAAGGAACGTTCATCAATGAGAAGCTAGTTAGCGCTAAGGCTGACTAACAACTCAAGTTTCGCGCTCAGAGAGGGACACTGCAGCTCATCATCGTGGTTGTTGTGTGTGTCTTCATAGTGAAGAACAAGCAAGACTCTCACTATAGAAATGATCCTAGTAAGTACAGTCTTAACTAACGTTCGCCCAGTGCGATGTACCGATATTATTGACTTTTGTTTTGCTTGTGGTGCGGAAGATTATTTTTTGTTACTTACCGTATTTTCTCCAATAAACGCCCTCTCTCTTTTAAACGCCCCTCTTTAATAAACGTCCCCGCTAAAAGTAAAAATATTATGTAAACGCTCCAACTCCAAACAAGATTTATATCGTGTTTTTCTTTTTTCAATTTCTTTATCCAAGACCATCGCATTTTTCTTATCATTCGTCAAAGCATTGAACTGTGCAGGAACTACCAAACCAATTTCACGTTTCCATTTTCCTGTCACTGTAACTGTCATACGGTTTTCGGAATTTGCGTTAAGAAAATGGTTAAAAAGGCTAGATAACTCAACTGGAAGATGTCCAACCAATTCTTTCTCGCTATCTCCGTTTATATGATAAATACCAATGGCGTATTTGTCATATTCTAAAGCCTCCGCTCGATCATCAGGATGGGCGACGAGTGTTTCACCGACATAAGATACTTCATCAATACACTGAAGCCGGAAACATGAAACCAGCATCACGGCAATTAATAGTTACCTGGATTTTGGAAGCTTGGAATCGTCTTGACAAAAGTATGATAGTGAATTCGTTCAAGAGCTGTGGATTGAATTTGAAAAGTGATGGAAGTGAAGACGATTTGATCCATTGTTTTAAAAAAGATAAACCTTGTGCTGCTGGCTCGGCTCTTTTGAAAGAGTTCGGTCTGCTAAAAAACGCAGATAAACTAAACAAGAACCCTTTGAGCTAACTGATTCGGACGTTGAAGATACCAATATTGAAGAGAATTTAATTAACTTTGATGATGATGAAGATGATCTTGTAAATATTGAGCATATATAAAAAATATCTCACATGTCAAAAAATTATTTTTTGTAAATAAACGCCTCTCTCTTATTAGCGTCCCTCTCTAATAAACGCCCCCTAAAAATCTTTAAAATTTTATAAACCCCCAGGCTGTTTATTGGAAAAAATACGGTACTTTCAAGCTGGGTTTCCGCACGCGAATAAGTCCGCGCAGACTTTATAAGCGTACTTAATTCTCGAATTTCACTAAATAAGTAAACATTACGTAATGCAAGATTCGAATATTTCAAAAGCTAACATTTCTGCAAAGTTGAATTATTTCAACTTCTTGGCGAAAAAATCTGGAATGTATTTGTTGAAACCAATCAGTGATACGTTCTATATACAACGTAATATATAAATCACAGGACAAGAAAGACCAAGCGGTCTTTTCATTGGACACCCTGTATACACTCATTTATTTATTGAAAACAAGAGTTTAGACGTAAAAAATTATAAAATTAAAAATACAAATTTTCACAGAATAAAAACACATAATAAATAAGTAAAAAATAACATTAATAATAATATATAAATATTCGAATTCAAAAGTTCGTTTTTCAAACGGCGTTTGAAAATTTGAAACGATCTACACTCAGTACTAACGAAAGAGATGATTTTCCTTTTAAAATCTTGCTCAACTAAGGACAGTGTCGTATCTATAGGGGACACTTGCCCCCAGAACCTTTATGAGTGTAGGGTCTTCTCAAATTTTTACAAAATGAGCTCGTGCAATTTCGTTGGAGTTTTTAGCATGAGGTAAGCAGAAGCCGTTCAATTCTTACTGTCATTGACTAAACGTAATTTTAAATTTAATTTCCTATTATCCCCAGCGATAATCAAATGTGTCGCATAAGTATATTTTGTTGCGACTCATACTCGACTTCACGCATGATTGAATTTCCTTTGAAATAATGCTTCTAATTTCAAAAAGTCTGAGTAGAGAAGAAAATACGTTAAGAGCATCGTAATAGTCTGTTTGAACATTTATGCCGCTTATCTACAGTATACTCCCAATAAGTGGGACACTCAGGGGACCGACGAAATCTGTCCCACTTAGCGAATGTCCCACTTAAGCGAATTTTCATATAAGTGGGACTCAGGCAAAAATGGTGAAAATGTCCCAGTTATCAATATTTTTCAGACTTTCACCAAATCTTAAAAATATTTTTTTCCATAAATTACTTAGGAAAGCAAATTAAATGGGCTTTCAAAGGCTGGTTCTGATTTGATGATAAAACGAGACAATTTTTTTATCAACTGTTTCATGTTTTGAAGTATCGAAATACATATATATACAGTTGACTCTCTAATTCGAATCCCAAGGGAAAAATTTTTGTTCGAATTATAGAGAGATTCAAATAGTAGAAAGTTTCTCTTATTCCAATTTTCAGGTTTAAAGGGTGAAAATTCGAATTAAAGAGAGAAATCGGAATTTTTGAAAAATTGAGAAAAATCATAAAGGTGAAAAATGAAAAAGAATGATCAAGTTTTCTTTGATTCTTTTTTTTCTTTTCCTAAGTTTCATGATCATACATGCACAAAGTGACACTAATTGCTGAAAAAGTGTTCAATTTTTTATTGTTTCGTGTTAGATAGATTGTCTAAGTCAAACACACGACTCGCGTTGCTGAGGCCTTTCCACAAATCAACTTCAAATTTTGTAAATCTGACGCAGTTCATCAAACTATAGTCACAAGAAAATATGATCAATAAAGTTTGAAAAATATTTACAAAAAATTCGAAATTTGAAAGAAACATTTCGAATTTTGAAAAAAGCATTTGAAAGTGTTAACGGTTAGTTTTCACTCCGAAAATTCGAATTACAGAGAGGATTTTGCTGAGGGGACCAGAAAATTTGTTCGAAATATGGAGGTTTTTGAATTACAGAGATTGGAATAATAGAAAGTAAATTATAAGAGTTTCTTAAGGATAATTGACGGTGACTTAGAATTTGTTCGAATTATAGAAAGTTCGAATAATAGAGGTTCGAATTAGAGAGAGTCGACATTAACTAGGAAAAAAGTCTGTCATCAATTTCTGTTTTGTTGACCTTTTTATCTCAAGTTCTACTACTCGTGAGGCTTTTATTGTCAGCTCTCATAGTTCGGGAGCAAAGAAAAGAACAAAATAAACAAACACATTAAGAAAGATTCCCCAATGCAATGTCTTCAAATTCGATTTTTTGAAAAATTATGTAAAATTTGATATTTTGTAGAAAGTCGTTGCAGTCGTTGCAGACCGAGAAAAACTGTCCCACTTATCGAAAATCCCACTTATCAGGGGTCCGTCCCACTTAAGCGAGGTTTTCTTGCCTATATTAGATTAGGAAGTTCAAACGAGAAAAATCGTCCCACTTAGTGAAAGTCCCACTTATCGGGAGGATACTGTATATCAGATTATATTCTGCTAATTTCGCAATAGTATTTGTTGCTGACGATCTGTTGGCATGTCAAGCCAATATGTCAATATTATACAGATTATTGTTAAAAATCATTTTAACTGATTAGGACGATGGTGATGATAATAATAACGAATATATTTCAGCGCATCTCAAAGTGTACAATTGGCTCTTCGTCTGAATATTGCGTAAGATAATAATGTACATGTATAATGTTGTAATAAATTAGGAATTTAACTGTAACACTGTGGACTGAAATCAACCAGCATTGGAATGTCGGCAAAAAGTACTCGTCACTCCCAAGATCCAGAGCCGAGCCAGGCCAGCTCGATCCCCAGCAGCTGCAGCTGTCATTGAAAAGATCAAGATCAGCTCATCCAACCAATCCACAGTGGATCCAGTGGACACAGGTGCAAAGTAACGGAAAAGATGCCAGATCTGTCCGAGAGGACAGTAAAACAAGTACCTCTTGTGTTGAAATGCAAGAATTACATCTGCAGAAACCACACAGTTACATTCAAGCCCATCATGTGGAGAGCATTGACACTGTTGAATACTGAAAATGTGAGAAAAAGAGGCAAGTGAAATGAAAAAAATGCAAAGGGAAAAAACTTGAAGTAGTTGTTAAATATAGTGTTAAATCAAAAAAATATTTGTGTTTTGAGTGGATGGTCAAAATGAGCCGCAACATAATCAATGTAATTTTTTCAAACATAGTACACACAAGGGTTAATACTCGCCTAAAATCGAAAAGTAAAAGTAATTTTCGAGCCCAAGAAACAAAATAAGTTTTTAATATTTAACCAGCCATCCAAATCACGAAGATAACAACATTGAAGAAATCTTGTCAACTTTTCTCACTTTTAATTTAACTTTTAACTTTTAATCACTTAAAATTTCAAAATTTGGAAACAAATACTTAGTATTTTATTATATTTTACATTTGTAGAAACGAAAAGTTGAGTTATTAATGACGTTAAAACTAGCTTTGGTACACTTATTATCAGGGGGTAAAAATGTTACATAATAGGCTAAAACAAATCATTATTAAACACCCTTTTTCCAAAATCTGCTTTCAAAGAGCGTGTAATTTATTAAAAAAAAAACAATTTTAAAGAATTCCTTGATTTAAAATTGCTTTTGTTTTCAAGAAAGTTTAAATTTTCAATGTCTGCAAACCCCCTGGTAGTCGAATTATTTAAATGCTCGTAACTCGTTATATTTTTTGTACCATTTTTCATGCTCTTTCAAACGATATAAAACAATCTACAATTTGATAAAAAAATCTTTTGCTACTATAACAACCTATTCTGGTCTGTAAAATACACATAACAGGTGGTGTTGATTGGGTCTGAGACTTACCGTAAATGACCGATTAAAGAGCCCCTCCCGTAATAGCCATGCAAAGAAGAAGAAATAAGTAATGTTTATTGTTAGGAAAATGTTATATTTATTTCCACGGAAACTTACAACTTTTTTTCAAAATGCCTGTATTTCTCTTTGATTTCTTGCAGCTTGTAGCATAACACTCACTCTCGCCATTTTTCCATACTCGCACTGAGCGACATATTTTCCAGGTACACCACCAAGCCAAGATGATCCATTTGACTGGACTAATACGACTAATATGAGCATTTGTAAAAGTTCTTTGTAACTGTGATAAAATTGTAACAACGTGTGCTGCTTTAGTTAATTTATCTGAAAGTATTGTTATACAAGAGAAGAGTGAAAAATATACCTTAATTCCTTTAATTTTGGTGGCTCTTATGTTTTCGCTCCCCAAATTTTCGCGCACCCCCTAAAAATGTTATTTCGCGCACCCATTTATTTTCGCGCATCTCTGTAATTAGAATTTTTTTTTCCTTCCCTTTTTCCATTTCAAAGCATAAAATTTCTAGTCTAGAATTTTTATTTTGTACATTTTAATGAAACATTAGAAATGCACATGTTTGTTATATTCAAAACACCTGCGATAGAGTACTCAAATGGCATAAAAGTTGATTTGTGTACGTTTTATTTTATTTGATAATAAACCTTTTTTAATCAATAATACAACCTATGGCTCAAACGGATCTAGATTAATTTTCTTTGACAGTTTGTCCAATATTTCAGACTCTTTGCAGCCATTGATAATCAATTCCGGCCTATTTCTTGTGTAGTCATAGCATTTGACTATCCATTTAACATGCAATGGTTTCATGATGGACATACGAACGTCGACTTTGATTTCATCGTTTCCCGGCTTTCATCTGCTGTTTGGAAGTTTCCTTTGAATACCAGCTTTGGGCTTCCCGACGCAAAAAATCCTTACTGCTGTTATTGACCGTAAGGTCTAGTGGCTGGAAATAGTTGGTCCAATTGTTAGGAACAGGAACCATTTTTGCCATTTGATTCTCGTATCGCATCCTTCATAGCATCCTTTCATTGACCTTTAAGAACATCGCATATAAGAAGCCAGGGTTTATTACTGACACCTAACCCTTTCCGTTTATGCCTCTACATATGGGATTAGCATTTTCTCCATCATATTAATACTGGTGTTTTTATTAGCCCAGTGGTTAGCTGTTTGGGTGACGTAAAATTCTATTAGAAGGTCAAATTTTGGCTGACATTGTGGAGTTTTATCTTGATAAATCAGCTGAATGGGTAAAACTCTTCCACACATAGTAACATCAAAAGTGCCGGTGATATGGCGGTAGTCAGAAGTATCCGGTACTGAAACACGAGAGCTACCACTTTCTGCAAGTGTGTAAGTTGAACAAGAAGTTGCTAACTTACACGATCCTTTTGCCATTTCTCTAGGAGCTAAAATACCTGGAAGGTTGACTGATTTTGATATTGTGGGTGATATTCCCCGAGAAATCAGTCGGTTTTGCCATTATTTCCTTAACTATGGAGGCAAAATGGAAGCTCATATTCGTTGCACAAAGTATAGACCGTCACCTATTCCTTCGGAAGGCTTGGAGATTCTTATTTTTCTTGTAGTAAAAAAAAAAGATTCATCCAAAGAAATTTTTGAAAAAATGAAAAAGTGTGTGAAAGGTTACTACGTAGAACCAGATAAAATAGTTTTTTAAAGAAAAAGATAAACATTCTGACGAATACATTGATTTAGAATCGGATGTTCCAGAATCTGAATCACAAGAAAATGTCCAGGCGATAAATTGCGGAGAAACATCGGCTGTAATACCTGAATCAGAAACACAAGTCATTCCAGAAACCCAAGATGTCGGGAATACACAAACAGTACCAGAGACACAAATCGTTATTATTATCGATGAATAGATCTATGATAGATTTTATCTGTATACCACTGTTCTGAGAATAAAAATAAATGGTTTCCCCCTCTATTTCGAAATTTTTACTATTTCGCACCCCTTTTATTTTCGAGCATCGCGCAGAAAAGGTGAGCGAAATGAAAAAAGGGCCCGAAAATTAAAGAAATTAAGGTATACAACTACTTATAAATAATGTTATTTAATTTAAAAATTGTTTTTTTCTTTTTCTGCACGAATGACAGTTCTATGTCGTTGTCTGTTGTGATTTCTTTACTTTTATGCATTCTAAATGAAACCAGTCATTGCATTTATCACACCCAAACATTTCTCTATTTTTATCATATGGAGTCTTACAAATACAATAAGTTTTCTTTTGTGTACTGCTTTTTGTTGGTTCTGCTTTTAGGCTTCTCGTCATTAACTTGGGTAAGATATTTCGCCCCCAAAAATCACTTGCTTTCTATTTAATTACCTGATAAAATACATTATCATGGCCAATTATCATCATGGCCACCAATCCTTGCTACCACAAACTTGATAAAAATATGCATGCTCCATCTTCAAAAAATATCTGCTGTCCTTCTGGTACACATAAAAATTTGCAGAGTTGACGGTTTCATTTATAGTGCTCTCTTCTCTATATATACAGTCGACTCTCTCTAATTCGAATCTCAATTGTTCGAACTTTCTATAATTCGAACAAATTTTAAGTCACCGTCAATTTTCCTTAAGAAACTCTTATAATTTACTTTATATTATTCCAATCTCTGTAATTCAAAAACCTCCATATTTCGAACAAATTTTCTGATCCCCTCGGCAAAATCCTCTCTGTTATTCGAATTTTCGAGTGTAAACTAACCGTTAACACTTTCAAATGCTTTTTTCAAAATTCGAAATGTTTTTTTCAAATTTCGAATTTTTTGTAAATATTTTTCAAACTTTATTGATCATATTTTCTTGTGACTATAGTTTGATGAACTGCGTCAGATTTACAAAATTTGAAGTTGATTTGTGGAAAGGCCTCAGCAACGCGAGTCGTGTGTTTGACTTAGACAATCTATCTAACACGAAACAATAAAAAATTGAACGCTTTTTCAGCAATTAGTGTCACTTTGTGCATGTATGATTATGAAACTTAGGAAAAGAAAAAAAAGAATTAAAGAAAACTCGATCATTCTTTTTTTATTTTTCACCTTTATGATTTTTCTCAATTTTTTTGAAATTCCGATTTCTCTCTTTAATTCGAATTTTCACCCTTTAAACCTGAAAATTGGAATAAGAGAGACTTTCTATTATTCGAATCTCTCTATAATTCAAACAAAAATTTTTCTCTTGAGATTCGAATTAGAGAGAGTCAACTGTATATGGACACTTGACCACGGCTGTCATTATCTGAAAAAGTCACGTAACAACGCGGCCGCTAGGAGAACCAATTCTCACATGATCCCTTTTCACTTTTACAATTGCATTGTTTACAGCAAGTATGTGTTTGGCTTTTTGCCATAGTTACTTCCCCAACAGCTGTTGAATACAGAGTCTAGTAGTAGATGGAAGCCATATTACTTTTTCCACTGACTTAATTCTTTCTTTTTCATTTAATTTTTTATCTTTCCTCAATTCTCTTCCTGGTTATAACTCTATCGTCGTTTTCAACTCATAAGCATGTTCATATTTATCAATGATCATTGAATCACGTGTCCGAGTAATATTTAAACAAAGATAACAATATTTTAAATGTATTAACAAATTCTTTATAAACACAATTTAACGGTGTAAAGACATTTCGAAGCTTTTATTAATTTTCGACATAATTTTGTTTTTCGTTTTTAAAAATTCTTTTAATGTTTGAAACAATTTTGTCACGTTTTTTAAAATTCTATTAACGTTTTTTAAATTCGCGAATCAATCACGTGGTGGTTTATCTTAGAACGTTATTACGGTTGCATTTAAATCCATATAACATATAGTAGATTAAAGTACAGAGGTAAATGTTTTACGCATGCACACGACGGTTGTGAATGATAACTTAAGGACAAAAATTCATCATCCAAAAAAATTTGAGCTGCGCATGCGCAAAACCGAATTCGCGAGATACTTATGATGGGAATCTGAAATTTTGCACCAAGAAGCATTGTCAATTTTGGTATAAAATTCTGGAATAAAATTTTAGAAAAAGTTAAAAATGTGGAATATGACATGCAATTATAATATGCATTCGATACCTGTTTTTCCTTAGTTACATGTTATTTCCCTTAGATACCGTAGTATTGTCGGGATTTTTTGTTTATTGACCGGTGACACAATAGCATAGTTTTACATACACAAAAATTTGTTTTAAGTAATCTTAATTAGAACGATCTATGGACGATTTAAAGTACGCATGCGCAAGTGCTCACGCTAAGTTTTGAGATTTGTAACCTGATCATTCTGATTGATATGATCATTTTCAATCAAGATTCAGAATTTGGAGTGATAATCTTCATTATTTAACGAGAGATTGCTAATATACTAGGGTTGGCAGCATTCCTTATAGTAAAAAAAATGGCAAAAAGTGTCGAGCCCTTATCTCCTTAACTACTGGCCAGAATCCCTTCACATTCTGCCTATAACTTAAGGACAAGGATTCGACAAAAAGTCCAAATTAATTTTCACATCACTGTCAGATATCGCACACGTATGCGCCGTACCATTTCGCGCATATTTCGTTAAGGCAATATGATACCTGTAAACCTTTGTGGAAAATGATACTTATATGTTGGCTTTAGCATATAGTATAATTATATTTTTAAAAAGTGAGGAATTCAGGGAATTAAGCGCATGCGTAAAACTTTTTTGGTTGCCGTAACCTTTTCAAATTTCTTTTATCCATCCAGTTGGCCCAATCACTGGGCTATTTACATGCAAAGTCTCGTTTGATATAACCTTCGGCAGGGCTCTATATATTGAATTTACCTTTACGCATGCGCAAACCACTATATCTAAATTTTAAAGATATTAATATGCCATATTATTTCAATTGGGCAAAAATTCATTTAAATATATGACATTTCTACATTTTAGGCGCAAATTGAACAAAATTACGTCCAAAGTGTTTTTCAAATTGTGACAAATAGTGTTGATTTTCGATTTTTTTGTGACAAATAGTGTTGCGACATATAGTGTTGAGTTTGCGACATATAGTGTTGATTGCGACATATAGAAGTGGTACAGCGTCCACCTGTAAATTTTAAAATTTCGTGTGGATAGTAAAATCAAGATAACTGAAGAAATCATTTTTTTATTATATTTTTTTATTTCAAAAATGTTTATACAGGATAGCCAATTCAGCTAAATATATAAAATAAAAAACTGTTTTCCTATTGGGTCCTGTTAAAAGTTAAAATAAGGTTATTAAAATGTACAATATATAATATAAAAATAGTATAAAAGACGAGGTTAAATAAATTGAATAAAATAAAATTAATAAAATACTAGAACATATATTCATTTAATCTCGACGTAAACTCACTTAGAGTTGAGGCTTAACGTATATGTAAGGGGAGCTCATTATATAAAACACCTCCCTGGAAGAAAAAAACCTTTTTTCGTACATTCCAATTTCACTTTAGGCAATCTAATTGAGTTTCCATTGTTTCTAGTGTCAAGGCCATGCATCATCTTAGTGAAATAATTACCGAACACTTCATGTAGAAAATCGTCTTTCAAACACTTATAAACAATGACATGTGATCTTTTGAGTATTGTAGCCAGAATACCAGGAAGTTTTGGGTTAATGTTCGTATGTTTAGATTTAACAACACGATTGGCACGCATGAACAAACGATTAACTTTATTCTTCTGTGTATTGTTCGGGTTTAGGTTCGTAATTCCGCAGTAGGTGAACGTTGGTAAAAACATGCAGGTGTATATCAATTTGGCCGAGTAGATTGATAAGTATGGTCGGACTTTAGCGAGAAGATGAAGTCGGCCACTACATTTCTTATACTTCTTATTAAAATCTTCGTTCATCGAGAGAGTTGAGTCTAAATAAACGCCGAGATACTTATAAGATTTAGTGAAATTGATTTCTGCATCTTTTAAAAACAACTTCAGATTTGAAACTCGTGATAGGCGAATCGAGGTACGCTTCAGTTTTACCCTTTTTCAGATTTAACAATAGGTCGTTTTCGTCAAACCAAAGTGAAAGGTGATGTAAATCACTACACAGTTTATTTTCAATTTCAGTGAAATTATCGCTTGCAACATAAATAACAGTATCATCAGCGTATTTAATGATTCTGCTGTGTTTGAGGACTTCGGTGATGTCATTGAGTTTAATCAGAAACAAAAGAGGCCCAAGAATCGAACCTTGGGGGACTCCTTTAGTAAGAAGATACGCATCAGAGATGGCGTCATCGTACGATACAACTTGTTTCCGATTAAAAAGGTAGTCCGAAAACCAATCAAATGAGTTTCCTTCAATGCCGTATGCTGGGAGTTTAGACAGTAGACTGGCGTGATTGACAGTGTCGAATGCTTTGGATAAGTCTATAAACACAGCTCCTACTAACTGACCGTTATCTATATCTCGTTTGATGTTATCGATGAAGTAGGTGACAGCAGTCTCAGTTGATCGTTTTGAACGGAATCCGAATTGTTGATGTCACAGAAGATCGTTTACTTTGAGATACATCATAAGCTGTCTGTGAACAAGACGCTCAAAAATCTTGGATATAACAGGAAGTTCTGATATCGGTCTGTAATTATCAAGTTTGGCAGAGTTTCCGGATTTGAAGACACGAACGATTTTGCCAACTTTTCAGTCATTCGGCACACAACCAGATTTTAGTGGCATAATAAAGATCATGGTTAACGGATCTATTAAGGCCGAGATGCTATCTTTTATAAGGTTAGAAGGCAAATTATCGAGTCCTGGAGCTTTTTTACGCTTAAGTTTCCGGAGTTCTACTTCGACGGAACTGTTGGTAATTTCTTCGAATATAAACCGTTTATCCGTTCTCAATTTGAAGATAGGTGGTTGCTTCCAGACAAAATCGACAAGAGGATTGTATTTAATTAGGAGTGAATGGGCTACAGTACAGGAGAAATTTCAAAAAACCCTTAACAATGGATTCAGACAAAGATGTAATTTTACCGTCTATTTCAAAGTTTTTATTTGAAGAGTTCCCCGTAACTTTATTCGGATAAACTTGTTTTAACGCCTTCCAAAATTTATCTGGTTCAATCATTTAAAACAGTTCTGTGATAGTTACCCTTGGCCTTTCTGATGGAACTGGTTACTCTATTACGCTGATGTTTATAGGCAGAAAAATGCTCAACAAGTTTCGATTTACGGTATTTCCTCAAGAGAGTGTCACGATAATTATTTTCACACTGCAGATCAGGAGTTAACCATGGAGTAACTTTCGAACTAATCCTCTTCGTAACCATGGGAGCGTGTTTGTCGAAGTAGTGCGATAAGATTGCCTTCATTGCTATCCACGCGGAATTTGGGTTGGTACTATTATAAACAGTGGACCAATCGGCATTTAACAAGTCAATGTTTAGATTAGCTGGGTTATATGAGCGGTAGTTTCGGCACTTGATAGACTTTGGTTTTATTTTTGCGTGATTAATTTTCCTCGTCAAACCAATAAGATCATGATCGCTTAGACTCATTGGGAAGACATCCGACGATATAATGTTATTTGGCTGGTTTGTAAAAAATAAATCAATTAATGTACTCGTATCGGATGTTGATCGGGTAGGTTTTTTAATCAGCTAATTTAAATTAAATGCACTGAACACACTCTTTAAGTGCTTGTTGTCCACTTCTTGTAAATAGTTGCAATTAAAATCTCCTAAAAGCATACATTCCTTCGATTCTGTTTCAACCATTTGTAATACGCTCTCTAAACAACTATTAAAGTCGTTTCGTAAGTGCTTTGAACCAGACGGGGGTCGATAGACAATACCAACAAGTAACCCTTTTGTTTTAGGGAATATTATTTCAAACCAAAGAACTTTAAGATTTTTTGTTTCAAGGTCAAATCTTCAAATATATGGAACACTGTTTTTATATAAGCTCCCACACCGCCAAAAGAGCCTTTTGAACGGTATTTTTGGATAAATGTGTACCCCAGAATATCTAAGAGCTTTTTGGGAGTAGAGTTACTGAGGTGTGTTTCGCTTACAGAAAATATGTGAATTCCAGTATACGAATCTAAAAACATTGTCACTTCGGCGATATGATTTAATAACCCCCGAATATTTTGATGAAATAATTTAAATCCCCTACTACGTACAGCTTTCAGTAGGTCAGCGTTAGGGTTAACGGGTTGAGAGAGGTTATTAGAATCAGGGACATGACTGTTAATATCGATGCAGGCGACACATACCTCAGAATTTGGTAAACATTTAAGATGGTAAGTGTTTAAACATATCTCACACACCAACGCACCTTGATTTTTGCGAATAGTTTTCAAGCAGCTATTACATGCAGATGGCCTGGTAGCGTCTCGATATCACCGCTTAACAGCAACAGCAACTGAAGAAAACAATATTGTTTTTTTTCGCCAGAAAACCTTATGCTTTCTTAACTGAATCCACAATGATTGGTAAACAAAGCTTTCACATTCACCAGCATTAAGGTCCTTGTCTAGTAATATCAACCCAAAACTGTCAGTGCAACAGAACGATACCTTCTTCACAATAAAAATAGCAAATACATAACAAAACACAAAGAGCGGCCAAAACGGACCGATCGCTTCGCCGCCATTATAAAAAATTTAGAGTTTTGTTATATGTTATTGTTTTATTATATGTTATTGAAACTTTTTACATAGTTACAAAAAAGATAGAAGAAAAAAAATTTGAAAAAAAATAATTAAAAAGTTACTCCTCCTGCCAGGGGGTAAGACCTAAATAAAAAAGGCCATTTCAGTCTGCAGTAAATAAATCTAGTTAGATTTATCGTATACTGATTATTAGCGCTCTGCACTAATTATTTCATTTATTGTTTTTTGTTGCGATTAACGATTGCACGCATTCCATTGTGCATTGTATTGTGTTCTTTTTTACCATCGTTTTTTTTGTTTTATATAGGTTTGGCGCACCATACTAGTCTCTAGGGCATTACACGTTTCTTCTTCTGTGCGCGACGCCTTTTTGCACATTCGATTTTTGTAATGCAGTTGTGCAGTTGTGCATATGCATCGAGACATTTTGGAAATACGTTTTAGATACATTTTTCGTCACTCTACGTTGTTGTTTGTACTTGTTTGTATTTCGATTGGGTTATTTACGTGCTGCCGCTACTTGGGTGCTTTTAATTTAACTTTCAGTAAGTAGTTTTTATATTATTTTTGTATATAGTTTTGTCCGTCTTTAGTTCCATTTTTTCGTCTTATTTTGCTTGAATTTGATACGTTATATTTTAGACATTTTTAGTTTTTATATTTGTATTTTTTTGCTTTAACTTTACTTTTGTAGCCTCTCTCTGCGAGAGCGTCGAATAAATTCTGATACTGGCAGTAACAGTAAAAAATGGTACATATCATCATTGCATTAAAACCTATCGAGTGATTGTTGGATTTTTTGAAAGAATTAAATCCGGGAGTAAGAACTTTAAAAAACACTTTTCTTGAATTGTAATTTCACCTATGCATTTAAATCAAATTTCTCACCATGATTCAGTGCCAAATAAGACAATAAACAATTCCTGAAAATTTCAAGTTAAAAGCTCAATCCTATCTCAAGATATTATCTGCAAAGTATCCGTAAACCCCCGGAATCAAGTTTTGAGATAAATGAACTTAAAGTTTCATTGAAGAATATTAACTAATATAATCTAAATATAAAATTTTATAAAATGTCCCAACATTTTTCAAACAAAACAAATTTTCCAATAATAACCATTAGAACTCGAGAAAACCCCATAGCAACCAAAATAAACATCCGTTGTCAAGGGCAACCTTTTTATACAATGGAATTTTAAATCATTACTACACAAAAAGGTTTTTTTCTTTCTTTTTTTTATACATTTTTACTACGAAGCAAAGTTTTTAGCCAATAAAATTTTTTTGAGAAAAAACAATGTTTCAGATTTTTTTTTAAAGGTGGACGCCACCTTAAAGCGCGAAATTACTTGAAAGAATCGTTACAATTTCACGGTGATCTAGTAGAAGATAAATTAAAGGTAGTTGATTCAAAATTGAAGGAATCATCTTCAAACGCTACTATATCAACTATTGAATCTAAGTTGACTGAGCTTGAAGACCGATCAAGACGGAATAATCTAAGAGTGAATGGTGTAGAGGAAAAGGAGGGTGAATCATGGACAGACTCCAAGGTGAAGTTGAGGAAAATATTTAAGGGAAATCTTGGTATAAGATCACCCATACCTATTGAACGAGCGCACAGATGTGGTTCTATTTTCTATAATGGAAAACGTAGGAAAAAAGGACAATCGTGAAAGTTTTAAGTTTCAAAGATAATTAATTAGTACTGAGCAAATTTCGAGAAAAAACTCTGGGAAAATAGAATCTCTAATGCTTAAGATTCTAGATAAATAATCGGAAACGACTTTTTCAAGAAGAAAAGTTACTTAGAGAAAAGGGCAGTTATGCTAAAGTTATATATAATAAATTACTTACGCATAAAGAAAGCAGTAAATCAATCAACATGAATATGATCCCAAAGTAGAGATGTGTGTTTTGTTTTTGTATAATTTTCAATTCTTTCAATAATTATACTTAATTTCGAAAACTTAATATTTCGTCCTTTTTCTTCCATCAATTTAATCAATGAAAATGGAGCTTGTGTGTATTTGTTCAATATAAGTGGTGGGCTCTCTGATATGAATGGTTAGTAAATGAAATTTTAACTATTGACGTCCAGAGACACGATGGCGAAAAGAAACGCTCTATTATCTACTTTATTTCTTATAGATCTCCAAATAAACCGTCGAAATCTATCTAATCATTTCTATTCAGATATTTTAAAAGCTGCGATAAAAAATCAATTTATTTTGTTGGCGACTTCAACGTGAATTGGTTGAATTACACAACAGACACCGATGTAAATTGGTTTCTACGCATATCATTCTCCTACGCCATGTGTAATTACGCGTGCAACGAGGGCGACAAGAACATCTGCAACGTTCTAGTGAATATATGCTATGCTATGGCTCAAATTGCTGGTGGCTCTGGCTCAAATGTTTGATCTTGCCGAGCCCTACTAATATGGTAGATATTTTGGTGAGGCTTGTAAACCTATTATTAACGCATCTTCAATGCGGACCGCCAGGCGCGCTCAGCCAAATTGCACGGAGCGAAAATATTATATTTTTACCAACTAAAGAATGTATAGGATAAAAAATTTTACTTACCTGACAAATTATTTTTTTATATATATTAACGGGTAGGGCTAGAGCCCCCTTAGTCCCCCCCCCTAAATACGCCACTGTTTATTATCAGCAACATCAACTTTTAATTCCGATTACTACGGTATAACTCGCTCAGGATTGCTGTTTTTGTTGTCATGTTTATATTATTCTTGTTGTTCTCTAATATTTGCATATTAGATTTTATATTCCAGGGGAAAAAGTTAATTTTAACTATCAAAAACACAAACATTATGCAATACATAGCTGACAAAGTAGATGAGTATATTGCCCAATTGCCTGAAGAACGCAAAGAAGTGATTTCTAAGTTGCGAGCCATTATAAAAGAAAATTTACCAAAAGGGTTTTCAGAACAATTCTATCATGGAATGCCTGTCTATGTAGTACCGTATTCTTTATATCCTGATGGTTATCACTGTGATCCAGAATTACCACTTCCGTTTATAGGTCTTGCTTCTCATAAGAAGTGTGTAACGATACACCACATGGGAATTTACGAAAAGCCTGAGCTATTGGAGTGGTTTACAACAGAGTATCCAAAGCATTGTAAACGTAAACTTGATATGGGAAAGAGTTGTATTCGTTTTAAAAAAATGGACGATATTCCTTATGATTTAATTGCCCAATTGTCTGCTAAAGTTACTCCGGAAGATTGGATTGCTACTTATGAAAGTAATAGAAAGAAAAAGTAGTTTATTTTTTTATCTGCTTGATATCGTTTTATAATATCTTTTGTATGTTTAATTGTTTTTTTTGTGTCTAGTCCGTTGTTTTTCTAAGATTTCTTCTTCTGTAAATTGTCACGGAATTGAAGAGTTTTTAAGTATGTTTGTAACTTCTTGTATCTTGTAATAAAATCGCCGCAAATGCCGAAATATTGAGGCTTTCGGTAAAACCAACCATTGGAAGTATTCATCGGCGTGTTCTAAATCACTAAATCTTTCTACTTCTTTTCCAAAAAAGAAAGCTGCTTTTTTAGTAATATCAGAATTGTGTAAATGCTGAGAATCTTTGTGCTGCTACAATACGATAGCCTTGCGCTTTAAGTTTTTAATACAATTTGCAGTATAATTATAGCGATGACTCATTTTTGTGCGTCCATGGCAATCTCGCGATCCATTTTTTCCCTAAGTTCTCTTTTATTACATGTACATCTTGAACTCCAAAAACATCACAACTGCGCAATACCCAGTGGGCACAAGAACGTTTTCAAAACGTTTTTACACGGTGCTTTTGAAACGTGTTTTTTCGGTTGATATTTCGTCTCAGTGAAACGGTCAAGCACGGTTCAGTTGCGACGATTATAAAACGTTTCTTAAACCTCAATTGTGACGTTTTTTTCGGTTTATATTTCGTCTCAGTGAAACGGTCAAACACGGTTCAGTTGCGATGATTATAAAACGTTTCTTAAACCTCTTTTGTGACGTTTTTTTTCGGTTCATATTTTGTCTCAGTGGAACGGGCAAGCACGGTTCCGTTGCGACGATTATAAAACGTTCCTTAACCTTTTGAGGACCGCTGGTACATATGTGTACCATGAGTTTGACCGGGCATTACAGAGTTGTCTTTGGGTATTTTTCACTGCAATTTCACTAACATTGCCCTGAATGTTTGTGCTTCAAAGTAATAAAAAAGTTTGGAAACCCTGAATTATTTTTCAACCCTATTTTCCTTCTTGAAGTCGGTGAAAAGCTGAGGGTAAAAGTGGGTTTTTTCAGTAGCGCAGTTAAGCACTCTTAAAAAAATTTTTTAAAACTTTTGATTGCTATGTGGTCTTAGATACTTCTTTATTGCAATGTGACAGTTAGAATTAGAAAAAGTATAAAGATTATAGCATGAAAAGAGAAATGTTTCAGATTTTTTTTTAAAGGTGGACGCCACCTTAAAGCGCGAAATTACTTGAAAGAATCGTTACAATTTCACGGTGATCTAGTAGAAGATAAATTAAAGGTAGTTGATTCAAAATTGAAGGAATCATCTTCAAACGCTACTATATCAACTATTGAATCTAAGTTGACTGAGCTTGAAGACCGATCAAGACGGAATAATCTAAGAGTGAATGGTGTAGAGGAAAAGGAGGGTGAATCATGGACAGACTCCGAGGTGAAGTTGGGGAAAATATTTAAGGGAAATCTTGGTATAAGATCACCCATACCTATTGAACGAGCGCACAGATGTGGTTCTATTTTCTATAATGGAGAACGTAGGAAAAAAAGGACAATCGTGAAAGTTTTAAGTTTCAAAGATAATCAATTAGTACTGAGCAAATTTCGAGAAAAAAAGCTCTGGGAAAATGGAATCTCTAATGCTTAAGGTTCTAGATAAATAATCGGAAACGACTTTTTCAAGAAGAAAAATTACTTAGAGAAAAGGGCAGTTATGCTAAAGTTATATATAATAAATTACTTACGCATAAAGAAAGCAGTAAATCAATCAACATGAAAATGATCCCAAAGTAGAGATGTGTGTTGTGTTTTTGTATAATTTTCAATTCTTTCAATAATTATACTTAATTTCGAAAACTTAATATTTCGTCCTTTTTCTTCCATCAATTTAATCAATGAAAACGGAGCTTGTGTGTATTTGTTCAATATAAGTGGTGGGCTCTCTGATATGAATGGTTAGTAAATGAAATTTTAACTATTGAAGTTCAGAGACACGATGGCGAAAAGAAACGCTCTATTATCTACTTTATTTCTTATAGATCTCCAAATAAACCGTCGAAATCTATCTAATCATTTTTATTCAGATATTTTAAAAGCTGCGATAAAAAATCAATTTAATTTGTTCGCGACTTCAACGTGAATTAGTTGAATTACACAACAGACACCAAAGTAATTGCTTTCTACACATATCATTCTCCTACGCCATGTGTAATTACGCGTGCCACGAGGGTGACAAGAACATCTGCAACGTTCTAGTGAATATATGCTATACTATGGCTCAAATTGCTGGTGGCTCTGGCTCAAATGTTTGATCTTGCCGAGCCCTACTAATATGGTAGATATTTTGGTGAGGCTTGTAAACCTATTATTAACGCATCTTCAATGCGGACCGCCAGGCGCGCACAGACAAATTGCATGGAGCGAAAATATTATATTTTTACCAACTAAAGAATGTATAAAATAAAAAATTTTACTTACCTGACAAATTATTTTTTTTATATATATTAACGGGTGGGGCTAGAGCCCCCTTAGCCCCCTCCCCCTAAATACGCCACTACTTATTATCAGCAACATCAACTTTTAATTCCGATTACTACGGTATAACTCGCTCAGGATTGCTGTTTTTGTTGTCATGTTTATATTATTTTTGTTGTTCTCTAATATTTGCATATTAAATTTTATATTCCAGGGAAAAAAGTTAATTTTAACTATCAAAAACACAACCATTATGCATTACAAAGCTGACAAAGTAGATGAGTATATTGCCCAATTGCCTGAAGAACGCAAAGAAGTGATTTCTAAGTTGCGAGCCATTATAAAAGAAAATTTACCAAAAGGGTTTTCAGAACAATTCAATCATGGAATGCCTGTCTATGTAGTACCGTATTCTTTATATCCTGATGGTGATCACTGTGATCCAGAATTACCACTTCCGTTTATAGGTATTGCTTCTCATAAGCACTGTGTAACGATACACCACATGGGAATTTACGAAAAACCTGAGCTATTGGAATGGTTTACAACAGAGTATCCAAAGCATTGTAAACGTAAACTTGATATGGGAAAGAGTTGTATTCGATTTAAAAAAATGGACGATATTCCTTATGATTTAATTGCCCAATTGTCTGCTAAAATTACTCCGGAAGATTGGATTGCTACTTATGAAAGTAATAGAAAGAAAAAGTAGTTTATTTTTTTATCTGCTTGATATCGTTTTATAATATCTTTTGTATGTTTAATTGTTTTTTTGTGTCTAGTCCGTTGTTTTTCTAAGATTTCTTCTTCTGTAAATTGTCACGGAATTGAAGAGTTTTTAAGTATGTTTGTAACTTCTTGTATCTTGTAATAAAATTGCCGCAAATGCCGAAATATTGAGGCTTTCGGTAAAACCAACCATTGGAAGTATTCATCGGCGTGTTCTAAATCACTAAATCCTTCTACTTCTTTTCCAAAAAAGAAAGCTGCTTTTTTAGTAATATCAGAATTGTGTAAATGCTGAGAATCTTTGTGCTGCTACAATACGATAGCCTTGCGCTTTAAGTTTTTAATACAATTTGCAGTATAATTATAGCGATGACTCATTTTTGTGCGTCCATGGCAATCTCGCGATCCATTTTTTCCCTAAGTTCTCTTTTATTACATGTACATCTTGAACTCCAAAAACATCACAACTGCGCAATACCCAGTGGGCACAAGAACGTTTTCAAAACGTTTTTACACGGTGCTTTTGAAACGTGTTTTTTCGGTTGATATTTCGTCTCAGTGAAACGGTCAAGCACGGTTCAGTTGCGACGATTATAAAACGTTTCTTAAACCTCTTTTGTGACGTTTTTTTTCGGTTTATATTTCGTCTCAGTGAAACGGTCAAGCACGGTTCAGTTGCGATGATTATAAAACGTTTCTTAAACCTCTTTTGTGACGTTTTTTTTCGGTTCATATTTTGTCTCAGTGGAACGGGCAAGCACGGTTCCGTTGCGGCGATTATAAAACGTTCCTTAACCTTTTGAGGACCGCTGGTACATATGTGTACCATGAGTTTGACCGGGCATCACAGAGTTGTCTTTGGGTATTTTTCACTGCAATTGCACTAACACTGAATGTTTGTGCTTCAAAGTAATAAAAAAGTTTGGAAACCCTGAATTATTTTTCAACCCTATTTTCCTTCTTGAAGTCGGTGAAAAGCTGAGGGTAAAAGTGGGTTTTTTCAGTAGTGCAGTAAAGCACTCTTAAAAAAAAAATTCAAAACTTTTGATTGCTATGTGGTCTTAGATACTTCTTAATTGCAATGTGACAGTTAGAATTAGAAAAAGTATAAAGATTATAGCATGAAAAGAGATTTCCCACCTGTGGTACACCCGTGTACCACCGGTCCTCAAAGGTAAATTTTGCTGTTTCCTTGAGAACTTATTTGCTCTCACATTTTAGGATAGCAAAGCAGTTATTAGGCAGATTTCAAGTGTCCAATACTATTCAATATGCTTATGTTTTACTATAATTGTTACTTACTATAACTTAGGCACTTGTTTGTTGAACCACAAACAAATGCCTGGTCTTTGGAAATTCATATTTTTATTCTGTACTTTTTAGATATATACAAATATATACATAATTACATAGCTTAGTTGCGTACGACAAAATGTCATCTAGAACTCGATCAAAGTTTTTTCACTTGGATGAAGATTCTGTTAGTCAGCTTTTGTTTTGCGACAATAGCGATACTGAAGATGTGTTGACGTTAGGCGAGGAAGACATTAGTTTCTTAGAAGATGACTTCAAGCACATTGAAATCACTGATAATGATCCGGTTGAGGTTTTAATTAAACCTCCGCAGCAACTTTTTACAGGCCAAGCATCTCAACAAGCTGAAGATGATTCTTCAAATGGTGTCAACAACTTCCAGCCACCACAGCATGATAGTTCTGCACCCATATCATTAAAATGGAAGAAGTCTACTGGTGCATCTACTGAAAGCTCAACCTCAAGTTCTTCTAGAACTCGAAGCTATGCGTATGGAAAAGTCCTAATTGATGTCACCGATGAAACGACACCATATGAAGTTTTTAATAAAGTTGCAGAATTTGAAACGTTTCTTGTCGATATTGTAATTCCTCAAACCCTTTTGTATTCTCAACAAACTGCTCGTGTCTTTCAAACAGACCAGGAAGAAATGAAGGCATTCTTTGCCATGCATTATGGTGATGGGCTATCATCACGTTCCATCATTACGTGACTACTGGTCGAGCGATCCTGACATGGCAGTGCCATATATTGCAAATATCATGTTGCTATGTTATCGCAAAAGGTTTGAAGAAATGCGTTCGGTCTTACATTTCAATGACAATAGCAATATGAGATCACGTGATGATCCAAAGCATGATCAAGGATTCAAGGTTCGTCCGGTGCTAGGGCATTTTAATCGCTGCTTTTTTCATCAGTGTTGGCGACAGAATTTGAGTCCATTGATGAGCATATGATCAAATTCAAGGGTCATAACATCCTAAAACAGCACATAAAAGGAAAGCCCATACAATGGGGCTTCAAATTGTGGTGCAGGTGCGATTCCAAGACAGATTATTTGTTTCAATTTGACCTTTACCTTGGGAAGAAGTCTGGTCAAGTCAAACATGGCTTAGGTGAAGCAGTCGTTTTGCACCTAACAGACAAGATAGAAGATCTTGACTGTAAGATTTTCATTGATAATTTTTTCAATTCACCGACACTTCAAGTATTGTTACTTGAAAAAGATGTCTACAGTGCGGGCACGGTTAGAGTTAACCGAAAACACTTACCAAAAGTGGGTGTACCCACTGACAAAGAAATGAAAAGAGGGAATGTTGCAAGCTTTGTAACATCAAATGGTATATTATATACAAAATGGATGGACAATAGGTCAGTGCATATGTTGTCCAATTATCTGTCTGCTTTCTCACTGCAGCAAGTCCAAAGAAGGAAAAAAGGTTGTAGTGGGAAAGAAGTAATCAATTGTGATTAAACAATACAATTATCACATGGGTGGCGTTGACCTTATGGATCAGAAGAAAGTAACATATAAATTCGAAGTTTAAATACTACCTGCGTTTGGTTTTTGATGTTCTGGACATAGCAGTACACAATGCACATGTTGTGTATACAAAACTTGCGCGCGACAGGCAAGGAGTTCCTGCAATGGATTTAAAAGCTTTCGAACGGTCTGTGGCTCGTAGCCTTATTGGCAAGTTCATCAACAGAAAAAGAAGTACTCCAGCAGCCTCTATACTTTGCACATTGCAAAAAAGAGCCCAAAGTAGCAATCCAGGATCTTCGCTTGGCCACACAATGGTAAAGTCAGACCGAAAAAGGTACAGACGGTGCACAAGTCAACATGACCAGAAAAGAATAAACAATATGTGTGTGGAATGCAATGTTCACCTTTGTTTTGTGAAGGGATTGTTTTAAAATGTATCATGATGAACTGTAAATGTGTTTTCAGTAGTACTGTGAAACATTATTAGTTCTTTTTTCACTTTCTGCTGTGACTTCAATTTCTCTATTATTGTTTAGCTTGACTCGTTTTGGTTAACTTTTTTGTGCAGTTTCACCAGTCTTATTTGTTACCGGTACGGTACATAGCTTGTTCCTGGTACCTTATTTGATGTGCTTATTTTGTGTAATTTTGCTAGTCTTGTGTGTTATGCATAACTTGCTATTTGTTTAAATTGGCTTGTTTTGTGCAATTTCTGAATTCTTATTGTTTCATGTAATGCTTTTATTTGTTAAAAATGCATAAAAACACAATGAATCGGAGGAAAAATTTCTTGAAATTATGATAGAAAAATTACCCTTGTGGACCGATGGTACATATATGTACCATGTCATAATTTCCGCATATGAAAAATTTTTAATATTTTTTTTTCAAATATGTCTTTTAGGTAGCAAACAAAAAAGTTTTTCATAAAAAATTGGGGTGGAAAATTAATGGTCCTCAAAGGGTTAAACCACTTTTGTAACGTTTTTTTTTTGTTCATATTTTGTCCCAGTGAAACGGGTAAGGCACGGTTCCATTGCAACGATTATAAAACGGTCCTTAAAAACGTTCATCAAAGTCCTCAAACAAAAAAGCCTTATATTAAAAAGGAAAAAAAAACAACAAACAAAATCTGAGTGTAAAATATATCATATTTAAGCATTAAATGCATACAATATCGTTAAGCATTTGGTCTTGATCGCTTTCTTCTCTTTGATTGAGTTTTAAACTTCTCGGGGCTCGATCAACTTCTTTTTTAGACGAATTATCTGACACTAATGCCTCGAGGACGTGAATTATCTTTCCTTTCTTGTAGATGAGATTTAACTGCAAATTTAACCGATCAGATTGGACAATATTTTGTTCCAAATTCATTACTTACAAGTCTTACGGAACAATGCTTTAAACAATAACGGTTGGCTTAAAGATTGGTAATATTGTAGGTGCAACATTTGTTGACTTTACCAAGGCGTTTGATACGTTAAGTCAGTCAGCTATTATCGAAATTAAAGTGTTATGGAGTTTGAGATACTGAGCTAGCCTGGTTTACTGATTACCTCTTTAACCGTAGTCAGAGAGTCGTTTTTGGTGGTGAAACCTCCGAACCCAAACCTGTGGAGTACCTCAAGGATCCCTGTTGGGTCCTTTACTATTCCTGCTGTATCTAAATGAAGTTGTTGACCACATTGAAGAATGTAAACTTATCCATTATGCTGACGATACAGTACTCTAAACCGGTGGGAAATCTCTTGAAGACATCGAGAACAAGCTATCTGCTGACTTCAGCCGTTTGTCCCAGTGGTGTATTGACTGTGAATTATTACTTAACATAAAGAAAAATAAAACTGAGATGATGTTGTTTGGTACCGCTCAACGATTAAAGAAATTTTCCAGGCAAATCTCAATCAAGTGCAATGTTGGGGATCTATGTTTGTAATGTCAAAAAACTTATCAATCATATAACAAAACTGTGCTGTTCCTGCAGTCTCGGGTGGTCCAAATGCAGACAATACATCAGCAACTGTTGAACTTAACACTTGAGCTTCTAACCTCACATTCATAACTGAGTACGAATTCAAGTAGATGTGGTCGTTTGTAAGCTTTGGTAGCAGCTGTAATCCACACTGACAATCTTCTTCAAAAATATCTTTGATGTGAGACCAAGAAAGATGGTATCCATTGTTCCACATGTTTCTCTTAACAGAACACAAACAGTTTCTGGCAGTTTTTAGTAGATGCGGAGAGTTTGCTATAAAATGAATAAACCTTTCATCATCAGCAAAGGGATTTCTGGTTCGATACACTGGTGTTGAAACATCAGGATTTTCCTTTTCAGATAGCTCGAAATGCATCTGAAAAAACTTACGATTGGTGGATGCTCCATCACATATCACTGCCATCACCTTCAGGGAACATTGACATTCAAGTATTCCTAGAGCCTTCCAAAATAGAGGAAATAGTTGAAAACATAAAGTTATGGTGGTTGCAAAATTTGCCAGACTAAATTTGAAAGGATTGACAATGGACCGGATCATAAACGCCAACACATGTGTTGCAAGTTCATTACTTTTTTCCAATGTAGCAAAATTTACAGTTGGGTCACCCAAATCAACAAAACCAACGAGATCTCCAGTATGTTTGTCCCATACAAGGTTTTCTTGAATTTTGATTTCATCGAGTAATAGGACAACAAAACGTTCAGACTCTGAAAAATCCTCGACTTTCCTCATCAACTCCTCTATGATGTTGCTGTTGAAACCTTGTTGTGGTCAAATGTAATTTTTGTAGTCCCTGAGACGCCTCCTACTTGGCAGAACCAAAACACCAGTACCAGTTTTTCATCGTATCGTAGTTCCTCACATGCTGCAGGTGATTTGGCTGACAGGGAAAGACAAAACCAAATTATCATGGGATGATACCGAACTGATTTTTTTGATTGGTGGATATAGTTCTGCTGTTCATCCCAAAAGAGCTTCATAAAAGGTGGCATATCTGCAGAATTAACAGTTCAAATGATTTTGGTGAAGTCAGCACTGAGTGTATCATCAACTTTAATTGACTTTTGAGCAATTTCTTCCTGGAGAATTTTTATTTCTGATTTTAATGCAGTGTTTTCTGTTCTGTATCCCTGCAAAGTTAGTTTAATTCGTTCAGGGTTGGTCCTTGAAATCGGTGCCTTTAACTTTGCCGGCATTAACAATGATACTTGCTTTCTTTTTTCATTGGAACTAGTGTAACTTTTTTGCTTCTGTTCGCATTTTTGACATTGCTTACACTGAGGAGGATCATCTATCAATAAAATACAGTTTTTTAATCGAAGAAAACATGTTTGTAACAGAGGCATATTGATATCACACGCAGGATCAAAAATTTTAGCGACAGTGTGTGACATTATTTGCATGGAGTTTGTTGACAAGCTGTGATCAGTTATTCCTTGACAAACAATTTTGCTTTGCAACACTTTGCACAGGGTTGAAACAGTAGTGTTCTCCATTGACTATTTGTAACTGTCATAGATAATATGATCAGATGGTAAAGACCAGTTATAACATCGGACAAGAAAATTCAGATCAGGCTTTACGTAGATTTCATACATCGGTATGGTGTGCAACATGTCATGTAATGTCAAAGTTGAAAATGTGGCTTTAGAATTTACAGACCATTTGTTTAATTTTAATTTTTGAATTCTGTTACAAAGTTCTTCATAGTCACGATACAGTGGTTGATTCTGAGTTGTTACAACATTTGCAGATCTTTCCTTTTTTTGTTTTATTGCCATAGCAGATTCACGAAACTTTACTAATGTGCTATGAAAGAGAAAATTTTGATCTGATTCTGAGGCAATTTTTATCATCATATTCCTATTTTTTTGTTTTTAATGCAAAAAAAGTTTATTGTCTAAATTCTAAAATAACAGTTTCACAACAGATTTTAATGACTTTTTATTTATAATTTTGAAAACGTATTTTATATACATATATATATATATATATATATATATATATATATACCGTGAGTACCACGTAAAGTAATCTGGTGGGCGATGCGAAGGTTAAGAATCGATGAATGGATAATGTCAGTTGTTATGTCTATGTATGAAAATGCCAGAAGTCATGTCAGAGTGAATGGATTATATAGCAAGGAATTTGGAGTTAAGGTTGGTGTTCATCAGGGATCTGTTTTTAGTCCGTTACTCTTTATCATGGTTTTGGAGGCTTTATCTCAGGAGTTTAGAGTAGGGTGTCCATAGGAATTATTGTATGCCAATGATCTTGTAAGGGTGTTGGTAATAACTCAATATATTGCAAATATTGTGATCATTGGGTTTATAAGAAGTGTAGCAGGTATAAAGGGTTGACTTACCTCAGTGGTGGACTATGTGTGTAGGGTGTGTACTGGTGATATTACCTTAGCAACTGGACAGCCAGTAGAATCTGTGCCAATAGGTGATGACTTTTTAGAGACAAAAGATGGCTTTTGTTATTTGGGCAACATGATTAGTGCAGGAAGTGGCGCAGAACAAAGTTGTATAACTCGAATTAGATCTGGGTGGAGAAACTTTTACCTCTTCTAACTTCTAGAGTGATATCTCTTCGCACAAAAAGAAGGGTGTATGATGCTTGTGTAGGGAGTATTTTTCTATATAGTGGGGAGATATGGGGAGCTAGAACTAAACAGACTAGAGCGTAATGACATGAGAATGATTAGATGGATGTCAAATGTGACATTGAAGGATAGGAAGCCTTCAAATGAGTTAAGAGAACGCTGTGGACTAGAAAGTGTTAGAAAATCTTTGCAAAGGCGTCGGCTTAGATGGTTTGGTCATGTAGAGAGAATGAATGATAATAACTGGGTTAAGAAGTGTAGAGATTTAGTTGTAGATGGTAAGTGTGGCAGAGGCAGGCCACGGACAACATGGAGCCAGGTTGTGAAGAAAGATCTCGTTGAGAAACGTATTCAGCCTGGGTTGGCGCAGGATAGAGTAGGATGGAGGCGTGCCATCAGTAAACCCGTCTAACCCGTGCCAGCATGGAAAGGTTGGTTGTTAAAAATCGTGTTGGACTGATGAGATGGTATATATACTTCAAGAACAAAAAAAAAATTGAGAGAATGGGAAAAGGCAATAAACCGTGCTGCACCATTTAAAATGTCAATGAATGTTATTGTATGTTCTAATCATTTTGCTGCTGGCTATCGCTCTAATTAATGTTTCCAGAACACCAAAACTTTATATGAAAGGATATGATATAGTTCAGAGGATAAGGATAACCACCGCGTAAACGAACTAATCCTTTTAAACCAAAAATCGCATGCCCTGGGCGTTAATGTCTTGAATAATCAATATTATATTTTCAGCCATAGTAAAAAAGTGCTTGTAATGAAGTGTTTGTCTTTTGTAAACCTGTAAAAAATCCTGCTGCATCCCAAAATGCTTTGCGGTAAATGATTTACAGCTAATTGCGAAAAGGTCTATTACTGACATTTAGGATCCAAACTTCCTGACAATTTTGTAAAAGTGAAAGGGAGTTTCTGAGATTATGCAGCCATCATAGTGTGAGACTTATTTTACAGTTTTTTAAAATACACACATGACATCAGCAATGGACAAAATTAACAATAAAGGCTTAAAACAATAATGAATCTTGAGCATATATAATTGGAAATGAACCTCAAAAGGTGAAAGCAAAATTGTTTTGAAAAGATCTAATAAGTTTTTTAGGGACAGAAAATGCTAGAGGAAGATGTAGCTATAACGAATTAATATCAAAAAAGCAAAAATAACATTTATAATGTAGCTAAATAGGAAAGATTACACAAAACAGTTTAAATAGTGGCTATCCAATCCTTGTATTAGGACGAGATCTTTTTCGGGTTTTGATGTAAGCTTCTTCTTATTTGCTTGGAAACTTAAATAGATGTAGTTGTCTTTGCCGCTATTTAGGAATTATTATTTTGCCGCTTATTTATTGTTTGTTTGTGATAGGTAGTTCACATTTTGTTGTCGACTGTCATTGGTAGAAGTCTGGAAAATATCCTCACCAACCCTCCGGCTAAAATATCTTAAAATGGAGCTGAAGAGGGGGATACTAACCCAGATATGTACTGAAATTTCCAGCATAGAAAATAATAGCCGAAAATATCTTTAAATAGTTCCCACAAAATTTTATATCGTGATTTTTCATGCAAAATCGTTAGAACGTTTTTTAAACATTTTTGATATTTGTTTAATATTGTTTTTATTTTGACAAAGCGTTCTAAATTGTTTATTCGCATCGTAATTAAAAACGTACAAGGAACGTTTTATCAACGTGACCTTTAAAACGTTTTTTTGGAACGTCAATTAAACGTTTTTGAAACGTGACACTTTGAAATGTTTTTTTGGAACGTCAATTAAACGTTTTTGAAACGTTCAACAGGCACTTGGACGGTGAAACCGAAAATAAACGTATAAAAAACGTTTTTTAAACGTGCTGTGTCCACTGGGATACAACACTTATTATGCAATTGATATACATCTTCTACAGCAACCGTAAAATGGCGTGTGCGCTCTGCTAACACTTGTGTAAATAGCATTCGTCTACATTCTGTAAGATAGGTTTCTAAGTATGATAGTAATGCTCTATTGATCATTCGACAAAACTATTAAAAAACTCCTAGGAAACAAAATGATGATAGAAAGAGTAAAAAATCTCTGATTTTTAATTAAATTTATATTCAAAAAATTGCTATATGCGATATTGTCGTACTATTTTTCTATTCATCTTTCAACTTATGCTCAAGATAAAATTTCTCAGTCGAATGTAACTTATGTGCTAAACGATACTAATGGTATAAATGATGCTAAGGTGATAAAATTAAAGCAAGAATTGAAAGCTTCTTTTTATGATGCAAACCATGAATACTTTATGGATCATTTTAATTCTAAAGAGACTAAAAAAGTGATAGCCCGAAGTCTAATGACGAATCTTTAATATAAGGTATAGTAATGGGTTTTTTCAAAAAAATTTATGTTTTTCCAAAAAGGATCATTCAAGAAATAAAAAGGGACTATCTGTGATATAGTAAATTATTATTCCAGTAATAGCGAGAAGAAATACCATTTATTATTTTGTGTCGAATCTATAACTATCACGATTATCAAATCAATTACGATAGTGCAAAATTTTTACAACTGGAGAATATTTTAGTGATACCTTAAAAAAGTTGTATTTATTGAGTGCGTTGTATTGTATTTCTAAAGAGTATTTAAATGATGCAGATACAAATAATTCACTTGTAAATATTGCATTTATATATGACTACAAAGGCTCGGTTGCAAAATAAAAGTATACAGAATTTTACAAACTATTATCTGAACTTAAAGAAGCGATAAAAGAGTAAAAACCTATCTATGTCTTAAAGATTAATATCGCTTCAAAAAATCAATGAAATCTATTATATGAGCTTAAATTTTCAGACGATCCTTCAACACATTAAATGGCTATAGATAATCATGTAATGCTAAAGAATGATAATGCTCCAATGAATGCATTAAACCCATTACGAGAGGTTACAGGAGATGATTTTATTGTCTATATAAAAGGAATTACTGCTTATGAATTTGATGATTATGAAAAAGCTGAGAAATATTTTGAAACTGCAAAAGTGAGTATGCTATATCTATATAATCAACTAGAAAGACATGATGAAAAATCGTATTATTAGACGCCATGTTAAATAGTGAAGTATACATCAAAAAATATTTAATTGATTTTGTAGACGATAGCGAAAATGGTTCACCAACTTATTAAATTCTGAAGCTTTTAAAACATGGAAAAGAAAAAAATAGCGGCATCAAAAAATTTCGTGACGCCGATGGTCTTTGGGAAGGGCATGATATTATAGAAGTTGCAACACCGCAAAGTTTTGAGCGCAATCCACCTATAGTATTAGAATTTTATAATCAGCTGAGATAGCAGCCACATACAATACATCCAAATAAAGGGCACGAAGCATTAGTGAGTCTTGAAGAGCATTACGATGTCACGATCATTACTCAAAATGTAGATTTTTAAATGATTTACATGGACTTGCAGGAAACTCAAACAGTTTTTCTAATCCAGATTTAATTTATGACTTATACAAAAGACATTGTATTTGGCAATCTTTTTGAGAAAGGTTTGCAGTTAAAACCACATATTGTATGGTTTGGAGAATCAGCCATAGAGATTATGGAAGAAGCGGCTATCTTGATTGTTATAGAAACTTCCATACAAGTCTCTCCAGCAGCTTTAATCGATTTAGGTCAGGATACAGAAATTTATTATATCGATCCAAAACCAGCAACACTCCATAAATCTTATAAAAGTCTTACCATTATAAATGAAATGGCATCCACTGGAGTTCCTAACCTAGTAAAGCAATTTATGGCATAATTTATTTCGGTGTCTCTTGGCCAATTTTAAGAATCACTTTTAATTGATTCACCCAAGATGGGATTGGCATATGCTCTTATTTTACTTCTTCTTCAATTTATTCTAATTTTTCGTTTTAATGAATACTCAGCATATACTCAAATTATTTAAATTAAATTACATTGTTGTACCAAGGATAACGCATGAATTGCTGGAATGACAATCATAACAAGCGGTTTTTAAAATGTTTTGTACAACCTGGCGGATTTGTTTCTACTAAAAAAGATTCCAAGTCTTCTAAGCTTGATTTATTTTTTTCAAGTCTAAACAATTGCATTTTATAATGAATGCTAATAACAATAGAATTCCTTACTTTTTTTAAAGTATCTTCATGGCGTTGAAATGATTAAATCTGCCCTAAAGTATAAAAAGTAGGACTTTCAAGCAACTCTATTCTGAGCTTATGTAAATCATTCTCGAGAAAATCGTAAGTACTGTGCCAATATTATGTTGAATCAATGATGCCGCATTACTAGAAGTTGTTTTTATAGCGGATGAAAACATATCATGTAGAGCTACTTGGTTACTTGAATTTGTAACGCGTGAGAATTTAGACGCTATTCTACTCTATTTAGATACATTTACGTCTCAAATGAAAACCATACGTCTAGATCCTGCGGTGCGTCCAGTTGCAAAAATATGTGAATATCTGGTGGAAGCGTATTATCATACAACAACTTGCTAAAAGCAACTTACAAGCATTTATTTTTTATCTATGTTAATTAATCAGCAAATAATGGTTAAAATAGCAGAAATATTTATTGTTGAAGACAATCAAAATCATGCATATGTCTTGCAAGAAAAAATCAAGGCAATTGGTCATTAAGTCGCTTTAGATAAACTCTAAAAATATATCCCTGGTGTTGTTAGATATCAATCTTCACGATGCTAATGAAGGCATTCATTTAGCGCATGCGTTCAAGAGGTTTTCCAAGTTACCAATTATTTATACGACTGGAATGATTTCAGAAAAGGTCCTGGCAAATGCTTTACAAGCAGAACCTTCCGGTTATTTGGCAAAGCCTATTCATCAAGAAACACTTAAAGCTACGAATGAACTTGCACTCCAAAAACAACGAGCATCGCTCTTATTAAGCAAAGAAGAAAATATAGAATTGTATAATATAAAAAAGAGAAGCAAAGGGCGGCAGATTTTCTGCAAAAATTTGGTGGATTGATGCGTAATATGTTAGAATCATTGGATATAGATTTTATTCCACTGCAAATAAATATATAAAAATATTAAATTATTGATAAAAATATTGATAAAAATACTTTGAAAAAGTCTTTACAAGCGTTGAATGATTTTAAATTCACGTATAAGATATCTATTGCTGAAGAGCTCAACAGCTCGAAAATTATCATTCCGCTAATGTTAATTCAGCCTTTTGTAGAGAATGTTGTCATGCATGGAATTGCTACAAAAGAGAATAGTTATGTAGCGATAGCGTATTCGAAAAAGGATACAAATCTTATAATTGAAATAAGAGATAATGGCCAAGGAATGCAAACAGCCGATAAGGCTTCAAAACCCTTGAACTGATCTATTCCAGAAAACATCTTTACCAAGCCTTTTTGACAAAACTCGAGATGAACGAATAAAACAGCACACAAAAAATGGTTAATACAAGTAATTATTTTATGTGAAAAGCAGTGTCTTCCACTACGTGGCCATCGCGAAAGGATTGATGATTCTGATCGAAACCCCGGGAATTTTCTTGCTATCTTAAGAATGCTTAGTGAAACTAACGAAACTCTCAAACAACATTTTTATTCTCCTGTAGCTTGAAACACAACCTACATTTCGCCGAAGATAAAAAAAATGAGCTTATCGATATTATAGCTTACGAAGTGCTTCAAAAGGATTTGATTGAGGGAATCAAGGAGCCAAATCTTTTACAATCCTTGCAGATAAAGTTGAAAGCCATCATATCGAGCAGCTTTCTTTATGCATGAGATTTGCTAATGTCAATAAGGATTTTTTGAATTCGGGAAATGTGTACGAGTTACGCAAGCCAATAAGGCTACTCAATCAAGGAAAGAGTTTGCCGAGTTGATACGGACATGCATCAGTCCGTTTCTGTGATGACGAAGTTCATTGTTAGAGGAACCACAGGTACAGATAGGTTCGGGAGAAGCTATAGCCAATGAAATTCTTAGGATAGTCAAGAAGACTAGTCTTGACATAAAAATTTTCGATGTTTGTGTAACTCGCTTGAGTCGAAAATCTGGATGGATACAACCAATTTCTTCTGGCATACCCGTACATAATTGAAGCTCTCGAAGTGATTGCAAACAAGCTCCACCTAGACAAGTATCCCGATTGGCATGATTTGGATAACGAATCAAGTAGAAGAGCTTCTAATGCTATTGCTGAGGTCGTCAAAAACACTGATCAAATGTAGCAACAGAAGAAAATACACCATTTAACTACTACCGACTAAACATGTGTCTTCCGTTTCTTGAATACCTTATCAACGGTATCGATGTGCGTTTTGAAAAATACGATCAAACTGTATGTCGATGGCTGAATTAGTCCCTTCATTGGTAGCAGAAAAGGATGTGTCTATCGAAGAAATGATTAAAAGTTACCATGATGACTTGCCAAACCTTATTCATTGTGAAGAGGAGTTTCTTTGTTGGAAAAGTAGATGGGCTGCATGCGAGATGTCAAAACGACCCGATTTCATTGCAAAGGGTTTGAAAGAGTGCGAAATGTATCCAAATCTTTTCGTCTTGTTGAAGATTGCCGCTACAGTAGCTGTCACTTTGTGTGAGTGTGAAAGGTCTGGAGGTGTTTTAAGAAGATTAAATACTTACCTGCGTGCGTCTATGAGACAATCGAGAATGAGTAGAGTGGTCTTGCTTTCATGCATATCACAGGGCCGTAAATGTGACAAAATTATTAGGGGGACTTATGAATAGATAGCTTGATAATCAACTATGATGCAGATATTGATGTCAACCGTGTGTTAAAAAATTTTTCGCAAAAACCTAGGGCATTGGAGTTCTCTAATATATGCTCGTTTTAGTAAGCTTTTAATTTTGGTCATCATATGGTACCAAAAGGGACGTCAAAACCTCGGATCAAACCAAGTGAAAAACATCTTTCAGTGCATTTTTTGGTTTTGTTAAAAAAGTTTGAAATATTATGGAGATGAAAAACGCCTTATGATATTACCCTCTTAAAAAATTAACGCACAAGAAAATTAATGTATATAAAATTAACACGCATTTTAAAAAACCGTGTTAATTTTCTAGCGCGTTAATTTCCTAGAATAAGGTAGTATGAAGAACAAAAAGTGTTTCATCTAATTTCATTCATTACTGAAATTTAACGAATTCAGTCATAATTTGCCATAATTTCTTCTTGCTATCTTGCTTCGTCAGATAAGATAATTCTATTGTAGTTTTTCTACTTAAAACTTTCAAAAATAATGGCATCGTATAACTTGTGTTTGTTTATAGTAAAAAAGACATCATTTGTAATATTTTAGTCGTTTGATTTCATAGAAAAAAATGTAACTTTGAAATCACATATGACTAATATTTGTTGCTATCGCAAATATCTCTCCAAAGTGGTTTGCAATAACTTTGTTGATATGGCAATCAAGTGTGCCCAAATATTTGAAAATCGCGCACCTGCCCTAAGTTCAACCCAGTTACGCCCCCTACTAACATTAGATAAAGGAGACACATTTAGATCTAGTTTAGCTCGTTTAGCTGTAACAACAGGGGAAGATTTTCTTGCTTGAACTAAATTGTCTGCAAAACCTTTTTTAGGTAAATTAAGAGTTGGGATAGAACCTGGTTTAAACGTTTTTATCGTTACATTGTCTAGGACAAGGTCTGGAGAATAATGCTTTTCGCATATAAACAACTTTTCGCAATTTGCTGTTTCAAACAAGGATCTGGATCTTTCGTAACAATATGGATGAGCTTTGCCTTTCTCTCCAAGAAGTATTACATTCATATTTTGACTTAGGAATCTTAAAAATTGAAATACCATTATGCTTCCTAGAAGTACTACAATCAAAAATTAAACAATTAGCTCCTCGCATAATGCAGATGGTTGTCAAACAAAAAAGATATTTATCTTGCACTTCTTGACACTGCAAGGAATCAGGTTGACTAACGCAGTTTGTTTACAATTTGAATAACTTCTAAAGTGGCCGAATTAACCCTAATGTTGGTAACGGGCGTAAACGAAGGCGTCTATCCCCTTTTCATTAGCGCAAGACGTTGGGTGTAACTGTTGAGGCGGGCGTTACTCCTACCACCAACACCCGTACTTTACCGCATCGAAATGCTACTCATTCGCTGAGTCGGCGAGGCCGGGAGGATTTGAACTCGCAACCTCCGAAACTTCCGAAATTGCAAGCGCTCTACCAACTGAGTTATCCCGACTAGTAGACTGAACGAACCAGATACTTAAAATATTCGCCTTGAATGTGAAGTTTGCTGGAAACGGTAAAGCAAGAAAACATAATAATAAGTAGTAGTTATCGCGAAATACTCGAAAAATATGGCATATTTTTTTCGTTTTTTATGTTTTTCTTAAATATTTAACTCGCCTATTTATCAATAGGTCTATATAACTATATCTTATATAACACGCTTTGAAAGCGTGAACATGAACGATTATTCTAACATTTGCACGTGTCATATTTTCCACTCTGTTTTTAACCAATAGGAATCCCGGGAATAGTTGCTTTAACCAATCAAAAAAAATATTGAATTTTGCACTCCTTTTTAGCCAATCAAAAAAAAATATTGAGTTTTGCACTCCGAAATATGATATATATTTCTTCGTAATTAGCCAATCACGTTACAGATATTCACGCAACCTATTGATAACAACGAATAAAGTATCGCAAATAGGTTTATAATGAGTTACGCGCGACTGAGCAGACTAGTTTATTTGTAGGACTATGATTTATCCAACATAACAACACCGGAAAATTACATTGTTCATTAATGTTTCTTTATCATATATCTTCAAATTATTGCTGTCAGGAAGAACTTGCCTGAGGTATTTCCATCCGTCTTCTGGTGTAGATCATACGGAACGGTTTTCACCATTCCTTCCATTGGTGCGTGGTACACAATTTCTACCAAGTAGTCGTCCAATGATGGACTTGTGTCAATAACTCTTCTTTCATCCAGCCGAAAGGTTGCACTCGCATATCGATGGAGTTGGCAATTTTGGCAATTCGTTCTTCTCCAACGATCGAGAACACTAGTCTTGCCCAAGTAGATTTTTTCTTTACCACCAACGTAGTAGGCTTTAATGAAAAATGATCCTTGATACTTTTCTCGTGGGATATTCTCAACCTTCAAATAAATTTCGTAATGAAATTTGCGGCTTAAATCTGTTTTTACAAATTGCCGAACATTAGTGAAACCATCCAGGTTGAAAAAGAATTTGATTTTCATTTTGTCGGTTGGTTTGCGTGCAAGTTCTTTTGCAAGAAACTCGGCAATTTCCTTCGGCTCTTTTACATCATTGACCCGGACAAACTTTTCAAAGATAGCATTCACATCAGTCAGGGATCCTTTGGTGTAATTGAATCCAAGATCGGCGATATTGATGCAATCTGCTCCGGTGTACATACCTCCTGCTGGATTCTCATATGGGTGCAAGGCAGTTGCCATATTGAGAACTTGATCAGGCTTTTCCCATGGCGTAGGACCTTGTCCAGCAGCTGGAGTGATTCCAGGATCTGAAGGGTCGCTTGTATCAATCGTCAAATTAGTTGTAGCTCCATGCATTTGCTGCCAAACCCAAAACATTCGATCAACATTGCAATGGTGGAAAAAGAAAATAGGATCGAATGCAGCAGTTTCGTTTTCTCCCATGTCGCCATTTGCTCCTTTGATTATACCAGATTCAAAACCACTCATGTCAAAGCCACCAACTGCTAAATGAATATCGTTATGTGGAGTTTCTAATGCGACATCCTCCTTAAACAGACCTGCCGTCTCGGTATTTGAAAATATATTATAGGTTGGTGCTTGCAAACACTCTTCGTACAACCTGTCGATTGAATTATCTGCTGCAGAGTTGGATGCAAGTGCCTGAGTGACATTTTGATTTAACAGCACGTTCAGTTGCTGCTCATCGTTTTTACCTATTACCTTGTTGTGCTCATCAGCTTTCAATTTTGCTGCAAGTGGGCTGCGGATGCCAGAAAATGGATACCGCACAGTGGTGTACCCTAAAGGCTTTTCATAAAATTCGTCAGCTTCTACGTCTCCCACAATTGCTTTCTGAAATGTATACTGTTTCAATGGGTTAGGAATTGTTGTACCGTCATCGTCTATAACGACCGTTACATCTGTCAGCAGAGTAGGAATCCCCTTTACCAGACTTTCTGCCGATGTTTGGTCCCAATAATGCATAGCAGCATCAGGTTCAATACTTTGCAGAGCTTTTTCTATTCGCCAAACATAAAATCGATGCCATAAAGGGAACAAAACATTTGCATGCTGACAGTAGCCACCCCAACTTTGATTCTGTGGCAGATCTTTCGGATCGACCTGCCTTGGAACAAACGGTTCACCATGGTAAGATGCGATTTGCCAAAATGAGTTTGAATCACACGGATCAAGCTTTTGGATACCATGCCAAGCTTTTAAAAAAGCAAAACGCTGTCTTTTATTTTCAGGCTTCTCCAACTCTCTTATCGACATTCGAACCCTATAAAAAAATTGAAGATTCACTCATGTCAAACAGTAACTATAGGTTGAATCAGATCCTGGCGTATTTTAGGACAAACACAAAGAAGGATTCAAATTGTAATTACGTATTTGGGGATTTCAAGATTGCATTTTCACATCAAATATCGTTGACATGGTTTGAACAATGATAATAACGCTCCGCACTTTACCCCGTCCCCTCACTAGAATATAGATTTTTACTTATGTAGTCATTTTGGATTCTCACAGGAAATTCGCGATGAATTGTATATGTTAGCTGAGTTGACTGCTGTAGACGAATTAATTTTTTTTTCCCAGAGAACGCCTATTTATACTATTTTCTTTTGGCACGTCGAATTCAATTCGAACCAATCAAAATGATCCAACACAACTATTGCTATCAACTATTAACTATTGCTATTAACTGGCATGCCAGACTTACGAAACCTAGTAACCAGATAAACCGGTTTTTTAACTTTCGTACAAACTTATGAAGCGTGAAAACAATTAAACCGCGTCTGACCTAAATAAATATACTTTAGCGTATGAGGGAGAACTACTGTACGCAACGTGTTTCATAAATAAACTTGAAGCACCTACTTATTTTCATGTTTGATTATTTGACTAAGATTATTCGTTTATGTTTTTCTTTGTAAAGTACGGCAAAATACCGTCATCAGCGATTTGTTTTTGTCCTGTCACATTTTTATACATTTACAAGACTTTGCTTTGCTGCTTTTTTTAGGCTAGGTTGACAGGCACATTTTTATGCCTATACATTGAATTTTCTTTCGTGTAAACCTTATTTTATAATAATAATAAAGTCTGATTTTTACCATTTATGAATTTGAAATTATTGTCAGAACAAGCAAGTATCTATATACTTACATAGGAAGTAAATTAAACTACGTTGGTCAGTATTATATTCAATTGAAATGAGAATTTGGAAAAGCAAGATGTGTTTGACGATTGAGTAAATTTTGATATTGCATAGTTATTGCGTTGTTAGAGCTTTTTTTCTGCATAGAATCTCTTTCTATCAACTTCTTTGTAACTAGTTTCAGTTTGCGAGAAATTAATTTGAACTGTAGGATTTTTCTTGCCAGTTAAACGCAATAGTATTCTGATAAAAATTTAAATTCCCCCAACTTTCGAGTTCTTTCGGAAACAGAAAATACTTCCTCTTTTTAGTCTCATAAACCTTGTTACCGCTTTCGATGGTTTGTGGTTCATCTGAAATTCGTGGTAGGAATTTATCGGGTCTTCTCTTGAATAAATCAAGGGTACACCCTGATTAATTCAGTAACGATTTTGGCATAATATTGAATAATTTAGCTCTTTTTACTGGCAAACAAGTGTGACGGAATTAGCTTAAAGTTTTTGTCAACCGCGAATTAATTAGAGCATAGACATGTTTGGTACCGTTGGAAAGCTTATTCGATGTAGATTGGAACATATTGGAATTTTAAGTTAAGCAGAATATTTTCTAGTAGATGAGGGGTTCAAAGATCTTCAACAATCATGCAATCAACAATCATGCAATTACCTCGTTGCGATGTTACGTGGAGATAAATATTGAAGTCGTCAACAAGATGAATATCTCTGTAGGCGATTATTTGGGTAAAAATGTTCCGCATAAATTCGCTCGTCAACGTTTTTGTAAAACAAGATTATTCACGCAGGAATATATTCATGTGCAAATATCACTCGTCACTTCTTAAGTAAAAAACAGCATGAGTCATAGCTAAACGGTAATAGTTACTTAATAACACGGTTAACAAGAAAATTCATTTTTTTTACAAATATGCCATGTTTTATTTTGTTTGTTTGAAACGTGATTCCCAGAACGCTCATTGAGCATTATCATGAAAACCTCGAAATTTAAGGCCTGTAATATATGAGCCTTCCTTCAATCCGAGATCCTGCTTATATAATAAGTCACTGTTGTTTTCACATTGCATATATATGAAAAGAGGGCTAGCCCTGCTAACCAAGATCTCGCTTTGTTTAGCCAAGATCTCGGCAAAGCGGGCGGGAAATTCTTCATATATATGCTCTAGCCCGGTTAGGAGGGCTAGAAAATTTGTCTCTGTGCATGCGCATTGGCGCATTGTTTCTTTCCTCCGTAGATATTATTAATTTAGGAGGGCTAGCCTTTTTTCTCATATATAGGCGGGGTGATTTTCAGCTCGTTTAGGTGGGCCAGCCCTCCTAGGAGGGCTCATATATACAGTTCCTTAGTCTATTTAATCACCATGACAACACTTATTCAAAATACTTATCAGTAATGAAATAGATAACAATAATCTTAAAAATCTTTAAAAAAGATTTTGGCCAACTTGTCATTTAATAAACCGGTTATAACTGGTTCGTCTGGTTTTTTCTTTTTAAGGATTTTTGTTTTTTTGGCACATATCTTTAAATATATTAAGGTATTTTGAACGATTTTCGTTAATCCTTTTAATGCAGTAGCTACATTAAAACCTATAGCTAGAAAAAGTGGTTAATTTTAAAAACTTAAAATTTTTTATATTAAAAATATTTAGTTTGCTATATTGTGCTAACAAATCATAATTAATCAAAAAAAATTGATGTATGTTTCGTGGCTAAGTATATTCGGTCGTCCGTCGGTTGGATACAATAAAAACGTTTATTCAGCTTCTTCTTTAGAGCAGTAAAAAATCCCTAAAATAGCTGCTTCGTTCTCCTCATTTTTGGCAGTGTGGCCGCCATTATTGCTTTACCTGAATTTATTGCAAAACAATGGCGCTGCGCAAAATGACCTTCTGTGAAGGAACTTCATGGATCGCCGATAAAAATCGTAACTAACGAAAATTTTTCTTCAATTATTCAAATTAAATCATATTTCATAAATATGTCTCTAAAAACCCTACATGCAGATATAAGCAAAAGATATCTAAAAATGCCCTATTTTTCCAGAATTCCAAAAGCCCGTAAAATCTTAACCAGTGAATATTTTTTGACGGAATTATGGATTTCGACTATTGGTAGTACAACATATGAAGAAATTTAAAAAATCCAAGACATCGACTTCTAAAATGTTTAATTCTTACAGAATATGGCCCCTAAACAGCATCATGCGCCCTCAGGAAGGAAGGAAGTTAAGAATGGTTTAAAAATGTTTTCTCAATTATTACCATGCTTATTTCGCTTTCTAAAACAAAAAAATCATTCAATTATTAATTTAATAGAAATAGATTTTTTGTCAGAATCACACAGTGAAGCACACAAAACATCTTTAAAGTTAAAGAGAGGTTTTCTCAGTGCCGGATTAACCATAAGGCAAACAAAGCACATGCCTTAGGGCCAGCCAAAAATCCAGGCCAAAAATTTAGGTCACAAAAAAAATTTGGGTGTTATTTTTTTTTTAATCGTCTCTCATACATATATATTAATGAGGCCCCTCTTGCGGTCCGAATTCACCATAGCAGCAAAGTATAGTCCATAGATTATTATTATAACATTATATATTTTTAACAATATTTTATGAAATAAATAACAAAATATTATACATGTACGTACTATTTGAATGACCCCTTATTCGTATTTTATTTATAAATTCCGTTTGCCAAAAATAGACCTGTATTTTTTTGAGATACTGCGTAGTGATAGCGCTGATAGTGCTAATAGATAATAGTAATGATAGTGCTCATGCTGCGAGTTATATTGAAATTTTTGCTGATATTTTGTATCAAAGGACCTTTGTTTAATACCAGCAGTGTATGTTATTCTTTTATTGGTGTAAAAGAAATTGAGAACATTAACGTTAAACCAAAACTAGTATATGAGTCGTTGCTTGTTCTGCAAGTAAACAAGAATTTGTGTTTTAAATCGAGATTTTCGTTGCAGTTGTTGCTTTTGTTGAGTGGTGATATTGAAACATGTCCTGGACAAACAACATTTGCAGAATTTACAAAACTGAGAGGAATGAAAATCATACATCAAAATATTCGTGGACTTTTTCACAATCTTGGACATTTTACTGCTGTTTTAAAAAAATGGTGGTTATGGTGAGTGGGCATACCTTAAAAGGGTATAAAGACCTAGGGTCAAATACACCTTCGACTCAAGTCAACCCCACTTCCACGCAGTAACCACTGGTTAACACTAACGGGGCTCTGGCACCAGGCGAGATTTGGGCGCGTCTAAACTCATAAACTTGTCAACAGGGAAGATGGTTCTTTAGAAGCTGCAGTGGAAGCAATCCATTCTAGGAGTGTTCTACTCTGATATAAACAGATCTCCAGCTATGGGTCAAATAGTAGAAGCATTGGCGGCAGGATGCTACTTAGTGCAGAGAGCAATTTCTACCGATCTAATGGTCAATGCATTTCCTGTTTCTTTGGATAAAGGGAATCAAAGCCCTCACCAGGGGATCACTGCTGTGGGAAAGCCTTGAGCAAGCACCCATAATTTAAAACCCTTAAAACTCTCTCAAACTCATTATGCCAGTAAACCTAAATAACATGTCCTCAGTCCGGGCCACCCGCAAGGGAGAGGGCTTAATCTGCCCGAAGAAGTACATGTACTTGAACATTGCCACATGGAAGATGATCCTAATTATAAGCTAAATGTAATCATAAATATAATGACAAAAAACAAAATTCAACTGCTGGGTATCGCAGAGACACATTGGTCAATTAAGACAGAAAATTTGTTTGAGTTAAACAGTTATGCTGTCATCCACTCCGGAAGGACCGATGGAACAAAAAGACAAGGTGTTGCTTTTGTAATTGAAAAGCAACTGTCGAACAGCACACTAGACTATGAACTTATATCTGAAAGGATTCTTAACAGTAAAACTGCAGGATAACAATTTTCCAGGTGTACGCTCCAGACTCTACCTATAGTGAAGAGTACAACGATAGTTTTTACAACCTTCTCCAATATAAGCTAGATAAATGTCCCAAAACTCACAAGTTAATCATAAGTAAAAAGTAAAGTCTGCGACCGCAGTCGAAGGAGACCCGAAGGGCTCCTTTTTCTAATGGCTACTACCACAAGGGTAGGGGAGGGCGCCACTCCTTTCCCAATCTTTACCCCAGTAAACTGGTACTCATTTTACCGACCTTTTGAATGGATGGAAAGCTGATTCAACTTTGACGCCATGACCTGGTATTGGACAATAGCCACAACTTATTCAAAACCAGAAGATCAAAAAAAAGGAAAACCCCGAAAAGTTCTTAATATTGTTCTAAACAAGAATGGAGAAAAGAAATTTGAATTCAACGAAGTCCTTGAATGTTGGAAAACTCACTTTGAAACCCACCTAAACAAAACATTTCCATATGAGCCAGATGCAATTAACCCCATTCCAAGCCCTCCTCCGATAGAGGAAGTTGTACCACAAATTACCAAAGATGAAATTACAGCTGCAGTCAAAATATTAAAAATTAGAAAAGCTCCAGGGAATGACGAAATCTCAGCTGAAGTGTTAAAGTCTGGTGGGGATAAAATGATAGAAATGCTGCTGAAGATATTCAAATTAGTGTGGACCTCAGAAATAACACCCAAAGAATGGTCGAAAATGATTGTCACACCTATCCATAAAAAAGGAAATAAGTTAGACCCCGAAAACTATAGGGAAATATCGCTGCTATCAATCCTTGATAACAGTTAAAGTTTTCTGCCAAGTGATGTTAACTCGTATGAAGGAGAAAACTGAAATGCACATCAAAGACAATCAGTTTGGATTCAGACCGGGCAGAGGAACAGTCGACGCAATATTCATTGTGAGACAAATAATGGAAAAAGCCAGGGAAAGAAATATAGCAGTCCATTTTCACTTGTCAATGTTAAAGCCGCGTTTGACACGATATGGCGAACAGTTTTGTGGAAGATATTAAGAGCTATTGATATACCAGAGAAAATGGTAAACATAATTAAAATAATGTACAAGCACTCTGAATGTGCAGTCACAATAGACGGAAACCTGACAACGTGGTTTAAAGTAAAAGTTGGAGTTAGACAAGGATGCCTGCTCTCGCCCACGTTGTTCAACATATTCCTTGAATTCGTCTTCGAAGAATTGACTTCATTAGACAACTCTTTTTTTATAAGAAACAAATTCTCTGCAGACATTAGATATGCGGATGATTCAACACTCATCTCTGCAGTCTTTGAAAAACTTCAATTAACTACAAAAGAACTTGAAGAAGCATGTCTTAAATGGGGTATGAAAATGAATGCCTCAAAGTGCAAAGTTACCTCAAACAGTTCCAGAGACTTATATATTAACAACAGCTTTGTTGAAAAAGTTGATAAGTTTACATTCCTTGGAAGTATAGTTCCAGGTTCAGCAGATGATATCCCAAGAAGAATTACACTGGCAGCATTTGGACGTTTAAAAGAAAAAGTATGGTCACAGAATATAAATATGGACTTGAAAGTCAGACAAAACAAGTCTCTAATTTTACCAATCGCGATTTACGCATCAGAAACATGGACCATAAGAGATAAGGAAAAACAAAAACTTCTGACTTTTGAAATGAGATGCCTTCGTTCAATCAAGGGTGGTCACCCTTCTTGACAGAATAAGAAACACCAAAATCAGACTCGATCTTAAAATTGAAAAAACAATAGTTGATGTCATAAAAGAAGGCAGACTTAAATTCTTCGGCCACATAAACAGAAGACCACTAGACAGTGTCATCTACCAGGCATACTGAAGGAATTTCAAAAAAAGACCTCCTGGTTGACCTCCCGCAAGATGGACAGACATGATCAAAGCCGACACTGGTTTACCTCTTGTAACAGCAGAGCGTCAAACAATGGATAGAGGTGAATGGCGTAACCGAAATAGAGAGCGAGCAAGGGTAACCGTTAATAATGACTCCCCTAAAATAATGACTCCCCGAGTTATTATTTACTAGTAAATAATAACTCCCCTTGTAAAATAAGTACTCCCCTAATAAATAATGGTTTAATAGTTTATTCACTAATAAATTATATTCTCAAAATATGCTAAAACAAAAAAAAAGTTTTTTTTAAGGTTTCGACGTTTCGAACACTGTATTTAATTTATTCCTTTTACTTTGAATGTTCGATTTTAACAAGTTGTGTGTTTTTACTCCAACGGAATTTAAATTTACACAATATGGCAAATCACGTTGAGTTAAAAAGTATCGAACTAGCTATATATTCGATAAAAGATTTATCCTGAAGAAATAGTGGGTGATAAAGGTAAAAAAGCGAATTTCCGAAGAGCATGTCGAAAATTTTCTGTTGTAAACAGTCAGTTTTTTTATAACGAATTGTATCACGAGTTGTTGTTTCATCGAAGGAGCGTCAGCGTCAAATAATCAAGATTCATGCTGGCATAAGTGAAAACCCTAAAGCGAAGTTCATGGCTTCACATCGAAATCGAGAATCAACATATCAAAAGGTACGGCACCAGTACGACACTTTCCTTTTAATCCCCCGCCAAAAAAAATCAGACAGTTTTTATACTCAAATCTATTTTTATACATAGTAACTTCCAGACAGACAAAAAGAGTTGTAAACAAACTTGCACATGCTGTGGTAGAGCAAGGAAAGTTATTTTGAAAATTAATTTTTTAAACTTATCAGTTCAGATACCAAATTCCGTAGTGGAGATAGTCGAGAGTTTGTTCACTCGAAGAAAAAATCACCAAGGAAGAGTTTTTCCTCAACATATTTGCCAGTATCTGTCGAGAGATAAGGGAGTGTTTTATGTTCGCTGTTCCCAAGAAATTTGAATTTGTTCCACAAGATCTTCCAAGATATCGCTGCATATTGGCCACCTGAATAATTGGTTGTTTACACTTCAGTTTTGTTAACCTTAAAAAAATAAAAGATTTCTTTTTGGCGGGGGACTAACAGGAAAGTACCAAAAGTACCCGAAAGATTCTATTGGCATAATATTGTAAACAACGTAGCGGAATTGATCATGTGAAAATTGTTAAGAACAAGGGAAAATTTCTAAAAAGGCCTTCTCTGATTTGCAGAGTGTGCTTATTCCAAATTCTGATGTTGACGGATATAAACACCTTATTATTTGTATCGTTTATTTTTTCTAAATGATCAGAGGCAAAAGCAAAAGTAATTAATTTAATTTTTATGCTAAAATCGGTGTTGTTTAAATCCCTAAAAATGTAGGCCATGTTCTGGTTGTTAAAACTTATAAAACGCAGGGGAGTCATTATTTTACTGGGGGAGTCATTATTAACTAGAAAAAACTGAATCCCTTGAGTCATTATTTACTAGTAAATAATGACTGGGAAGTGCAAATTTACGGGAGTCCTTATTTACTGTGACACCGGAGTACAGTTTTGTTTCGAAACTTCGTGCAAACGGTTTTGGCGGAGGCGTTGCCGTTTATATATCGCACAATATTACATGGAAAAGGAGAGAAGACCTTGAGTCGGAAGATCTAAAAATTTTATGTATCGAAATCATCGTGAGAAATGGCAAAATCTTCCTCATTTGTTCAGCGTATAGACCCCCTGATTCATCTGATTATCTTCCAAAACATTTCAGCGACTTATTTGACGACTTTTTGAAAAATGTTTATAAATCGCTGAATTAAGTTATTCTCTTTGGGGACTTAAATACAGACTATCTCCAAAAAGACAACTCAAAGGAATTGAAATCACTTCTTTCTATACATAACTACAAGCAATTAATCGATTCACCTACAAGGATTACAAAAGACACTTCAACTTTGATCGATGTAACTCTCACAAACATTAGAAAGAATATTAAAGCTGTTATTACAACTCCATTGAGCCTGAGTGATCACGATCTTATTGGTTGCGTGCGAAAATTAAATAATAAAAGTACGAAAGCTAGAACAATTATTCTATTCTATAAATATTCTAAATATTTATTTATTTATTTACATAATATTTATACAGCGTTTTTCTTCAGTTTTTATAACTGTTATCAATGAAATAGCTGTTTTTAAAAATGTACAATAAACTAAAAATTAAAAAATGTACAATAAACTAAAAATTAAAATTAGTAAACAAAAGGAATTTGTGAGTTGAGTAAATAAAGCAAGTAATAGAAGTGAAAGGTAAACAAACAAAAGGTGAAATGCTCATGAATTCAAGATACAATACATCGACTGAAAAAAGAACCATACTCTTATTGTTCACGATTAAGAGACGCATTGTGTTAGAACAGTTTAAACATTGAAATAAATCTTGACGTCATTCTTTAATTTTCTGAGATCGCTTTCTTTCCTTATATCAAGTGGGAGGCTATTATATACTTTAGCACCTTCAAATTTAAATGCCTTCTTTCCAAATTCAAGACGTGTCTTTGGCAGACGTAATAAAAAACCATTATTTCGTGTTCGTATGGCATGATCGATCGATTGGAAGTATCCTTCAAGGTTAGAACAACATTCGTTAACCAAAATCTTTTTAATAGTAACACAAGCTTCTTTCCTAATCAAGTTGACGATCTTTGGCAACGATTGTTCTTGGACGATAGTAACAACCCTTTTTTCGAGACTATCAAGTTGCTCCAGCTGGGTGGCAGTGAAGTGAAGGGATGCAGTTGACAAATACGTTAATATCGGAACGATCATTGATTTGTAAATTATTTTGGCAACTTTGTGGTCTACATGATTCTTTAGTTTCATTAACAGACGTAATCGAGTACTGGCCTTTTTGTAAGCTTGTGCAAAATTTTCCGACAACGATAAACTTTGATCGAGAAGGATGCCTAAATATTTGTAGAAAGTTGTTTCATTGATCGGTTCGTTTCGGTACAATACATTAAGTTGTTTGTTACCACGTTTCTTATGAGTCCCAAACAGCATTACTTCTGTTTTTCCTTTGTTTAGGTTGATTACTAATTCATTCTCACAAAGATACTGATCTATTGCTTTTAGGTCTGCTGTTAGTGCATTTTCAATGTCGCAAAGTTCTTTGGCAGCAACATAGATAACAGTGTCATCAGCATATATAAAAACGTGAGAGTACTTTATGTGGTCCACCAAGTCGTTAAAAAATATTAAAAATAAAAGGGGCCCCAGAATAGACCCTTGAGGAACTCCACACATTAACGGCTTCTCGGAGCCTGTGGTGTTATTCAATTCAACACTTTGAGTTCTGTTAAATAAGTAGTCAGTAAACCATAAAAGTTCCTTGTTTGTTATGCCATATGACTTTAGTTTGGTTAATAACTGGATGTGACTAATTGTGTCAAAGGCCTTGCTTAAGTCAATAAAACAAAAACCTACCAGTTTTCCTTTGTCGACTTGCTCCCTGATACCATCGATGAGGAGTGTGGTAGCATGATTGGTAGAGCGATGTTGTCGGTAACCGAATTGACATTCAGTTAGCAGGTTGTTCGTTTCTAAATAGGACAACAGTTGAGAGTGCATTGCTCACTCAAGTATCTTCGATAATATCGGAAGAACTGAAATTGGTCTAAAGTTTGATGGGTCGTTTGTTGCATCTGATTTATGAAGAGGTTTGATTTTTGCCTTCTTTCAAATGCCCGGTACCTTTCCAGTTCTTATTGATAGATTCAATATGTGACACAACGGTTTGGATATGAATTCACTACAGTCTTTTAGCATATTCGATGGAAGACCGTCAATTCCCGTTGCTTTACGACGTTGAAGATTTTTCAATTGGTTTAATACGAATATTTGTGGTATGTATCCCATATGAAAAATATGGTGAGTTCTTACTCTTAGATTCAGCGGTATTTCCATGTAAAATTCGATATTAATATGTACTTTTCTTTAAGAAGCTTTATTACGGTAGCAAAGTAATTTCCAAAGGTTTCTAGAGAAATTTTCTTCTTTTGAGTATTACAATTGACGGATTTGATCTTGTATGGGAACATCTTTTTGATGGTCTCCCAATATTTCCGTGGGTTGTTTGAGTTTTCGTTAAGAAGATCTTTATGAAAGGTCGTTTTTTCAGCTTTAATTTGGTTATTGCATGTATTCCTAGCTCGTTTGTAACGGTCCCAGTCAGCATGGCTTTTTGACTTTCATGCCTTTCTGAAAAGCCTGTTTCGTAGAGCCATAGATTCTTTAATTTCATAGTTGATCCAGTCATTTCGTTTTCCCCGGACTGTTTTCTTCATCACTGGTGCGTTTTTATCGAAAATGGTCGACAAGGTTGTGTTGAATGATTTAACAGCTTTGTTTAAGTCAGGTTCGTCGTAAATTTCTTTCCACTCCAATTTAGAAAATTCCTCGTTCATTTTTACCGGATCATAGTTCTTATACGCACGGCTAGATGTAACACGGGGAATAAACTTTTGGTGGTTTTTCTTTCGTATACAGGCTACCATGTGATGGTCACTGATATGTGCCGAAATGACGTCACATGTAATTATTGACGTTGGAGTGTTTGTGAAGATGAGATCGATTAAGGACGATGTATCTATTGTGACTCTCGTATCACTTTTAACTACATGTAATAATCCTTGGGATTAGAAAATCATTTTTAATTCCTTGTGCTCGTTTCGTTTTTTGTAGTTAATGTTAAAATACCCGAGGAGAATTATTTCTATCGATTCTTTTGTTGCGTTCGTTAAACAATCATTAAAGTTGTCATTGAAATGTTTTGACAAATACTTTGATCCATCTGGAGGGCGATACGTTGTTGAAATGAGAAAACTTTTTGCATTTAGCCTAAAGTAGCCTAAAGAATGAGTTCGACAAACATGCCGTTTTGCTGGTAAAGAAATGCCTTGATGGAAATGTGTGTACTGTTTTCGAAAACTATTTTACCATCAACACACACAGTGTGAATACAAGAAACCAAAATTCTTTGTTGAAAGTTCCTCGGGTTAAGCTTGAATTTGCTAAGCATGGATTCTATTTTATGGGAGCGAAATTATTCAACTTCTTTCCAAGGGATGTTAGAAGTAGCAAAAGTTTTAAAACCAGGGTAAAACGGCATATGGACAAATGATTTTATGATCAGTTGTTTATAAAACGTTTGATCTTGTTGTATAGTTTATATTCCTAGCGTTTTTAACATTTATTATTTTCTTAATATTTTTTGTTAAAGAACACATATTGATAGCAGTTTATTTTTAAACTGAAATGTAAATATCCTTTTTAAACATTCATAAATAAATAAATAAATAAATAAATTTGTTTTAAAAATCTCGATCCAAATATTTTCGATGTTTTTACGTTCCAAATCGCCGCGTCTTTGCCATTTTAAACTATCTCTTACGTACATACATACGCCCCCACCTTGACCATCCTTCCTATTTCTTTTGATAAAGTTAAAACCAGGAATTTGGTATCGTTCATCGATATCATAGAACCCAGAGTTATTTATATAAGATTCCGAAATTGTCATAATATCAATGTTCTGTTGATCAAAGAGAACTTGTACGTTAGCAAAGTTGTGTAACAAACCTCAAACGTTCTGATGGTAAAATTTCATTCCACGGTTTGCATTGTACATAGTAAGAGGTCCAGGGTTTAGTTCTATCCCCACATGCTAACAATAATAATAATATCAACATAGCTTTCTTGTACATACAGCATGATTTATTTTTGCTAAAAATCCAGTTTTGTCGACATAACAGACTTCTTGAAATATGTAGCTTATAAACCATATCAAGATGATTTTCATACGATTGTACAGTAAAATTACGATTAATAAAATTAGCAAAATTAATCTCACAAAAGTAGAATGCAAGTATAATAACAACAGCAGAGACGACCGCCTTACATGCCACCATCTTGAATCTTGAATCACAATTCACCCGGCTTCAGTTTTACTTTACCTGGAAACTAATGATTTGGTTGCTAATCTGAATAAAGGCAAACTGAGAGTATGTTGTTTGGAACATCTAAACGTATTTCTACTGTTCCTGCTGATTCAAGTAACCTCGAATTGTTTTGCAATAACATTCCGATAAATTGCATAAATTCGTACACTTACTTTGGTACCATTCTTGATCAAAATTTGTTACTGAACACAGACTTTAAGAGTAAGTACAAGAAAGCTTCCAAAAAACTTGGTGTTTTGAGAAAACTGATGTCTTTTTTGACATCTGAGGCTGCACAAGTTGTGTACACCAGCATCATTGTTTTTGCTCTTAAGTATAATTGTACTGTTCATTTGAATTTAAACCAGTCCGAGCAGTCGAAGCTGAAATCACTTCAAAGACGAGCTGAATCGATGTTCAACGTTAAAACAACTCCAATATTGAACGTGTTCCACAAACAAGCTGTAATGCTGGTATGAAAGTGCTTAGATGGAAACGTTGCCCCTAGTTTCAAGGAGTACTTTAAACTCCGCGAACATTAGATTAACACTCGAAACAATGGAATTTTAGTTGATCTTCCAAGTGTTTGCTAAGGGTAGTTTTTATTACATGGGTGCTAAATTGTTTAACTCTCTACCCAAGAGTATTAGAGAAAACTCTACTCATCCTTCAAAGAACAAATAAAAATAGATTTTAAGTGATCCATTATGGTTGCTCATATGTTGCAATATTATGATACACATTATATATATTCTAATTATGATATTTATTGTATGAAACATCGGATGATGTAATATATATCAAGTTATATATAATATATATTGTGTGATATGTAATATATATAATTTGTAAAATTATATGGTCAGTAAAATTATCTCAGTTAAATCTTTGTCTGGTCCTGATTGTCTGCAGAGCTTCTTTTTATGAGCGCGCTCTTAAACTGCAAGAAAATTTAAAACAAAGATGGCTGACGAAGAAACAATACGTCGTCTAATAATACGTTTTGTTTTGTACACCCCAAGACTTCTTTTTGTCTGGTTTGTTCATACAACAACGTTATCAATCCATTCAATTATCACTAGCATGGGGGAAATCTTCCTTCAGTGATTCAAACGAAGAAATTCCTATACTTATTCTTTCCAACAGTTCATTCAAATCACGTTCGATTGCCCTAACAAGATCTAATGTTTCTTCAAAAAACAAAGCAATCTCTTCAGACAGTTCCATCAGTTTCAGAGTCTGCCATCTTTATTATTATTAAATTTTTCACTATCAGTTTCTCTAAAATAACGCGAGCGTTAAGTTAATTTTCCAGACCAGACCGAACAAAGTTGGTCAGATTTCACTGACCATATATTTTGAACATTGAAAACATATATAATATGTAACATAATATATACCATAATATATAACATAATAAATGTACGATCTTATTATATATATTATGCATATTAATAATATATATTTTATATGATTTAACATATTACATATCATAATTAGAATATATATATGTATCATAATATTGCAACATATGAGCAACCATAATCCATACCTTTTTTACAACTCTTAAAAGTAAGTTTTGTTTGCTTGTTGAGTCGGTTTTTAATGAATTTTTATCTTATTGTATGTATTTTTTATATCTAACTTTTTTTTATTAACATTTTGTTTTTATTTTAAGGACACATATTGATAGCAAATTTATTATCTGAAATGTATACATCCTTGTAAAATATTAATAATATACGAAAAAACCTTCAATCTGTAGAATGTTTACCCGAATACATAATCGATATTGTTTAATCGTAATTTGCTGGCAGGATTGTTACAGCTGCAATCATCCACATCATGTGTATAGAAAATTTAGAATACCTTAAACGTACCATCGACAAACTATCAAATATTACAAAATGTTCCACATTAAGTTTTGTTACATGGATAAGGCATTTGGCGTACGGTCTGCTTGCCAAACGGATTTACTGGGTGTCCCACTTCCCGAGGTCTAATTTACCCCATAAATGTCAAGTAATCGCAAAATGCAATGTCATGCCATTCTGCCGGACTACGAAGGAAAGCACTCGATTTCCCCCCGTTTTTGCTAACATCAGCGAAAAGACTGATAAGACAGGATTTTCCTCATGATAGGCAAAGCTTGCTCCCTTCCTAGCTGATGGACTAGCAACGAATTATATATAAAGAAATAAAGATAATTGTGCATAAGGCAGACGGGGAGTATAAAATTGAAAGAAAAATACCGATGTCATCGACGAATAAAAACACAGCATGAATTATATACTAATTGGTCTCAACAAATTAAATTTAACCACTCTCCTCTGCTAAGCGATCTGCCTTTTCATAAACGTCATTTAAATCGCCCACCATGTAAAAAGCTACTTCAGGTAAATTATCACATTCACCAGATAAAATCTTTTGAAAGCCTGATATCGAGTCCTAAACACACAAGCAAACATTTTTAGAACGAGAAGAGAATACAGAAAACAAAGTCAGCTTGCAAATGATGAACTTACCTTCAACTGGACGAGTTTACCAGCATGTCCAGTGAAAATTTCAGCAACTTGGAAAGGTTGAGACAAGAACTTTTGGATTTTTCGAGCTCGTGCCACAATATTCTTGTCTTCCTCTGATAACTCATCCATACCCAAAATAGCAATGATATCTTGCAAAGATTTGTGGTCCTAAACAACATTTTAAGAAGATTATGCCAAGTAGTAATTCATTAGAAAGTTTGAATCGTGTCGAAGACAAACCTGCAGTATCTTTTGTACACTTCGAGCAACATCATAATGCTCTTGGCCAACTATGTTTGGATCTAAGATACGCGAGTTAGAGTCCAGTGGGTCTACAGCTGGGTAAATACCAAGCTCAGCAATACCCCGAGATAACACAGTGTTAGCATCCAAATGAGCAAAAGTTGTGGCAGGGGCAGGATCTGTTAAGTCGTCAGCAGGCACGTAGATTGCTTGCACTGAAGTGATGGAGCCTTTCCTGGTGGTGGTTATACGTTCTTGCATAGTACCCATGTCAGTGGCTAATGTCGGCTGGTAACCCACAGCTGATGGAATACGTCCTAACAAAGCTGACACCTAAAAGAAACAATGCATTTAAGTAACAATGAAGGCACCTTACGTATAAAAATGTTATATACAATTTCTTTGAAGAAAATAAATTCTCCCATATTGAATAATCTATTATAAAATATTTTTAAAACAATTTTTAAAACGTACTTCTGAACCGGCCTGTGTGAACCTGAAAATATTGTCAATAAACAGCAGCACATCTTGTCCTTCAACATCACGGAAATATTCAGCGATAGTCAATCCAGTGAGAGCGACTCGAGCACGTGCACCTGGTGGTTCATTCATCTGTCCATATACCAATGCTACTTTCGATGAAGCATCTTTTAAACTAATAACACCAGTTTCGATAAACTCATGGTACAAGTCGTTCCCCTCACGAGTTCTCTCACCCACACCGGCAAAGACTGAGTAGCCACCATGGGCTTTGGCAATGTTGTTTATAAGTTCCATAATCAATACAGTCTTTCCAACACCAGCACCACCGAACAAACCTTCATAAGAAACAATTATTTTATTCATTTTTAATATCATTGATCAAGAACAATAAATTTAGTTTCACTTTCAGACCTTCAAACGTATCATTAAAATCACATGCTTTTAATGTATCTGTGTTTTTACAATCTAATCAGGTTTTGTTTCTTGCAAAATTTTTGTGGTCCACAATATAATAATAATAATAATTAAAGGGACCATGCATCCATAAACGTGTGCAGTACAGGGAAGTACATTCACACTAAAAGTGTACCTTTACAAGGGGATGTGGTGTCGATGACCACAAGTACGTACACAGTTCTACTGCCGTCATCACATGTTAAACATTAAAAATTTGATACTTGAAAGAAGCCAGAAAATCAGCAAAGGAGGGAGGAGAGGGTAATTAAATAGTATGTGTGCAAGGGAGGGGGTGTAGACAAAATAGCTCAGCGTACAGGGGCCAACTATTGGAAAATTTACTGTGTACAAACTTTATGTCCCAACATTGTATTTAAGCGCAAAATCATGTATTGTGTTTCCAAATAATTCCAACTTAGCTAGGAATTTTATGTTATTATTATAGAGATAGCAAACTGATGACTTCTAAGATAATTTTCTGCAACCTACCAATTTTACCACCCTTTGCGTAGGGAGCAAGAAGGTCAACAACCTTGATTCCAGTGATCAGGATTTCTTGCTGAACACTCATTTCGACAAACTCTGGAGCTTCAGTGTGGATTGGTGCTTTTAACTTGGTGACAATTGGTCCCCTTTCGTCAATAGGTTCACCAATGACGTTCATGATTCTACCCAAAGTTTCAGGACCAACAGGTATGCTTATTGGGTCACCACAATCGACAACCAAATTACCACGTACAAGACCTTCTGTACCATCCATAGCAATAGTACGTACTACATTTTCACCTGCATTAAAAGTTTTTGACGTTACATATAGTGAATTCTCAACCAAATTTTGAAGTCATGTGTTTAATGTGGGATAAAGCAAAACATAACCGTGGGAACAAATGTTCTTTCTTTATATAGCCTGAATAAAAGTCCTTTTTATCATACTTAATCAATCAACAAAACAAACATGTGACTTACCTAAATGTTGTGCAACCTCCAAAACAAGACGAGATTCCCTGCCTTGAACTTCTAATGCATTTAAAATTTGAGGTAGACCATCATCAAATTGTACGTCTACTACAGCACCAATAACCGCAACAATATGCCCTGTTGCTGCAGCATTTGCGGGTGCAGCTTGCTTTGTTGCTGCTGCTGCTGCTGCTGCTTTATTTGACTGGTCAGTTGAAACATTTCGTTGTGCTAAAACATAAGATTTTTACATTAAAAACATGTTTGAAAAAATCCATTGCTTACATTCACTAAATGCAAACGCTGCAGTACCGTAAATGATCGAATAAACGCCCTCTTCCAATTAAATTCCCCTTTCGATTAAACGCCCCCGTGTGAAAATTGATTTGGTAAATAAACATGAATAAACGCTCCCCTTTTCTAAAAAGAGTGAATTTTAATGGCGAGGTTTTGAATAAACGCCCCTCCCGTAATAGCCATGCAAAGAAGGAGAAAGAAGTAATGTTTATTGTTAGGAAAATGCTATATTTATTTCCACCGGAGTTTGAGCTTCATTTTTTTCAAAACTCCATTCAAAATAGCTGTATTTCTTTTTGATTTCTTGCAGCTTTCGCATAGCACTCTCACCATTTTTCCATACTCGCACCAAGCAACATATTTTCCAGGTACCACCAAGCCAAGATGATGATGATACTGACATTGAAATTTGAGTTTTAACAGTTGTAATATCATTTAACCGTCGTCTGCTTGCATGTGACTCGAAATATAATTTCAAAAAAAATGTGATGATGTCCAAAGTTTTGCATTTTGAAATAAACACCCCTCTTAGTTAAACGACCCTTTTGAATAAACGCTCCCTTAAAACTTTCAATTTTAAAATAAACGCCCAGGGCGTTTATGTCACAAGCCTTGCTCGTGTCTATTTTACAACGATCCCTGTTGAGTTTACATCGTAGACCTCCGACATTTAATCGATCATTTACGGTAGTGTATAATTCACAAAAAAACAAATTTCGTTTGAGTTTAGTCTAAATTACAAAACATAATGTTTAATTTTAGTTTCAAAGATTTTGTTGAAAATTGAAATTGTTATTCCAAAAATATCATAGCAAAATCCTATTCAAGTTTTAGTAGGTCAGGGTCAGATTTAGAGTTTTGCATATTGTTGTGGTTGAGTCATGAAACTTATAATTCTAAAATCGTTCCAAATGTTTCTTGTCTCTCGTGGACACAATATTGATAATAACTACGAATATTTCCAACACATGCTTAATGTACCTTTGGTAAAATATATGATATTGATATGGAACAAGGGGGAAGTATTTTTCTGTAAGTTGCATATAGGATTTTAGGCAATTATTTCAATTTGTGAGTTTCCCCCTTTAATTACTCACTTAAATCAACTAAATTTCATTATCAAAAGTAAACTGATATTTCTATGAGGGGATTTCACAACATGCAATGTAACTTAAGGTCCAGAATTACAACTGGAAAATGATTATTGTAAAGTTTTATAGATAATAGGAATGAAAAAATTAATGCTTAATAACTTACAATTTGCAAGACATGGCAATAGAAGTTTTGATTGTGTCCTTCTTATGCTTTCTTTTAAAAGGTTTTTACTTGCAGCTCCTCTACTCAAACTGCTCAATACTTGTCGAAACATGGTTGTGTGAGAGAAAGCTGGCTACCACTGAAATGGACAAGAGCTTTAATGTCATTACATTGCGCATGCGTATAAATTAGTCTTTTTACAAAATCTCTACCTTGGTCACACTGGCATATTTTTTGTACCTGACTGTTTTATATCTTTTGTTTTCATCTTCGATATTATTCATTGCAGCGTAACAGCCTCCACAAGAAAAATATATAACACTAGAATGAAGATCGTTCCGATCATGAATTTAAAATTTTTTGGGATGTAATTGTTGCAAATGAGGTGAGAATATTTTGACGAAAGGCGAAATCAATATACAGTCGAATCTCTAATTAAACCAATTAGCGGACACCTCAAATTAACGGACAAAATCCCTTTGCACGGACGAAAACATGGTCAAAACCTTATATTTAACGTTCTAATTAGCGGACACTCTGATTAGCGGACACTCTGATTAGCGGACACTCTGATTAGCGGACACTCTGATTAGCGGACACTCTGATTAGCGGACAGATTTTCATTGCACCAAATCAAGTTTTTCTATGTATTTGCTCTCTAATTAGCGGACAAGGGAAATCAAAATAGCAATATTTATTTATGCGATATTCTTTCTTTTTAATAATATACTGTTAGTCATTTTAAGCATTTACTTTTCATCTCTTGAATAGACTTGTTTTCTTCTTCGAGGTTTTCTCTATCCACTTGACGGCTTTTGGATGCCCAGTGCAAGTGTATCTCACGGGAATCTCCAATCCATTTCCACCGCCTCTATTAACTCGCTTCCCAATGACCTTACAACTAAGAAATGAATTTGGCAGTTGTAAAAACTGCACCAATACCTTGGATATATTCTTTGGTACATGTCCAACAACGTAACTCCGACAAAGATCAACACGGTATACAGCAATCGCAAATTCGTATGTGTCATTTTCCTTTTCATGGTAACATTCCAGCTTCATTATTAATAATAATTTCAATATCTTGATCTATTGACTCTACTCTGAAGAGTGTTTTTTCCATCTTGAAATAATGAAACATCAAAAAGAACAACTAAATTTATTACGTCTACACGTTCGATTTTCGAATATTCAAACTTGATACATGTTTTCGCTTTTTGAAAATTCGAACGTTATGCTGTTTTCTTCACTTGAGTCGTAGCTATGGCGTCGGTTAGCAATAGTAAGGCCCTGTCTACACGTAGCCGGATATTTTTGAAAATGCAATTATTTTTATCCGTTTTAAGAAATATCTGCGTCCACACAAACAGCGTTTTCAAAAATATCTACGTCCACACGAAAACGCAAAACGTTACAAAAATGCTAAACTTGTCGCATCTGAGCATGCGCAAAACGTTTGCGCCAAAACACGTTTTTATTTTCAATAGAACAACACATTTTTATTTTCTAGATGTCGGAAGGAAGAAGCAAAAAACAACAAGTTAGAGTCGTTTATTTGGACCGATGATGAAGTGGAGCTTCTTTTAAAAATAACCAATGAATATAAAGTGTCAAGGATAATGGAGAGTGTTGATTGGGAGTCATGCCAGAGCAAATACTCTGACATCTTAGCAGCTTTTAAACAACAGTACCCTACAAAAGAAGATGCTGAGGAACTTGGAAAAGATTAACCTTCATTCAACTGAAGATTTGACCAAGGCAATTTTAACCTCGAAGCTTAAATCAGCTAGATTAAAATACAGAAAAGCAGTTGATACAGGTCGGAAAAGTGAACATGGAAGAGTTGTATTGCTTTATTTTGAACATTGTCAGCAAATCTGGGGCGGATCACCAGCAACAGCTACTATACAATCTGGAATTGAGTCTGTGGAAATTAATGATTTGAATGAATGCAATACAAGTACCTACTCGATATCCACCACCAGCATTAATTTAAATAATTTAAATAACAGCGAAACAGAATTATTCAAACTATACCCATAATGTGATCCTTTTAAAACTACTCATGTATGATTCCTAAATAACGTCATCGTTTTCGAAAAGTTGCGTTTTCGAGTAACAAAAACGCATCTACGTGTGGATGGAAGGCCAAAACGGATAAAAATAATTGCGTTTTCAAAAATATCCGGCTACGTGTAGACAGGGCCTAAGAAGAAAGCGGCTGGTAAACTCTCCAAACGTTGTCTAAGTTTGGATGAGAAGATTAAAATATTAGACGAAGTGAAGAAAAGAAAGAAGATGAGTTGTAGAGAGATTGCATCGGAATTCAAAATTGGCAAAACGCAAGCAGCAAATGTTGTCGCCAACGAAGCTCGTTTACGAGCAGAATACAAAAACTTCCAAGGTAAAGGTTACAAACACATTCAACGTGGAAACCACCAAAAGTTTAAAGCTATAAACGACATACTTTACGCGTGGTATAAAAAATGTGAAGCTTCAGGCATTTATGTAACTGGACCAATATTGAAAGAGGAAGCTATGAACATAAAAGCATCTTTAAATCAAGCTGAATTGGATGATTTTAAAGCTTCCGATGGTTGGCTTGAAAAGTGGAAGTTAAACCATGGTATTCGAGAGAAACAACTATCTGCAGAGTCATTGAGCGTATCCGAAACAACAATTGAGTCGTGGATGGAGAGGATTAAGGAATACTGGGTTTGACCTTCAAAATATTTGGAACATGGACGAGAGCGGCTGTTTCTTCAAAGCACTTCCAAGTAAAGGAATGGCTGAAAAAGAAAAGAAAACTAAAGGTAGAAAAAAGTCAAAGCAGAGAGTGACTGTCGCTTTCTTCGTTAGTGCTGATGGTGGTAAGATTGGGAAACCAATCGTTAATTGGAAAAGCAAAAACCCAAGGTGTTTTCGCAAAGCAAATGCTGCTGGTAAACGTGCCCAAGTGTCGTATTATTCAAACTCGAAATCATGGTGCAAGTCGACATTATGGAAGATATCTTGGAGCGCCTGAACCGACAAATGAAGTTTCAAAAACAAAATGTCATAATGTCATATTATTTTTGGATAATACTACTGTGCATCCGGAAAGTTTGATTGGAAAATACAGCAACATTAAAGTTGTTTTTTTTCCCAAAAATACCACTTCAAAGTTAAGTACAGAAAAAAGCTTATGCAATACGTAATAGCTCGGATTGCTGATGACCGCGATGCCTACGGAATAGCTAATGAAGTTGACGTCCTCCAAGCTATAAAATGGATAACAAGCGCATGGAAGGAAGTATCCCAAGATACCATTAAAAGTTGCTTTGCAAAGTGTGGTATTGTAGAGCAATCTACTAGAGCTGAAAGCGACAAAAATGCCGATGAAGAATTTAAAAACCTCTTCAGCGAATTAACCGAGGAACTTCAACTCGATGGTGGCATTTCTGCTGCCGAATACTCGAACTGTGATGAAGATCTCTGTACATCATCCCCCCCCCCCTTATCAATTCGGATGAGGTTGACTGGATACGTGCTTCTGTGGCTACCTGCATCCAGGAATATGGTGCTGCTGATGACATTACAGTCAAACTCGAAAGTGAAGACAAAGATGACCAGGGTAAAGAGAATGTTGATACACCTCAGATTAGACCCGGAGAAGCAGTGGTGCTGCTCGATAGGCTCGTTAATACAGATTGTTTGAGTGTGGAAGACATGAACGCTATAGTTAGCATACGTGAAAAGATGGAAAGTTTGATAATCACACAAAAGAGATAAGCTCGCATATGCGATTTTTTTAAGCATGTATAACTATGATTTGAAGATATAACTATTTACAGTTTAATTGGTCAATTTTTATATTTATTACCTATAAACCCTTACCCTGGTCAAAATGTTTGAAATAACTGAAAAAAATAACCTTCCAATTAGCGGACATCTCTAATTAGCGGACAAACCTCTCCTCACCGATGGTGTCCGCTAATTAGAAATTCGACTGTATCTCTTCTGCGAAAACAATTATGTCTTCTGCCAAACTTTTGAAATTTTGTGCAGCCAATATCAATTCATTTAAATGATATTTGGATCTGAATACACCTCAGAGTGTCGCTAAATGATTTGGTGACAATGCTTCTGCACAAAGATCGGTCTGACAGAATTGCAACGGCTAATGCCTTCTTGAAAAAAATGTTGCCGATGATGTGTTCGGGACGTTTGCATGAGTCAAATTAGAACAAATAATGCAATGGGAACAAACTGATCAAACATCAAAGGGATTTGTTGATTTAGCAATTGTATCTTTTTAGTTCTGCGTCATATACCATTTTAACAAGTACTGTCCTGCTGAGAATTTTGCAAAGATGATATTTTAAAACTTAACTTTTAAACTTCACCCATTTTCTTTCAGCAAGCCTTACATAGTATTATGGAGATTATGGGCAAACACCAATCTACAAGCAACAAATATAAAACACAAGATTGAGAGAGGGTTTCATTGTAACAGGGCCGCAATTCCTGAGGGGCTATGGGGGCTGAAGCCCCCCCCCTTCTCCCAATAATTTACAATTCTACAAATACAGATCAACTTGTATTTTGTGCAGGAATCCCTTTAAGAAATTTCAGAATTTGAGTAACTTTTTAGTCAATCTGGGGTCTTAAATGTTTTAAAATTTTCTGGCCTCTCGGCGCAAAGCATGGTAGTCACTATTTACCCTAACCATTCCTATTCATAAGCCCCCTAACAATTTTGTCACATTTACGACCCTGTGTAAAGATGCTATATTAAAAACCTATTATTAACGATTAGTTCATATTTAAAGTCCTTCAAAGGTTCATGTAAGACCATTTCAAATATCATTGCAATCGACGATAATTGTCAAACTGAGCGCTTTTTCAAAGAGTTTTAATATACTCAATATGGCTCAATATACAAAGTGTTAATTAACTCAGGTGTGAATCGCAAAGTTGATCGAGAACCTTTAAAACAATAAAAAAGTGAATTTGTTTTCAATGTTGAGAACTTAAATAACTGAAAATATATTTCTGTTGTGCAAAGGTTGGTTAATAGACAACCTACCATCAGCAGCGTAACAATGGCTAATGACGCTAAGTTTGGAAAGGAGCCATTTTGAATTTTGACTTTTAAAACAGTTATTTATCTTCTTTCCAGTTTCCATCATCGAAAATCTAAACCTGAATATTATATTCTTATAAATCAACTAATCAAAGGCCTGGAGGATGAGGATCATGGCTTACTTTATACACGAACCTAATTCTCACATAACGGGGGAAAGTGTAAAAGGCCTGTGCTTGAGAAACACAGGAGATCAAGGGATTGGGAGAGGACAGATCTCATTAAAATGGTTGGAATTTTGACGTTGAACATCTTTGTTTAATGTTACTTTGACCGAGTCACATTGACTGCTGCATACTATTTGCTTGTCTGTTGCTATTCTACGTTGTTCATTGTTAATTTATGACTATATATCCGACTATTTATCCGGCGATAGCGCAATGGTAATGGCGTTCGGCTCTTACCCGAAAGGTTCTGGGTTCGATACCATTGCTATTACAAAGTTGTTTAGTGAGCGGTTATAAATAAATAACGCCGTATTTCATCAAAAATAACCGTAGCACAAATGGGAGCAATTAAATACACTAAAACTTTGGGTTGAGGTCTTCATGATATTAGGGAGATTAAGAAACAAATCTACAACGGGGACGGCAAAGGCGGAAATCGAAAACGAGACGTCTTGTGTTCCAGTTGACGTTTTCTTATAAAATAGTTAAGTTACAAAAACGACAACAACAAAACAATTCTTGTTTGTTGATTCTTTTACAAAAGACAAAATGTTATTCAAGATGAAAAATACCATTTTTTTATTGTTCTATTACAATTAAAATTACAAACATTCATTAACCTATTAAACATTGCATAACTATTGCATTTTCAAATCACACGTTTTAACAAAACGCCAATTTTGATGATTTGAAGTTGTCGCAGCCTGTATAAAACATGAACGTTGGGGTTTCCACTAAGAACGCATGCGCAGTTAGATTGTTTACATCACGCGCGTTGCAGTCGCCGTCTCAGGTTTTATTTCTTAATCTCTCTAATGATTTATGATATGCTTAATCAGCGTTTTGGAAGCCTCGTTAAAAAAACAAAAACAAACAAATACATATCTTTTTGAAATACACTCCCATGCATAGTAGTCGAACAGATTTTGTTTCCGACTTGTAAAATTAACATTTTTTTTTCTGTAACAACCAAAATACTTTTCCTCATAAAGAATATAGTTAATAAGGATATTGCTACTTATCGAAGAGTTAGTGCGAAACTTTAGTAAAAATTAAGGGGAAATTTAACATTTACATTTAAAACTACTTTTTATGATAAGCACTAACATTTTTTTCTTCTATTCTCTCTCTTCTTCTTAAAAGTTGGTTGTTCCACTTTTTCTTTAAAACACGGAATGTTACTTTTCGTGTTTTCTGTCGAAAATATTAGGAACAATTTATAAATGGCGACTAAAAAATAATTTTCTTGCCAAGACATTTTGGTCTGCTTTTTTTGAGAAAAAAATCTAAGATGACTGACTGACTATCCAGTTTTAGTCTTTAAGGTGCCACGGTTGTCCCAGACTCTGGGGTAGACAAATATATAAAAATATGCAATTAAAATTAGCTTTGGAAGTAAAATGAAATGTTATCTACGTATTTGCCTTGTTTTAAATTTGTTACATTTAAAAGCTTGAGCATCATATTTTTAGTTTTGAAAATAAATAAAGAAAAACGCTATTTTGGAAACATGTCAGCTGGCTTTTGTGAGCTTGTAATAGTCATAAATAGTATGAGATAATAAACAAATAAATTCTTCTTTAGGGGTTTGGGCCAACAAAACCCTGGAAATTTTCCGTACTCACAAAGATTTTTGTAAAATGTGGTTTTGCCTCCATTATTTGTGTCTCTTAATAAGGCGTCATAATTAGCTTTTATTGAACTGGTTATTGGAGCAACCATGGTCATTTTACATTGGTTACACGCAGGCATGCTCGAATAAAGCAGCAGTTTGACTACACTTCAATACCGTCATTGAAAGAATTTTTTTACATTTACCCCGTCATCTCAAATTTTAAGAAAATTCCCCCGCCAGCTGAGATCGGAGAAAAAAAATCGTGTACACTGATTGATGCAATGTGGACTACCCTAATGTCGTGAGACAAATTTGTGGACATCAAATGCCACCCCACCCGGCATACACATGCCAAAAATTGGCGGGGGAATTATGGATAAGGTTCACTGAGCCCTTTTCCAAGATTCTCCCCTCACCAAACAAAATCAAAAACACAATCATGAAATCAGTTTTTTTTACCTATCAACTATTGATAGTACCTTTGAAAACGACCTTATAAGATCATGAAAAGTAATAACGAATAAACCATGCAAAGTTTTATAAAAAAAAATGCAGGGTCATTAAAAAATTGATCAGCAAATAGTTATGTTTAAAGGTGTCTAGATGTACATTTTTATTGCGGTGGAAAATATGCCACAATGTTCATAAGAATCCTGTCTTCTGTCCTCTCATGTGATTCTTGTCCATAATTCCCCCGCCGTTCTTTCATTTCAGAATATTGAATGTGTATGTATTTTCTAAAAAATTGAATGTCGATTCATTCTATCTATTTTTCTTCTTGGCGGGGGAATTGTGGAAAAGAATCAGTCGTAGTGGCGAGGAAATTATTTTTCGAGAATTTCTTTTACTATGGTGGCGCGGGGGAAATGTGGAAAAGTGACGAATTTTGCTCCTTGCGTCAATATTTATATAAAAATAACACTTCGAACGATCATTTTAAATAACGCTTTGAAAGCAAAGCATTAGTATAAATTAATTAGTTCATTCGCACGTTTAAGAATTTTTAGCATCTCAAGTCAGTATTAAACATCATTAAATTAGGCCTAGAAGAGGGGTTCTAACCTAGAAACTATTTAATTTGATATTTTGAGTTTGAGTTCTTTCGAAAATCTAAACATTCATAATTCCAGTAGAGTCGTTCTTTTTAAAGGTACAAAAATATTTTGAAACATAATACGGTAGATGATGTAATCAGAATACGTTTGGCTAGACTAAAACCGGTCACTTACCGTTACGCTGTAAACTGTATCTTTCATACTAGCTAAAGCCTTTTGTAAAACGCTCTTTAGACTTTCTAAGCAGGCACTTTCGTTGTCAACATCCAACATTCTAAAGCTTTTGACAGGTTGTTTATGAAACATTCACACTATAGTAATCTCCGGCGCTTGATAAAATAACTTACTTATATACCAAAATCAGACCTTCCTTCCATTAAATTTGGTTTAAACAGAAAACCACTCAGCTGGCATCCATCTCCTCCTTTCCACTACTAAAGAGCAGGAAGGAACGTTCATCAATGAGAAGCTAGTTAGCGCTAAGGCTGACTAACAACTCAAGCTTCGCGCTCAGAGAAGGACACTGCAGCTCATCATCGTGGCTGTTGTGTGTGTCTTCATAGTGAAGAACAAGCAAGACTCTCACTATAGAAATGATCCTAGTAAGTACAGTCTTAACTAACATTCGCTCAGTGCGATGTACCGATATTATTGACTTTTGTTTCACTTGTGGTGCGCAAATAACTTATTTCTAATGCCGATAAAGCGCTTTAAAATTGTTTACTTATTCAAAAAGTTTCGAGCACATGCAATAATTAAATTTATACAGTGCCATATTTTACCATGGATTGTCTTTATTGCAATAATAATAACAATTGATTATTTAATAAAAAACAAGCGCTTTTAAAAAAATGTTATTTTGGCCAGTGTGGGGGTCGAACCCACGACATTCGCGTTATTAGCACGACGCTCTAACCGACTGAGCTAACCGGCCTGACAAGATGAATGCATTTTTAAATATTTATATAAAGTAACGATCTAGTTTTTTTTATAATATGTATTTTTTTTTAATCCTCAAATAATTCCCGGGGCGCTTATTCAAAACTCAAGATTTATGGCGCGGCGCTTATTTATTTTTTACAAAATATGTAAACATTTTCGTTTAGCATGGAAATCTGATTTTACAATGTTAAAATGTCAATATTATCATCGGGATCAGCAGCTGACATAGATCTTCATACACATCTTCTACATCCGACTCTGTTGCTTTAAAGGGATTAAGACGGTCGTCGTGAAGAATCCAGAGCTGAATGCACAAGATTTATTCACCTATTATGAATTTCCTCGGTAGCCGTACAATTACATCCGTGCAATTCGTTTTGAATGTTTTGGGTACTTTTCTGTTAACCCCCCCCCCCCAAAAAAAAAAAAAAAAATTCAAAATTAACGTTTCTTTGTTACAAATGTTATAAATGTTTAAAATTGATAAATTTATATAATTAATAATTTTAATTTTAACAATTAAAAATTTTCTTTTTAACTCACTCGTAAAGTCTTTAGATGGTGGTTTAACACTATTATGGACGCCATAAACCCCCTACACGAAATGTCTATATCGTGCCATATACATATATCAATGTTAGCAATCAAGTTTGCAGTGAAAGCTCTATGCAATGACAAAAAACAACACATCAGAAATATATCTCTTAAAACAATCAACTTGCATAAAACAATCAACTTGCATAAAACAATCAACTTGCATAAAACAATCAACTTGCATAAAACAATCAACTTGCATAAAACAATCAACTTGCATAAAACAATCAACTTGCATAAAACAATCAACTTGCATAAAACAATCAACTTGCATAAAACAATCAACTTGCATAAAACAATCAACTTGCATAAAACAATCAACTTGCATAAAACAATCAACTTGCATAAAACAATCAACTTGCATAAAACAATCAACTTGCATAAAACAATCAACTTGCATAAAACAATCAACTTGCATAAAACAATCAACTTGCATTAATTATCTGGGAGTTTTAATTGATGAAAACTTTACTAGGAAACCTCACTTAAGCGAACTTCGTAAAAATTGAACCGATCAAATAGCATGCTTTCAAAAATTAAATACCACCACGTTAATACAATTTTTTCGTCACATTTAACTTATTGTTGTCAAATTTGGGATCAAAAAAGAAGCATAAATCTAAATAAATTATGTTCTATTCAACGATCAGCTCTAAGAATTGTAAATTTTCAACCTTTGTAAATCAAATGTAACTGCTGGTTTTACTAAATTTAATATCTTTCCATTTTCGTCTACTATTAAACTCCTCAACATTATGTTTGTTTTTGATTCTTTAAACCAAAATATCCCCCCTTCGGTTGGCAATTTCTTCACAAAACTTTGTCATTTTCATCTTTATCTATCTCGCAATGCCCTAGCTAATGAACTTAAAATTTGTTCATATAAATACAATTTTTTATGGAAAATACTCAATTAAACACCAAAGCACCATTGAATGGAACAAATCAATTAGAGACATTAAAAATATTTTTGATATAAAATATAAAAACAGGCATTTGTTAAATTCTACTTTTTACTTAAACAGTAAACAACTTTCTAATTTAGTCAAACTTAGCATCAGGGGTGAATCAATTGTTTAGCTTCATGGCATTAAACATAACAAATGTTATTAGATATTTTATACGTCTATTTCTACTGTGGTGTCGCTACATTGTTCAGCTTTTATGCTATCGAGTTACACCAACCATATATTTTTGTAATTTGTTTTTCTATGTATTTTTGTATTTTTTATTATATGGTAAATAAACAATTTGAAATGAATTGATTTGAACAGTAAATCTTCTTTTGTAAGTAGTTTGAAAATTATCTCTTCGGTGAAAATATAAACCACTTGTAAAGATATGTGTATACCACAGTTTACTTACTTCAACACAATTTCTTATTATTGAAAGTTTAGGATTAAATCAAATATTTAAATTTTTCACGATTATCGATAACATTTTTAATCTTTAAAAAAATAGGGCTTTGTGAAACTAAATCAGTTTTCTTAACGTCCCTACTACTCACTAATTTCCCACATTCACACTTGAAATCAACTCTTTAACGTCTTGAAATCAGTTTTTAACGTGTTTAGCAAGCTATATCTTTCGTACTGTTAGTTATTTATATTATATGCATAATAGTATGTATTTTATTTTATTTTAACGTTCGAAAATGTTTTTTTGTTGTTGTTAAAATGCAATCATTTTGTAGAGAATGGTGTTGTACCCCCTTAAATGGATAAAAACATTCAAATATGGTAACTAGGGGCGTTGCTAAGGATCTTCACTGACACCTACAACTGTTTTAATGCCTAAAATAGAACAAAATGAGTTATCTTATTATTAAATATTTTTAGTTATTGAAAGTACCAAAGTATCAAAGGGCTAAATTCAGCAAAAAAGATTTTTTTTGTAATTTACGTTGTTTTTATAGCCCTACCACCAAAGGGGGAATGTATCATGATAGCAAATAACATTGTAATCCGGAATATAGCAACAAAAAAAATCAAAATGACGGTCGGTTGTTATGGTAACTATGAGAGAGGATTTACTATATATGTTTCTACAAAATGGATTTTTCAATAAACTACCTGCATCTAAAAAATATCCAGGCCATAAAAAAATATTTGCATAATTAAGTCATGAAAAATAAAGGTTTTTAGAATGGTGATTATTTTGTACTATCTAGTAGTGACCACAAATTTAAAGGGTGATGGGATATCATGGTGGTGTGCAAAAAATGTTGTTCTAAGAAAAATACAAAAAACAAAACGTGCTGATGATATGATGGCGTAAACAACAAAACTTTAAAAACTTCACCAGTCTTATAGGAATTCTACCTGTTGTACCGATACACAACAGCTCTGCAATGCGTATATTTCTGGTACCATGTCTAACTAAGATAACATGTCTAATGTCTATTCTCGCCACACAAATGGTTTGAAGTGTGTGGAAATTGCCGTGGAGTCAACTTCTCTAACTCGTTAGACAGAGATAAGAGCAGATAGTGATAATTTTTATCTTTCTGTTTTCATTAATAATTATGAAAAAGTTATTTTTCTGCGCGTCGGTACAATAAACATGATGTCAGCCAAGCAAAGGTTTAATGTTTAACGGAAGTTTTGTAAGCGTGCCAATTTTCACGATCGGTAGAAACAATAACATTCACGATTCATGAATAAGCTTCACGGATCATTGATTTCATGCAATATGTACCATCGCGCGTATTGATGGAACTTTTTCGTCAAGTTTAGTTTAGCATTGTTCCCAGAAACCAGCATCTGGGTTGCTTATAATAAAACAACGTGTAACACCACTTTTTAGCAGTTCATTTCAGATGGTTGAGTCTTAAAACGTTCTTCAAATCCTCTACTTTCACCTTCCCAAAATAGTCAAAATCCATAACATAAAGTTTTTGAGGACACCTAACCTGATCCAGATCTCGAAGTTTATTATCTCCGCGGTTTGTGTCTGATTGGTATATTGTAGACCATTTACCACAATATCAAACTCGTAGTAAATAGTACTAACTTCAGTAGAGTTGACATTGAGTCGAGTGAGAACATCTCAAAGTTAAAAACTGTCTAAAAATTGTTCTGACAGCGGGCCGTGGATATTGTTCTGACAGCGAGCCGTGGATATTGTTCCGACAGCTGATCTTATATTTCTGCGAATATAGACCAGACATTTCATTGTAAATCAGTTATTTACTTTCTTACTAAGAAACTAAACCTAACGAAATCTTTTACGACAAGAAAATGTAGGTACTTATTTGCACAGAACATTCTGGAACCAGTCTATACAGGGGATCATGCATAACAATCTTAATAGGCTTGTGGTCAAACTTTTAACACTTAAATATGATATAATACCTAAAGGACTTTCGAATTCCGCCGTGTACCTTTTTTGAAAATTTTATTTTATGACTTCATTTCCAATTTTGGAAAAAATGCTTATTTTGATTATTTAACTTACTTTAAAATGTTTTTATGGATGTATTAAGACTTATAAACTAGTTTACCACCTTTCTAAAGTATTTCGATAAATTCACTTGCTTTGTGACGTCATAATTGCTGTTTATTTAAAGAAAAAATACAAAATAACGCAAACTTTATCCAATTTCGATCATGTACTATATTATATAGCTAAACTCAAATTTATATATCACAAACCAAACTTTTAACATGATTCGGGCCAAGAATCAACTGAATAAGTAAACATAACGATGTAAATACAGTTTTCATATATCTTTATGAAATATAATATGAGTGTAAATGTGATGATTCTAAATTTTCAGCCACTAGATGATGAAGTTTAGATAGGCATATACTTTAAGTGGGACCCGGGACCCCACATACTCGGGACCCGGAACCAGGGATACGGGACCTTGAAAATTTATTTTGCAGACCGGTTTTTTTTTCTATTTTTTTTTTTTTTTTTTATTATTCTTTTTCAATTTTTAAGTTTTATTTATTTTTAGTGATTTTTTTAAATTTTGCTGTTTATATGTATCTACGCTCGTCGCTTGGTCCATACATAGAAGGTGCTCGTATATTGGTCCATACATAGAAGGTGCTCGTATATTGGTCCATACATAGAAGGTGCTCGTCGCTTGGTCCATACATAGAAGGTGCTCGTATATTGGTCCATACATAGAAGGTGCTCGTCGCTTGGTCCAGACATAGAAGGTGCTCGTATATTGGTCCATACATAGAAGGTGCTCGTCGCTTGGTCCATACATAGAAGGTGCTCGTATATTGGTCCATACATAGAAGGTGCTCGTATATTGGTCCAGACATAGAAGGTGCTCGTATATTGGTCCATACATAGAAGGTGCTCGTCGCTTGGTCCATACATAGAAGGTGCTCGTATATTGGTCCATACATAGAAGGTGCTCGTATATTGGTCCAGACATAGAAGGTGCTCGTCGCTTGGTCCAGACATAGAAGGTGCTCGTATAAAGAAAATATTAATTTGACTGAAAACTACACTTCGGAAAACGCCGTGAATTGCGTTTCAGTTCAACACCAATTCGACTGGGGGAAGGCTCTGGACTAGACAATATGTAAAAAGGATTCACAATTGAATTACCATCCATTTCTCAGCGTAACACTTTTGACAGCAATATAAACGTGGTTTTCTTTTCTTTTTGCTTTTTTTTCTTAAAACTGTTCTTTTACTTATAATAGCTATTTTCTGTGTTTGCAATTTACTAAAAAGAAACTTCTTTTGTTTAAAACATGATTGCGTTGCTCTTTCTTGGAAGTTTGCATTGGTAACAAGTCTAGACATGGGTAGACAACCTGTTTGTCTAGTAAATAAATCACTTCGAATTGTTTAAGTGGAAGATATATTGATAAAAAGTTTTAAATAATTATAACATCCAACACTTTTAAATAATCAACCAAGTATTGACATTTAACTTGTACGCTGTGTTTATTTTTAGAACGATAGGAGGGGCAGCGATACTGTCTTATTATTATTGTGACAAAATATAAAGTTGTAAATATCAACAAAAAAGTCATTTAGTTCCTAGATACTATGTATATAAGTTTTAAAAGTTAATTTTTTTTTACTTTTTTTGTTGGTCTGCAAATACCGTAAAATGCCGTAATCAAGCGCACCCGGTTATAAGCGCACCAAATCCTTACCAAAATTTTATTCCCGTTTATAAGCGCGCCCTTAGATAAGCGCGTTTAGGGGAAGGAGATATCGAAAACAATGAAATTGAAAAATGAAGGTTTTGTTTCGGAAAATGCTATTGGCCATAAGCGATTGCGCCCTACGTCATAACGTCATAACGTAAGTCTTGCCATAAGGGAGATAATATTTATTATTTTTTCCAATTCAAGTTTTTATAATAACAAAATATAATATAATATTAAATATAAAAATTTAACGATAAAATGCCGCTAAACCTGTACTGTAATAGGTCACTTTAAAGATTTTTTAAGTTTTCGCGGGTTTAACTTTACGTAAATCAGGCTAGCTAGTACTCTCCCCTTCCTAATTGTAAGGGAGGGTAAATCTCCGATTTTGGGAAAAAATTTCCTCAATTTTAATTAATTATGACCTTCCCAATCAATAATGTTTTCTTCAAATGTCACTCTCTAACCATTGACACCACAAACGAGGGAAATTTAACACAATTATGAAAAGGATAAATCAATCTTTTAAACACAACTGAAAATTATCGATAATAAGTTTGTCTGTCAGTCTATTCAAAAAGTTCTGATACGTTTCTGTCTCAAAAACATTTCATAAAAACATCAATAAATCTTAATAAAACGTTCGACTTGATTCCAGACATTCGATCAAATTCTCTTGAAACTCTATGCACATGGAACAAAGTTTAACTCAAATTATATTACCTCCACCTCTCCCAACTATTGCCTGCCCTCCCAATCTACGGTAATATAAAGATTTCTCTACTACTCCCAACTATTATAACCCTTCCAGTCTGTAATGTTTTGCCTTTGTCTCCACCCACCCCAGCTATTCTACCCTCCCTACAATTAGGCGTATATATTTGACCAAAATTTATGATATTTAGTACACCAAGTTGTTAAATCTTAGAAGTTATTTTCAGAATAAAGGAAAACTGAACTATTACCGTACACAAATATCTACTTCTACAGTTAACTCTTATATCCAAAAAATTCAGAAAGATTCCATAATCACAGTTCCTGAGAAAAACCAGGGGTATTTTTTATTATTATTGAGCCATGTAATGTTTTAATTTTTTGTGGCTTTAAAAAAAACTGTTTCAGAGTGTCTGAAAATCAGACTTGTGGCTTTAAAAAAGCAGGAATCCATCCTGCACTGCGTTTCATCATCTGGAGGCTCAGACACAACTTCTGTCTCGATTTTAGAACTTGATGAAGGTTGATAAACTTCAACTTCAATGGTTGCGTTGAATACTTTTTCTTGTTTTCAGCACCAATGTCAATGCGACCTGATAACCTTTTCTTTGGCTTTGGAAGTTGAGCGAAAGATGAAGATTTATATTTCTTTGCCAATGGTGGCTTCTGATGAAGCATCAAACCGTGATCAATAGGGGAGTTTTCTTCTGCTACCTTAATGCGTTCTCTCATTTACTCATTGAGGGCATCAAACGCTTCTTCGTTGTCAATTAGAAAAGACATGGAGTGGAGCTGCTTTAAATGTTTAAATGGTCAGTTATACCTAGAACAAAACAAATAAATTACTAACAAGTATTACAAACATGATACAAAAAACAACAACACAAACTAAATCTGATCACATCTTAACTTAACCTCAAATCAAAATATTTTTAAATTAAAACCACAAACTAAATTTTAAAAACATAAACATTATTCAATAACGAACATGTGTGTCCAAAATGAGCATAAATAATGTTAAGTTTAAAAATATATACCTTTCTTTTGTAGAACATCCATTTTTACTAATAAACCTTATAAACCTGTGTTTAAGTTTTGTTTATAACGCGAAGTAACTAAATCGTGTAAAAACTAAATTCTAAATAACGGAGATAGTGTTTAGTCACGTGTTTTATGACGTAGGGAGCAATCGCTTATGGCCAATAGCATTTTCCTTTTGTTTCACTTAAAATACAAGACTTTTTCTCCTTCTTTAATTTTGTTACGGATATAGTTTTTATGAATTCTTGCAGCATATATGTAATATGTACACGGAAGTTCAATTCCTCCTCCAGGAACCCAAGTGCCTTCAGGAGCACGACGCTTTTCACCAGTAATGACTGCTTCCATCCGAATTCGCCACTCTTTCATCAACCTTGACGGATCGGAAGACCATCTTGTTAAAATTTGAGGTGTAGAAGACTACATTATGCCAAAATCAGAAAGCGAATTCCACTTAATGAGTGACGAGGATTCAGAATGCTCTGATTCGGATAGTGTTGAGTACGAACAGAGTGATGTTCATTCTGATATTTCTGATGATTCAACAACTGACGAAGATTAAGAGAGGAGAGTTAAAGCATATAGAGCAATTTTACTTTATACTTTATATGAACTTTATGGGGCAATACACATCATTGAAAAAAATTATTCAGTTATTCTTTCTTTTTTCCTTTCACTTTTTTTATACTCGATTATAAGCGCACCATCAGATAAACGTACCAAAGTCTTACTATCACCGCTGATAAGCGCTGCGCTTGATTACGGCATTTTACGGTATATATTTTCAAGACAGAAAAATTAAAAAAAAAAAAATTAAAAATAATCCGGTCTGCAAAATAAAATTTTCAAGGCCCGCCTCCCTGGTCCCTGGTCCCGAGTATGTAGAGTCCTGGGTTCCGGGTCCCACTTAAAGTATATGCCGTTTAGATATCATTACGTAATTTATAATTTACGGTTCCCATTCGAAATCGGATAAATGCTCCCAACCATCATCGTCGCTGTCATAGACAATCGTGTTTTGGTCTACCGTGAGTTCCTGTACAAGTCTGGGCTTCTTTTGAGTTTGTGAAGATAACTTTGGTGGCATTTGTTTGCCTTTGAACCATACGGCCGCATGCATTTATCAATTTCCCGCCATCCAAATTGATCCAATGAATTTGAAACTTCAATAACCTTTTTTGTGCAATTCTTCCATTGTAAGCCTGCAAGTGCGCTCTTAAAACATGTTGTTTGCACGAATCTGGATCGGGAGGTAATGTACGTGATGTTTTCTAGACTCTTTGTTTATATAATCGGATTTTGGTGTCCATTTAATCACTTGGTTTACCTCTATACATTGCAATCTGTATAAACTTCATTGCATTTTTGATATTTACTTCGGAAAGTATATTGTACATACTTTCTCCCAGTTGAGTTATAAAGAATAACAAACTTGACTCTTTAATAATACGCTTGAATAGCAGAATACTTTCCGATTCCAAAGAAGTACGAACTTGTATCACAACCTGTAATAGAATAAAATTCAGGAATATGCTGAGAAACAGTTGGTGGAAGATACTGTAATATGATACTAATGTCTACAAATTTTCCAGGTTTGTGACAGTAATACCATTATTCATCTGGCTGAAAGAATAAATATTTGTGTATAAGTAGCATAAAAACATCAGAATCAGCCGATACAATTACACAAGGAGTATCTTCTAATGATGCATGCAATATCATTCGGGTATCAGCCTCCTCGTGGTTACAATCAAACAAAAACTTCTTGTCACAACCATTGGAGATTCGCCATGTTTGATTATTTTCAGTAATGGTTATATCCAACGGCAGTAATAATTTTGAAGCCTGCTCTTCTAAATACGCAGCAAACAGAGAAATCGAATCTTCTTTGTTTTGTTTATTGTGAAGAAAATCTCTCCATAATATTCCTTAGGCATTTTCTGGGTGATACCGGAAGCATGTATTCGAATGCTTGTATCTCCCCATTTTGTTCGGGTGCAATCCTTAATACTCATTTATATATATGTATCCATGGCAATCAGTACTGAATTTGCATTACATTCTTTAAGTGGTGTCATTGATGATAACAGACTAGCAAGGTACTCTCCATATGTTTGTTTCAATTGTAATCCATATATCTTTGCTATTCCGTCATATATCCAAGCTGCTCTGTACGGTAGCGAATTCACGAGTGTGTTTGAGTGTTTCTTGGTCAACTGATCAATAATGTAATTTCTTAGAGTTGCTATCACCACTTGTTAGTTCCGTATCTGATTCTGCAATGCTAAATGGAATAGATTTCAGTGGATATTCCGAAGCAAGTTCAACTGATATTTCAATATCGACAAGTAATCTAAATGCTTGACAGTCTTCTTTAAGAACTTGTATTTCACATTTCTGTTTTGCTCCACTCGAAATGTCGCCTGTTTTCAGTTTAACTTTTTCGAAATGTTTCCAAATTACCACACTCATGTCAATCAATCTGTCTTTAACTATTTTTTTTCTTTCGTCTTATTACTTCTTTTACATAAGAGGCACCGTTTTTCTTTTTTGTCACCAAACCAAATGAACGATGAGGTAGGCTCAACACCACTCATTTCTAAGCTATATCAAACAGCATATATTCTATAACAATAATAAAAGTATATTTAGCTATTCTATTGTTCTGTACTATACCTAACAACATTTGTCTTTTTAAATAGCTTTAGCATTATCATACTGGCACAAACTACTGTCACACAGAAAAGCGGTAAACCTATACTATAAAGTTAAAATCTGCTTTATTAACTTACCTTTTTTAAAGCTTTATGCGTATAACTTAATACTAAAACTTATGGTAACAACACATTGTGTTTCTGCAATAATATGGTTTATTAACCCATAACTTTATATGAAATCATACGCTCTAATAAGTGCTATTCCATGATTATGAATCTACCGTATGCACTTCATTTCTGCTAAAGCTTTTTGTACCTACCCTAAAATTATAATTAATATAATCTCTTGTTTTAGTACTACATGCCCCAGTGTCAGGTCACATAAAGCACACAACATAGTATTGATCCGTTGACCTTATCCCAAATAACACAGGTTTTGCACAGAAAACGTTATTACATACCAGTACTTCATACAGTAAGGTTTACATAAAGTCTGTAATGTTTCAAAAGGGTACAAATACTGTAGGTATCATATTTTATACCCTGAAAACTGTACTTACATCGTTATGTTTACTTATTCAGTTGATTCTTGGCCCGAATCATATTAAAAAGTTGGTTTGTGATATATAAATTTGAGTTTAGCTATATAATGTAGTCATGATCGAAATTAGACAAAGTTTGCGTTATTTTGTATTTTTCTTTAAATAAATAACAATTATGACGTCACAAAGCAAGTGAATTTATCGAAATACTTTAGAAAGGTGGTAAACTAGTTTATAAGCCTTAATGCATCCATAAAAGCATTTTAAAGTAAGTTAAATAATCAAAATAAGCATTTTTTCAAAAATTGGAAATGACGTCATAAAATAAAATTTTTAAAAAAGGTACACGGCGGAACTCGAAAGTCCTTTAGATATTATATCATATTCAAGTGTTAAAAGTTTGACCACAAGCCTATTTAGATTCTTATGCATGGCCCCCTGTATAGTCAGTTGCTAAGAAAGTGTCCGATCCATGGCTTACTAAATAACAGGCCTTGCCAACGTGCGGCTGGAGGCAAAAACTGGAGGCCATTGAATTTTAATATGAGGGGGTATTTAATTATGTTCTAGTTATCAGATTTACACAAAACTTGCTCAAAATGTGTATCTTACTAAGATATTTTATATTTTAATATTTCAAAACAAAAATCATGAAAATTAAAATTTTTGATGACGTCACTCATCACCATTTTAGGGGTAAAACCAGTATAACTTTTGTTCTACTTCATGAAATTTACAAAATTTGTCACAGGTATATACTATATAGATCAATATAAACAGTGCATATATACATGCTCGTAAAAATTAAACATGGTATATATACAAAATAAAAACAAATTAAGAATCAATACACTCTTTTTTATAAGCATAACTTTTATACTTAAACTGAAAAACCACTAAAGGCTAAGCATAAAGTAAGTATATTTTAAGGCTGAAAGTAACAATTTTTTTAAGCACATTGAGGCTGGACTCAAAATACACCTATGTGCTAATAAAAAACATTTCCCCACAAAACATAGAAAACTGCAGAAAAAGGAAATTTTCTAGTGTTTTTTTGTTAAATTGTAAGTCGATCTGACAAACTCAATCCTCACATATTCTGAAACACATTCAAGTATTAAAACTACACAAAAGACAACATTCACATATATATTATATACAAAACACTGTTGATTATCAATCAGTGCCTAGTTTCAAGATTTTCTGTTTTGGTTCTTTTCCAGAACGAGGTGAGTAAAACTGACAGTGATTTTTGAATAGTATATTTTGCTAAAATCATGCCATGGTTTCTGGTTATATTTAAATTATACTGTTCTGAAACAACCATGAATACGTTGCATAACGATGTACGACAGCTGGCATTAACAACCTCATGAAAAATCATATAGCAGTAAATTGTCCATTGACAAGCACAATCACCTGGTATTTTCAATCCACCACAATTAATTTCATTAATAAAGCCACCAAAAGTTTGAGAATAAAATAATGTATCATCGACTTCATCGTCCTTCCAAATAATATATCCAGCAATATAAACCAACGCCATTTTGATATCAATGGACAACGATTTTTCTAATTTAGGCAAATTCTCGATCACATTGCAAATATTCTCGTCTGGAAAATATCCACACTTTAAGCATGAATGACCTGTGTCAAGATCGTCGAGAACATTCACTCCAGCATTCAGTTTCAATATTAGCTTTGCATGAGATATTGCAACTTTTTCAAGCATTTGCTGAACAGTTATAAAATACGTACCACCAGATCCTTGTCTTTATTTCCCAAACTGCTTTTCCAAAGGATCTGTAGTAAAGTTACCAATCATCAGATATTCATGATGTAAACTTAAAAGAAAACATGCCAGCTCTACAATTCCATTGCAAGTTTGAGAAAAACATCTTGCAGTGTCTTTAGTCAGACATTTGACACGTTGACCACTACCATGTGCCATTTGCTCAGCCAAACTACCCATAGCACGAAGTTTTACTAAATTCTCATCGTCAGGAGAATGAATAACAGCTCGGTTTGGATCCCTCATCCGAATATCTGCATACAATCCATGAACATTAACAATTTTCCAAAACTCGATAAAACGGGAAAGGAAATGTATAGTTCCATCATTGTTTTTTAAGTCTGGATGAGTTTTCAATGCTGACAATGTTTCATCAGAAAACACTTGTAAGCAAGTACGAACATTTTGTCTTTCAATTGGCTTTGGGTAAACAGACACTTCTGTGAGCTTTGATAATTTTACGATTTGATTTTTTTCAAGATCATGCAGGGCTTTGATGTCAGCCCACCGTGCTGTTTTCTTTTCTTCATTGACAATAAACTCTAATTCTTGAGTTTTTTCAGTTATCCAATTATTTCTTATGTTTTTTAACAAATGAACATAATCAAACAAGAGAAACATATTATCAACAGTGCGCCATGGTTTAACTCTTTTAAACATATTAAAAAAACTCTGGTTAACTCGATTTCCATCACAAATTATGGCAACATTAATTCCACCAGCAGATTTCACCATATCAAGAATTAGATTTGCTTGGCTGAAAACAAATTCAGAATTAAGTTCACGTATGGGCAACATTTTACACAAAAACTTTGGCCCTCCAAATAAAGTTACAATCATAAAAGACAGCACGGTATTTGCTAAACGGCTTAGTTTGTTAACTGCTTTGCCAAATACAATTCCTCCGTGATATTGTAAAGTCGCTTTCACGTACACTTCATCCAATAACAAAATACAGGTCCTTTGTCGTTCATCTTTTATATTTGAAAAAAATATTGTTTATGTAACAGCTGTCATCGAGACTTTTAACTTTAGATGTGATTCGTGTTAGGGTGCGTATACTAGGGAGTTCAAAGTCCTCCCTTAGTCTGTTATAAGCAGTTCTTGAAAGTGCAAAATATTCAAATGCACGGATGATTGTATCATCTGAATACTTTCTATCCCCAATAAAAGTTACATTCATGGAAGTTATTTGCTCATGGAGCACTTCTTTTTTGTGAGTCATTTCACAACAGTTTAGATATCTCAATGCTTCCTCCATACGCGACAATCGGTTCAATTTACAAACTCTGTTAGCTGTTAATGTCTTTTCGTGCTCTTTATACCACAGTGAAAGGATTCATAACTTAAATCATGATTGATTTGTAATAAAAATCTTGGAACAACAGTATCTGTTAAAAAGTCTGTTGATTGTATCATAAATTTTTCATTGCAGGAGTAAGTAATGAAGTGTATATTGTTCACCTCTAATTGTTTAATTTTATCAGGGATACAACCAAAGTTTTCAATTATGTCCTTCTTGTCAAAAAAAGAATCTGCTTTTGCACTTCGAAATTCATTCAATGTCCTTGAAGTGGTTCTTAGTACTGAAGGAGCAGTAGGCACTAGACTTGGAGTGACACAATCAAAGACGGATGGGGGATCACGTGGACGAGGTTTTCCATAATCAGTAACTGTGTGATAACCCGTTGGCCAATGCCTTTCACATACTACAACATATCTTGATTCTGGGATGTTATCTCTCGGAATAGCTGCAATCCACCTCTGTCTTTCATCTGCCTTCCTTGGAAGCCTGAAAGTTTTGGCTTTGTTTTCCGCATTATAATTTCCATTACAATTTGTTACACAGCATTTACGACCCATTTTACTTTCTTTCTTAAATCAATTTCTTTCTGGAACAGTACTCACCCTGGCCTGGTTGATTTTTAAAATGGCAGCAACTTCGTGCTATTAATTAATTAACCAAACGTTTACATGTGTATTGTTATTTTAGCCAATTGCGATAGTTTGTTGATAATTATGTCAACATTCTTCAAATTATGCAAAAAACAATAATAATAAGGAAATAATTTCAATGGCCTCCAGTTTTTGCCTCCAGCCGCACGTTGGCAAGGCCTGTTATTTAGTAAGCCATGGTCCGATCTAATGGTATCGCACATAACAAAGTTGCCAGTGGTGACACAGAATCAAAAAGTTAAGGAAATCTTTGTCTAAATTGCGAAGTTAAAAATCCGACCACATGAAAAATGAAGTATAGAAGGTTCATTTGTTTTACAAAATCAGAAAGCTGTTAGGCGTCCTGGGCTTTTGTATTTAGCTGATTATTTAAGTGCTGAATCAAAAAAGATTTATGCTAATTAGTCGGTTCTGCGGTCGCCAAATAAATATTATTTAATATAATAAACAATACAAGTCAATTATGTTAGATATTTTAGGTTCAGCACCTTTGTCTAATGAAAACGAATAACTCCTGAAAATTTGAGTCAAATCCAATATAGCATTCTCGAGATATCTTTGACAGAACTTTAATCGTTTCCGGGTTCGTTAGTGCTAATTAATCAAGGAAAAATATATATATAAATATTTGTTTTTTTTCATATTGTTTAATGTTGTTTTTACTTATTTTCATCAGAAGAAATGCAATATTTCAAAAATATATTTATTTATAGGGACACAACCTTAAACGGCGTCTGTAAGAATATATTTTCTATTTTTGTTTGTCTAAACTTATTTTATTTTGTTGTAAAATCAGTAAAAAACAAGTCTTTTATATATAGTGTTTACATAAACAGCGAACAGAAAACTTTAATAACTTTAATTCAATAGCATAACCCCAAACCCCAAAAATCGAAATGGAAAACATAAAATTGATATTTACCTTATACTCAGTGACTAGAAATGTTTGAGTATCTATCTGTACACTTCTTGCTGAAGTGAAGTATGCAACTAATTTTACTCTTGTCAATATTATGGCTTATTTAACGAACAGAACTAATACGCATGCGTTTTGTTATGTTTACGAAACTCGCTTAGCTAGGAAAGAATCTTCTTTTTTTGGAAGCGTTTGAGACAATCGGCGAAAGGTTAGGAGCGAGAGAAATCAACTATATTTAAAGTAATATTAAATCTTACGAAAACTTTCGTTCTTAATGTTTGAAACTTGTTTTGTTATTTAGTAATGAATCTCTAATGCCTCGTGTCGTCTGAAGGCGATATAACTCATAACTTTATTCTATCGCTATAAAATAGAGCTGCTTTCAGTAGACACAATGCACAAGGTCCTATCGTTTTCAAGTTGTTCTAGTTTAAGTGTAATACGTTTTATGTTTAAAAGTATTACTCTCGAACAAGTACTGAATGATAAACAAACCGAGAAATTGTAATTCGAATTCGATTGGCTACTGCTAAACCTCGGTGGGCGATTATTGGTTTTACAGAACAATCGTGTTTCTAACGCGTTGAATTTAAAATATTCGAACAGTTATGTCAACTGCATTTCTAGCAACGATACAACAATAATTACCCTGAACATTTTTCTTTCAACATCTCCCTTGTCGTAAAGAACAATCATTTGCAAAAACATTTTTTGCCCGCGGCTCAGTTTTTTGTCAATATCTTTCGAACCAATAATAATATCAACCTGAAATTTGGTGGCTTTTCCTCACTTTTATTTGACAACATTTTAGTAAAATTCTTTTACTTCGCGGGGGTCCCGCCCTTCTTGAACCTTAGAAAATGTATATTTTCAATTATACACTATCGGTTTGATATGGCTCACAATAACATAATAATGGAATATTTTTTAATAGATTTTAGTCATAGGCCAAAACCACAATATTTATATGACCGCCCTTTTAGATTTTTACACCCACCCAAATCCGTCCTTCTAATGATTTTAGCAAAAAACGTATATATTGTACGTATATTTCAAAGTACTATACAGACATGGATTGTTTTTCTTTCGAGCCCTCTTTATCAAATCTGACTCTTCTCCGCCTCTTTCAACGGCCACCCTGTCCGCCCTAACTGAAATATCAATTCATTCAATTCAGTTACCAAAAGACTTTTAGTTTTTTTAGTTTAGTACAATTACAGAGTCAAGTTTCACGGAAAAAAACTATGTAGGAAACAATATGTAGTAGCTATCGCGAGTTACGAGAAAAATATGGCAAATAATTTTTGAGTTTTTTATGTTTTTTGAAATATTTAACGAGCCTTTAGGCGATCCAGTGGAGACCTTGAAAAACCATTACTTGGACGAGCAATTCACGAAGTTAAGTCAAGATATTAGTAAATTAGGACAGAACATTGGAGTGGGTTTCAAAAGCTATTTCAACCAATTGGCTAATGTTGACAAGAAACTTTCTGTGGCGGACAGCATTAAGTGAGATCTTTCTCGTCACCTGTGCACGTTATGCCTGTAATACAATAAGGTTCCGTTCCACATAGAGCTGGAAGGTAACTGCTGGCAAACACTGGAAAGTAATCAAGGAGGAACCTTTTTGACAATGTGTTTGTACACGTCACCTTGGCCGCATTCATGTCCCAAGCACTTGTCACTATGAATAGCTCGGATATTTTCACCCTTCCTTTGTAATCAGACGTTGTTTTTCTATCGTGGTCCTCCCTCTCGTCTCCTTCGGCTACGATTTTAATTGACCTGGAGTCAACACAAACCATTCCAGCTACGTTGTCACTGCCGCAACCTCTAGAGATAGTTGTGTGTGTGCAACTCGCGAGGATGACACGGCTAAACCGACAACACTGGCTGGAAAGTTTAGCTGATGGCAGGCAACTTGGGCGTCTTCTTTTCCCCATTTTTCATTGCAGACGTGTCTGTCGTATAAAGGTATATGCCCGTAGTACTTTGACGTAACTTCTCCTAAAGGGAACCATTAAATTTTGATGACGAAATCAAAACACAATAATTTTACGATTACATTATTCTAACATTCGCACGTGTCATATTTTGCACTCTGTTTTTAACCAATAGGAATCCCGGGAATAGTTGCTTTAAGCAATCAGAAAAAATATTGGGTTTTGCACTCCAAAATATGATATATATTTTCTCGTGATTAGCCAATCAAGTTACAGATATTCACGCAACCTATTGATAAAACTATTTATAATCAACTGTGATCATTTTCATTTTCTCCTAACCTTTCTCAGCTGTGCAATAATTTGAGAGGTTTTTCATGAAAAAAGAAACACGTCACGTGATGTCATACAGAAATTTTTGAAGATAAAATTTTGATAGAAATAATTTGAAGTCACTTTGCTGAAAATATCATGGGTACAGCTTTCTCGAATGGTCGAATGCAAAGTTATTCATAGAAACAGTTTATTCCTTTTTTTTATAAAAACTGATCATTTTTTACTTTCTCCTAACATATATTATTATTATTATTATTCAGAATATTTATACAGGTACATACAACTTCAGCTCATAAAATATTTTACATATATACAGCTGTTATCAACGTCAGACCTGATTTTGATATGAAATAAAAATAAAACTTTATTAATATAAATTAAAGATTAAGTTAGTAGATTAAAAATTAAAAACATTTTATACAATATACATTTATCATTAATCATCAATCATCATAAAATTAATTAAAATATCTTTTGATTTCGTTAATAAAAACATTAGAATCTTCTAATTTTCTAATTTTTATAGAAAGATCGTTGTACAGTTTTGCACCTGCAAACATAAAAGAAGACTTCCCAATTTCTAGTTTTACTCTAGGAATTTTTAGCAGGTGGCCCGAGTTTCTAGTGTTCCGCGAATGTTTGTTGATAGTAAAATAGTTCAAGTAATTCGAGCAAACGTTTTTTTCCAAGCATTTTCTAACAAGAGAGCACGCTTCTCTGTTAATTACATTGATGACTGATTGGACTTCTTTTCCAATAATAACAGTGGCTCTTCTTCCGAGGGATTTCAACCTGTTCTTTTGAGTCGTAGTGAAGGATATTTTGATAGTACTTCGATATACCAAAATAGGTAAAATCATCATCTGGAATATGAGAAGAGCAGATTCTTGCGTCAAGTAACTTCGTAACCGTTTGAGGAGTTTGAGTCGACCGGTAGCCTTTTTGAAGACCTGTTCAAAGTTTTTGTTGAACGTAAGGTGTTGATCTGCAATATTCCCCAGATACTTATACTCAGAAACACTTTCGATAGATTGACCACGATATTTGGTGTCAATCTGCTTTTTGGTTGAAGCAAGTCCCTTTGCAGTGCAAGTATTGACCCTTGTGGTTCGCCATGTAGCAATGGTTGTGTGTTGGAAAAAATTTCATTGATGTTAACCACTTGACTTCGGTTAAAAAAATAATTTGTTAACCATTCGTTTTCAATTCCAGTAATGCCGTATTCATGTAACTTCCCCAGTAATGTACCGTGACTGACAGTATCGAAAGCTTTGATAAGGTCGATGAAAACTGCACCAACTAAATTACCACCGTCGATATAGGTGCGGATGTTGTCAAAGAGAAGAGTAGATGCCATCTTTGTAGAACGTTTTTCTCTTTAACCGAATTGATATTTTGCAAACAGCTCGTTTTCTTCTAAGAATGTTGATATCTGAGCATGGGTTGCTTTTTCGATGATCTTCGAAAATATGGGTAAGACCGAAATAGGTCGAAAGTTTTCTGGCTTTTTAGTATCACCTTTCTTGTGCACAGGTGTTATTTTCGCATTTTTCCAAACCGATGGAAAGACTCCAGTTTGAGGAGAAAGGTTTATGATAAATGCAAGAGATTTGGAGATGGCTTTCTTGCAGTCTTTTATCATGCCAGCAGGTAGCTCGTCAGGACCTGTCGACTTTCTTCTTTTCAAGACTCATAACTGTTTTTCAACAAATACGGTCGATACGTACGAAAATCTGAAGGTTTTGTTTGTTCTCACTCTCTTGATGGTATACGGTTTCCATATATAATTGGAGAACGAGATAGCGTTTTTCTTGAGATTTGTCACAACTTCAGAAAAATATTCAGAGAAAGTGTTCGCAAGTTCTTTACATTTTGACTTCTCCATACAAGGTAAAGAAGATTTTTTGTTTGTAGGAAAGATTGTTTTAATTGTATCCCAAAACTTACGAGGTTTCCTTTTGTTTTCTTCCATAAGATTGCGGTAATGTTTGCGTTTGGCTTCACGAATTTTTCCATTACATTGATTTCTTGCACGCTTGAATGCTGTCCAATCCGTGGTCGCTTTCGACTTCCTATCTTTACGTAGTAGTTGATCTCTTTTATCCATTTGCTTTTTGAGATAAGCACAAAGCCAAGCCGCAGGTTTTCCTTTGTGAGTTTTCGACTTGATAGGTGTGTGTTGATCAAAGATGTCCTTTAAACACGTCGTAAAAATATTTGCAGCAATATTTACGTCATCGATGTCATAGAAATTTTCCCAATCAATGTTTTGAATGTCAGAAAAAAGTTGTTCAGGAACATAGTTCTTGTAATCTCTCGTAAACATAGATTTCGGTTTGTATTTTATATTATTTATTTTCCCCACGCATCCAGTAAGTTCATGATCAGCAATTGAGTTTTAATTGACAATTACTTTTGAAATCGATTGAGGGTTATTTGTTAATATCAAGTCAATAAGTGTTTCTGTTTTGTCAGTGATACGTGTTGGTTTTTGTATCAATTGTTCAAAACCATTGATATCGATAATTGCTTTCAAGTCTTTATTATCAGACTTTACGAGATAGTTTGTATTGAAGTCGCCAAGTAGTATAATTTCTTTATGTTCTTTTTGTAAAGATGATAATGTGTCATTAAAAATCGAGTTGAAATTTTTTGATAATTATTGTGATGTGTTAGGCGGTCTGTAATAACATCCTACAAGAAGAGATTTTGTGTGTTTGAGAAAAATCTCTATCCATAAACATTCTGTCAAGTTTTTTTCGAGATCTTCCCTTCTCTTCCAATCTAGCTGGTTTTTTATATAAATTCCAACTCCTCCTCCAGAACCATTTGTTTTATTTCTCATAACAAAATTGTATCCATCAATGTCATAAAATTTTTGTATATTTTCATGTTCCTTTATGTGAGTTTCTGTACAACAGAAAATGTCTACTTGATTGTGTGTGAACATAAATCTTTGTAGCAACTGTAGATTGCAAAACAAACCTCTGACATTTTGATGCAAGATCTTTAACCCTTTCTGATTCATAAATTCATTTGATAACTTCTCATCACTTTGTGACAGTGAAACAGCACTTCCAGGCAACAACAAAAACAGCAGCACAAACATGACCGTACGCAACGACATCTTTTTAAAAAAGGATATATAACATATATTTTAGGTCATATTTCGGTTTTTTATCACTTTTGTTATGGGTTTCTAGTTTATATATACAAAATATTTGTCAACTGAAATTCCCTGTATGGTTCAAGCAATTATTTGGTTATTGCAGGCCTGCCAAGTCTTACGGTTTTGCCGTGAAGCTCACGGTTTCGATACAAATCTCACGGTCTCACGGTTTGTAAATTATTTCTCACGGTTTTTCAAAAAAATCCAATAACAACTATAAATGTTGAAAACAATTTCCTTTACTTGTTCCTCTTCACCATATGGTATCATCGCACTCGGGTAATGAATGGCATTTTGATGGGCGCAGTGTGTAACCTACCTTGCCGTGAATTTTATCTCCTTTTAATATTATAACAAGTTAACGTGATAAAACATTAGTACGCATGCGTCCGTGTTTGCGATTAGTAAACAAGCAACATGGCGGCGAAACGAAAGTCCTACAAGTGTTATCACCTTAACAAACCATTTTCTTGTAAAATCTTTATTTTTAAAAATCCAAGGCTTTATGGTATCATTATTGAAGTTAGGTAACTTTTTATTTAGCTTTTTTAGAATTTTTACATCAATGATTTAGATGTTTTGTCTTGTATCATTCTTAACATGCTTTATTACTTATATTCACCTTGGTTTACCAGCTGGAATGTCTCTTTTCTCTTTTTCGTATTCCTCAAGGTTTTTGCACTAATCTCAATGTTTTTAAAGACTTTTTTTTAAAAGGGAAAATAAAATGTGGCAGATCTGTTATTGTCAAATATACGTCATCACGTGACCTGGTGACGTCATATATGATATTTTTTGAAAAAATAAATTTCTTTATAGTTGGTGTTACTTGGCGCGAAAACATGGCGCGGGCAAAAAAATAATAATCTGAGCTCCAATCTACAAACAAGTGAGTTATCTGATGCTGAGGGACAGGAACTTGCAAAGCTTATTTTGGATGTCCTTAGAGTCGGCCGCTCAAGTGAAAAGTTTGACTTGTTCTGGGAATTGACAAAAAAGAAAATGGAAAGTTTGGATGTCAGTGAGCCAGTTTTACCAAGGAAAAAAAAATGTCTCAACGTTATGATGAAAATTTGACTGGCTTCAACCATACTTCAGCTAAAGAATTATTTTTTTATTATTGAAGTTGCTCAAAACAAGGCCATTAAAGGCCACTTGTGAGTAAAGAGCGACAGGAGAAGTTAAGTGGTTTTTAGATGACAATGAACATTTGTTTTGAACAGTTGAAGGTTAAAGTCAGAAGGAAAGCAAGTAGATGGAAGGGAGTTCCAAAGTTTAGATGTTCGCGGGAAAAAAACTGTTCTTGTAGAAATCCCTACGACAATTTGGAACACAAATAGTCCATTTATGAGAAGACGACAAAAACCTAGTTGTACGGAGAAAAATTCTGGGAGAAGGTGTAAGTGAAGATAGTTCGCTTGAACAACGTCCATGAAAAATTTTGTAGAAAAGACAGAGAGAAGCTACGTTACGCCGGTGTGATCGGGAGTCCAGTTTCGAAGATAAGTTTGGGCCGATTGCGTTGCAAACACGCCGTTGAACACGGTCTAACAAAATCAAACAATTCGCAGGAGCACCTGCCTAAATGTGGCAGCTGTATTCCATGCAAGGACGTATTGAAGATTTGTAAAGGTAAAGGATACATTCAGGGGTGAGGTAACTCATTTCTCGTAAAAGAGAACTAACCTTCATGGCAGCTGATTTTGCAATGGTTCCAATGTATGAATGCCATGAGAGTTCGCTTGTGAATATGAGACCAAGAAGGCGAAATGAATTGTTTTCAGGCAAATGAGAACCATTCAACAAAATTTGAGGTAAATATGCTTGCTTGAAATGATTAATGGAAAGAAGACTAATTTTAGATAGATTGAAATTAACCATCCAATTCTTACCCCATTCCACTACCGTATTGAAATCTTTATTGAAAACAGAGGCCAAATTAACCTTCACAATCATCTGATTTATCAAGACAGGAATACAATGTGGAATCGTCAGCGTAAATAATGGTTTTGGATGATAAATTTTCTGGGCGATCGTTTATGTAGAGTAGGAACAGGGTTGGTCCGAGAACTGATTCTTGGGGAACACCAGCATTGATGGAAAAAGTGGAAGATGAATGACCACTAAGGACAATCTTGAGTTTACGGTTGGAAAGGAAGGAAGAGATAGCGCTTCACCAGAAACATCAAGAGCACGATAAAAACGTTCAATTATAACTGTCAAAACATCAGCAGTGGAACGACCAGAACGAAACCCGTACTGGGAATCATAAAACAAATTATTTTTTCAATAAATTCCACTAAGGTCTGGTTAAATAAAGTCTCAAAAACTTTGCTTAAAATGGAAATGAGACTAATCGGTCTATAATTGCAAGGATTAGAACGGTCACCACAATTTTTAAAAATTGAAATAACGGAGGCAAATTTACCGGCAAATGTATTTTGAAAGCTATGACTACGTCATTAACGCGATAACGGAGCGTTTTGATCAACCCGATTATCAAATGTATGCCACCATGCAAAATATCCGTCTAGATGCCATTAAAGGAAATGATTACAACATCTACATGACGAAACCAATCTTTGATAACGAAGTGTCCTTCGCTGATCTGTACAGAGATGATCTCGACCTTGATGTATGAAAAACCCAATTGGAGTTACTACCTTCTGTTTTCAAAGAATTACATCCGATGAATATTCATAGCATATTCAAGGAAGTTAGAAAAATGAGTGCATCCAAAAAGAAGCTCATTGATCAAGTAATAATCCTAATCAAGCTGATTATGATAGCACCTTTGCGTAATAAGATGACAAATGAACGATTAAACAGCTTGATGGTATTGCATGTTCACAACGATCGACTTCAGGATTTAGATTTTGTTGAAAGTGGAAATACTTTTGTAGGTACCAACATAAGAAGAAGAAATACATTCGGTGTCTTCAAAAGTGCTGATTCTGCAAAAATTTGTAAAAGAATAGTCACTAGAGATTGTTTTACTCAAACTGAATGAAAAATATAATGCTTCCGTGAAGTCCTTTTTTCCTCCCTCGATGCCAAAACTACTAAATGTTTGAAAGTTTAGGTCTAAAATTAGAAGATTGTGAATGACAATCCTATGAAAAGTACAAATTTTGAGTGCTCTTACAGGCGAACTAGAACTTCAATTTTCGAAAAATTTTCGATAGTAATCAAGTGAGCACCCCCCCCGCCCCCCAACCCAAAATACTTATATTTTAATATTTGTTACTGTTATTTATATTATATGCATAATAGTAATGTATTTTATTTTATAACGTTTGAAAATTGAATTGAACGAATGAATGAATGAGAAAAAGTGATTGAGAATAGTTTGTAGTAAATTGTAATCTTGCCTCGGAGGTATGAAACTTGTAGATATACTGAACTCTGATTCACCGTAAATTTTGAATAGTGTAACTTTGATATTTGTGATTAGTTTTTCAAAGACACTTTTCAGCCCATAGACTGCATTCGTATTTGTTTTCTGCCCATAAACTGATACGCTCTAAATAAGACCCGAGTGCACTCATTTCTTCTACGACAAAGAAAACTTTAAATTTACCTTTATCTGTGTTTCTATAAAAATACATATATATGCGTGTCTACCCTTGACAATCTGTATATTTAAACTTTTAAAAGTCAGTTTCGAGAATGTTTTTTCCCCGCTTAAATTAGCCCTCTTTTGTAATACGATTAATTAGCTTCAAATTGAGATTTTTCAAGCAATAACTTTCGTATTAATCATTTAATCCAGTTAATTCTTCCATCCCTCCCCATTCCTCTCGTAGTTTAGCCTCTCGTAGCCTTATTGCCAACCTTCCACACCAAACAAAGTATGACGTTCACAAAATTACAGGTATTGTCCCGCTAGAAGTAAAATTGCTAATAAACGTTAACCATTGAAACTCTCAATTTAATCCTTTAAATAAACGACAACTTTCGCGAATTAACGTCATCTGGGACCACTAAGAGAAACCTTTCTGACAATAAAACGACGTTGTTAACAAGCAAAAGGATTTGTAGGAAATAATCCATATTAAAACTGATATCGGGGTTTCTCTCGAAGCAAACATTCCCATCTGCGACTGTATATACAAACGAGGGTGTGCTATTAGATGCTAAAGAAAAACATGTCTGTTATTACGCCCGACCTACGTCAGATCGTATCTTTCAAAATAAAGAAACGTGGCGATTCTCTAACAGATCAATTCAGTCGTATCTTCATGCCGAAATTGATTCTTCTTTGCTCGATGTTGATGGGCTTGAACTACTACAACGACAAGATCTGGTGCATTGTCCAACAACCTTCCCGACTCTCTGAGGACTTTGTGCAGTCCACCTGTTGGATTGTTGGTTTCTACGTTTACGAGCAAATGCACGATAGATGGGAGGAGTCCGGGTATTATGGAATCCCTCGGAACTTGGATTACAATGGAATCAATGAAAAAGGTAAACTTTTTCCTTCGTATTCACAAGTCTTATAACCAATATGTTATGGATAATTTTGTTATTTCCAAACGCCACTCTTTAAAAGCAATACAATTTCATTCGCAGGCGAACTTTGCACTGTAGTTGACAGAAACGGACTGGTGAAGAAAGATTGCATACAAATGACGAAGAGGTGAAGATAATTTAAGTAGTTCATTTGTGATTATTCGATGTAACGGCGACATTAAGCCCAAATGATGGGATAGATTGGAGGACGAAACTACCGCGTTAACCACAAATATTTAAACTTACTACATGCATTGATACTATACTCTAATGCAACATTCACCATTTACTTTATTTTCAGGTATTTCAATCATTACCAATGGATGCCGTTTTATATTGCCAGTTTATCGATTGCCTACTATATCCCATACGTATTATTTAAGATCACCAATCGGGATATAGCTCTTTTAAAAAGGGTGATAGATGAATGGAGCGCTACTGAAATTGTAAAGCGTTACTTTAGCGTGAAGGCAAAAGGAAAATTCGCTATATGCGGGTGCATAGTAACGAAGGTAAGTATTCAAAATTCTAATGCCTTGAAATATTTTTAATAATATTAATTAGTATGTTATTATGTTAAATAGACACAAAAAATTGATAAATTTAGTCCCCATCAATATATTTCTTTTTTTGAAGAAATGACAGAGAAAATATTTTCATTAGAAAATATCTAAATTTTAATGTAATTCTAACATGGTGTCATTTTAATCTGCGCGAAATGTTTGTTATTGTATTTTTTCCCACTGTCCCTTTTCTTTCTTTCTGACAACTACTTCATCCTTTTCTTTCTTTTTGACAACCACTTCATCCTTTTCTTTTTTTCTGACAACTACTTCATCCTTTTCTTTCTTTTTGACAACCACTTCATCCTTTTCTTTTTTTCTGACAACTACTTCATCCTTTTCTTTCTTTTTGACAACCACTTCATCCTTTTCTTTTTTTCTGACAACTACTTCATCCTTTTCTTTCTTTTTGACAACCACTTCATCCTTTTCTTTCTTTCTGACAACTACTTCATCCTTTTCTTTCTTTTTGACAACCACTTCATCCTTTTCTTTCTTTCTGACAACTACTTCATCCTTTTCTTTCTTTTTGACAACCACTTCATCCTTTTCTTTTTTTCTGACAACTACTTCATCCTTTTCTTTCTTTTTGACAACCACTTCATCCTTTTCTTTTTTTCTGACAACTACTTCATCCTTTTCCTTCTTTCTGACAACTACTTCATCCTTTTCTTTCTTTCTGACAACTACTTCATCCTGTTCTTTCTTTTTGATAACTGTTTTTTCAATTTGTAGCTACTCTACGTCACCGCAAACGTTGGAACTTTTTTAACAACAGACAACGCACTCGATAAACGTTTCTTAACTTACGGACTCACGTGGGCGAGATGGCATTTTGAATCAAACCAAACTTCAACAAAGAATTCCCCTACACCCGGCAACTATTTACTACCCCCGTGGGGTTTTTGCGATTTACATGAAGCTGTAAAAGATACCCGCTTGACGTTTGTTAACAGGTAATGAAAGCGTTAGACAGGAAATACAAAGCATGAAACTGTTCTACGCGGATTATTTAGAGCCTACATTTACACTTCAAAAATGTATTTTGTTTGGTTTCAGGCACAACTTTATTTGCGAAGTAAGCACCAATGTTATCTATCAATACATCTTCATCATTCTCTGGTTTTTCTTCGTTATGGGATGCGCCATATCTGGAATTGGTCTTCTCGTCTCATTAATTTCATATACAAGAAGGCTGATCTTGTCCCATCGTTTTCGCCAGAAATGTCCTTATAACAGGTTTTCACTGAGACAACTCGAATACTTGGATATCATTGAAAAACGAAATTTATCTAAGCACGCCGAAGTTGTCAATATTTTACGCAATACAAATGGCTATCGAAGCAACGATAAGTCTGCCAATTTTGTGTATTACTTTTGATGCTTCGATGATATGAAATTGATTAGATATTAAACGAGTGACATAAGCGTATGGTGTGAAAAGCTTCGTTTTTGTTGTTATGTTTATCAGTGATAGCTGCTTCTTTCATTTTGTAGCTACCGTCAAATATTGCGTGTTGCATAAATATATAAAAATGTCGTTTAATATACAATCATCGATTCACAACTAATGAAACATTAACAAGATAATGAAACCAACTACGTAGCAAAAGGAATTCGAGAGGACACGTGATATCTCAAGGCTAATTGACAATGGTCCTTTCAAGAAACCCTGACATATATTTTCAATCCATGCGTAAATTTCACTTGTTACGTATTATTGAAAAGGAGTAGGAATGTCGACATTTGTACATCCAAATTGTAATAGAAAGTAGAATATAGAACAAAATTAATTAGAGTAATTACTCCGATAAGACTTTTTCCGCGATTTTTTTTATAAAACAGTAGGAATTTTCTTTTCGATTAAAGATAGCTTATTAGCTCTGAAGCATTGCAAAAGTTTATCTAATTCCGCGTTCATTGTTTGTAACAGTGTGTATAAAACCGAATAAAACTTGCGTCGTCAGCGAACATAATTGTTTGAAATATTAAAGAAGCGTTAGGCAAGTCATCATCATCATTGTTCTGCGCGTTGTTAAACGACACCGGCCGGTCAGAGGCAAGTCATTCACATATGTTTAAAAAAGTAATGGTCCGAAGATTGACCCTCGGGGAACACCACAATATATGGGTAATAAGTCGCTACATTCATCGATAACATATTGTTTTCTGTCGTAATCTTTTAAAATTGCACATGTTTTTTATGAAACTCAGTAGTACACGAGCTTTTTCAGGAAGATTTCATGGTTTACTATCGAATGCATTCCACAGATCAATAAAAACTCCAACAGTGAACCTTTCCTTGCAAAAGATCTTCATTAATTACAAGAAGTACACACGCTCTATAGAATTGTTATTTTGACACCCAAACTCTTTGTTGTAAATAATGTGTTATTTGACAAGTGACAAAAACTCTGTTTTAAATTATACACTGAAAGATTTTCGAGAAAATTTATAGAAAAGAAATAAGACGATAGTTTGTAACTTCGGCTCTATCAGAATTTGTATGCAGTGGTATAATTTTTTGCGATTTTCAAGAGTTGAAGAAATATACCTGTTCTTATTGAAAGGGATGAAAGAAAAATATTTTATAAAAAATTGTGTTACTATTAATATTTTTAGAACCAGCTGCTTTATTTCGCTTAAGAAGGCAGTTTCAAATTCTTCTTTTGACAGCTCGTGAACACTTATATTAACAAAAAAAATGAGTTAAAAAGATCTCAAAGTTTATTTGGAAAACTAAATTAGATCCAAAGGTTGCAAAATATTTAATAAATTGCAAGCTGTTGTTCGATCGAAAACATCATTTCTGTGAATATCTCTTTGCTGAATATGACGCGAATATTTCTAAACTTGCTTCTCCCAATTATTTCATTTATTGTTCGTCAATTCCTTTTAACATCGAATTGATACTTTTTAAACTGCTTATCAAAGTTATTTGATTATTAGCCTGCGGTTACGCAAGGGCTTTTGAAATGCAACTTTTCTATCATCTAACAGATTTTCACTTCCGTACGGGACACGCACGTTTTGTTTTTTTTGTGTGCAAAGCGTGGCCTAACAATTCCAAGCATTTTGACAGTATTAATTTATATTTTTGTTTTAAAACGTGTGATAGGGGGCCGTGAAAAGGCAGATTAAACTTTCCAGAATTTTATCTCCATTACGACAAGAAAGTTTTAAAGAGAGTGGTAAGAAGCTAAAAAAAGTGTTTGCTTGTTCGCTGTAGTAGCTTTTATATAGCCGTCTGATCTGTTGTTTGTTTGTGTTGTATTTTGTTACTGTTTTTTATTTGCTGTGTGTAGTGTTTTTAAAGCTTTAGCTACAGGCACTGCAACTGGCTGATTCTGATCTGATTTTATAGTCACCACTGACGCCATCACTGGCATATTTTCATAAAATTGTCATCACTGACGCCATCACTGGCATATTTCCAAAACATTTTCATCACTGACGTCATCGCTGGCTGTCTCTCTCTCTATACATTTAACGTCTATTTTCCATGCTGGCACGGGTTTAAACGCCATCATATAGCTGCATTGTATTCATTATTAAGTGCCATCACTGGCATTATTACTTTTTAAACTTAAAATATATCAATACTGCTAGCTATATACAATTTCAAAAACTTCGATATCAAATCTGCAATAGTTATCAACCTCGCTAGCTTTATATACTTTATCAATACTTGATCTATACCTTTAAATTGCAAGAAGAAATGCTTTTATACCAGTTGCAAAAAGTAGTTCAAGGTTCTTTAATCAGGCTAATTCAATGTTTGGCAACAGCGCAGGTCAACAATGTTTGTGTAACTCTTTGACTGCAATTTGTTGGTCTATTTTAAGAAAAGAAAAGTTTCACTTTGGAAGTCGAGTGACCTTAATGAGGTGTTAGTTGTTGGTGATGTATTGTATAAGTCATTAAACTTAAACCGCAATCTTGGTGTGGAAGATATCCTAAATAAAGTTATCATCAGCATCAAGGCTTTTGTGTACCAAACCACGCTTTTTTTAGCCCGCGGTTACGCAAGGGATTTTGAAATGCAACTTTTCTATCATCTAAATGATTTTAGGTACTTTACGCAAACACAACGGAGGAGCTCTTTGACGGTGCTCAGAATGTAAACATTTATAATGTGCAAGTAACTTTAAAGAATTTAATCAAGGCTTTTGTCTACCAAACCACGCTTTTTATATTATTATTTTTAAGTCCAGCAACCTTTATCTTTGCATTTCCGCGCGGGCTATGTCGCCTCTTGGCGTCTCTTGTTTTATCTAAAACTCAAATTCTTTTTTCTAGTTTTTATATTCTGTTTCGTTTATTTATTGCGTTTTTTCTAAAGTGCTTATATATTTCTTGTTTCTGCTTAGAGCATTTTATGAGCGATTTACTCATCCAATGGGTTATTTACAGTTTTTGTTTTTACCTGTCTGTTTCAAAAAGGCCAGGTGTCATTATACACTCATTGAAAAGAATCGCTAAAAATAGAGTAAACGACATTTACGCCAGCAACTCAACTCTTTATTTTTGTAACATAAGTTTCTTCTCGTAATTTTTTCTTTGCTTTTATAATAATTAGAGATAAGTATGCTTTCTAAAATGATAAAAATAGAAAAGTGATCCGTGACACCTGTTCGGAAAAAAACTGATTCAAATATATTGTTAAAGTAGTTACTGATAAGTGCATTATCAATAGCAGATGCACTGGTCCTTGTTATTCTTGTGGGTTTACTAGTGACAGGAAGCACATGGCTTTCAAAGAATAGATTTGACATGTCAAAGAATAGTTTTGTCTGTATGAAAGTCATTATAAGAAAGCGCGTTAATATTTATTTCGGCTGCAAAAAATAATTTTATTTACTTTGATCGAGGCAATAGCGTGTCTCATTGTTTTCATAAAATTCATAATTTTCCCTTGTTGTGAACGATATGTGCAGTCCAATTAAATTTCTTTTAGCGGATGTGTTAATTATTGACGAAAAAGGTGTTTAACTACTATCTTGTGATTTTTGTGATTTCAAGAAGTTTTGCGTCTGATCTTGGAATAGAATGTTTTTAAAACATATATGCAAACTCCACCACCTCATAAAATATCGCTGCTCTATCAGTAAATCCACTATATTGTATTAGAATGTTAAAAAGCCGAAATCACAAATATAGTATGTATACAGCTATTTAAATAAAGGTTTTGCAAGATTGACTCAATAACTCTCAGCATACTTGTAGACTTTGTATGTCAATTTTTGGTTTTATCGATTTTATAACAGTCTTACAAACTTTTATTTACAACGTACGAGAAGACAATATGCCAACAATATAGTTGTCTTAGTTCAAATACGTATAAAACTTAATTAAATGAAAGGTTTTTATTCTTCAAAAGCTGCTTAATGCCTGCTTTCATTAAAAACATTTGCCATTCATCGACAGAGCTTGGGCCCCCCTAGCGCCTTTAAACGTCTTTCTTGGCCTTAGCAACTCCTCACCAATAGATAGGCTCATCGCATTGCCGATTTAAGCATTTGAGCTTTTACAGTTTCTGAGCAATTTATTCACATTATAACTACTATGTAAATACCGCCAAAAAATGAAAAGTTCGTTTTTACAAAAAAATCAAAAGCCACAAAGATAATGATATTCTTTAGATTATTAATGCGATCCGTGGTTATGGGAATTCGCTTTCTTTAGATTGAAAACCTCTCTTTCCTTAATAAAATCTTCTTTGTCGACATTGAATTTTGATTTTTCGTTTGAGAAGAATTCGAACTCTCTTTTAAAAAGTTTTTTTTTGTCTTCATGATTCTTTACGATTTTTTCAAAGTCCATTTTTTTGTGATGATCCCTTCCGTGATAATCTCCCAACTCAAATATTGCCATGACAATCTCTTCAATACCGCCCAAGTACAAGTGTTGCTTCATCGCAAGGAACTGAAGAAACGTTTGAAAGTACGACATTTTAGCGACCTTTTCTCTCTCCTCTTTATCGTCTAAAATTGACCATTAAATTACTAATCGAAATTATTTTTTAAATTTGATTGCCCTTTTTGACATTTTCATTTTTAACACCTCACCGTTTATAGTTTGCATCGGTTCTTTTTGGTTGGCGATGTTATGGGTAACCAGCATGTAACAGGAAGGTGTCTCTGACACAGTGTGTATTTTGTGGGAAGAGTTTGAGGGCACCGTTAGTGTTTCATTCACTTCTAGTGTCCTATTAAGATTTTCGACTTCCACGTTGATTTTTCCGGCAAGAACTGTGACGTTGACGTTTAACGACGGCGGCGTGCGGCTTTTTAAATGAAAACCGGGAAAATCAGCAATGAAAATCACCTCATGAACGTTTTTATCGGAACGCATATCGATCTTCAGTTCTTTCATTTTTTTCCGCCAAGGGGTGAGCTCGGAAAGTAAAGGCATCCACCAAGAAGTGTCTTCAAACGGTGACCATTTTGCCGTAACCAAATCTATACTTGGGTTGATCTGCCGTAAAAACGTAATTATATAGTATAATATTTTTAATTTGTTTGTCTGTTCCTAATCGAACTCCACCTAGATCCGTGGAACGATTTCGATAAATCTTGACATACATATTCCCTAGGGGTCCGGGACATACATATTCTCTAGGTGTCCGGGACATACATATTCCCTAGGTGTCCGGTACATACATATTCCCTAGGTGTCCGGGAGTGTTTAAGCGTTTTAGTTTTCGAAAGAAGACGAAATTTCATTAAATATTTCTTATTTTATCTACGCAATCTATACTAGTCCTAATGCGTTTAGTTTTGCGGTAATGACAGAAGCAGAAGAAGACAATTTTTTCAAATTTCCACTATGCAATCTTACTTAGTTTTTAACAACTATGGAGGGGTTGGTTACGGACTCACCATTCGGTGGCTTTTACGCGAATCGTAATAAAAATTAATTAATTAATAAAAATTTTAATAAACAGCTATTTATGCTACATGTTACCATTCGTTGTTGGTATCGTCCGTTGAGTGAACACCAGACGTCGACAAAAACTTGTGGTTCCGTCATGTTATGCTTTTCCGACTTCTTCATTGACTCTGCAAGACATTTGGCGTACTGCTTTAACATGTCGGGGTGAGTGTATATGCGAGACCGAGACGACGTATAAGCCTGTAAATATAAGAAGACACGTTGAATTGTAGCTGGTAAAACGTCAATATCCTTTGTATTAAATTCACCATACGTTGCAGGACGTGCAAGTATACTTAAAATAGCAATAGAGACTCGATGCTTATTCAAATTATGACCAATAGGACACCGTTTATAATAGCTAGTGTTATCTAAGAAAACTATTCCGATGACAAATTGTGGTAAATATAGAAACATAGCCATTCTTCTATATCTGTTTGATTGCCAGTTGCTTTGTCTACAACTTTCACTGTGATCAACTTTGTATTCCACGAGTGAACCATCATGTCCCATGAATATCCATACAGTCCGTTCGTCCACGAATTGTAGCCCTGGGAAAGAGAAAGAGAAGGTAGAAGCGATAGTCCTATTGAATAAGTTGTGAGTAATATTTGGCTTATTGTGTTGTGTGCGGGATAAAAATTAAAAACTTTCACTTCAGTTTTATGTTTCGAACGCTTAAATGAAGGTCTGAACCATAACATTTCAGAGGTTCTCATTTTAGAGATAAGCCAAGTGATATTCGCAATTGTCGGAGTTAGTTTTCGTCTTTATGCTATGTTTTCTCCATTCCATTGGTATGTCTCGTCATTTTGCTCCAAAAACTGTCGCCTCGATTTACCAACTTTGGTACGTATTTTTTAAAACTGGCGTAAAGTGTATATGCGCATTTGTGCAGCGACTTACTTTAGTAATAGAGTGCGAAAACGGCAGTGTGAGTTGAACCAATACGTATAAAGCCGCTATTCCAAAAACTAAAAACGATTTAAATGAAGGCATCCATGGCTCATTTTTCTTTTCGCCCTCAACAATAGCACAACTATCGTTTTCCTGCGCTTCCTCAGACAAAGGCAAACACGGTTGCATGAAATTGGGAAGTTTACGAATGACTTTTTTTGGCCAATCGTGTCCACTGAAAATTGGGAGCAATGCCATACACATATATGAGAACATCCCAATGTTGAATATAATTGCGTTCATTCCATGGAACGAGTAAGCGAAGAAGTAACCTGAAATTACAACGTAACCGTATTAAAGCCTTAAAGCAAAACAACAGCAATGCAACAGCAATATACAGCAATGTTACCTATAAATCTTGTTTTGTCAAATATCAACTGGAAACCTAACGTTAAATCCAAGAAAAAGCCAGAAAGATGCACCATGACGAAATCAACCATTTCATTTGACATAAACATTCGAAACGGGTCAAATAGCCAATTCCTCCCCAGTCCTCTCATTGAGTAACCGCTCATCCAATCCGAGTCCAATTTTTTTATGCCAGCGTAAAAATACAGTATAAACAACTACGAGGGAAAATTTGTTTTTCAATATTTTTGCGGAATTTCAGAAAATGTAACATACTTGCAGTTTAATCAGCATGTAATTCCATCGCGGAACTTTCTTGTTACGCATCGACGGCCATATCGCGCCATCTACAGACCTGTAAAGAACATGAGCAAAAACCAAACATAATCTGTGCAACTTACCAGTAATTGCTTGCAGATGACAGTGTGAAAATGATGCTGAGCAAACCATAGAGATAAGAGTGATTGTTCCATACTGTTTTGTTTAAGAAGAACAGGTACCAATACATCACCGCGAAACACGTGATGCTTATCCGAAACAAGAAGCCAATCATAACAAAGAATATGCAAATAATCATGAAAAGGAACATTAGGTAAAGATGCGGAAGTGGTAACAACGGCATGTTATCGAACAAAGGGAAGTTGCAAGTTTTATTCGTGCCATATCGACTTTCGGCATTTCCTAAACCTCTTTCTTCAAACGTGTCGATAAGCATCACCAAACCTGTATCACACAGCTGGCAGTTTAGATTTTAAAATGCGCGCTGCGATAACTTACCATACAGGTATCTGGCCACACCCAGAGCGGCTGGATCTACTCCTGTTTGCAAATACCTCAAAACCTCCATTAGATCCATGAGGTTTTATGTACGGCGTGGCGAGCTTTTCAACAGTTTGCTTGCAGATAAACTATACAAACATTTTTTGGAGCTAACAAACTAAAGATAAGCAACCTATTTCTACGCGCCAATGAAAAGCTGCCAACGTAGTGATTGCTTAATCTTTAAATTAGACTGATTTATTTTGAATTACAAAAGCGTTAATATTACCAGCTTTTTACGTCAACTATAAATGTCATTACGTAATGTATTGACTATTGGGAATCTTTCTCGGGCACCAATGTGCGTATATACGTTACTTTTTAATTTCTTTGGCCGCCGTTTGGAGCATAAACGATAACTTCTACTAACTAACGGAATAACATTAGTGATGGAATATACTACATTATGTAGGCGCCCCTCATCAGCATAGACTTTGTCGCATACACTTATATATATATATATTTTTTATTTTGATGGTCCCTTTACTAGAACTATAAATACTTATTTTCTATTTTAAAGGTTTGTTGCAATTTCAGTCTTTATTGGATGTAATTGCGAAGTAACTATTCGCTCTATAAGCGCAAAGCGATTTGAAAATACGGTTTTGGAAGACGATGAACCAGTACAATCTGTTGAAGTTGAGAATGAGACATTCTGTCTTGCGGCATGTATGACAGAGGGAAAATGTCAATCCATGAACATCAAAAAATCATCCAATCCCTTCATTTGCGAATTGCTTGAAGGAAACGCGTATATGAACCAGTCATTGCTGAAAACAGACGAAAGCACTGTTCATCTATCTGTTCTGGTAACCTTTTGCAGTTAGGATTAGTGCATTTATTTTATGCTAACAATGTTTACGGTTTTTCGCTTATAATAATGCCATATAATGCGTAAAGAGACAGCTTACATACATACTGAAAACATATTGAAGAACAACCAGTTGAATTGTTTAGAGTGTGTTCTGTGAAGTGGAAGGAAGATGTAAAAACGGAGGTACTTGCGTTCCCAATTACTCTACAGATGGTGGAAGTTGTTTATGTACAAGAAACTACATTGGTGAGAGATGTGAGGAAGTGAGTGGCTGTTTTACGTAGTAACTACCTTATCGCTAAAAAAGTTGAAATAAATCGGTAGCAATTATTCAAAGGGGTTAAATAAATTGTAGCCACCTTGCGTCAATTTTCACTGAATATTTTTTTGCCGAAAATTATTAACTACCTACGTAAACAAGCTAGGAGACTCTAATCACAACCTTGTGCTATAACATTTATTGGCAATGCAATTGCAATATAATGTTCTTTGTTTCAACAGACAATCCGTTCCGTTTAACAGAGATTTTATTCGCGATTTACCCCAGAAGTTTATCCAACGACAAATTTCGGGAAAAAAATGTTTTTAATGATCCCGTACAGGGAAGTGGGTGTATTCCTAGAGTGACAGAGCTTCAAGGAACCAATTTACACACATATTATATCGTTGGATATTTTGCTCTTAATGTTACCGGGACATACATCTTCAAAATTGACTGTGGTTTCAAATGCAGACTCTACATGGCCGTCCCAAAAATGAAAGACATGAGAATTAGGGCAGCTGCGGGAGGCGGCAACTCAGGGTTTTCGTAAGAAGTACTAAATAATCATATAAAACCTTTTTGTTATAATCTTTTTCTAAGTGCAGACTAGTGAATTTACTTTAAATAGTTACTGAACCAGTTATTTGTCAGCTTATCTATTTCAGAACCGAAACAGAAAATCTCGACCTGAAAGCTGGAAATTTGTACTACACAATGATCCTCTACCTCAGAACTAACGCTAATCTTGGAGTAGATGTAACCATGAAAATCATCGGGTTGAATGACGACTTTGTGAGCATGAATCCATTTGCTACTGTATACGATCTATAGAGTTCTTGCAACAGGTTTATTTGCACATTGAGATTCAATATTTCATTTATTAATTTAATGAATTTCACAGAAATATATGCACAAATAATCGCACCTATGTAAATGTTTTTAATATAAACACCAACTAAATTTGCATAATTTAACTAACATAAGCTAACTGAATTTGTGTGTTTTTCCTTTACAAATGTTTGGCTAATTCCAACTTCGCAATGATTCGTCAGCAAAGAAGCTATCGCGTCAATCACAGAAAATATAAAGCACAACCGCATATTGTGTGCTAGTATAAAACTCTCATCTTTGGTTTTATTTTGGTCTCTTCGTGCCTACCTGTTGAACTATTTATAACGTCAAAAAAAAAACATTTCTGACCGATTGAATTCGAATGATTACGTACGTTAAAACAATTAATGAACATCAATGAACAATATAAAATCATTCATTGAATAAACATTGAAAAAATAACTCATCATCATCATCATTACCATTCTGTGACAATCCCTTTCCACACAGTCCTGTCTTTCATTGCTGTTCCCAGATCCCTAATGTCCAACCCGGAATCTCGTGCTATGATATCTGGGAAAGTCAATTTTCGCCAGTGGACATTTCCTAGAAGAAGAGATGAGATGATCTCGTTTTCGGCGCTGTAACGTTGGCCAGCAAACTGGAGACGTTTTCGTTTTAGTTTGAGTGATATTGCGCTTATGCTTCCATATATGGTTTCTAATGTGGCATGTGATCTCCAGCTGATATTTTGGATTCTTCTGACCAGACTTGTGTAGACTCTATCTAGTCGCCTTTTGAGGCGAACAGACAAGGTCCAAGTTTCCGATCCATACAAGAGAACAGGTTCAATTAGATTTTTTACCGTTTGGAGCTTTAGGGAGGAGGGGAGATTTGAACACCAAATCATTTCAAGTTTGTTGCATGCATCCCATGCAAGAGCTTTGCGGATGTTGAAGTCTTTCTCCGAGTCTTTGATGTGAGCCCCAAGATATTTGAAATCCTCAATCCTATTGATGGAGAATCCATTACGGGATTTTAACTCAGACACTTCAGAGGAGGTTGAGAGATATTCTGTTTCATTCTCGTTGCAGTGGAGACCAACCTGGTTTGCAGCTTGCTCAAGCGATTGTAGGAGAGATTCTGCATCATTTATGGATTGTGAGATTGTAAGGTCATCAGTAAAATCAAGATCAGTCAGGTACTGTGCAATGAATAACACCAAACAACAATGAATGGGAAAGGGTCAAGGGTGTCCCTTTGCAAAACTCCTGTCTTTACTTCAAAGGAATCAGTTTCACCATCTGGTGATATAATTTTGGCACTGGTGTTTATGTTGAGAGCTCTTATGGCTTCAACAAATCTAGAAGGTATCCCATAGAGTTGGAGGATTTTGAACATCAGATCTGTGTTGATTGAGTCAAATCCCTTGCGAAATTCAACATAGCATATGGTGACATCTTTGTTATATTTCCTCTCTTCTAGTACGCGCCTAATTGATAGTATTTGTGCGATAGTCGACCTGCCTCTTCTAAATCAATTCTGGTTCTTTCGCAGATTGTGGATCGTTGGACTCAGTATTGAGACATAATAATTCTGATAATGTTGACACAAATGACAATGGTGAAAGAATGCATAAATGGTGCTTAAAGAACAACATGAAGATAATAAATTCATTTTTCCGAACTAAACGTATCCATCGTGGAACCTGGAGGCATGCTGCCACAAGTAAATGGAAAAGAATTGACTACATTTGCACCAGCAATTGGATATACAAACTGGTAAAGTCCTGTAGAGTGTTCATCGGTCCATCTTCACAATTTGATACTGATCATGAATTACTTGTTATGGACATTACCTTCCCAAAGACGAAACGTGATCTTAAAATGCAACTAAGTAGAAACAAACCTTCACTACTTAAACCAGTTGTAGACCACCAATCACTACGCAAAAATCTAGAAATCCAGCAAAAGTTGACTGACCATCTTGATACTGCCCTTGACAACACAGAAGATCAAGATATGAATGAACTCAACGAAATAATAGTTAGTAGTGTTAGGAAAGGACTCGATGAGTATTGTCCTAAGCTAATTCCATTGAAAAAGAAAGAACCATGGGAAGATAAGAGCCTGCAACAAAAGGTAAAAGAATTACGAAAGATTACAACAGTTAAAGAAGCAAGAGTATTGCAGAAAGAAATAAAGATCAAATCAAATGAACTGAAGAATGCATACTACTCAGAACTAGCAGATAACATCAACTCTGTAGCAATGGCAAGAGAGGTAGAGAAAGAATTTGCAATGGCTAAAAAGTATACAGAAATAAAGAAAGGATCCAAACTCTCTATATCTAACAACAAACTTAAAGATCATTTTCAGGAACACTTTGCTGCAAAAAAGTCTGACCTAGAACTACCACAAGAACTAGCTCATTCTGAAGAGTATCCACATCTGAAAGACATCATTGTTGAAGTAAAGGAAATCCACCTGACGAGAAAGAGCTGGAAGATACGCTGCATACTTTCAAGAACAACAAAAGCTCTGGTACTGACAAATTAAAAACAGAAGGATTGAAGTACAATTCTAGCAAGAAATTGATAAATGCACTTGTGATGTTATTCGCTTTGATCTGGACTTATATATCTGTCCCTATGGTTTGGTTACATTCATCAGTAACCTGCCTGCACAAGAAAGGAGCACTTGGTGTTGCCAAAAATTATAGAGGTCTTTCAATAGGAGCTAACATGAGTCGTATTTTGGCAAAAATTGTGATCAACAGACTAAAAGAGGCATATGAAACAACTATCAGTGATTCACAGTTTGGATTTAGACGGAACAGGTCAACAACTGATGCCATCTTCATCTTGAGATCAGTTATAGACAAGTATAATGATACACTTATTGCTGTGTATGTTGATTTGACAGCAGCATGCGATCATATCCCAAGAGATTTTCTGTTTAGAGTCCTAAACCTTAGAACGGGAGCCACTCATCTGATGGCTATATTGTATAAGATGTATCAAGGAACCACTGCATCAATACTGGGGATGAAAGAAAAGTTCGATGTATTAGTCGGGTGTAGGCATGGTGGCCAAGAGTCACCTTGCCTTTTCAACTACTACTTTGATTATGTACTCAAAGTGGCTGCCAGTGAGATCGATAAACAATTCCCAGATGGATGGGGAATAGAGTTCAATTTCAACATACCATATTTATGTTCGAATAGAGAGTAAAGAAAAGCCGGAAAATTGAATGGAGTCGAGATGATTAGATGGCTGCTTCATGCAAACGATCTTGTATTGTTTTGCAAGAATGTCACTGATGTGGAGAAGATAATGAATATCTTAAATGATACCTGTTTACGGTTTGGTCTGACAATCTCATTTTCAAAAACAAAAATACAAGTGTTCAACAACAACGAGCTAGCAAATTTGACGTCACTACTCTCAATTAGAGAAAATATTATTGAAAGCGTGAGTGAATTTACATACCTGGTGCAACTATTTAGTAACAAAGACTCTGGTAGTTTTACAGAATTGTGTATCTCAAAGGCAGTTGGAAAATGTTATGAAATGAAGAAAGTTTTTAAAGATCACAGAATTAACATGGGAACGAGAAGGAAACTGCTTGAGGTATGTGTACGATCGCGCCTTACTTATGGGACACAAGCAAAGTACATAAGTGAAGCTCATTTGAAAAAATTGGAAAGCAGTTGGATGGAGTTTCTGAGGCATTGTGTTAAGGAAGGTTGGGCAAGACAACCAACGCCAGAAGGAGCTGATGAAGAAGTGTACCGACTTCGTTACACAAATGCAAATATCGTAGCCATCACAAAAACAAAAAGCCTTGGAAATTTCGTCAGAGGACAATATTTGAAATATATTGGACACATATGTCGTTGCTCGAATACAATACTAACGAAGAAAATACTATTTGGAAAGCAAAAGAAGCCATACTATCGCGATCCTTGGATAAATATTTCAAAGGTGTTTGATGTCTCTATCAAGCAAGCAAAGAGAAAGACACAAGAGAAATTTGGTTTTGCCGCATTTGTTGAATCCAGATTGAACAATGCGACTCCGTGGCATCTAGAATGCTGAAGGAGGATCCTACAGGTACAGGTAGGTGCAGGAGAGGATTGAGGGCTGGGATTTTTAAAACAACAGGTGAAGAATTTTAAAACAAAAGGTGTTTATTTGACAAGTATTCTATTCATCTATTTCTTCATCACTCCTCGCTTTCGCTGGCTCGATAATTGTCCAGAATATAGATCTCAAATTATCAACTCTCAAACCTATCCATGCCAAAGTCATGAAAGAGATTTACCACCACTGTAAAGAAGAAGGACGTCAACAGGGTTGAATGGTTGGAAGGCAGAAGGGGTGGTTCGCGTAGTGGAAGATGCTAGGAGGAGTGGTGCCGTGGTTGAATTTAACCCTTTTGCTTGAAGAGAAAAGAACGAAAATTAAAATATATATATATTATAGATTATATATCAAAATATATTAAATTTATGACTTTTTAAAATAATTGCCATAAATTTAAAATAAAAAATTAATCAAGGTACGTGTTCAACCACACTGAAATGTAAATTACGTCATATCTTTTGTTCATTTGGTTTAACCCTATACGTACTGGGCTTTTTAGGGGCTTGCCAGTACTGGGGGGAGGGGGTTCCCCTGCTTTATTGCTGTACCGCTTAGTCTTTGGCCTTGAAATTTGGCACAGATATTCGTTTTCATTAAAGAAAAAGAATGGCAGAATTTTTTTTCAAAAATGGCTTCCAAATTTTGCTGACGTCATCATTTTTGTAAAATTTGGTTTAAAAACGGATTGCTCAATTACTCGTTGCTGGAAAAAGTTTTAAACAGGTTCGTTGTATGTTCTTTTTGATATATTTTGAGAACGTATTGACTAATAAAAACAATTCATTAACTTTTTAACGCTTTTTTATCAAAACTATTGAGAACAGAGCGCCAATTTTAGCAAAAATATCAAATATATTCATATTTGAATAACTTTTGTACCACCCACCCTTTTTTCGTGAAACTTTGTACAGGTGTTCACTTTCTTATAAGGAATAAATTGATTCAAAGATTTTTCTATAATGGCTGCCAAATTTTACTGACGTCAGCAAATTTTCGAAAATTTAGCCTATACCTATATAGACGTATACTGTATTTTATATGTACCAGTCAGAATGCCTTCTTCAATGACACCCTTGTGAGGGTGAGGGAATTTTGCTTTGCTGGTATCAGCTTGTTGCTCGGCATCTCCCGTAAATATTGTGTCTAATAAATAGGAAAATGCAACTTTTGTCCTTTTTCTTGACTTCTAGTTGATGGTGTAGGACCCTATTTTTTGATCGACCATATTGGTCCCCATTTGGTGAAGTCATAAAGCTTATAAATTAAAAATCATATATATATTTTTTTAAACAATCAAAAACAACATTGTTAATCCAAACGTTTACAAAACAAATTAACCAAATAAAAAGTGTTCTTTTAAAAGGATTTTCGCGAATACAAACACACTCCTCCGTTGATCCTCCAGCTCACATAGGTTTCTTGAAGTGTTTTTAATGTCCAGGTAAACCCTCGAGATCGCGTTAGAGAGTTCTATATCGCTTATTGAATGTTCCCTCTTTAATGAGCGACAGCCTCTCAGACATAGAAGTGTGGATCTCAGTAAGAAGGAAATTTTTTATCTAAGAAAGCTCGTTGCTTTAGTCACACTAACATTTCTCTTTTCTGCAAACATTTCCGCAAGACGTTTGTAAAAATCGTTGCCTTCTCGTCCCATCCCACCATTTGTTGAGAATACCAACGGGGTGAAAGAACCATTTTCCACGCTAATGACGCTTACGTTGTAATGTGCTTTTTTCTCGTCCTCATTTCGTTTAAAGCATTTATTGACTTCTAATCCCCTGTATCTCCGAAAATGGAAGTGATGTCGCGTTCTTCTTTATGCCGCAATGTGACGAAGTCACCCTTCTTGCATGATAATGCATGCTGTAGATCAAATCTGTTTCCGCATACACATTCAGTAGGTAATTTTGGTAGTGCCCAGTTATACCTGATACACAGAGCGTCTCGAAATTGCTTCTTATTGAGTTCATAGCCAAGGTCTTCAATCAGCAGACAGGTTTGCCAATTCGAAGCATCGACCATCTTGTTGGCGTCATTCAACCTTTTTTCTTCTTTAATTTCAGATCGTAATTTTTTTAACTTGTCAATGTATTGTTTGCGTCGTTCACTTTTTATTGCCCCGATTGTCTTTCCGTCATCTCTGATGGTTTCTCCCAGTATCTCTTTTTGGAGCTGATACGTCAATTGTATTGAGTTTTCGTGTTCTATTGGAGCGATTTCACAAACGTTTTTAATCCCAAGGTCAAACCCAAGGTCAAACCCTTTGAACCTGAAAATTCGAATAACAAAGACTTTCTACTATTCGAATCTCTCTATAATTCGAACAAAATATTTTTCCCTTGGGATTCGAATTAGAGAGGGTCAACTGTAGTTAAAATTTAAATTAGTTAACTATATTAAGTAATAAATCGAACAGAATATATATATATATAAAAAAATAATAATAATGTAATTAAAATAAAAATTAAAATAAATAAAAATCCAACATTGGAATAACCACTGCCCATAAGGTTACGAAAGACTGCAGTATGTTATTTTAATGTAGGAAATTAAGTAAAATACTTGTTTAATAACTTTCTATATAATAAATTATAACTTAACTTTGGGCAGTTTTATTGAGTACTTATTATTTCTTGTACGTTGCTTGTGTTGATGTAGCTCCAAATAACTTTTAAAGTTGCTACATACGTTACCCTCTATACAGTTTCGTACTACTATACAAGCTTGCTTCTTTATTTGTGTATGTATAGTTTCGATAGGAACAGTTTTCAAAATAATTTCTTGAGCACGCCGCTCAATTGATTTCATTTTGTCTAACTGTTGCTTCGTGTAAGATAGGCTGGCTGTTCCACTGTATTTCAACAGCGACATGATCATCATTTCGTAGACTTTTTCCGCAGCATTAGTTGTTAAGCTAGATCTCATTTTACTCAACAACCAGATTCTCCCGCTGGCTTTCTTGTAATGTGAGTCAAAGTTTAATTGGAACGTTAGGTGACTGTCAAGCACGTTACCAAGATATCTATAGTTTAATACAAAGTTTACAATTGTACTGCGGTACGTAACTGCGAGCGTTTTGTTTGCAGTTCTTCTTGGCGTACCAAACAACATTGACTCCGTTTTGCCCTTCTTTAAATTAACAATGATTTCATTTTCAACAAAGTATTCTGAAAGACACGTAAGATCCTCGATTAACGAGTTTTCAATAATAGTGACATCGTTGTTTGGGAAGTAGATGTCAGTATCGTCCGCATACTGGACGATTTTCGAATGGAGAAGATGGTTAGGTAGACAGTCGATAAACAAGACAAACAACAAAGGACCTAGGATAGATCCTTGCGGTACACCACTGTATATTGGAGTCTCGTCTGAATGCGTGTTTTGCAAATCTACTTGCTGGCTACGCTGGAATAAATAATCCGTAAACCATTTTAACTCGTTATCTCTGATACCATACGTAGGTAGTTTGTTCAGGAGAATGCTGTGGCTTATAGTATCAAATGCCTTCGAAAAATCTATAAATACTGCGCCTACCATATTACCAGAATCTACTTCTTTTCGAATATCGTCGGTTAATAGAGTAGCAGCACCTTTCGTTGACCTTTTCGAACGATATCCAAACTGAAAATCATTCAATAAATCGTTTTCATCTAGGTACATTATTAACTGTGAATGAACGGCAGTTTCTAACACTTTAGAGAGAATTGGAAGTACTGAGATAGAGCGGTAATTCCCTGGACTGTTTATTTCTCCAGATTTGTACACTGGCGTAACTTTCGCCTTTTTCCATATGTTTGGCACCTTTCCGTTAGTGATCGACAAGTTGATGATATGCGACAAAGGCTTGGAAATAAACAATGCACTATCCTTTAGCAGTGTAGATGGTAAGTCGTCTAAACCGGTCGCTTTCTTTCGTTTTAATCGTTTTAATTGTTTTTCAATAAACAATTTTGAAACATACATTAAACGGAACCGGTTGTAGGTTTTCACGACAGGATCTTTTGGCTGACGCCAAATGAAATCGAGTAAAGGAATAGCTTTTGATTTGATGGATTTGACGATTTCTGCAAAGTATCTGCAAAACGTGTTTGCTTCTGATCTTTTTTGTTTTCGGTCCGTGTCACCGATGGAGGTAGACTTTTAGATTTTGTCTTCCAGAAGTTTCTAGGGTTAAGCGCATTTTCTGCAAGAAAGTTCTTATGGAAATTGCTCTTCGCACTTTTTATTTCAGCGTTACAAGCGTTTCTCAACTTTTTGTATGCCGCCCAGTCATATTCACTGCCCGTAGTTCGAGCATTTCGTAATTGCCTGTCTCGGTTGTTCATCAAATTACTAATCTCCTCTGAAAGCCAAGGGCAAGCTTTTCCCCGTACCCTTTTTGTTATGTGTGGTGCGTGTTTGTCATATACCTCAATTATTCTGTTGTTAAAATAATTTAAAGCATTGTTAACGTTTTTCATCTCGTAATGGTTTCCAGTTAATACTTTGTACGTCATTTGTCTATCATGTACATTGTAATTGGTATACCTCCTGCATTTGATTGTTCTTGGAAAGTATTTACTGTTGTGTATCCTTCGTATACATCCAACCATATCATGATCGCTGATTGAGGTAGCAACTACTTCAGTCTTGAAGATCGAAGAAGGACTGGTAGATGCGACGAGATCAATTAACGTTGCTGTTGTGTTTGTTATACGGGTAGCTGTTTTCACCAATTGCTTAAAACCGTATAATGTTAATATGGATTTAAAGTCTTTATTGTCATTTCTTATTAAATAGTTGACATTAAAATCGCCTAATATAATTATCTCTTTGGATTTCCTCGTCGCTATGGAAATATTGTCGTTGAAGTAATCGTTGAAATTAGTTGGAAGATAATCAAATCCCAAGGGAGGTCTGTGAAACATGCAACAAGGAAGCTTTTAGAGTTTGTTAAAAACAATTCCACCCATATACTTTCTAAACGTCTCTAACGTCGTTTATAATTTAGACCTTCTTTAATATACATGGCAACACCACCCCCTTTTCCATGCGGTCTGTTTCGGTTTATGTAAGAATACCCATCGATTTTGTAAAGTTCGTCGTTATCGTTGCAGTTATTATCTATTACGTGTGTTTCGGATAATGCCATTATTTCGATGCCTCCGTTTGTTGTCAATAATATATGTAGATTGTTAAAGTTTGATATCAAGCCTCTTTTGTTTTGGTGAAAAAGCTTCATTCCTCTCTGTGAAACAAAATCCCATAGCTCCGATGTTGTATTTATTAGACCTGGGCAAGATTCAATGGCTCCGCAACTATAATAGCAGTATTAGAAACATTTTTCTCAGAGAGTTTTTTAATATAACAAACTTTCTATCTTGTTCATAATTCAATGCTGAAGTAATAAAGTTCTCATAAATTCCACCAAAGTCTTTCTCAAAAAAAGTCAAACTAATACCATCAGAAGTAATAAAACTCTTTTTCTTGATAGATAGTATATTCAAAAACATTTTATAAAAAAAATCATAAACACTTTAGCGACGTCCGACACGAAAAAAAATTTTGTGTTTAGTTTTGTTTTTTATTTATATATTGATTTGGTTTTTTTTTATTTTTTTCATTACGTTTTCAATTTCGTCTTTTCGATTATATTTGTTGTTACCGATTAGCGAAACATTTGGAAAATTTCTTCTGGCAGTCATAGGCTACCTACCATAGACGTGCTTTGTAAATGTGTAAAAAATTCTAATTTGTTTTGTTTCGTCGTCTAACTTTTTTGTTGTTTAAAATTTTTGTTATATTTAACCTTTAATCAACCAATTGTTGTGCATTATACATTAACAACAAAAAATTTTGGACAATCATTTTCGGACAAACAAATTTCGTATGGAATTTTGACGAATTTCGGACTAAATTATCCAAAATTTCGGACTAAGCTATAATGATAAAATAACAAAAAATGTTTTGTAATTTTGCTGATTAATTAAGTCAAAAAATAAAATGCTAGACATAGAATTTCCCACTAATATTATTTAAAAAAATGGTTTTTGAAACTTAAATAAGGGTATGAAGCTACCTAAATACAATTCTGTTTCTAAATTATATTCTATATACTGTCATGTTGACTGGGGCAATGAGAATAGTCCTATATATGACTTAGAGGTTTTAAAATACAGCAAGTGACTGACGTTAAATGTGAAATTTCAAAATTCCTATCATTTTAAAAATTTCAGTCACTAAAAAGTTAAAATTTTTGGACCACTTACTTGTCCGAAATTAAACTAGTCCGAAATTTTTCGTTGTTAATGTAGTGCCGTTTGTTATTGTCAAAAACCTTTCCTAATGCAATTCCCAAATATATAGGTTTCTCCATTGTTTAAATGAAAATGCTTAAGTTTAGTCGTATTAAATTTTAAATCCCATATCTCTACCGCAGAGATGAAAAACAGAAAATAATTGCTTTGTTCTAATATAAAAGCGTTCTCAATTATGTATAATCATTAGTCACGGGGAAAAGCTTTATTATAGTTAACGACACTGTTGTTGTTTTTGTTGTATTGAAATAGCTGTGTGTACTTACGTGCATGCGCAAAATATTCTCCGCGAGGGAGATGGTCGTCAGCTAACAAATTGAATCATCTCAGATTTCAACATAGTCTTTACCTGTAAAACTAAAAGAGATTGTAAAAAATGTCTTTCGACGATAACATGTTAAAAGAAGTGGAGGCGATTCGTTTGGAATGTCCGGACATCAACGGTATAAGTCGAGGTTTACTTGTGGATGTTGATTACTTCAAAAAGCACTTGGTGTCTGGAATGGCTACTTATGCTGGATGCTTAACGTTGGGTTGTGACGGATCGGTTACCAGTGGAACTGGTCTTGATAAAGAAGATGAATCCCCTAACGGCTTTCTGTATCCTGTATGTTCCACTTTGCAGAAGCTGCCATGGAAACCTAACGTTGCCAGTGTAATTTCCAACTGGAGCAATTTAGATTGCTCCGCTAGAGGTTTATGTGAGCGGCAGATAAACAAACTGAACGAATTAGGTTTGCATATGTACGGTGCTTTTGAATATGAGTTTTTCACATTGACAAAAGATACTCAGAAACCTATCGATCAAAAATTTAACGTCAATTCTACGCAGTTTGCAAGAAAACACGAAGATTTTATTTTAGAGATTATGAGAAACGCTAAGAAGATGGGAATTGCTCCAGAGACTTATCGGTGCGAGTATGGATATTCGCAAAACGAAATTACGATTAGTCCGAGTTGGAATGTAGATATTGCGGACCAGGGATTTCGCTTCAAGCAAACGGTTAAAGAAATGTCTGAAAAGAACGGTTTCTGTTCTACTTTCATGACGCGACCATTCGTAAATGATAGTTCTTCCAGCGGTCATTTCAATCATTCCTTATGGAGCGAACAAGGAGAAAACTTATTTAGTGATGTGAAGAGAGAAAAGAAAATTTCCGAATTGGCCGAGCATTGGTTAGCGGGGTTGATGCATCACACTGAAGCCATGATGGCTTTATTTTTGCCAACAACCAATTGTTATGAGAGCTGGAGAGAGTACTCTTACAGGCCACTTAACAACACATGGGGAATGGATAATCGAACTACTGCTTATCGCGTGAAAAGTTACGCCGTGAGTGACACATACTTTGAAAATAGAATTTCGAGGTCAGCGGCCAATCCCTACTTGGTGCTTGCAGCTACTATCATAGCTGGATTGGATGGTATCAAACGAAAACTGAAATTGGAGATTCCGCCATTTGAAGGGGACGCCACCACTTTCCAGGTGAAGGGCTACGGTACTTTACCCACGTCATTAAATGAGGCTTTAACCACTCTGCAATCAAATGAACTTTTCAGGAAAGAGCTTGGAGATGGATTCTTAAAAGCTTTTTCAGCAGTAAAGCATCATGAAATAAAGTTGTTCGAAAACGCCAAACATAATTTGAAATTAGATGAATGGTACAGGGAATTTTATTGCGAAAGTTTATAAAAAGCATTATTGGAACATTTTAGCCGCCATTTTTTTTAGAAATCTTCATTACTTACAACACAAAACAAATTTACGGCACCAAGGCTTTTTTTCTTTTTACAATATTTATTCCCGACTGCCGTAAAGATTTCCTGTTTTTTTGGCTTCTTATGGTTTGCAATGCAGTGATCTTCAAAAAATCAAAGCAAAATTACTAGATACCAACATTATATCATATACAATAATTAAACCAATCAATTTATTTTATTCGCTGTTTTTCTTCTTCTTTTATCCGGTCCATTGTGTGTTTGTGGAATAACACTGGTATTATTATAAAAACTAGCAATAAAACCCGCGTGAAAAATACACTCATTGCTTCTAAGACGAAGAATAACTGTGTCAACCGCCTATTCTGAGTTTGTATAGAAATATATATACGTATCTACTCATTATGGTGTATTATTTATGATTGAAAATTGAGCGTGACGCGTTCTTCAACACAGAACAATCAAGTTAGCCCGCTTTCCTGTGTTTGTAACGCAACGTGCAAGTAAATTTGGGAAACAGACACGTTTAAACGAATGATGAAGCTGATAAGAAAAGTTCACTGATATTCAAAACATAACCAAAATATGTTTATCCGAACTTCTTTACAAACATATTTTATGAAAGTCAGAAATTTATAGCTAGCTATCTTTATACTCCTAGAAAGAATCATTTCCCGTATCATTTTCTCCATTTTTCCTCGCAGAGTGGTAGAAAACTCGTTAATAATAGCTAGAAAAAGTTGGGGAATTAAAAAAATGTAAGTATATTGAATTGGCAACAATGCAACAAAACGCTGTAGAACACTTTATTTCACTTACCAAAGCAACAATGGACAGATTTCATTTTTTTTGGGTGTGAATTAGGATCCGCATCATCATCAAAACAATCGACGTCGTAGTTACGTATTTTGAAGTGTGAAAATTTTGCAGCGAGATATCAGTAAAACATGCAACATTATCTTTTTCTTTCTTTGGCTAAATATTGCCCAGAGTCGTTTTAGACAATCTAGATGCCAAAATTTTCTTCGTTCGCCACCATGGCGAAAATCGTTCCTACAGGCCTGCATAGTAAATCGATACTAATAATGATTCCCGGACAATTCCCAATTCCCCATCATCTGTTAGTTAATGAGAGACTTCACATTTGTTATTTAGAAGGAAAAGGGTGGTAAAAGGCCTTTGTAAAGATATAAATTAAAATTATTATATACAGTATGCCAGTCCGTATTTCTCAAACATGATGTTTAAAACTTTTAATCGTGTCGCTATTGATAACTCTCCTACAAACCAGATTATTGCGATTGTTGATGGGATTTGGTCGCCTGTTGCAACTTGTCATTATTGCAAAATGGTCGGATATATCAATGATCGCAGACTCGCAGAGGTCGTTTAAGTCGTTAATAAAAATGTTATCGATTGCGTAAGCGCAGTGTCTTGTAACACGAGTGGGTTTGTTAATAACTGGTATTCATTCAGTGTCTTGTAACACGAGTGGGTTTGTTAATAACTGGTATCATTCCAAATCTCATTAAAGTGTCTTAAAAATCATTCACATTTATGTTTGTGTCGTATTTTAACGCTTAACGCTTATTAAGAAAATAAACGCTTTTTTTTCCTGTTGATTTTTCCAAAAAATCTGCAATAAAAAGTTTATAATGTTTTAACTCAATTTTAAGTGGGCGGTAGTTACAACTTATATTTGAATTTACCCCATCTTTTTAAATAATCTCAATTGATAATGTTTCGTGGAAGGAGTTCGATGATGACAGATATATTTTCCAGATAAGATTATAAGATAAAAAATGTACGATCTTATTTTTTATTTTATATATTATTCATTTTAATAATATAGTGTGATATGTCTTTTATATATGTAATATATAGTTAGGAATTTAACGGGTGCTTTCAAGTTTCCACAATCCGTTTCGTCACCTCGTTTAATCTCTTTAATCTACGGAAAATAAAAATAAAAATGAAACTAGAAAAAAACTGTGTTCCGTTGCCTTTCTTCTTTCCGTGCTATTGTTTTTGCCGAAAACTCGAATAGGCGCCCGTTTCTGATTGAAGGGTGGGCGCTTATTCGAGGGGGGCGCTTAATTAATAATTTAACCAAGAGGGTGGGCGTTTATTCGAGGGGGCGCTTTATTGAGGCATTACGGTAGATAGTTTTTTATTTTTAATTTAATCTTAAATAAACTTCCTATACTTAACGACCGCCTTTTAAATTTGTTTTCAATGAAATATGGTATATATGATTACTTTCCATGTAAACACACACCAAACATTTTCTAAAATAAATATTCTTTGCTTTTTGGAACGTTTTGTGTTGTTGTTTTCTTCTTAGGAAATATACACGATTTTTTATATTGTTATAAAACCTTATCTATATAATTTATTTGTGTTTTTTATAGCTGAAAAGCCCTTGTAAACATTAAGAATTATATTCGGCACGTTCAGGCAAATATACTGTATGATTGTTGTGTTAAGATTTGTTTTTATTTAGGTGCCTAGCTATATTTTGTTAATAACAAGCTTCTAGCGAACATTGAGATATCTCCGTGTAAAATTCGCAATAATGCCATTGCGTATGCTTGCTAGGTAATGTATATATTATTTTTCTCTCGTACCTTTAATGTTGCTTGAATAAATTACAGCATTAGACCATCTGCAAAATATACATATATATATATAACCTGACCTAGAGACAAAAATTAGTAAATATTGCATGCAATTAGACTAATTTAGTTGTTTACATATATCGTTTCAGGTATTTGGCCAATGAAAATATTGTAAATCGAGTAAGTCTCTCATTTGATAACCTGTTGTAGGTAAATGTAATGATGTATTATTCCTTATTTTATCATTTGAGAATGTCTATTTGGGCAACCAGTTTAATTTAAAAATAATAACCAGAAGCTTCATTATATTAATCAGAAAATAGTCGAAACACTTTTCTTAAAAACTATATATTTGACTGTACTAACAAACAGTCATCATCAGAGTCTTCTGTAGATGTTTTGTTAACTAGATATAAATGCTATGTATTAATCACAATATAAACAGTTGGTGTTAAAGTAACATCAATAGTATATTACAGCACTATACCAACATATAAGAACTGATGTTGTACAGTTTTTGGCCATCATTCATTACTATCACCAATAAAAATCCAGTGATTATTTTTTGAAATATATATCTCCTCATTGAAAGTCAACTATCACTGGCTAATGTTTGTTGGTCGATCACCATCCTTTCCAAAGTTCACATGGTTTCAATTGTTTTTGCTCCATTTGTGGGTATGCGGGTCATGTAACATCTTTGACCTCATGTATATAAGCATCCATGCCCCTGATGCATAGCTGCCATGGAGTTTTAAATACAAGTTGGTACCTTGCGTGGGTTAACTCACCACTGTTTTTCTCTTTCTGGGGTTGGTGTTAGGAAGGGCATCCAGCCGTAAAAACATCTGCACCAATAAACCATCAGATGATTAAACTTCTATAATTGATATGATAACCTCTATGATAGAGTAGGATGGAGGCGTGCCATCAGTAAACCCGTCTAACTCGTGCCAGCATGGAAAATAGACGTTAAATGTATAGAGAGAGAGAGAGAGAAAGAATTGGAGAAAATCATCTTTTGAAACCGTCCAACCCATGCAAGCATGGAAAAGTGACGTTAAAAGGATGATGATGATGATGATGATGTTTAAATTCACCCTCTTTAAAGTTGTTTGTAAAACACTTTTTAGGTTTTGACTCAGGAATTTTTGTTGATAACCTAGAGAGTAAATAAATCGTGACTAAGTGTGTTTGTAATAGTCACTGTTATTAACATGGTTAATAATAAAATATGGGTTTTTTTAAAAAATTTTCCTGGGAAATTTTTCCAGTTTTTATCACAGTGCTTTAATGTCATACATAGCAATAGCCAAAAATTCATGAAATCAGAAAATCCAAACCCTGAATATTTCTAAATCTTACCCGAATACTATAGAATATTTATGTGCAAAGTTACATTGAAAGTGGTTCAAGGATCTAGGAGTAGTTAGCTGGCATACAGACAAATATTGGTACATTATTGTGGTTAGGGTTAATGAAAGTTTAGACAACTGGTGCTGCCTCGTAAGATACCTTGCAAGTTTTTTTAATTTAATCATTTCCATTATCTTTCCAGTTGGCAAACTCCTATGTTATTCGGCGTATGGCACAAATCGCACATGTTGCCTATTTTAGAGCATCTATATATGGTATTCCTATTTTTTATGCCTACCAATAACTGCATATACAACCCTGATTCATTCATTGTATAATATTTTATTATATTCTGCCTCTCGTGAGATGGAGTGATAAAGAAAATTGTTCTGCTTTTTAAATACTTTTATGGGAATATATAATAATTTTTTTATAACATATAATATATTATAACTAGGGCAAGTAAAGACAATAAAGTCAAGTTTTTGTTATTAAGTTATTGCGGTAATTTCTTTTAAATGCTGAGAAAAACTGACACTTTAACAACATCTTGTTCATCAATCTCGATCTGTGCTAACTCTATTTATGCTATAGTGTATAGTGTGGATTATGAGAGCTCCTCGACAGGTGGTAGCCTATGTCATTGTTGTAGGTTATAGAGTAAAAAAGTGAAGTGACATGGTCTATGGATGTGTTTTATTATTTTAAGATATTTATGCGCCGGAAGATGATCATCGTAACGTTTTCGATATTTTTGAAGACATTGAACATTAGATATCATGAAAAATATAGTATTAGTATTTCTTTAGGGTTATGTTAGTATTATATACAACATGTTTTAAAAGTGTGAAGAACAAAAAAATGTGGTTAATAAACAAACTAAAAAATGTTGAATTTTGATTGTCTTTTGTCCATTCGCAAAATTAAATTCCCGCGAAATTTTCTGACAATAAAGTATAAAACACAAGAAACAATGGTTCACTCAGTCAAATTTTCGTTAGGTCAATAAAGTCAATTTTTCTGAATTTTAAAGTCAATTTTTTTGGATTTTTAGGTCAATAAAAACTTGCCCTAATTATGACATATATTATAACATATAATCATTTTTTTATATAACATTTAGTGCGCATAAGAAATAAATATATATCATATGTCTCATTCTTTGAATTAAATTGAATTTGTTTTTTCTTGTAAAACACTAGGTCGTAAGGCACTATTGAAGTCCTCACCACAATCCAATACCTCAGAGTCATCATTGGTGTTTGTGCGAGTGATAAGAAGATTTGCTCAGAATCTGAAAAACGAAATCTCCAAGCAAAAATAAAATGATTTACGCATAAGTAAACCGGCATTTGGCCAGATTTTCTTGCTGTAAATGTTAACATATGTTTTATGTATATTTGTATGTAGAGAAAACATGTGAACCTGTTTTTGTATCAATTAGAATTATATACTAAACACATGTTGAGATCTTTGTTTTCTGAATAATAATTATAGCAATATATAATTGATACAACCGTCAATTTTTTTCAAATTTTTATGCATTGTACATTTTACTGTATCATGTCCGTCCAATTCACAACAAATCTACAGAAATCCATTTTCCTCTTCATTTCTTTATTTTCTTTAACAATAGCATTACTCTGTTTGTTTCATAATATGGATTTTTAGAACTCTAGAAAGATAGATGCTATTGTTATTTTTTTCTGTTGCAATTTCAATATTATTTTTTTGACAAATTTTTTGCAGGGTGTGTAGGTTTCTTTATTTTAGGCTTTAAATCTAAAAAATATTATCTAACTACCAACAATGGATACGTCTGGCCCACCTTATCCCACAGTGATCGAGCGTTACTTCAAAAGATATTACTACCAGGGTGCGGTACATTTACATAAATTGTCAATGTTTGATAATATATAGTAATATTTCATCTATTGATTTTATCTTTCTACAGATCATGAGAACGGCCATGTGTGTGTGCTCAGTCATTCAAACAAGTACGTGTTGTAAATTCTAGTTAAACATTTAATAATCAAGACTTACACATTTTTCAAAACTTAACATTTATTAAGCATTATATTTATATTTCGTATTACTATTTAATATTGATCGTTTTACGGATCACTTCCAGCATCTAACACCATCTCATTTATTAATGTCACTATTCTAATATTCTAGCCAATAAAAATCTTTTGTTTGAACTAATCCATGCATTTTATAACCATGGAAACACTTCCATCTCCACAGTCATAAAGTATCCCTCTTAAAGTATTGTCATCCTAAGAATAAAAAACGATGTTCTTCTGTATGCCAGCACCTGTACTTTTTTTGTTTTTCTTAAATTTAGTATAAATTTATGTTTAAAATGGATGTCTAATAAATACGTAAAGATATAAAACATTTACAGATTCTTGTTTTTACATTGCATTCCTAAATATCTTGATATATCTAGTAATAGATTATACATAAATATATTGTATATATATATAGATTTTTTTTACATCATATTTCTATCAGACTTTCTTTTTTGCATTGAAATCCTAGTGTAATAGGTTTTACCTCATTGAAAACTTCATAGAATCAGTGTGCTTACATTGGCTCCAGACCATGCCATCTTAAAGTCATCTGTCCCAGTCAAGAGTATCAATTTCCAGATGGCTTCAAGAAATTATGGTAAAGCTGTAAAGGGCCGTAGGAAACAGAATGCCTTCAGGATGAAAAAGGGTATGCCTCTATGCGAAGTAACCATGGAAGACGATACGACCTTTTCGGTATTGTGGTAAGCATGTTATACTGAGAGTACTCCTAACATCGAGTCATCTTAATTGTAACATTTCACAACTTCTTTCCCTTTTCAGCGGAGTACGTGGTAAAATGTTGGAGGTGAACAAAAATCTGCAAAACGATGTATCTCTTTTGAAAAAAATGGTGAGCTATCATTATAGAATTGTTAAAGCTCTGCTGGCCCAAACACTGTGACATCGCTTTAAGAACAATTGATCTCAAACCGCTATTAGATACGGATTTATATGGCTGAAAATTCTAATAATTAAGGGTTTTTTAAGCAATTCGCTTCAAGCATAGCATAACTAGCTACTGTAATACAAAGGTTTACTGATATTTTCATGTTGAATTGTTTTTAACATGGCTCCCAGAACGCTCATTAAGCATTATCATGAAGACCTCGAGCCGGAATTCTAATGTATTTAATTGCTCCCATTTGTGCTACGGTTATTTTGGATGAAATACGGTCTTTTTTATTTATAACCGCTCACTAAACAACTTTGTGATATTATAATTGTTTATTTTCTCTCTCTCGATTCTTAACCCAGAAACATGAAACAAATCCTAGAAACTTTAGAATAAGCCACTTCACCGAGAAACAAACTGGACAGGACGAAGGGCGTGGCAAGATTCAAACAAGCTGGGATTCCAATGTCTAAGTTACTACACAACCACTTCTGTTCATATGTTTCTGATAGAACTTTGATTACATAATTGCATTCTTTCAGCATGAAACGAACGGATACATTTGTGTCATCATGCATGACCTGCAAAACGCCGATTTTGCAAAGAACATTTTCACGGAAGAAGAATACAAATCAAAGATGGCCGGTTTCGTCGTGGGAAAGGACGGATTCGAGAACTTTGGTATAGTTTTTCCAAACACAAATTCGAAAAAGGCGAATGAAGTCGGCTCTACGCCTGCTAAAAAACAATGTTTTGATGGTCCAGATGTTCCGGATAATGCGATATGGTTTTAAAGGTCAAGGAGTTACTTAAAAACGACCTCCGGAGGTTATGACGATATCTTACTGTAATATAGAGAGATGGTATTCCTTGCATGTCTATGTTATGGAAGAAAGAACAAAGGTTTGAGTGAAGTCCGATGAGAGTCGTTTTCGTGTTATCTTTTTACTTTCAACCTAAGTACTAAGATCAATCTATCCGTTTTCTTGAAAATTTCAACAATGAAATGTTGTTTGTTTACCATTCAACTTCATTCAGCGTTTTTCCCGTTTAACAACGTTTCATTCGTTGATGTCGCGGATTTGTTTGTATTGTGCACATCCGATCCGCAATGAGTTTGAGAATGTCATATTCAGGTACGTTCACCTTTGCGATACGGTTTGCATGTATTTTAAACAGGTCATTCCAATATGCTTGTTCAATATATGTTTCACACTCCCCATAACGTGGACAGCTCGTAGTTGAATTTGTGCATCTCTAGGTTGTTGCTATGGTTACCATCACCATGGTTACCACAGCATTTTGCCATAATGACTGAAACTCCATACTTGCAGGTTGTTGTTCGGATCGCACTGTTCCACCGACAAATAGTCGTCATCTTGTATGATCAGGCACTTCATGGAGATTATGTGCTGTATACGACCCTATGAAACAAATTTTAATAACGACGAGTTGAATTATTAGCTACAGTTTTCAAGGTTAAAAATCCCTAAAAAAGTTGTTTATTCGTCTACCATTTTATTTTCAGCTTTTACGATACTAAAGTTTTAAAAATTTTTGGATTAAAGAAAGGCAATAGATCAGTCTTACACCGAATGTGTGCTTCCATTCCTGGTTTCCTCTCAGTCCGTGGCAATTCCACATGTCCACTCGATTATTCGCGTTTTCAAGCGCGTAATCGAGACAACTTTCATCGTTGAAAATGATTTCGTTTCGCTTGCTCAATACGAAAAACTAAAGCAGTTTTCTCAAATTTAATTTGCTTCCTTTTGAAAAGAGGAATCTCAAGCACTGATTATATTGCATATATTTTGGTTTGCGGGAACAACATTTGAATAAATTTGATCAAAAATTAACAAAAAGTATATATTTTGTTGGTGTTGTAAATACGGAATGCCAGTACAATGAAAATATCTATATAGCAATCATAAAATCTAACTGATACTCTACCTGGTTCCCGCCCAAACCATGACATGGGAAGACCTTGAGGGATGCCTTGTTTCCTTTATTGCCCATTGAATCCAAGCACATGTTTGTGGAGTTGTTTCGGACCTAAAGCAAAACCGGCCTACAGTCACTCACTGTATTAAATTAAGAGTGATTATAAAGTTAAGTTGGAAATTTGACCATGAGAAAACCTTGACTAATTCATCCCCAAATCTCATCCTACACTTATCCACGTAAAAAGGTGCAATCACAATGCAACTCATGTAATGCTACGACCGTCATGAGAGTTTTAGAGGTCGGTTACTTGCGGTGCATTCAGTACTTACATGGCCGTGTGCAGGTGGAAGGGGATCAGCTCCAATCATATCGGGGATGATGTTTTTGATGTACCATTTGAACGGCTTACACCCTAATCTTTTGCGCAACGCCATGCGGCCACTGATATCGCCATATTTCACAAGGCGATCTTCAGGCGGTTTCCGCCTATCATTATGAAAAACATGTTATTACAAAGTAAAAATATAATGCCGATAATAAATGATATATTCCAAACGGAATGTCTCACGACCTAAAAAACTGGCACACTGTAGTTCGAACTTTCTAGAATTTAAACGAGTTTTAGGGCCACTTGGGTGTTCGAAAAAAGAGAGTTCAGAAATAAAGTAAGGAAAATACTGACCGATAAAAAAACAACAAATTTAATATTAATGCTTATCGGGTCAAATGTATATAAACAAAGTCGAAAAGTCAATTGTGAACATTATTTCCAGAAACACAAACACACACGTGTTGATCTCGTGACTATAAACGTACCTGTAATATAGCTCCTTGTAGTCATCCATCCACACCTCAGCCAATCGATTAAAGTTTTTAGCCAATGTTTTGGACACACCTTCCGGGAAAGAGTAGGGTGAATTCTCTTTGCGAAAGATATGGCCGACACGTGAACATGGAATGATTTCTAAATTCCCGCCGCACATCCAGATCTAGTTTTAAAAAGACTTCAGCTTTTAAATGAAGGAAAATATTTTAATAAATTGGTAGCCAGTCGTTCGTACAAATCACTTTCAAAATTACAATCGGGATGTCTAAAGAGAGGTTTTGGGAGATGCTTATTTTTCATAAGAAGCATTAGAAATTTGACGTTTATCAATTTTGTAGTGAGTTACCCGGAATGACATTTCAAGGTTTTCTCCTCCCCAGATCTCCATTTGCTTATCGTAACTTCCAATTTCGTAAAAGTATGATTTGTCGATCGAAAACAAACCCCCTGCCATTGTAGGTGATCTGAGGTAACAAAACGGACAGTTTAAATGTAGATAACAGTTCCTAAGCTATATATAAAAATGTTTGGGAAAACGTGGGAAGCTTTCCCCGACTTTCAAAAAAATGTTATAGTACTAAAAATAATAACAAGTTTTTGCGGGTTTAGTATCGTACTTGACCTACAAAAATACCTCAATTCAGGGGGTTGGTAAAATATGACTTCCATCAGAAGAATGAGAATCATACTACGTCATGTTTTCAGTTTATTTTATACTATGATTTTCTTCTATTATTATAGCAAACTATTTTAACGATAAAATGACACGGATTTTAATCGCCTTGTTCATACTGCGTTGCCTTCAAGTGTTACATATTTTTCTGTTCACGAGTATTGCCTTCGTTCAAGCAAATGCGGTAAATTAACTAACCGAGAAATTGTAATACGAATTCGATTGGTTAATTTTAAACCTCAGTGGGCGCTTATTGGTTTTAAAAAACAATCTGACGTCAACGACGAGTTCTGCTAACAAAATAAATTCAACTGTTTTCTATAGGAAATGTGCCGAAGGTGAAACTTTTGACTTCATGGATCAGATGCATTTACCACTAAATCTGTCGCTTCTTCCATAAATACCCGTGAACTTACTTCAACGGTTCGGTTCCGTCTTTTCTCGTCATTTTAGCGCTTTCAGGTATCTCCTTCCAATTAAAAAACAGATCCCACGTGAACCCTCCTACTTGTGTGATGTGTTCCAACTCAGCTTTCTTGTACGAGAAATCCACGGCGTCTATAACCTATAAGTGTAAACGTAAGGAAATTTGTCTAGTTGCAAAAGCCGTGCAACATATAGGCCAATAGAACCCTGTAATTGCTTTGCAAGAAGTTTTGCAGCACAACGAGATGTGCGTGGTTTACATGTTGGATGGTGAATTTGAGGCTATTTTTTGTTTGACTTTCAAATGTATTTACACTATTTAGAAATCCATAATTAACCTCTCATGGCCATTCTACCATTGAACAAACGATTACTGATAAAATTTAAATATTTAGATCGCTAAACAAAATAGAAGTAGATTAAGGTAACCTTACCTCGATCACTGGACACACTACATTCTTTCGATTCTCTTTGATCCTTTGCAAGAGCGGCTCCACCCACCCATCAGTGGCTTCACAATGAGAATCAAGAAACGTTAATACGACTCCGTGCGCCATCTCCGCCCCTTTTAATCGGGACCGCACCAAACCTTGACGTTTCGCGTTTTTATACAAAAGTACTTTCTGATCACCTAACTTCGAGTTAAGTCTTTGCAGGTAATCTTCCAGTGGTTTATCCAGAATACTGTCTAAATAAACGCAAAGCTTAGACTTTCTTAACATGTATATTCTTCAGTTTTTCTAACTAAATAAAGTCCTCTCTCTTCTATTCGTATTCTTTTATTATTATCTTTATTTCACATTAACATTTGCTTAATTATGAAAATTATATTAAATATATCGATAAAGTAAACAACAACAAAATCAAGCGCGCTACCTTTGCTTGCGTCATTCACCAACACAATGTTCGCTAAATAACGTGCGGGTGTTTTATTGATGACGCTGTGGACGGTACGAAGTAGCGCGGAGATTGCCTCGTTGTGAAAACAAATAACAACACTTGTGGTTGGAAGGTCAACGGAGTAATGCTTTTCTTTCGTCGTGCATCTGTGGTAGATGTTAAATTTCCAAATATCAATAAAAGATTGCGCCTTATGGTTACTAACTATTTACACTGATTACATATTTTGTTATTTTCTACGTGGTTAATTTTCTTTTGCAAACTTTGGTTATATTTTGATGGGTTTTTCGTCGTTAGTGATACGGTGTTTTGTAATCGCAGAATAATTACAACGTTACGATAGTCTCATGTTTGACGGGCTGCAAATAATAACGCCAAAACGATTTTAAAGTGAAGTAAAGTGGTAAAATTTACCCTAACGTAACAGTAACGGGCGTAAACGAGGGTGTCTATACCCTTTTCTTTACCCTTTTCTTGCGCCACGCGGTGGGCGTAACCATTAATGGACCTACTCCTGCAATAGACTTCCAAACGGTTTTCAATCCTGGATTGGTATAAGTAAAATATAGCCATTTATTGGCGGCCTTCACTTTCTGGTGGTCCGATTTTTAGGACTTTTTTCACTTAATCTTGATGCCTAATAGGACTAAAAACCGTTAAAAACATTTTGTTGCAATTTTTTGGGTTACTCCCCTTTTTCATAGACTCCCCAACAAAAAAAAGGAATTGATAGGCATGATAGCTTGACAAATTACAGCTTACTTTTCACCTTTCACGTTCTCAAGTTGCCGGTTCAGCGACACTCGATTGCTTAATACAGAATCAAACGAATGGTTATTGAAAACCAACTTTGACATTTCCTTCAGATGATCCGGCAAAACTGCAGGAAGACCTTTCGCCCCCAACAATGGATCAATTAAATCTGGATACAACTCCATCCCTAAAGCACCAAGTCTGGTGTTTTTCAGGCGTTGCTTTTCTAGTTCCGTTTCGTTTAGACGAGCTTCAGTTAGAATGGGAATTTCTCGACTTTCGTGAATTCTTGGTGGTGTGAAAGTCATTTTCGGCACGTTGTTGTCAGTCTGTCGATTGATAACAACAATGTCTATGCCGACAGTGGGCGCTTGTTTGTGGAGTAAAAAGAGCAAGTCGAGTGATAACCAGAAGACACTAGTCAGTATTAACACCATCAAAATCTTTTTTTGGGAAAGTGTAAAACCTCTTGTTCTGGAAGCTTGGTTCCATGCCCACGTTTTCGGGAATCGTTTGCTCTCTTTCTTCATGTTCATGCAAGGTTTCCCTCTCTTTTTAAAATTTCGCGATTTGTTTTTCCAACGTGCAGGCTCCAAACACGGGCCGTTCTGTTGAGTATACTGTAGTTGCAATTTTCGTGATTTACTTACATCAGTGCGAACTGTTTCAACGCACTATAACGATTCGAGGATGTTTCTCATGTCTGTAATTCCAGGTTCACAGCGAAATATTCCTTCCAACAACAACACCTTCAGCTACAAAACATTAAATTTCACAAACTCTAACTCCGGTCACTGTGTTAAGCAAAAACTTGAAACGTCGATATACACCTCTATATCAGTTTCAATATTTAGTTTTATTTTATGGTATGTGACATCAAAAACGTGTGAGTAGGTTTTGTTTCTTGAGCGTTTAAACTAAAATCTCCCGTTGAACATTTTGCGGATGATCGTTGATCGCATGCGCATTTTCTGTACAATAACCGCAAGTGGAAGAAGGAAGGGCTTCTTGTTTGGCGGTAAACTTTTTAAAACAAGGAGCTCTTCTCGACAGAAGAATCAAACGCAAAATTTCTTTCAGACAGTTTCATGGGGCGTTAAATATCACTGACATCACATTATGACGTGCAATATAAGTCTGAAAGGTGCTAGTTAAAAAAACGAAGAAAATATTGAGTTTTTTGATTAGAATAAAAGAAAACTTATAAAGATTACAAAAACGCAAGGAAAGCTTCATACCATATTGAAGGGTACTTTATTGCAGCAAATAAGATTGATTGATTCAAATCTTCATTGAGAATCATCTTGAACGTTGACGTTGTAATCACACGGTTTTCTTTTGATCTCTTTCAAGTGATTGATCTACTTCCTTCTCTGTTATCATAGCAATACAGGGCCGGCGAATTACTTTTGGAAGTGGAGGTCCATACATGTGGAGGAAGCGCAAAATTTTTTGAAAATTACACCCTCTAGATTAGCTTAAAACGTGGCAGGGTTAACAAGGAGAAATTTCACGACATGCATACTGTTATGTATCATCTCCTACGTAGCAGAAGATGCATTTTTCAAAGATACAGTTGACTCTCTCTAATTCGAATCCCAAGGAGAAAAAATTTTGTTCGAATTATAAAGAGATTTGAATAGTAGAAATTCTCTCTTATTCGAATTTTCAGGTTTAAAAGGTGAAAATTCGAATTAAAGAGAGAAATGGGAATTTTTATAAAATTGAGAAAAATCATAAAGGTGAAAAATAAAAAAGAATGATCGAGTTTTCTTTGATTCTTTTTTTTCTTTTCCTAAGTTCCTATGATCATACATGCACAAAGTGACACTAATTGCTGAAAAAGTGTTCAATTTTTTATTGTTTTGTGTTAGATAGATTGTCTAACTCAAACACACGACTCGCGTCGCTGAGGCCTTTCCACAAATCAACTTCAAATTTTGTAAATCTGACGTAGTTCATCAAACCATAGTCACAAGGAAATATGATCAAACTTCATGCAAGAAATATTTACAAAAAATCAAAACATTCGAACAGAAATTCGAATTTTGAAAAAACCATTTGAAAGTCTTAACGGTTAGTTTTCACTCCGAAAATTCGAATTACAGAGAGGATTTTGCCGAGGGGACCAGAAAATTTGTTAGAATATGGAGGTTTTCGAATTACAGAGATTCGAATAATAGAAAGTAAATTATAAGCGTTTCTTAAGGAAAAGTGACGGTGACTTAGAATTTGTTCGAATTATTGAAAGTTCGAATAATAGAGATTCGAATTAGAGAGAGTCGACTGTATGTATATGTCCTTGAAACAAAAAAAATTATTAGCTCCAACAATCATCCTGAGATCTTCTAGCGCAAGAAAGTCAAACTCATCTTTATGTATGTTTAAAACGTCGTCTTCATCATCATCAACATTAGTTGATTTGATTGCGTTTAAGAGAAGGCTTTTCGAAGGCGCAAAATATTGTGTAGCTTCTCTGATTGAATCGTTCGTTAATGGCATTGATTATCAAGTACAATGCCTTAAAATAGATTCCCCGATACGTTATGCGCGGTCAGATTCGTTCTAATTTTAGAATCACGGTGAATTCCTCTTCTGTTAGTTGGACACAAATTACGCATTGCCAACATTGTCTAGTTTACATTTTTTGTTTGTTTACATTTTGCACTATGCCTCACTTGTTTGTTAAAATATATTTAGAATTGTTTTATAATTTATCAAGGACCATTAAAGTGTTTTGCAACATTAAAGTGTTTTGCAAATTTCGAACACCTCGAAAGACATATCGTAACCTTGTATACAAAGCCAGCTTACGAGCTTAAGATAAAAGATCTACAAACAATTCTGCTGTTCTTTTGATTAGTCCGGTAAGAAACAACTTTTAATCTCTCTACGTGCTGATACAATCATCAAGAAACATAAAATAAAGAATCGTGTCTCCGCGTGATCACATTTTACCCGATTTACATTTACAAGACCGTTGTGTCATTTCAGCTATTGTGTGTTCATGTATTGGGATGTATTTTCCGACATATCGGTTTTCTCAGTTTTTAAAACTCAACAACTCATACTCAGACATTCACTGCATATGTATATTTAATAGGTAAATTTCAAGATTTAAAATGAAAAAGTTGCAAAAATCTTTTATCGGCATTGCGTCGCTTACTGAAATCAAACATATAAAGCTAATTAGAGACGTGACATGGCAGGCCATTGCATTTCCGATTTTCATTAGTTCGTGAACAGATATTGGTTGCTCAGTGCTTTGCGTCGAATGACAAAATGTATTACATAAGCGGTATTTGAAACAGAAGTATAACATAACCCAGTGATTTCCCATTCAAATGCAAAATTGAAATCTTCAAACCTAGGACTTCTTAACCAACAAGAATTCCTGAAACTTTCTTTTCAATGATTTCGAAATAAACTGTATGTATCAGAATTTAAAACATTTTGACAAGTGACAAGTGCGAAAAGCGAATAAACTTTTAAAAACATTTTGCGAGAACGTAAACAATATGTAGATTTATGTATATTGCGACATCAAAACCTGTAAAATCGTGTTCATAATAATTCATAAAGAGTAAAATGCTGAAATCAATGAAACGTATTTTATAATTATACGACGTTTTGAAAAAAAGGCAGCAAAAACTAAAAACAAGCAAGGAACATTCCAGTTGTTTTGTTTATTCGTTATTAAACAAATAAAAAAACTTTGGGTGTTACCGAAAAACTCTATATTGGAAAAACATGTATTTATTTCTTTAGCTCTACTTTTATGACCGTGGATTTTTGTCGGTATTTTTAAAATGATATAAATATTGGCTTCAATTAATTTAGCAGCATTTCCGGCAAAATCACATTCCTTGTTTTGCGCGTCATGAACCAGCTACTAAAGTTTAAAGTCAGTGATTGGTTCAAAATGAAACATGAGACGATGATTGGTTAAAAAATAATTTGGTAAAAAATCGAATGGTTCTGAAATACAATCAAACATGGCTGACACAGGGAGGATGGGTTTGACATATTCATTGGTCATCTCGCTTCTTGGCTTAACTTTAGTTAACACTTTTAATCTTGATTTAAAAAGTCCTTACATTTTCAAAGATCCAAATGAACAAAATACGTTTTTTGGATACTCTCTAGCTATCCACAAATCATTTACGTAAGTAATTTTGGAAGTTTATGCGTCGTTCAAACATGATCGAACATCACACAATAGCATTTATGTATGGGCATCAAAAATATGCTTTTATGAATATTTTGTTTCATTCAGTGTTATTTTTAAAAAATATATTTCTACATAAAAAATAAATGATTATATAGCTCGTAAGATGTTTCAACTTTGAAATAATATCTTGAAATAACTTATGTAAAATGTTTTGTTTATAATGAATATTAGTTCTTTAATATATAGTTTATATATAGCTTCCATAAAAAATGTAAAAAAGTTTTAAAATGTAAATACACAGATTTGCGTTTTCGGCAATTTAAAATGAAAGCAAGAAAAGTAGGTGCTATTCTGGTTTCGTATTATTGTACTATTTTTTTGCTCAATTTGAATGATCTCCTAAAACTAATGATGAATTTTTATCACCTTGTATGAAAATCTTTTTCGTTATATTTGTTTACATATGTAATGTCTTCTTTCAGTTTCTTGTTTCGCGCACTTATCAACAGCGTTTCTTTTTTCTGTATGTTTCTTGATTCATTCCAGATGTGAATGGATTCTACTGGCAAAAGTAGAAAACATTTTTTTCAATGTTCTTTTTTAATAAGTGCGATTTGCGGAAATTTCGCCTAATTTTGTATAAAATAAATATCATTTAGCTATTCAAATTGAGCTAAAATATAGGGGGTACGAAACCAGAATAGGGCCTACATAGATAACATTAATAAACAAACATATTTATATCTTTTTATGTGTGGACATTCTTAAGTAATATTAATTTAACATGATCTCTTTAGTTTACTTGTTGGTGCACCACTTAGTACTAAAACGAACACTGGTGATAAACCGTATGGTACAGTATATTCTTGTAATTTACGAACACCAACAACGCCATGCAAGTTGCTTGCACAGGTTGATGATCTAGGTATGAATATTAAAAAGCATTTTGATGTTTGATATCCAACTTTGCATAGCTATATACTTTCACTAATTTGCGTAATGTTTTCACAAGTTTTACTATTAGAGATTACTGCCCAGCTGTCATACTGAACTAATTTTCCACCACACAAGATCATTGTACAGGTCTAAACCTTTGTTGGGGACAATAATCCCAAATTAAAATTAATTACATATATATATATATGTTGGTTTGGTTGTGAGCAAAACATTGTAAGAGGGACACAGCAAACTATAACTACTCTGACAGGGGTTAATACAGGATTTGAATTTGGGCGGCGAAAGCCATCCACAGTGAGCCTCGTAAGGCAAAAAAATGCAGCTAGGGGGTCTGGGAGGGGGACGCTGCAAGCCCCCCCCCCCCCCCCCCCCCCAGTGGGGTGTGGGGCGGAGTCCCGAAATTTTTTCTATTTTCAGGTCTATATAGGTCTAAAATGCCTTAAATCTGAACATAATTAAACACTTTGACGTTCTTTTTCTTCTTGGAAACTTTCACATTTATGTAGCAAGGAAGATTGGTTATCAAATTCGAAATATTTTCTTTGATATTCAACATGTGAAGCGATGTTATTTCATCAGATTTTGTGTTTACATGTCCGTCTCGTTCCGACATGTTTTAATTTTTGATTGTGGTTAAATTGCACAACGCTATATAAAGATGTACAATTTTATTCTGCAAAATAAACCTCTAGCCTTAATAAGAAAAGTTCGGATTTTTGCAGACTAAAGAATGCAGCGACGGGATAATTATATGACGGTGGTGTCGGGAATACCACGTTGAACTACCAACCTTGTTCCCAGTGCTTTTTTTTTCTTCAGATTTGTACGTTTTAGCATTTTTATTATGATTTGTGCCTGTTGTTCTTTTTCTTCCACGCACCATGACTCTTGTTCAGTAGAAATATCAACAAAATGTATATAACTTAACTTTACTTGCAAAGCACTTTTAAACAGATCATAAGAAACTAATTTTTTCATTTGTTGCACAGTAAATTTCGTTTACGTGGGAATACATTCACTTATAAGTTTTTAGGTGCGTGGTCAATCGCGCGCCTCAATCGATTATTTTTTTGTGAGACGTGCGATTGGTAATTTTGTTAAAATGTCGTGTTTATTTTCTTCAGAGTCTACTGCGTGTTTATTGGTTTTGTGAAAGTGTCTTCATTGATTTTGTAAACAAAACTGAACGTTTCTTTGTGGTTTGATCTTTTTTTTCTTTCATCAAATGCAGCATAGTTCTTCTGCATTTTTCTGTCTTCAAGTTGAATGGAACTTTTAAACAACCTGTAGCATTGCGTGTAAACATTTCTGTCGGTTTTCTTCCTTTTTTCTATAATTGACGTCAAACTTTTAGAAACGGTTAATAATTGGTAACGATTAAATTTCATTAAACTAACTAAATTTCTTAATAGAGCTACACATTGATATATTTAAAGGACGGATGAATTGATTATAATTTGAAACGAAAAAACTTTACATCACTAAATAAATTACGTTAAAGTAAGTTCTTTAAGATTTCATTTAGAAGAGATATATTTCAGACGCGTCATTATTAGTAAAATACCACAGTTAGGGCTGTGGTGGAGTGCGCACCTTAAATTATTATTATTTTAATTATCGCGCCTCTAAATGTCAGTGACTGTTTTTAAACTTTTTTGAACCTGCCCAATAAACAATCATTTGAAACATGATGAGTTCAGATTTATTGGAGGGTATTATATATATATATATTGAATACCATGACGGAGATACAAGATTTCCCCGCGTTATAGATATGCAAGCATATTGTCTCTCGATGACTTGTTTTTCAAAACTAAAATGCTGCGAACAGTCAAGGCATCAATAACAAACTTATTTAGCAGTATTTTCATGATCACAGGTTCAATGTTTACCGCTAGGAAAGTTGAGTTGAAACGCAGGTCTATCAATAGAGGTGGATAAACAACACATGTTTTAAACAGCTTGACACATTTTCTTTTTAATTAATACTCTCTGATTTCAGCGATAAATCGGCGCCCAATAGCGTTTTGTGCTATGATATTTGTTCTGTATTACCCCCTGTCTGACTTCTTAGATCAAGGGGAACAACTCGGTACACAGACTGAGATTCATTTGACACTTTTTTTTGCTGAATTCTGTACATTAGCTTAATTTTCTTTATATATTTTAACATTCAATTGTTTGAGAAGGTTTTAAAGACATGGAGGTTGGCAAGTCAGATGGGGAGTGTAGAAATGGAGCTAACCTTACAATAAATGATGCTTAAAAATCCTTGAAAATTGAAATTGCTAAGCCGCAATACAATGTCTACCTTAAGTGTTCAACACTTTGTTTATAGACAGGTTCGTTGGACAAAATAAGACATCGCAGTGGATGGGAGCTACGGTGTATTCGAACAATGAAAGAATATTAGTAAGCAACTTTAAGAATGATAATTCTGTCTGTCTGCATAAAATTTGTTTATCATCAGTTTAGTTTTTGTTGGTATTTTATCAATCTATAAATTATTTTTGTGTTGCCATCAACCAGTCTTTCTAATAGTCTCTATATGTACACTATATGAGACATATGTTGAATGTTTTGTTTTTATAGGCTTGTGCACCACGTTATAAAACTTATAATTTGAAGAAGACAATTATGTACCAGGGCAAGTGCGAAAGCATTGACTTGTATGATAAAGATTCAAGTTTTGTTTGGAGACCATGTTTAAACAGAGGTAAGATCTTCGGTTTCCAACAAACAACCAACCAATTACAAACAACAAAACTAATAAAATATGAGCCTTGCTTTGATGCTTATAATTGTCATTATTTCCAAAAGAAGATTTACGTGGGAAAAATTTGTCACAAACTTATGCAATGTTATTCAGCCAGAAAGCATATTTTCAAGTCTCTAGAATTGTTTTCTTTTTAAAACTCTGCTCATATTATTGGACTACAATTTTGTTTTTGTTATGTCAATTTTATTCAAATTTTTGTCACCCATACAAGGAATAAAGGTAATAATGGTTGTATGGAAAGCATGACAAATCGCTTTTAATACAATGTAACCAAAGGATGTATTTTGCTCATTTTCAGTTTCCAACATCTTCGAAGAATTCCAGAACTGCCAGGTTGGTTTCTCAGCTAGTTTGTTTGGTGGTTCGGACCGCTCTATGCTCGCTGGTGCCCCTAATGTACAACTGAACAGTGGTGAGTGTTTAAACCTTGCATTGGGTTTTTGTTGGTTTGTTCAACTTAGTGGTTTCAATATTTGTTCATAATGTTTAAATTTTAATAAAGTATAAAATCAATATTTTACTACTATGCTACTTATGCTAATGATGCTATGAGTACTTATGCTAATGATGAAATTAGCAATGCAAGCTATAATACTACTTTGTACATTTTTTATATCAATTATCTAATGCACGAACACATCACTAAACCCTGCTTTTGTGGATTGCACCACTAAACCATCATGAAACGTTGAATGTTGAAGTGTGTGGTTTATGTGTTTTAAAACTTGCTGAAGCAAAGATGCTATCAATATGTGTTATGTCCCAAATAAATACACAAAGGTGAGTCTATATCTGTCCTCTCAAAAATGTAACGTGTGCATTAAAAAACTCGTTATAAATTACACGCCCCTCCGTTCTCCCTGGTCCGCATTCTCGTGACATGTTGACTTAACACACAAATCTCGGCCACCGGTACTCCGGTACAAAAATAACAACACAAACATGACTGCACAGTCAAATGAAGATGTAACAATCCTCCACCCTAAGAATCATACTCCCTTAAGTAAGCCGGTCTACGCCTCATTCTCCCAGAACGTCTTGGCTCCGCCACAATCGTCTCACTAGAAATCGCAACCTTACTTGAAGTCAAAACACCTACCCCAGCATGATCAGCATCCTCTGTCGGAACAACCTTTGTTGACTCCTCACCTTGACTGTCTGGATAACTCTTTAACTTTCCAAAACCACTACTATCTGCTTCAGACCTACAATCCTCAGCTGTAGACAAATTGGGTGTTTCAACAGAAATTGACTCATCAACTAGAGATCGGCCCAAACTATTACGTCAGACAATCTGATCTACATGTCTGTGAGCCACATGCCCCTCGTCAGTTCTAAACCGCGTAATCAACATTTCCACAAACAGCCACAATGACACCGGGAGTCCATTTTCGATCACCGCTATACGTCTTGATCATCACATTGTCATTGATGTTAAACGCGCGAAGCTTCCCTTTATATACACGTTGCTTCCCTGTCACATCGGCGTGAAGATCTGGGCGTACTAGAGTCAAAGCTGATCGCAGTTGGCGTCCGAATAATAGTTCAGCAGGAGAAATACCGACCGTAGTATGTGGTGTTATTCTGTACTTAAACAGAAAACAACATAATTTGGTATGGATACTCCCTTCTTTTAACGTTTTCAATGAATCCTTTAGTGCACGCACAATTCTTTCCGCTTGACCATAAGATGACGAATGTTATGGAGCAGAGAAAAGATGATTGAAACCATTCTTTCGGAGAAATGCATTGAACTCCTCGCTGGCAAACCCTGATCCATTGTCACTGACCACAACTCTTGGCAACCCATACATCGCAAATAACTTCCTTAGAACTCCAACAGCAGTTTTTGCATCGGTACTTCCAACAACTTCTACCTCAATCCACTTCGAAAAACTGGCAACCCCCACCAAAAACGTCCTACCATCAACAGGTCCATTCTTGGCATCAAGAGGCAGACGACTTAGTGCATCCGCATTCAGATTTGAATCACCCGGACGATATCGCAAAACAATTATATCCTGACAACGGCAATGCCCATCTTAACACTCTTGCAGCTGACCGCGCAGGCAACCCACTTGTCTCAGCAAACAAACTCAACAACGGCTTATGATTGGTATACATTGTGAATTTCGATGCCAACTGAAGTCTAATCGGACGATTTAGACCTTGATGGGTATTTATCGTTAAAAGCTCTTGCGAAGATTCATCAAGCTCTAACTGCTGATAAGCCTGCGATAAATCCAACTTGGTAAACCGTTTGCCTCCTTGTAATGTAGCAAGCTGGTCAATGGTGGTTGGTATGAGGTACGAATCCACTGGAGCAGCCGTGTTAATTGTAACTTTGCAATTGCCACAAATCCTGATCGGCCCTGTAGGATTCTTACTATCCTTCAACACCGGAGGTGCCGCCCCTCACGAATACTGAACCTTCTTCTACACACCTTGTCTCTCAAGCTTATCAGCTTCTCCTCAACTCTTGCTTGCAATACACAAGGAACTGGTCTTGGCTTAAAAAACTTCGGAACAGCCTCTTTCGCAACGGGGATATGAACCTTGAAACCCTTCAAACAACCTAGATCATCTGTGAAAACCCGAGGAAAACCCTCCGTCAACTTTTCATACCGCGAATCAACACTTCCAACCTTGTTGACCCTACTAATTGGAAACAACTCTTCCCAACACACTTTTATTCGACTCAACCAATTCCTACCTAGCAAAGAAGGCACATTCCCCTCAACTACCATTATTGGCAACTGACAAGTTTGATCACCGTATGATACATCTACCACTCCAACACCCTCTGGTTTGACCACTTCATCAGTATATGTCTTCAACCTCAGATTTGACCCCTCCAACAGACCTTCCTTCCCTGTTTTAACCCGATTGTAAGCCGAAACACTCATAACTGACACTGCCACACCTGTATCTACCTCCATCCTCAAATCCTTTCCGTTAATTTTCACGCCCACCATAACTGGCTCATTCACCCTCCCGACCTTCACATGCAAAGGAGTACAAAGACAAAAAATCAATATCACCATCCTTGGTACTATCACTACCACTCTCCTGGCTTGCAGCCATCGCCCTTATCCCGACGTTCTTCCAATTCTCGTTAACAGTCTCATCTTCGTTCTTCTCCGATTGACATCGCCTTTTCAAATGACCAACTTTCCCACAATTATAATTATAGCGCTGAACTGTACGAACAGCTACTAGCCAAATGTCCCAAGTCTCCGCAGCGAAAACATTTCCGTTTATTCCCATCACGATTCCTTGCAACTAATTTATGAATATTATTCTCTGTCTCAATATTATCTGCCACTTTATCGGTACGAATTGCTCTGGCATCTCGATATGCTGCTTTAATTGTTCTGGCAGTCTTTAGTGCTTTCTCTAACGTTAAATTTTTAATCGTTAATAACTTCTGCTGCACACTCTCACTCTTCAGTCCGCAGACAAATCTATCACGTAAATATTCGTTAAGGTTATTTCCAAATTCACAATGCTCTGATTGCTTTCGCAATTCTGCAATGTATGCATTCACAGATTTGCTATTCTTTCTTTCCCTTTTGTAAAACTGAAACCGTTGCGCGATCGAATTTGGTAAAGGTCTCAAATGCTCTGTCAATAATTTTATTATCCGTTCATAGCTCTTGTCCTTTGTATTGTTCTCGCATAAGCTCCTCAATAACTTATATGCCGGTCCACCGATCGTTGAGAGAAAAAGTGCCTTTCTCATGGCATCATCCACTACCTGGTTTACTACTAAATAATTTTCAAATCGCTCGGAATACTCTACAAAATCCTCGTTATTTTCCACATCAAAAGACGTCATATGTCCAATCATGCCAGATAAAGCCATAGTTCTTATTATCCTCGTCGCCAATTGTTATGTCTCAAATAAATACATGAAGGTGAGTCTATATCTGTCCTCTCAAAAATGTAACATGTACATTAAAAAACTCGTTATAAATTACACGCCCCTCTGTTTTCCCCGGTCTGCATTCTCGTGACACGTCGACTTAACACACGATCTCGGCCACCGGTACTCCGCTACAAAAATAACAACACAAACATGACTACACAGTCAAATGAAGATGTAACAATATGTTTCTCTAATTGGCTTAGGGTTACAAAATAAATGAATGAGAAAACAAAAGAAGTACTTAGTTATATAGATAATAATAACAACTGTGATATATATATATAGTGATACTACTTATCATTTCCTTATTGATGATCTTTTTTTTTTCAGGTCTTCTTATTACTGCGAAGTCTGATGGAAAGGATAAATCTTTCACAAAATATTACAAACCAGACATTTACCTTGGTAACCATTGATAAATTTTGTGATTTTCTTTGTTTTGTTTCTTTGTGTTTTCATTGAAAATGGGACAAGACCAGATTTAAAAATAAAATGTTGCAAGCTGGGATCAATTCTAGTTAAATCTGTAAGTATACTTGGCTATTCGCTACTAAAATCTAGTACATCCACAAAGAATGCTTAGGGTGATTTTTTAAAAATTATGATTATTTGAATTCTTTGTCATATTTTCCACCTAATTTCCTAGGTTATTCCTCCACCACTGGTTTTTTGATGGATGCTGACACCTTAAGTATGTTTTGCTATTTTCTTATAATGTCTTTCTTTGTTTAACTTTAACTTATAACAACTTTTAACAATAATTAAAAAATTAATTTTATCAATTTTTCAAATGAATATAAGGAAAGGTCGATCTAATTTCAAAATTCAATGTTGTTGTTTTTTATTATAAATGTTGATTATTCAAGCACGAGACAAGATAGATGGCCCTGTTAGATATTATTGAAGCCTAAAAATGTCAGCATATAACTAAAATTGAGTGCTCTTTCCAGATATTGCCTGAATTGAATCAAATACATGAAGTGTTTTTCTACTGATATGTTAAAAACCCAGCTGTTGATGAGCTATAACAGTTGATCAGATGGATCTGGCTATCTTACTAATCGTTAGTAAAATAGAATTTTCATGTAGAGATAATTTTCGTTTAGTTCTTGTGGGAGGTGCTCCACGTGGTGACAAACTCTCCGGAAAAGTATGAAATCTTTACTATGTGTTGTTGTTAGGATTTATTTAGGACCCAATAAAAGCTAACTAACATTTTGTGATATTCTCCATGTGCGCAGTAAAGGCCGGAGCAAACCGGTCCAACATTTCATCCAACACTTTTTTTTCATGTTGGATGAAAATACGCATGTTGGATGAAACCTTACTTTTCCGTTTGTGACACTGCTTTTCATCCAACTTTCGAACGTTCGAATGTTCATTCATTCATAAACACATTTTTTTATAAAAAAATATTCAAAATGGAGGACAAAGCATCTGCAGCTCTTGTGGTCATACTAAATGAAGTTATGGACTCTGATGATGAAAAAGCAACGCGTGGCAAAACAAGAGAATGGGTTAAGAGAAGAAGCAAAAGTGGTTATTATAATAACATTGTGAAGGAACTAAAAGTTGAAGATCGAATAGGATTTAGAGAAATGTTTAAAATGGACGTGACAGATTTTGATTTTTTACTGAGCCAGATTTCACATTTAATTTGTCCTTCTCAAATGAGTAACTCTGGTGGCCATTCACCAATAATGCCTGATGAAAGACTTGCACTCACTTTACGATACATTGCAACTGGGGAATCATTTCAATCACTAAGTTTTCAATTCAGAATCTCTTTGAATGCTGTCTCATATATCATGAAGGGATGCTGTGTAGCTTTAGTGGAAAAATTGGTCCCGGTATTTCTTAGACTACCTTCATCAGAGCGAGAATAAATTGAAATTTCTAAAAAGTTTGAAACAAGATGGAACTTCCCACACGCTCTCGGTGCAATAGATGGAAAGCATGTTACAATTAGAAAACCTAACAACGGAGGGTCATATTACTATAACTACAAGCATACTCATTCAATTATCTTTTTGGCAATTGCTGGTCCAGAGTACGAATGCTTATATGCCGATGTTGGATCTAACGGCCGTGTTAACGATTCTGGTGTATGGAATAAAAGCTCGTTGCTACAAGCGATACAAAATGGGTCGGTGAAGCTTCCAAAAGATGACAAATTGCCTGTCAGTTGTGTCACTGCACCATATGTTTTTATTGGTGATGATGCGTTCGCCCTCAAAAAATTCATGATGAAACCATACCCGCAACAAAATTTAACGGTTGATAAGAGGGTCTATAACTATAGACATAGCGAAATTTTGCAAATTCTACAAATGTTGGATGAAAAAACTCCACTAAACCAGTCCAACATAGAAAAATGACACTTTTATGTCACAAAATTTTGGATAAAATTTTGATCGCGAACAAACTTCATCCAACATGATTTTTTTCTTCTTTTTCCAAAATTTGCAAAATTTGCAAATGCGCAAACCGGTCCAACATTTCATCCAACACGCAAAAAATGTAATGTTGGATGAAATGTTGGACTGGTTTGCTCCGGCCTTAATGAGTTTCTGTGGACTTTATATCTAGATACATTAACTTTGCTTCAATTGAATTTGCGTTGTGTCTTTTATCAAATAAACTTGGTACAACTGCTACAATGTTTGACTTTATTGACATTTCAGGTTGTGTTGTACAGTGTTTCCAACACCTCACGAAACTCAACGATTTATGACCCATCCAAAAAAGTAAACTTCATTTATTTTTGTTTCCTGTAGGTGGTAGTTTTTTTTTGGTTTTGCGTTTATGCATTATCAGATCTCTTGATTTTCAAATAGTTTTTTTAAAAATATTTTATAATTTTTGAGTTTATTACATAGTTCTTTTTATTATATTGAGTGAATTCTAGTAAGTTAGAATTGCAAAAACCATTTATTTAGGAGTTAATGCACCATTCTCGAGATACCATTTCTAACAAAAAAAACAATAATGCTCAGCGCATAAAATAACGGGCGATCACCGATCAATGATCGGCAGGAATCAAGCAAAGATCGCCTGAACTTTGTGAACAGCAATCTTCATGATCGCCGAACTTTAGACTAAATTTGTTATTAATTATTACTAAGATTATTACTAAGATTATTTTGAATATGATATAAAAAGGGTATTTTATATTATCCGAAAACTTTTAAAACAACGCCATTTTGAATAACTGCGCGAGTCATAACTACATGACCGACAGACATGTTTACACGCGATGCCACAGATTGTTTAAAAGTTCCATTCAACTTAGAGACAAACAAATGCAGAAGAACTATGCTGCATACAATGAAAGAAAAAAGATCAAAACACAAAGAAACGTTCAGTTTTGTTTACAAAAATCACTTCAACAAAACTAATAAACATGCAGAAGACCCTTCAAAGAAGAAAATAAATATGACTGCTCAGTTTTCTTCAACCCTTTAAAAGGGAAACTAATTTCTAATTTCAAAGAAATAGCTTCTATCACTGAAAAAGTTGTCCTATTTTAACTTGTTAAAACTGTATTTCGCTAGTAAAAATAAGTCCCGCAACATTTTATAGAAGTCATAGAGTACTCTCTCTCCACATGCTAACATTCAATGCCCTGACGTATAAAATGCGACCAATCGATATGGCGGTGACATTCAGTCTCTATGGACCAGATTCACCTAAAACCATCTCTACTATTACAGTGGAGAACAGCGCATAAAATAACGGGCGATCACCGATCAATGATCGGCAGGAATCAAGCAAAGATCGCCTGAACTTTGTGAACAGCAATCTTCATGATCGCCGAACTTTAGACTAAATTTGTTATTAATTATTACTAAGATTATTACTAAGATTATTTTGAATATGATATAAAAAGGGTATTTTATATTATCCGAAAACTTTTAAAACAACGCCATCTTGAATAACTGCGCGAATCATAACTACATGACCGACAGACATGTTTACACGCGATGCCACAGGTTGTTTAAAAGTTCCATTCAACTTAGAGACAAACAAATGCAGAAGAACTATGCTGCATTCAATGGAAGAAAAAAGATCAAAACGCAAAGAAACATTCAGTTTTGTTTACAAAAATCACTTCAACAAAACTAATAAACATGCAGAAGACACCCTTCATAGAAGAAAATAAATATGCCTGCTCAGTTTTCTTCAACCCTTTAAAAGGGAAACTAATTCCTAATTTCAAAGAAATAGCTTTTATCACTGAAAAAGTCATCCTATTTTAACTTGTTAAAACTGTATTTCGCTAGTGAAAATAAGTCCCGCAACACTTTATAGAAGACAAAGTCACAGAGTACTCTCCATCTGCATGGCTCAAAAGATTGTAAGGTCTTTTAAAAATAATAAACTGTACAGATGTTAGCTTCGGTGTCGCAAGACTCAGGGAAAGTAAAGAAAGATAACCAGTATGTTATTTACAAAGACAAGAAACCTTTACGCTAATTTTTTCTGCAGTAACTGCTTTCAGTAATGTATAAAAACTTACGTTGTTTTAACAACAAATATATTTATTAGTTTTTTATGAATATGAGAAAGAGTACAAGTGAGGCGAGTTGTTATTTTATTTTGATATCAATTGAGAATTTCTCTGTTCAGCTAAATATTAATAAACACAATCAAATGTTCCAGCAAAACAATATATCGCATATGTAACACAACTATAGCAATTTAACACATATTTACTAATTAACACGTTTTTAAATTTTGCTATACGAGGTTCTTATTTTAGTATTTTTTTGTCGCAAATTTTTGGGAGAGATCAATTATCAACACTTATGATAAATTTATGCAGAATGTATTAATTCTGTACAAAATGTGTGCAACAAAGATCACTGTTTGATGTAAATTTAACTGTTTAGTTTAAATCTGTAATTGCTTTAAAACAGAAGAAAGAAAAAAGTAAGCATGATAGTGTCTTAATAAATGAATGAAATACACGTTGTTGTTTTTTTAGAAACCTAGCAAAAGGCCTAGTTCTAAAAGTTTCTTATTTATAGTCTGAAATTTGTCAGTTTGTGCTCAAGACAGACTCTCTTAAAGAAATTCTTGTTAAGAAATTATTAGTTGGTTCAAAAGGAATGACTGGGTGGGTACACCATTGTTTGATTTAGAGGAAATAAAATTACAACTTGTTAACAAAAAAGTATGATCGTCTAAATTTCGGACATGATTGCCAGTTTTTTTGCAACAACGATCGTCATGATTGTCAGGTTTACAAACGTTATTTTATGCGCTGAATGCTAATGCGGTATTAACTACCAAAAGAAGCTTAAGTAGTCCAAGTGATCAGGGCCATATCGGTATCAAAAAAGGGACCAATCATATTATATACCATTGGAAAGGTAATTGGTCAGGGAGTCAGAAAAAACCATGTTAACACGATTATAAGTGTCAATTTTAGGAGTCATGGCCCTCCATCCCAGCGGTACTATTATTCGGAAAACTGGATTTTCGCAAAAAAATCCCTAAAAATCAAGATTAACTACTTCGTTTCAAGGTAGCATAATGATATATTCTTTACATATTTACGATTCAAAGTGACTAGGGATACTTTTTACATAAAAATTAAGTGTTTGTAGTACTGCTCTTTCTCGTTTTGGGGAAAATGTCAGCGTTTTTCTCTCTCAATTTTATGTATCTTAAATATTAAAAAATTTCGCACAAACTTTCTCTGGAGAGATTTTTTTACAGTTGAAGGTATGTTCATATAAGAGAAAGCCATAAGCTGCTTTCTTGCTGTTGTGATGCCAAGCTTTGCCTCCATATGAAGGCTTGATAATTTGCCCTTAGATTATGTAGCTGCAACACATCTTCGCAGGGTGGAAGCTTTTTACACAATATCTTTCCTCCATTTTGACAATACATCTGATAATATACGTCGTTGACAGGATTGTTTTCTTTCCAACAACAAATCTGTTCAGCAAGTTGACCAGCGAATCATCAATATCTGTTGCAATACCAAAAGTTGCAAACATTTTAACATAATCTTGCTTCTTCATCATCAACATTAATGCTTTTAACTTCCTTCTGCCAGCAAATGCACTGACTGTGTCACACCCATTGCAACTGTGGAATCTGATGAGGGCTTTCAGCAAAGTTTCCTTTGGAGATTCACAAAGGTTGAGGTTTTGGTCGATACTTCTAACACCTGCACTAATGTTGACAAGTCTCTTGGAATTTTTCATCCCGGTGAGGAAGTAAAAGTTTGCACTGATGATTGGTTGAAATGACAAAAACATCTGTATCAGGGCTGGGGATTACAATCTTCTGGTATTGTTGGCTAGCATGCTGCACGTGCAATATTATTCTTGTGTCCGCCTTCTCGTTGTTGCTTTCCAGTTCAGGTATCTCGATGACTGTTCCTGATGTTGATCTTGATGTTGAAAACCTTTTGTCCGTCTGTAACAACTAAGCTTTTTCTCTCGATCACTGCCAAGTACTCCTGTTTCTTCCACTCTGAAGCGATGAACTTTACCAATGCATTTTTGTTGTCGTTGGAGAACAAGAACATTGCCGTGGATACATTTGATTGAAACAGGAGATGGTTCCCTCTTGATCGTCTGCTTTTTTCTACATTTTTGATTGATAACTCATGGTATTCATTGAAGGCAACATCTTTGCGTGCAGATCTTGAACCAACCCCCAAGATTCTTGTTAAAAGCTCTTTTGCAAAATTGCCAAATGTTTTGTTGACAACTTTTGATTGCTGTACATAAGCCATTCCATCAAAAATCAATGCATGCTGTCCAATCAGACTTTCCCCTCTAGTTTATGCAATAGCGATAATTTTGATGCTTTCTTCAAAGAGCCAAAAGGATCAGCCAATGACCAGGGTAGTGGACCCAACGGATATTGGAAGACAACTCTTATATTCAATGATCTTATTTGGGCCACTAGCAATATCTTGGCGAACAAATCTTTTCTAGATTGAAGAGGGAAGATCATCGAATTCATCTTGCATTTCTTCACTTTATTCATGCTAGTGGAAGTACCCAAATTTTTCTTCTTAATGGGATCAAAAAAGAAATTTATCTTTTTCTCGGACAGACAATCCAATGACTTTAGCTGATAGCATGTTGTTGCTTACTTTATTGGTTGCCATCTTTCCATTTAAGATGGAAAGAAGCGGTTGTGGGCTTAATGGATCAATGAATGTTGATTTCTAAAATCATCTGGACAGATTGCTGCCTCATCTTTCTTCATTCTTGATGGGTTTAGATTGAGATGCTTATATTTCTGTGTGTCGTAGTTGAGATGTTTGTGGAAACAAGAACGTAGAGAGGCTCTATACGCTGCATTTACCTCCCAACATTTAACGGCATTGATGTTCGTAGAAAAACCATATGGCAGGATGACCTTGATGCATTCGATAAGCTGCAGCCAGTCACCAAATACATAAAATTGAGAGAGAAAAAAGCTGACATTTTTTCACAAAACGGGGAAGAGCAGTACTACAAACACTTAATTTTTATGTAAAAAGTATCCCTAGTCACCTTGTATATATGTATGTATATATGTAAGGAACATATCATATGATACCTTGAAACAAATTAGTAAATCTTGAATTTTAGGGAATTTTTGCGAAAATTTGATTTTTCAAATAATAGTGTCGATATGGTCCCAATCCCATGGGCTAAAGAGTGAAAAATTCCTTTCATTCTTCTCACATATGGTCTATTACAAACTTTCAACACTTTTATTTCCTATGTTAATCTCAATTTGGCATAACTGTAGAAATTAATTTCAACTTAAAGTATGTCGGAGATAATGCTTGTTTACACATGACATCTTATTGTTATTTGTGCTCAGGTTGGGACGTACTTTGGTGCAGCTATGGCATCAGGCGACATAAACAAAGACAAGTAAGATACATCTGATACTCAAATTCACAATTTGTTTTATTTTGATTGTTTCTTTTTGATGTAATATGGTTTTATTTATTTTGATTTTACTGGATACAATATGAGGGTAATTTATGTTTATGCAAAAGAAAAGTGGATTTAACATCTTCATTGCATTTTATTTTTATAGGAAAACAGATTTGTTGATTGGAGCACCATACTTTTTTGAAGGGGATAGTTACAATGAAGGAATAGTCTACGTCTACTTAAAAGACAAAGCCGTAAGTCAACTTTTGTCCTTCACTTTGTAACTATGATTTCTACAACTGGGTCTTTGTTTTTAACTATTTTAAACCTCTATATATATCTTCTTGCTAGAAAACAAATTATTTCACTAGGACAATCTTGTATTGAAGCAGTCGTTAAGGGGAGACAAAAAGGATGGCCCACTTAAAAAATCGTTGTTTGGATTGTCTGTTGGTAGTGTTGGTGACCTTAACAGAGATGGCCATGCTGGTATGCAGTATAGAATTTGTATACATAATTAACTATTCAAGCTCTTTTTTCAGATTTTAAACAATTAACGATTTTTAAAATATTGAAAATAATTTAGTATTTAACATGTCTACAGCTTAAATAAATGTTTTGTGTTCTGTTTAGATTTTGCTGTTGGAGCACCATGGGGTGGAAAGGACGGGAAAGGAATTGTGTATATTTACTACGGGACAACTAGTACAAGTGAACCTTTGAAACAAATGCATGTATGAAGGATTTTTTGAGTTGTGTGTTACTGAAACAGTGTTGGCCATATGCTTTCACAGAACATTACTGTTATAATTTCACCTAACGATGATTTGCATTCAGGGATGGTATATTATGAGTAACAAATGAAACATTTCCATTGCTTGTGTCATTCTAATTGTCCAAGAAATATGTACAGTGTTGTTATCATTTGTTAAATATATTCCTCAAACATTCTTAGTTGCAAAATCAACCAGGTCTTTTGAACCAAGCAGCTGCATTATGACAAGAGAGCAAATATTCCCTGGTTTGTACCTAATTATTTCTTGTTTTATAGGTACTTACACCATCAACATTTGCAGATGCCGGGAAAACCTTAGACGGATTTGGATACTCGTTTAGTGAATATTACCCGTATGGTGATTCCGAAGAAATTTACAATGATGTTGATAGGAACAATTACCCAGGTGAGCACAAATTAAATTTTGTTTGTAAGCACTTGTTCAAAATACTTAAATAGGGGTCATTCCATGTCAACTCAACCTGAAATTAAAAGGCTTGACACCACACCAAAAATTTGTAACATAAATTAATTTGTTATAAGGAAAAAGACCATCTGATTTTTTTTGTATTTTGATCTTTATAATGTATACTAACATGGGGAAAAATTTCAGAGCAGTTTTACTTCATCATCCTGAGATATTACCCGTTAAGTGTAAGTTGTTGGGAAAAGAGAGAAAATGATAAAATATTTTATATTTGAAAATTCACAGTGAAGACTTGTTTTTCAGAGGTTTAAAGCATTATTTTTGAATTCTACACCCTCAAAAATAGTCAGGTACATAATTTCATGATCATTGACCTAGTAGAACCGGAATTTTAGCTATTTATATGATACGCAGTGGTCACTTTTGAAATGGCACTGAGAAAAATGACCTAAAAATGGCCTGGGACCAAGTATCAGTAACTCGGGAACCGTATGTCGTTAGAGGCTGAAATTTTCATCAGAATGACCCATATTGTTTCTGAAATCAATTCACTTTTAAGTCATGATTCGATTACCCATGACATTTTAAACTCCTCTTGCATTGCTTGAGCAGTGTCAGCTGCCAACATGAAAATTCTTATTGTTTTCAGAATGTGAACTATGTTGTGAACTGTACCGTTCTCTCGTTCTTATAGATTTAGCAATTGGAGCTTATAGATCTGGTGAATCAGTAGTGTTGAGGTAAAAACAATATCTTCTTTTTTCACATTCTGAAATGTTTTTATGTTTGGTTTACTAACAACATCACAAGAAGGGGCAAGAATAAAAAGATTGATTGTGCAATAGTTGAAGTTGTGAAGTTGTTTGTAAAAAAATAAAGTTTAAAAATTAATAATTAAGTTAAATACAAAATAAGATGATACTGTTATACCGTGGATGTGAAAAAGACAGCAAAATAAATTCTCAATGTGAATTTTATAAGCATACTATAATATGTTTAATTGGTTTTCAAAAATAATTTTGCATTTGAAAACATTTTTTTAATTGCAGATCTCGTCCAGTCATAACAATAATCGGAACTCTCAACCTTGACAAGACAATAAAAATTGATTTGTACAGTAAAGAAAATCTTTGTGGCACAGAAAAGTGGTGCGTGTTTTTAACTTGTCACAATTTTAATTTTTCCTCAAGTATTTAGTCAACAAATCTATATATATAAAGGAGTTAAGTGTATATGTTCCGGTATGCAGGCTAGACCATTGGAGAAATCCCCCTATCACATACATTTTCCTGATCAGAGGAGTGTCATAATGGGTATAAAATTTTGTCCCAGGAGTGAGGAGAGGAGCGATTGTTTGGCCTTTACGTTCCAAAATTTTGCATTTTAGTTGAAGTTTTTTATGACAAGAATGTCATATTAAATTAAACTATGGAAAATTATAAATCTTTTCATGAAACTCGATCAATGACAGGTGGCTATTTCTAGTTCAACTAGTTCTATATATTAGTTCTTCATAAAATAGTATCATTTAAATTCTTCTTAAATTAAATTATTGCTGTACAATTCAGGGGGAAATAAGAATGGGGTTTGAATATATGAGACTGTTATATCAGGTAGTATGATGATGATGATAATGTTTATAATGATACAGGTAAAGGAGACAGCTGACGTTGTTACATATGGGAGAATAGGTTAATTGCAGACAGAGTTTCTATTTTATCCCGCGTTTTTCACCGCAAAGTTAAAGAACTGATTTTCCAAATTATTATAATTGATGTCTTCAATTATTTCAAAGCTTGAATGCATGTTATGTTAACAATATATCAATAGATCAGTTCCTCTGTTAATTCTGACAAAATATTAGAAAAAAATGATCATACCTTCTCTTCTTGAGAATTTGTTTTTGCCTTTATGTGACTTAAAATTGGCTTTTTTTCTGAATGATATAGGTTTGGGATTTCAATGCAACAATCTTTCAAGATTTCTGTTTGAATAAATTTTCTATATAATGAACTGCAGTTGCTGTTCCTTTTCCTTCTAAATCAAAAATGGATAGGTTGCTGCAAGTTGAATTTGAATGTTATCCTTCAACAAGGATCATTATTAACTGTACAGAAATATGTATTGAAGTCCCTCCTTCCATGAAAGCTCAGTCTCAAACTTGTTCAGAATACAAGCACCATAACACTTGGAAAGCTCTTGTTGGCATATCACTAATGGTGCAATTACATTTACTTCAAAGCTTTGTTGAAAACAAATAAATTACCTAAAGGTCTGGTGTGCTTGCTTTTTTTGGCAGTGATACCATTACCCACTCACCACTTCCCCTTTTTCGTTTCTTCATGACCCCCACCCACCAATCTATTTTCAAATAAATCATTGCATCATACTTTTCTTCATATACTGTGGTTGCGAAATGTCTGGATCTGCAACGTTTGTAGCTCATTTGTTCCAGAGCAGTGATGTTTGGGTGTTGCTGTTGATGCTGTCAATATCACATTCCTGTCACAGTGGCAATGTATTTTCTCACAAAGTGCACGTTTGCTTTCAGCAGGATACCCCCTCCTCTTGTTTGTTTTTGTCTGCTTTTTGGGGTCATCATGCATGTACATACTATTGAATGGCCCCTTTCCAGAGATAAGCAAACATAACTGTTCTTGTGTAAACCTTATCTGCCCTAGATGAAACCATTACCGGCTGCTACACTTCTTGAAGGTTTTTATTGAGCTTCACTGAAGCGTATTGGAGTAATGACCAAGAGACCTTGTGACTGATAAATATGTACCATATATTCGCAGGAAGAGTTGGGACTCCCTGATCAGAATCAGAAATCCTGTTTTATTTGGAATGCTTTCAACATATGCTGCGACGATGATTTTGACATTTAACATATTATTTTTTAATATTAATTAGAAATAACTAATAAACTGCATACATACAAAAAATAGTTCAGCTATGTTACCACTGCCCTTCTCATTATAACAAACCAAAATATTTTTAAGATCCTTTCAACTGTCAACAATCCAAAGTCTTCCAAGCTCTTAATGGACTTTCCTCCCGGAATTAATGAATTAAACTGCTCTATTGCGCCACTAGAAAATTTTTATTTTTGTAGAACTACTGTTATTACATTGCTAGCCTCGTTGCGGAACATTCACCTTTATTTGAGAAGGAATTGTGAAAGTGGCTAATTGGCTAGTTTTATATTTTCTCATTGGATAGTGGTTTTTCACAATATACAATGTCAAATCGAGGTTCCTGCGTGAAATTGTACTTTCAGTTTCATAGGAATTACCAAAAACTTATTTTCTTGTTTTTCTGTTTAGTTTGAAAGACGTGAAGGTGTGTTTTGTGTTAGTTGGAGTTGGATTAAAAACATTAGATGGTGGTTAGTATAAAACATATACTACATCTTTAATAAAGTTGTAGTTGCATTCATCTTTCTGCATCAAAACATACCTGTTTTCTCTCTTAGATATTGAATACACTCTGCAATTAGACACTCAACAGGAAGTAGCTAAGCGCGCCCACATTAAAGATGGAAGCAAAAAACTGACTGAGGTCACAAAAGTTATGTCGGCAGGTGCAGCCCTAAAATGCAATAGCTACACAATCTATTTAACAGTGAGTACTTATTGGTTATCGTGGAAAATTCTGTTCTGCAGACATCTTTGTTTTGCATACAAATTCCAATGACATGCCATCTAGTATTAATGTTAAAATGAAATGGTTGTCCGTTCATAAAGTATTTTAGTTTGGTAAATTTATTGATTAATTTTCTTAACCGTTAGATGAGGGAGTAATCCTTCAAGGTTGGGTGGCATCTTCAACACCAGTGTAGAATGTCATTATATTAATATACCTTATCTTGACTTCAACTAATCGAAGTTTGGAAAATATATTTGAAATACCTAATAATAAATGGATGGGTGGAAATGTTTGCTGTTATTATCAATGTTTATACAATCTTTTATGTTACACCTGCTATAGTTGCTAATCAAGTCGAGTGCAGAGGCATATTATTTCACCCAATGTGGCAATTCCTCGCATTTTTAAGGTTTTCTTCAAGTTCAAATAGTTTTCTCAATAAGTAGTAAATTTGGAAAAGTCTTTGAACTGTCAGGTGTCAACAAATAGGCGTACGAGACATTACATCAATCGTACTCCCAAATCTGCCTTTGGCGTACGATACCATACGTGTAAGCATATGATTGCCATGTTTTACTTTTGTTTTACGTTACGTAACATTTATTATTATGAAGAGAACCGACAGATATGTTTACAGCCGATGCTACAGGTTTTTTAAAAGTTCCATTCAAATTAGAGACTAAGAATTATTTCTGCATTGTTTTTAGACATTGTCCATTCAAATATCTTCTTGTGTATATTTCTCAATCTCTACAACAACACTTGCAACATTCAGAAGGATAGAAAAATTGTTTTTGTGAAAATTAATCGCTATTTTCTTAAAAGCAGTTAAGACCAATCTCCACTCAGAAAAATTTAGCCGAAAAGAAATATTTTTTGAAGTCGTTTAAAAATATTTCGCAACAACAAATAAAAAAAAATTTGTTTGATTCGATATCAAATTTAAAATTCCAACAATTTAAAAATGGACGACAGCAAATTCTGTCTGCGTCGATAGATAAGTAGAGCAAGCAGAAAGTTTGTATCTCGAAATAAATCCATCACTATGTGTGGTTTGTTGTGCTTGTGTTTTTGTAATAGAATTCTGATATATCTGGAAATTTTAATTTCGATTTACTTTTTCTGATGACAAAAATTGAAGTGGAGATTGAATTTTGTTTTTTTTCGGCAGAAAAAATTTTTGAGTGGAGGCCTTTATATTCCGTGTTTTTAATTATTGTGCAAAATACATCTACCGTAAATCCTCGAATTGGCCCCCTGGGGGCTAATTAATTTATGATTTTTTTAAGTGGGAGTTTATTCGAGGGGGGGGGGGGGCTAATAAAAAAATGTGGTATAACTAACCCAGAAAAAAGATATATGCATATGTTCATCAATACTTGTTTGGTACGTGTTGAACTGGTACGTGTTCAGTTCAAAATATCAATGTCCTTGGCATCATCGATTGCTTCATCAAGGATCAAATAAGGAGGGCAAGCCTCTTGTATATCTGTCTCATCAGGAAGGAACGGATTTTCCTTTGTGCCTACAGCCCAGAACTGTCTATTCTTCTGTAATTCATAGCAAAAGATTATGGGTGTTTATAATGAACCATAAATTCATGATATAATATGTTCCCGATTTAGCCCCCATGAGGGTTTAAGTAAACACAAAATTTTCCCAAGAAAACATGATGTCAGGTCGGTAATTATATCTACTGCTACCAGTCAAGCTGTAAACTGGTTCAATCTGTGTCTGCATCTGGGGTGGATAGCCCCCCCCCCCCCCCCCCCCCCTTAGCGTGATGGTGTCACGATAAAAATACTGGTTTTTGGTGAACCTACACCATAATCGTAACATATGACGACTTCACCATACCGCATATTGATCGTTGCGTGGGTAAACAAGGATTGTGTCCCTCAGTGCGCGACCAGGCTGAGGTCGAAAAGTATATTACTGGTCGTCATTATAGTGTAGTAGCCTCTACCGGGTGGCCTAGCCATAAAAGGCATTGAACTTGTATGAAACATTACAATATTCTCATTGGATCGATCAATACCACCACCATGAAAGATCCTATAAAGCTTGCACAATGTATCCACCAGTGCAAGTTTCTAAAACACCATATAACCTTTTTTCTGGAAACCCATATCACCGGGCCTTTAGTAGAGTGTTAAAAAACTTGTCCTTGGTGGAATCAGCATATTGTTCTGTAGGGGCATAAGCTGTAAATGCTGCTATTTTCACACCATGTAAAATAAAGATCTTAGTGGTTGGACGTTCATCAATTTGGTGATGTAATGTAAGGCTAGTGCTGGAGTTGGCATAGCACTTTCACCGAATGTAGAATTGGTAGATATTGATAATATTCTGGAAGGTAGATTACTTTTATCCAGAATTATTTTACATGGTGTGAAAATAGCAGCATTTACAGCTTATGCCCCTACAGAACAATATGCTGATTCCACCAAGGACAAGTTTTTTAACACTCTACTAAAGGCAGTTCAGAAGGTAAAGAAGGAACACCCCACATTTAAAGTTCTTATTGGGGCGATATGAATGCAACAGTTGGATGTGATTCATTTAGCTCTTGGTCGCATCTCGGTTCCAACAATGACGATTTGCCGACCAACGATAATAGCACGCGGCTTCTCAGTTTTTCTGAGGAATGTAAGCTCTTTGTTCTCAACTCTTTATTCCAATCTTCTAAAATCCACCGCCATACATGGTATTCGCAGACTGGCATTACCGAAAGAGTTGATTATATTCTAGCAGAATGACATCTCAAAAAGCTTACCTCTAACTGTCGCGTGTATCGAAAAGCCTCTGTTCCTTTTGAAACCAACCATCGACTCTTAACGATGACATGTTCTTTCCCATCAAAACGTAAACAAAAATTATTTTTCTCGCAATCTCCTAGAATTAATAAACCCCATAAAAATATTAAAGCATTAAAGATGACCCCCAGGTTTATAATAATTTTTTAAATAAACTTGACAAAATTTTAACGGATACCCCCACTCTAAATGATATTAATACATTTGATGCTTTGTTTACGGAATCAATCACTTGTGCGAGTGAGTCAGAGATTCCAAAAATTTATTGGCGGGAAAATAAACACCCCTGGACTAATGATGAATTTTTATCCCTTTTGGAGAAGCGACGTACATGTAAAGACCCCAGTATTTTACAGGAACTCGGATCGTCTATTAAGAAATTGCGAATAAAACTAAAAAATGATTACTTTTCGAAATTGGCAAATGATATAAATATTGTTAGTGAGGCAAGAAAAGTCGAAGAAGAATTTTGCCTAAGTAAATCGTACAACATGTCCAAGCAATCAGAAATAAATATAATTTCTTCTGAAAAATTATCTGAACACTTCAAAGATCACTTGAAGCAGAGAGTAATTGAAATTCAGCAAGCTAACAACCTGCAAAATTGTGCTCATATTTTACCACCAAATGATATTAATGTGAACATTGATATCCCCTCTATTTCGGAAGTACTGGATGCTAGGAATAAATTCAAGGATGGAAAATGTCAGGGAACAGACAAAATTTACGCGGAAGAACTTAAATATAATTATTCTTGTTGTTTTATGCTACATTTAATGCTTCTTCTCACCACCATTTGGACAACCTTTACTTTGCTGTCATCATGGCTAATCTCGTCTGTTACTTGTATTTTTAAGAACAAGGGATCACGAAGTAATGCAGCCAATTATAGAGGTCTTTCCATTATGTCCACTTGTTCAAAGATCTTACTATCTATAATTACTTCTAGAATAAGATATACATATGAAAGAATAATTAGTAACTGTCAGTTTGGATTTAGATCTAATCGATCAACGACAGACGGTATTTTCTTCAGAATTCCATAAATATATCCTCCAAACCTCTCTTCATATGTTTTATCGATTAAAAAGCAGCATATGATTGAATAGACCCCGATATGCTATTTAAAATCCTAGAAATATGTCTGAAATCCCCCATAATAGTAAGAATTTTACAGGTATTCTACACTGGTACATCAGCAGCAATTAAGGGCTCCAAATCATTTTTTAGAAATTTTACAGGTTGCAGACAAGGCGGTCTTGAATCATCTGTACTATTTAATATTTATCTGGACTTTGTTTGAGGTGCGTTGAACACGAGGTACTGAAGAAGTTATCTAACACCGGACTTCAGTACGAGTATCGCATCCCAGGTCATTGCTCGACGCGCAAACAGCGCAGTGTACATGGTCCGAGTGGAGTTCAACGACTCAGAATGATTTTATATGCCAACAATATTGTTCTTTTGTGCTCTAGTACTGACGAGCTATCTGAGATTGTGAGTATATATCACAAAACCTTCACTAGATTTGGTTTAACGATCTCCAGTGATAAAACAGAGACCATGGCATTTAGTGTCTCAGAAGACATTAAGACAAGACCATCCTTGATCTCAATTGCAGGAGTTGCATTAAAGAATCATGTCATCTTATTACTAACACCGATGTAGATCCATCATCATATCTCACATTCCGAATATCATCAGCATTCCAGAAATGGAATGAATTAAAGCTCTTCCTTACTGATCGAAGAATAAATCTCTCCAGTCGCATCAAAATATTAGAAGTTTGTGTGTGCAGCCGTCTGCTATATAGTGCACAATCCTGGGAACTGAGTGTCAATGAGCTCACTAAACTTGAGTCCATTTGGCACGGTTTTCTCAGGAAAATGATAACAAACGGCTACAAAAGGAGAAATGTTTTGGCGGAATATTTGAAGGGCAAAAAGCGGGCTGAGAAAACAAATGCTATTGTAGCTGAGCCGGATGACCTGGACTGGTCATTTCTGTATAGTAACACTCAATTACGAGAAATAACAAAAACAAAGGACATCAGAAGTTTTTGTAAACTACAACATCTAAAATATATAGCTCATGTTACACGTCTTAGCAATGATTCTTATCAAAAGCAACTCCTTTTTTGCAGTAAACACAAAAATATTCTCGAGATCGTTGGATAAAAATTGAAAAGGAAATTGGTGTTTCCAAAATACAAGTACTAAAATCCATGCAGAATAAGAGAGAGTTCATGTCGCTACTTTACCACACCTATGCGTAGAGACACTCTAAGGGTACCAAGTACCTAACAGAGAATTATGATGATGATGATGACGAAGAAAGTTTTATATTTCAGAGTAATTCAATTTTTGGGTTGGTTTTGTTTTGTCTACAATAAAAATGAGTTTTACTGAACACCACTTGGTTCTTATTTGTTTCGTTTTTGTATCAAATGAGGTTGTGATGCATGTGCATAACGTTGTAACTGTCCCGTAGTTTACCATGACGCTCAGTCACGGATACAAATTATTGCCGCCGCAAAAAAGTAAACATTTCATATGAATTTCCTTTTTCATGTAATAAATAAATATGTAGAAAAAGTTGATATTTAGTAAGGTAAGAAATTGAAGAAAATGTTTTTAAAAATTACAAAAACAAAGTGTAAGAAAGAATCCAACCACATTTTCTGCATTGTACAGACAAATGTCCATTCAATTATCTTCTTCGGGATTTCACCATAAACACGTGCAACATTCAGAAGCAAAACAACATTTTTTCTTTTTATTGTATGTTTATAGTTGGACCAGTTTCTTAACATTTAAAAACTTTTTTGACTTTTATTAATCTGTAGTAGGTAAGCAACGAAAATGAAAATATATTTTTGGAAGTGGCAATAATATTAATATTCAATTTTGTGAAAATTAGTGTTGGTTGGGCACGCAAAACAACTTCTAAATTTGATTTGCCTTAATTTGATAGTTTTTGAGATATTCGGAATGTTTAGTGTTCAGTACGAAATAAGTTGAAAATTAAACAAAATAAACGTGATATAATTTTTTAAGCTTTTTTTACAAGATAAATTGTACGCTGAAACTATAATTTGTACGCGAATTTTTTCTGTGGCGTATGACCTCGTACATCACAAAAGAAAGATTTTTTGAGCCCTGACTGTTCACAATTATTGTTTGCTTTTGATGCTCTTTCTTCTTGTGTCTGTTAATACAGATTTTAATTTAGAAATTTAAATATTTATACGGACATCTTTTTAATTTAATTTGTGTTACCTATTTAATTTCAGTTCTGCATAATTAATGAGCTTCACTTTAGAACAATACTAAAGATATGTACAGAGAGATGGAATTGCGGCTGGGTTTCAAGTATGTGGAACCTGCGTCGTGTGCGGTGACATTATGTCCTATCGCCAACAAGCTATCTGCAGATTTTGATGTTAAAACAGTAAGCGAAGAAAGTTTGTCAAATGCCATGCTAATAATTATTGAATGTTGATTATTTTTAAGACGAATATTAGTAATACTGTTTGATTAAATTGATTTAGATTCCATACATTGTTGGATGCAGTGACGATGGCAACAACGAGTGCAACTCCGATCTTGTTGTGAAGATGAGAACGAAAATGTACGTAAACAGTACAAATTAATTTGCTATCTTATTAGAAAATGATTCATTTGCTTCATGCCTACACCACAAAGTATGTAGCTGTGTGGATTATCGATTTTAACAAAATCACTTTTCCGCTTCGAACATAAAAATTACAATTATACGATATTGAAGATTTTGTTAAAGAGCAGAATAGAAAGAGTAGAAAAAGTAACTTTTCCTTATTCCTGTGGAATTCTCATTCAGACCCAATAAAATCATTCAAGTTGGCGAAACACGGAACATTGATATCATAGTTGACGTGACAAACAAAAGGGAAAATGCATTTGCGAACTTTCTGCATGTTGTTTATCCAAAAGAGCTTGTCCCCAACCGTGTGTTGATTGAAGGGGTGAGTGTGATTTGTGCTAGTATTAAACACTTTTTTTGAATATTCGTAGTTTAGAATTTTTTGTTTTTTGAAAACCGGTTTCTATTGCTTCTTCCAACCTTTGTCACCTACTTTTGTCATTTAAGATCCATGTTCTTTTGCTAATTCGTTTAGCAATCATGATGATGATGAATAATTTGATTTATGAGGAAATTGTTAATTTCTTTTATATAGTTCAGTGGATCGGTGATTTGGGACTCGGATGTCTCGAAAGACTCAGGCATTACGACGTTATCAGTGACATTGACCCACCTAATAAAAACTGATACCACCAATCGTGTGCACATACAGTTTGGAGTGCAGCCCGTGAAGAAAGGGACTAAAAACATCTCGTTAAAAGCGATTGCATCCACGTATGCATGATTTGTTTCAACCACAACTCTTCACCTAATCTAAAACCTTGATAATTTCTTGAGTAATTTATTAACTTGTCTTCTTTCAGTGGGAGCGTTGAAATGAATGACCCTGACGATGTGGATGTTATCAACATAAAGGTCTCGCTCATCTCAAATCTGACAGTCTCTGGGTAAGCTGCTTTGGCACATTCTGCTTGAGTAACTGACACAATAGCCGATACATAAACGTTTGATGGGTTTTCACAATTACACAAAGTGTGTATAAATATATAGACTACATTCTTATCTCATTCTCTTCAGATACCTTCAAAGTTTGTGTGAGATTTCAAAACCCATTTAAGAGCAGTGTTTCATTTTTTACATAGAAATGTGCTTCCTGAAATTGTGAAATGGAAGAAAGGCGTGACTTCCACAGGTGTTGTTGGCCCACATATAACCCATACATTCTTCGTAAGTTTGTCTACGCATTTATGTTTTGCAATAAATGTTTTTAGTAACAGAAGGTGTTGATTTATTGTAAAAGTTGAATATACAAGGAACATTCAGCAGTAATATGTTATTCTTTGTTGACACGAAGTCAAGTTGTAAATACTTTCACATTGTCAAAGGCATCCCTACAAAAGGAATCACTATAAGTAGACAATTGATTTAATACAATGAACTTAATGTCCCGTTTGGAAACATTTGCTGAATAGTATTGTTTATACAACATGAGCTACAAGCAAGGTAAGTTGAGTCGTAAAATCTGGATTTGTGTGATCAAATATTTTCATTGCAAAGGTTCATAGTACCGCTGTTTCATTGTTAATGTTGTCTATCTTTAGTATCAAAACCTGGGCCCTAGCAGCGTCGACTCCTCAAACATTTTGATTGAATTTCCCGTGAAGTACAAAGACAACTACATTCTCAACATCATCTCATTCACTGTAACGTTTTTGGTTATAATATAGGTTTTCATCATTTTAACTTCTTTGCTAGCCTGTTGATATTGTCGCTAGCCTGTTGATATTGATGTAGAAAATCTTTCACAAGCGGTTTAAAAACCATGTAAGCAAAACTAAAATTTTGTTTTTTTGTTCAAAGGGAAATATTCTTCTTCAGTAATATTCCCTAAAAAGTCATTGCTTTTTTCCATGTCAGGTGGAAGGGTCAGACACTTCAAAGCACGATGTCGGACAATGCAGTGCTGTTGCTTTGAATGTCTTGAACTTAGATGTAAGTATTGCATCAGAGATAAAAATCAACGACGATTTCAATGGAAAGTTCATTTAGATTTGTTGAAAATACTTTCATTTTTTGTTATTTTATTTTATCTAATATTATTATTTATTCTTCAAATCAAATTTGTTGATAATCTTTTTTCGTTTTAAACAATGGCTTTCTATATTTTTCGGCATTGATTCAATTATTTCCTTTTGCTATACAGTGGTATGATGTCTGATGTTTCATTGACCTAACTTGCTTTCTTTAGATAAAAGGAGGGACAAGGGTCACAAACGACACAAAAGTTCGGAAGAGAAGGGAAAGCACCAGTGTGCTTGTAGTGGTAAGGTGGACACAGTTTATAACAAAATGACCATCTCTTCTTTTTCCCTGTGTGGATTGCTTTGAAATAAACTCCTACCAGTCAAAATACGATTGATAATGAATATGAAAGAGATTTGGAATGTTGATGTGAATAATTGGGGTATGTGGGTCATGTAACATCTTTGATCTCGTGGATATAAGCACCCACGCCTATAATTCAAAGTATATTGTGTGGGTTAACTCACCATTGTTTGTTCCATTGTCACTGGGGTTGGTGATAAAGAAAGTCGTTAATAAAAATCGATTATCTAATGCTTTTCAGAAATGCAGCGACAAAGATATATATTGCACCACCATCAAGTGCAGCATCAATCTTTTGCAAAATTCCGAGGACGTCACAGTCATCATAAAGTCTACTTTAGTAGAGGCGACGTTTGAAACTGTAAGAGACGAATTCTAGTGATTGTTTTTGTTTTGCATCGGTAAGTATGAAGGGAAAGTACACTTTTCACCTAGGTGGTAAAAGAGAGTCTCAAAATAACAGCCTACACCAAATTCACAACGACTGCGGTATCGAAACCAGAAAACGCTCCTAAGGATTACACTAACGTGAGTGGACTCTATGTGATTTAGCCTCGCAGTTTATTGCATCTTGCAGCTTCAAAGACATCTATACTTCGCTTAAGGATTTCAAAGAAAATTATGTTATAGGAAGTTGGAACAACATGCCGGAGATATTTTATAGAACTTTTTTGTTAATTATTCATGTGTTTTTTTAATTGCCTTACGAAATTTTAGTTGGTGTTAACGGTGAATTCACCTTACCTCACGAAGTCAGGCGGAGAGGGGACAATAGACTGGTGGATCATATTGTTATGCGTGCTAGCCGCTATTCTCATCATCGCTATCATCGTTTTCATTATGTACAAGGTACATGAACACTTTTAAGTTGTTTTTAGTCTGAATTAATCTGTAAAGATTTGTCTGATGGGATAAATTGAAGAAGAGTTAATCTTCATGGCTCCTGCGAAAAATCCGAAATTAGAAAATGATTTTTGGGCCAATTAGAAAGGAAACATGGCGCACATGATAGTTAACTGTTTCAAAATTATTTTTATTTTTTTATTTCTTGGAGCCTGAATTCGTGTGTGTGTGTCACATGTGACAAAAAAATTCAATTTGGGATTTATTTCCAGATAGAGACGAAACAACAAAACATAAACCTTCTAAAGGGATTTGCAGAGCTAAGACTTGTTAACCGTACAGTGTGGCTGTAGTTGCATAACACTGTGCAAATTAAGATAACTCCGTTCAAACTTAAAATACATGCCATTCGGCAATCTTCAGTGAAATGATATGCCGGAATAAAAATGCTACATAAAATGGACGCGTCTTATTTCTACACCCCTACACTTGTTTTTGTTCGGTGAATTAAATCGAAAGCCTCGAGCAATTTTAACATTTCAACAAATTAACATAAACGGTTAAAACAAAAGGTTTCTCACGACTTTCTTGCCATAGAAACAAAGTTTAGTAACTCGGGAATTATTATTCGCAAATGTTTTATTGAATAGCAATATTGATTTATACGATATAATGGTTGTGGTTGTGGACCCTCAACCATCTCGTACTTACTAATGTGTGTTTGTTAATGTTTACAGAAAGGATTTTTCAAACGAAAAAACATGAAGGCCGAGGAAGATGAAAAACTACGTCAAGATGACACAGACGAGTAAGAAATAAGATAGAGTTTAGTCCTCCAACAATCAAGGAGTTGAACGGACAGCAAACTCCATGTGGGTTTTCTCAAGACAACAGTTTGTAAATTTCTTTCCCCTTTTTTATTGTACAATTTTTTTCAACAGACAGTTGAACGTGTTTGAACAAAGTCAAGTCTTCGATTAGTTATGTTAAATTTCCTTGTATTTTTTTTATTGTTTTTGAATCGTTTTGTGGAGTTTTTCTTAAAACTCTTTGGTCACATAACTTGAGTTTTTATACCCATCACGACGGCTTCTTTTTATGTGATTGGACGGATACTTAGTTTGTTTTTTAACCATTTTTTGCGTGTTTTTATGTTGATGTTCTTATTATATATTATAGATTGTTTATCTATTTATATATATATTTCTTATCAGCCTTCTTTACACAATGATTTTTTAATACACTAATAGATGTTTCGGTTTCCTTCGCTACTCTGTAACGAAGCGTGCTTTCATTCTAAGATTTGTAAACATTGTATTTTTGGAAGTCATTTTATGTAAGTAGATTATCTTTTTTTTAAGAAAAATAAATAAAATTAGAAGCGGTAACTGGAGGAAAATGATTCTTTAATGTTTGAAACTGAAGTTCCTTCGGCTTGTTGGGTTCCATGTAAAAGTTGTTACGTTAAATTAAACTGCGATCAAAACAAGCCGCATTATATTAAGTCTACTCTTTCAAAAAAAAGACATATTGGCTGTCATTAATTTACCCGTACCCCAAAGGATGAAATAAATAAATTGCTTCTGTGACCGATGGTCATGACCCTCGAAAGACTTCAAGATATATCGTTCTTTGCTTCGCAGAAGGGTTCAATTATTTTAGGAAAGGTGAGCGATCCGATAGAAGATCACCGTTAGTACATGGTGGCTTGGAAGTTCTTATAGAAATGACGTTCTTGTGGAACAATACCAGCAATATAAATTTTGCTAAAAAGAATTTCCGAAAACTTTCTCAAATATAAAGACGACAGCAAAGCAATATTGAAAGTGGTTGTGGAAAGAAAGGATGAAAACGATGATGATAGTGAAGACGATGTGTAATTATCTTATTGGTTGAAATTATTGCTTATTTTCTACTGACTAGTTGACCAGACATTTTTTTCTTTTGCCTTATGTTTCCTCGTAGTTTTGCTGTCTGTTATAGAATTTCAAACGAGACAAAATTAAGACGCATTATTTTAAGGCAGCTGCTACAGTAATCTTTATGATTATTCTACGAGATTAGTTTCTCAATGCCTCGGTTTCTTATTTTTTGTGCGAGTGGTTTGATTTGCTGTTGTATTAAAGGATACTTACTTTGGTTGGTATTTCCTGCGAAATCTAACTAATAGTATATATATAGACCAGGCCACAAGTGAACAATGCACCACCTTGAAAAGGACAAATGTTCTTTGTTATTTTCTGGTTCCTTAACCATTATACTCTAGGAAAATCTTGGGTAAACGAGACTGGGACGTGGCAAACAGTCACAATGACCATTACTCAATGTAATATTCCAAATTTATAGCAATTTGTTAAAATAACATGAATTTATGTTGGGTTGTATTCCTTATTACTTCTGAAAGAATTAGTCTAATAGATGTATATATATACCTTTAAAAATAACATGAATTTATTAATAACACATTTATTTAACTTTATGAATTATATTAAATGAAAGGTTTCTGTCAAAATTTGTTCGTGCAGACCGATGATAGAAGAAAGAAAGGAGCAACTCTGTAACTTCATGCAAAAATTATAAAAAAAACCCAACGGTTTCTGAGAAAGCACTATTTACCTAATGACATAGGTCCTCTGCGTTGACAAACAAAATCTGATAATTGGCAACAAAATTTCATTTTATAAATTTAATATATTACATGACAAAACTCGAGTTAATATATGACAACGTCATCGGTGTATTCATTCAGCACTCGTTTTCGGTGAGTAGAGATTTGGATAAACCCTTCAATCGATCTCTCAACAAGGTCTTCTGTTTTATTAACGTCTCCTCCAAAGTCACAGCTTCTTTTAACAACTCATCGACGCGTTTCTCAAAGTAATTGTCGAAATTCTCGCTGTCCCTGGAAAAGAAAGAATTTTTATATAAGAACATATGTTTGTAATAATTTCATTATGTTTTTCGTCGTCTTCGTTAATTATGCGTTTTTCGTCGTCTTCGTTAATTATGTGTTATTCGTTGCCTCCGTTCGTTATCAGACCGGATTGACATCAAGCAGGCATCCTATGCTTGAAATCCGTGTTGTGTCCAGCTTTCTTGAGCGAAACTCATTGCAACCCTAGCACAAACTGTTGGCTGCCCAGTAGAACAATTTCGCTGGTGCAAATGGGCTCCCTAAGGCTGGACTCATATGAGGCCTTCCGGAGATATTGACAAAATCGATTTGTCGGTTATCCGCCGTATATATAAAAAAAATCTTCAGCGAAACTAATATTTCTGTACGTACATACACAGAGATGATTTGGTTTAAAAAACAATTGTGTAGTTAATTGAAAATTAGACTTGTGTATGTAGGCATGTAAATGACTGCGGCCGGTGTCGTTTAACAACGAGCAGAACAATGATGATGAGGCATGGAAATAAGCAGTCTACTTATATATTTATTTGTAGTATAAAAATAATGATGAATATCCAACATAAAATGTTCAATCATATTACTTAAACATTTCACGGTCTTTAAGGGTAAGAGTTCATTATATAAGTAAACAGAAGGAAAGATTACCCGAATGCTTGCGTCCATTTCATTAGCGTGCTCAACGACTGCTCTCTTATGGCTGATCAAACGAAAACAAATCTAACTACGGAATACAACCAAACTCTCCCTCTTAACCTCACTAAACTATCCACACTGAACATTCACCAGGGCACTTCTGGTAGCTACACAATAACTTTTACATAACGTCTGAAACACAAAGCCACGCACTCGACAAGGTTGTATTTTAGTTTTCAATCAATTAGCAGTATATTAAATATTTATGAAAAAAATACACAAAGAAATATTTTAAGTCTACGATCGAATAAAATCACTAAAGTCACCATACCTGAGCACGCGTCTATGATATCACCAACATCCTCGTTTCTTTGCTCCACATTTTCTTTCGAATCCTCCGACACTATCGGAAACTAATCATGAATCAACTGTTCTCATGGTAGAAGTTCATGTAATTACGACATTCAAATTTTAAAGAAAAGAATTACACAAACATGAAATATTGTGCTAATTCCATGATAAATACTGATATATTCGCCTGAAATTACAGTTAAACATTAATAAATGTGTACGATAAAGACATAAAAGGCGAGTAAATGATGCAAAACCTACCAGCATCATTATTATGGTCAACAGGGTGTGGCATCACAAACACAGATTCTGTCTGGTCGAAAAGAAAGTACAATCAATCAATTAACAGTAAACTAAAAAAAATGTGAAATGAAACAAAAATAATATATATAACAAGTTAGTAAATGAATTAAACAATAAAACATATATTTGAAGACATTTAAAAAAGTTTAAAAAATCTTAATTCTTGAAAACGATTGGATAAAAAAATCACAGATCATTCAACAAAATTGACACCTGTCTGCTACATTACTTAAAGAACCTCGGGCTGGTGGTATAGAGGTTTGTACTAGCTGCAGCACACAAAGTTAAGAAAATAATTTAAGGTTCTTGGATCGAACAAAATGGAGAAGCCTACTGATATCAGTGAGCAGCATCTTGACAGAGTGTCTGGAGAGAAGTTTTCATTGCTCGGTCTGTAGATTATATCAAAGCTGTAGTGTGATAGTTCAAGTTTCCGTTGTATAATTTCATGCCTTTTACGTTGTTGGTTGAACACGTAGCCACTGACTTTTGGTCAGTCTGCAGGGTAAAACACCTCTCAGGAAGGAATACCTCCAATGTATCATAGCTCCTATGATAGCTTATGCTTCTTTCTCAACAGATGCATGCATGAGTAAAATAGATTATTGCATATTTTTATAGTGCTGTGCTTGGCATGAAAGATCAGCCATACAGACTGCACTTACTTCGACTGATGAGAGAAGAACTATTCTGCATTCGATTCGAAAAAAAAGATCAAAACTCAAAGAAACGATTCGTTTTATATAGCTGTGAATTAAATAGTTTTCTTGTATACTGTAATCGAACCTCATAAATCTCTATCTCTAAAAAGAAGTTATCAAATAAAGATTTATTTATTGGTGAGGTGCAACACTCGTTAGCTAGCAGTATAGAACACTTTTAAGGCAAATGACAAACCCCAATTTTTTTTTTGAAACATCGCACGCCATGGCTATTAAAATTTATTTATGGTGTGCGATTCACCACACGCAAACAAAATATTCAAGAAACAGACTGAAATTGCGTCCATTGATTGACAGTTTGAACAAAAATTATTGCAAATTGTATAGTGTTTCTTGTCAAGTGAGCATTGATGAAAGCATGATATTATTCAAGGGAAGGAGCTTGTTGAAACAATACAACCCTATGAAGCAGATCAAACGTGGATATAAACTTTGGTCAATGGCAGGCATGGATTGGTATTTGTACAAGTTTGAAATTTACCAGGGAAAGAATGGCCAAAGAGTTTGTCGTGAGAAGCCAGGGTATTTTGGATTAGGTGATAAAGTGGTATATGGTATGACAAAATCTCTTCAAGGCAAATATCATGAAGTATATGTCGATAACTTTTTCACCTCCGTTCCTTTAATGGAATTCTTACTGTCACATCAGGTTTTATGCTGTGGTACTTTACGTACCAACAAGAAGTATCTTCCTAAGGCTTTGAGTAAAGACAAAGATCTAAACCGAGGAGACTTTGATCATCGCGTATCCAAAGATGGAATTGTTGTTTTCAAGTGGAAAGATAACAGAGCTGTACATGTTATTTCCAACTTTCACGGTACTGAAAGATCTGAGGTTAAACGCAGAAACAAAGATGGCACTGTAAAATTGGTGTCTTCACCTCTTGCAGTAAATCATTATAATAAATTCATGAGAGGGGTCAATAAAGCGGAGATGTATTGTTCCCTTTATGGCACTTCCCGAAAATCTAAAAAATGGTGGCATCGCATTTCATTTGGGCTTATTGATCGTTTCTGCTTCATGATTAAGTACCTTGTCGTGGTGAAGTGGCTTGTGAACTCCATTGACCCTGAGAGCTAAGCTGGCGGGAAACTAATCTCCTGGCAGGTATTACCTAGCCAGACAGGTCAAAGGGTAGGAGACAGACAAAACCTTAATCACTAGAGGAGTAAACCTCAATGACAAAAATCGAAGCGTTGGCAGCAGGACGTGGACTTAGTCAATGGCAGGATCTAGCAGACCCGATTCATGGCTTTGAACTGATAGGATGTCATGCAGAGGATCTTCAATTGAAGACAATGAATGAGACCCTAATATTCCTAGTAAGATGGAAACTGCGGGAACACATGGAGTAGCGCCCTGTGGCTCCTACAAAATGCGCAACCAAAACCCCTATGAATTTACACGATAACAGCACCAGGGTTAGAACCCCTGAATCAAACATTCCGGATGTTCAAGCATGTACCACAAGTACGTATGAAAGTTCTTCTTTAAATCCAACTGGAAGGGAAGTGACTGATAGCAAGAACAGAGGAATCAACCTTATGAGTAGTAAGAAGTACCTGCAAATTGGAACACTCAATACAAGGACACTGAGAAAGATTGAGAAACGTTTGGAGTTGGCTAACAACTTTAACAAATGTAAATTAAGCATCCTTGGGGTGATAGATCAGTGAGATAGTGCATGAAGAACCTATTCTTATTGAACAACTTGAAGGATGTGCACTAATAACAACAAGTGCATGGAGAAACACCAATGGTGCCGCGGCAGGAGGTGTAGGATTAGTTGTCAATGGTTTGTCAGAGAGAGCTCTGGCTAAAGTAAATCCAATAAATGACAGAATACTTACAGCCACATTCAATGGAAACCCATCAACCACATTACTCGTCAACTATGCACCAACCGAGGGAAGCCGGGATGCAGAGGAACACTATAAAACACTAAAAAATGTCATTAATGAAATACCGAAACATCACATTATCATAGAATGCGGTGATTTTAACGCTCATCTGGGTGAGGATACAGTCCGTTACACATTTCACAAGCATACAAACAACAATGGTAAACGTCTCTTAGACCATGCAACAGAATGTAATCTTCATATCAGAAACTCTTTATTCGAGAAAAAGAAAGGCAAACAATGGTCATTTATCTCTGATATGAATGGCAGGAAGTCCCAAATTGATTATTTGCTCATTAATAAGAAATGGAAGAATTCTGTACACAATGTAGAAGCATATAACAGCTTTAGTAGCTTAGGGAGTGATCATCGCTTAGTAACAGCAAGAATACGACTTAGTCTACGTTCAAGCAAAACTCCTGCAAAGAAAAAAAATGCTATAATTGGTCTACATTACGAAATACAGAACTTCAACATCTTTATACAATCACAGTACGTAACAGATTTGCTGAACTATGTAATTTCAGTGATAATGTTACAGAACAGTATGGCAAATTTATACAGTCAAATGAAGAAGCTGCAGCAAAACTAATACCAATAAAAAAAGAGGATGAGACGAAGAAAATTAGCTGATGATCCCAGGGTAGAAGAAACCCGCAGTGAAGTACAAGAGGCATTCAGTAACTATCAAAACGTCACCAACATAGATACTGAACAAACATTGCAAAGAATGAAAGAGGGTCTGAAACAGGCGTACCAAGAGATTCAGGAAGAGGAACTAGATGAAATGATTGCCAAGGTTGAAACTGCAAATGCAAGGAATAAGCATGGAGAAAACTGGAGGCTGATTAACTCTATCATCGGTCGCAAAGCTGCAAAGCAAGGCATTATCAAAGAAAAATCCAAAAAGGAGAGAATCAGGAAGTGGTACACGCATTTCCACGACTTGCTTGGGAAGGATCCTGTCATAGACGATGAATCAGAGAATGAAGAACTGGCAAAGTTACTTGATGGATTGCAAATCGAGGATGGTGATTTCACACAACAAGAAATAAAAACAGCTAAGCAAAATCTGAAAGAAGGAAAACAAACTGGTTCTGATAACATTCCTCCAGAAGTTTTGAAAAGATGTGATTTAGATGACATCATCCTTAAATTTGCGAACAAACTGTTGAACGACAATGTGAAGCCAGAACAATGGTCAGAGATAGATATGTTACCAATACACAAAACTGGAGATTTAAGTGTCACTGGGAATTACAGAGGAATTAGCCTATCATCTATTGTTGCAAAAATAGTCAACAAGATGATACTAAACAGAATGCAACCTAAGATAGACCAAAACCTTCAACCATATCAAAATGGATTCAGATCGGGACAATCAACAACATCTCACATCATCGCGCTTAGAAGACTGATAGAAGGAGTTAAAAGCCACAACAGAAAGGCTATCGTTATTTATGTGGACTTTAAGAAGGCCTTTGACTCAGTGCACGGAGGAAAGATGTTGAAAATACTTGAAGCGTATGATGTTCCACCAAGAATCCTGAAGGCAATAAGAAAACTGTATAAAAACACCAGAGCGAAAGTGATTACTCCTAATGGTGAGACAGAATATTTTAACGTCAAAGCCGAAGTATTGCAAGGCGACACTCTAGCACCTTATCTCTTTGCCATTGTATTGGACTATGTAATGCGTAGAACCTATAAAGGGAGAGAAAAAGAACTTGGATTCAAATTACATAGACAAAGAAGTAGAAGACAACCAGCAGTAATAGTAACTGACCTAGACTTTGCTGATGACCTGGCACTATTAACAGAAGAGATAGAACAGGCACAGGAAGTGCTGAGCAGATTGGAGCAGGAAGCACGAAAGGTAGGATTGTACTGTAATGCAAAGAAAACAGAGCTGCAAGTATTCAACCACGAAACGCCTATCTCAGTGAAGGTAAAAAACGGTAATGAGCTGAAAATAGTTGAAAATTTTAAATATCTTGGTGCATGGACACAAAGTACTGAAAGAGATCTTTCTGTCAGGAAGTACAAAAGTAACATTGAAGATTCAGCAGAGAAAGATGAGGCTAGCTGGACATTGCATCAGGCACACCAATGAAATTGCTAATAAGCTAGTGCTCTGGCAACCAACTGAAGGTAAAACCAGCAAAGAAAGAAGAAGGATCACCTACGTGGATGCCTTGCTAGAAGATACTGGAATAGAAAAGGTACAGGAGCTCAGGACCATAATGGAAGATTGAGAAGGGTGGAGAAATCATGTGGAAGCAGTTGGGGTGTCCTGACGGTCGACCTAATTGAATTGATTGTTCAATATGTAATGCATATGTTGTTTACAAGAAATTGAACGATAAAAATTCCAATCTTTTAAACTTTCGCAGATCAGTGGCACAATAACTAATTACAAGAGGTAAACCCCCTAAAGTGGGTAGACCAGCCTCTACACCCGCATGTCAGTTGAGTGCAACCAAGAGGCGCAAATCAAATTTCTCGGTTCTGGCATCAATCCGAAAGGAAAACGTTGGGATTCACAATGTTGTACATGGCAGTAAAAGAGGAAGATGTGAAGTATGTTCAAGAAAGAAATTGGAATCTAGACCTTATTTGAAATGTGTTACACGTTCACTTATGTATCAACGAGAAAAGAAACTGTTTTAGTGAATATCATGATTAAGGCATTTTTATGGACCTTGAACCTAGTGTTTGGTAAATATACACATATATTTTTGGTGAAACTTTTTGAAATCTATTGCTTTAATAAACTTTTTTTTACATCATACACTTACTGTTGTAGACTTCTTTTATTGTACTTTTCCTTTAACAAATACATTTCCGAAAAAATATTTTTCAATTCTATATTGCCTGTCGGGACATAAATGTCCCATGTTCATTTCCATAGCAACGGATATAATGGGACTGGAAGTAAGTGATAATTTATTTGTAGAATGTTCAAAACGATCTATTTCAAACATAATTTTTCAAAGTTTTATCCACTGTCACCCCATGAACCGCAAAGGGTTAAGTAAGCACAAAATTTGAGCGGGGGGAGGCTAATAAAAAAATTTAGATTCAATGATGGGGGCTTATTCGAGGGGAGGGCATATTCGAGGGGGGGGGGTCAATTCGAGGATTTACGGTAAATGTGCATTTTTCCCAGACTATTTAAATACGGTGAAAAAGTAAAGTTGTGAATAGACTGTTGCCAACGATATATGAAACGGCGATCGCAACAAGAATTGGACATTATTAATACTTCATAATAACTGATTGAAAATTATAAAAACAACCCCATAAAGTCGACTTACTGCATATAAAGTAATTAATCAAAAACATGTTGTTAAAACTTTTGTTTTATTTTTTGTCCCTGTGTGTCTGTGTGCAGAGTGGTGTACGTAGGAACAACTTAAACTTAGTTGGTTACTATATGTTCTCTTGGCGGCTGGGATAATTTCATTGGGGCACCAACCCTTGGGCCGGCATCATAAGGATTTTTAATCTTACGACTGTCAAAGAATGAAACAAGGAAAAAATACAACGCAATGACTTTGATGCCAATGAATGTGTCAACTGTCATAATGTCATTTAAATATTTTTATTCAATATTTTTTTATTGCAACTATTTCCCGCACGGGTAATTTAATAAAATAAAGTATTTTTAGACTCCTTCTTACGCAATCCATTGTTCTGAATACATTGCGCATGACCATTAGACCATCTTCAATAAAACGATTCAGTGAAAGAAGTTAGCAAAAGGATAATAATAAGAAATATATATAAAATAGAGTAATTATAATTAAAAATCAATTTTTTAAACTCGTAAAAACTTCGAAAAATTGTTAGTAATATTTTGTTGCGTCGGACAGTCAATATTTTTTGCGGACAAGTGAAAAACTTAATAAACATGTTACGAACTGTCCGACGGGACGAGTGGCGAAAAACTAAGTATACACCACTCAGAATAGTCTAACATTGTGTGATACAATCTGAAACAAGTATCTGAGTGTAGTCCTGGTTGTGAAAGACACATTGGACATATATAAATAGTTTTCAAAGGATTCTCTTTTTCTGTCCGAATACCTCGGGCATGGCAGACACGGCATTGTTTGGTTGGTCGTTTTATACAATGCGCCAAGAGCCGCTTTCTTTATTTGCGGGAAATGTCTTCCTGTGAGACAGATGTGGGTATCATCAGGTATCAGGTTGTTTTGTATTAAACAATATGATATCAACAAAGAAATAGTATCGTGAAGAAACTGAAGGAAGGTAAGGTTTGTTCCGGTTTCCAGCTGATGAACTTTATGCGCATTCAAAACGACTTGTAATCAACTGTAAAGCAAAGTTACAGTACCACTGGTATGTTGGTGGCAAGTCAATAGCATAAACACAACCTTTTGTTTTCTATTGGCCTTGTCCTTATTGGCACGGTACTTGCATGCAATCATAGCAGGGTCCTCAGACTTGAATATTATGATTTGAAAGGTTCAGATTCAGAAATAGAATATGAACTAGAAGAATGTGTTGAACCTGAACTACACAATATGTTAGTAGAAAAGGACATCTGTTCATCATCATCATCATCATCATCCTTTTAACGTTGCTTTTCCATGCTTGCATTGTTTACGGATAATTATTACACAAGTCCAGCCCTTGCAAAGTGTTTATTGCAAAATAAAACTCAGAAGTAACCGACAAAACTATGCAAAAGTTCTAATAAATGTGCAACTTGAAAAAGGCCCCCCATGTCAATTTCTAAATCACTTTCTGATTCGTTCTCATCAAAAATATAGTCAAGCATTTGTTCTATAATATCTTCTCGGCACGAAATTTTCTCTTGCTAGCAGAACCCATCTTTTTTTTACAACCATAGATCGTAAAGAGCTGCAGTTTTCTTTGTGTGCACGCTGAAACTGTCTAGTTTATATTAAGCTAAGTACCATGCGCGTAGGCCTTTTAGTTGTGCTGCAAAATACACAAAAACAAACAACACCACAAGAGCCACCACGGCATAAGAGTCTGGAAAATAGTACCCGTGATGCGGGTATCATGGCGTAAAAGGGTTAAAAGTTTTATGGGTCAAGAGTTGTGACATAACCACTGTTTTCTTCCTGGTAGGGCCTGACATATGCTACAATCTTTGTAAATTTCTAATGACACTTAAAACTGAAATATATCCTCAGTATCACTTCTCTTCATACAGTGATTAAAAGTGGATTTTCCAATGCCAAAAAACTACCTGATTATGGCAAGCGACCACTTTGAGAGGACTTGAAGGAGCTTGTTTATAAGTGGATAGTATCAAAACGGCTATAGAAAAAACGTGTTACAAAAGCAACAAAAATGAGCTGTACAACTCTACAATCAAGGAAGAACTAGAGTTCCAAGCCAGCAACAAACATTGCAAAATTGAATAACAAATTATTGCCAAATTCTGTACTACACCAAAACTGTATGTTGCATGTGACATAGATTAACTCAACAATTGTGCGGGGAAAAACTCAAACTTAGGAGGAATGCAGAATCCAGTAAAAATGTTTACATTTACAGCTTTATATTTATATGCCAGGAACTTCACTGTGCATATGGAAGGAAAATCTTATTTTTTGAGAAAACAATTTTTCAGAATTTTTTTGTCTTTAATCTTTAATTGAATTAAAGACAATTAAAGACTATTTTAAAAAACTCTGATGTTGTCGATGATTTCACCATTGCCTATGACGACATTAGAATTTGATAATAAATAAACACGAAAGAACAAGTTGTGCTTTTACTTTTATTGATTTTTTACTAACATATCGTATGTATTTTAACTCATTTTTATTGCAGAAATATATTTGTATTATCATTAAATAATTAAAGACAATTTTTAAGAATACATTTAAAAGTTCAAAAAATTTTTATATATAACTTCATAACTTCATTAGTACGTTAATAGCAAAATGTCCCCAAATGCAATAAGAATGTCCAAAATGTCCCAAAATGCAATAAGAATGTCCCTAAATATCCCCACTTCATCATTTCAAATGTTTCAGAGTGTTAGTTTTACTGTTTAGTTACTCAGTTAAACATCCTCCTCATTGTACTCACCATTGAGTAGCACACCACCAAGCTCTCTCACGAGTCTCACGAATTTTATCAATGGAAAAAAGCAGTAAACATTGCAGTGCACTGTTTTTTATTTATTAAATATTAAAAGAAGAAAGAATATAATTAAAGACAATTCTTAGCTGAAAAAGAAATTGTCTTTAATCATTAAAGACGATTAAAGACAAAATGTTTAAAGACAATTTGCCATCCCTGCAAATTGATTTTACTGATGCGCCCTATTCTATTTTATATTGGACTTTTTTACTGACAGCATTATTAAGTGATCTCAATTTCATTAAATCTAAATCTAAAATATTAGCTACAAGCGGGTACGTTATAAATTTTTATCAAATATATAGGTAACAAAATTAAACAGCAGATTTCCATCCCTACCTTATTCGTCATTTTGTTTTGGGCAAACTTTGTAAAAAACAAAATTTTAATTTTCCCGCGGGTGTGGTTGTTTCCAAACAGTACAGTGAGGAGATAATATTTGACATTTATAACTTCATAAGTGCATCCACGCCCAAATATACATTGCGAATGCTGCGAGTGATCTCGTCCGTCAAGAAAACAAAGATGGTCTCTTTCGTTGGGAAAATTAATTTCTTTTCGCAGTTATGTAAGGCACAGACTCGAACATTATTTCGTTCCGTACTCCTGCCATCTGACAAACTATTTGTACACAGAGATACGGACTATAACAATGCTGATACACCGTTTCAGTTCAGTGAGGAAAACCAAAAAAGAGCTGAAGTTATTATTTCTAATTATCCCAAAGGTCACGAATCTGCAGCAACAATTCCTCTTTTGGATTTGGTGCAACGGCAAATCGGATGGGTGCCGTTATCTGGAATGAATTATGTTGCAAAGGTGTTGAAAATGCCGGAGATGCGCGTTTATGAAGTGGCAACATTTTACACGATGTTTAATCGGGAACCAGTCGGAAAATATCATATCCAAATCTGTACGACAACGCCATGTATGTTATGTAATTCAGATTCAATAATGAAGGCAATCAAAGAGAAACTTAACATAAATGTTGGAGAAACAACAAAAGACAAAATGTTTACTTTATCAGAAGTGGAATGTTTAGGAGCTTGCGTTAATGCCCCAATGGTTCAAATTAATGACCTGTATTACGAAGATTTAAAACCTGCAGATATGAAGGAAATTCTTGATAGTCTTGCTACTGGTGTTGTCCCTAAACCTGGTCCTCGAAATGGCAGGTTTGCTAGTGAACCTGCTGGTGGTCTCACATCTTTGACAACTCCTCCAAAGGGGCCTGGTTTTAAATTGCAACCTGGTTTGTAAATAAAATTATATTAATATCAGTTACACTATAATAAATGATATAACCGATTATGATGTGTATTTATTTTTATGCTGTTTCATTTGGATTTCTTTCTTATTCTTTAGGCATTTAAAGGACTTGCGCTCAAGAGCCTCAATGTTTATCATGCATTTTTGGTTGTTAGGTCTAGGTAGATAATACTACACCTACAGTTACTTTCTGTTATATATATATATATTCATTCATTTTAAATTAAAAAATGTTACTGGTTGAGTTTCAAGAACATTCAATGACAGTTGGTAAACAATGAATATACTTCATAATATGTTCTTTGATTTTACAGACTATAAATTTTAGATTCATTGGTTGGTAGTTTCATACTTGCTTTTGTCTGATTTTTCAATCAAGTGATATCACTCTCTTCACTCTCAAACTTTTTCTCTGACCCATTAAAGTTTGAGGTAACCAGAGTCAACAGCAGTTTTACTAGTATTTAATATACGTAGTGTTACTCACTTCAATCATTCAACATTGCTACGTTGAATTAGGGATGTTTCTGTTGATCAATTTTTGTTAATTTCGTTTTCATAACATTCTCACACTTGTATGCTGCTTATCTTCTGTATCATAACTTAAACAACGTTAGTGGTCGACCGTTACATTATACAAATCCTCTGATAAACGCCCAATACTCAAATTTTAGGGGCGTTCATTAGAGGAGGCATTTATAATAAAACTCATGGTTTCCAATATGGGTTTTCTCAATTTCGTAAAGTAAAGTTATAGTGACAAATTCATCTTCGTCTGGAAGATTGACCAGATATTTCTTTCTTCGATATCCGATTTGCTTGTATTTTGACATAGATTCCTTTCAATATCTTTGTCGCGTGGCAACTTTTCCGGTTTGCTTAGATTTTGGCGTACCAGCAGTTATTATGGGATTGATCGTTTGATGATATGTTAACACTCCCTGTAAGGAGTGTGCATGCATTAGAACATGGAATTAAAAGAAGGCAGTGTTTATAAAACACATGGGGGAGGAGGGGGGGTGCGGGATGTTTGTGAGAGACGTTATTAACAGTACTGTGAGAAAAGTAAACATATCTAAGTTTACAACAGAATATCAAGAGGTATATGCCACTAAGGCCCGGCAATCCATAGCATAGCATGCTACATTATTCACTTAGCAGTCGTTTGCCCGGTTTATGCTACATAATTGAAAAAAAATCAAAAGCATAAAAACAAAATTGCAGACGCAGTTTATGAGAGCTCCGAAAGGAAAAAATCAACTTCCTCATAAACCAGTGTAAAAATCCAAATGAATGAAATGACAAGAATCGGTAAGCTGATAAAATTACTTGAAGACAGACCTTGTCTTTGGGACTTTTCGAGACAGACTACACGAAAAGAGACTACGTGTATAAAGAAATCCAGGAATTTTCCATGACAAATGGGATTTGTCTGAAATTAAAGTGAAAAGAAATAGAAATCTATCGGGTTCAACTCGGTAGAGAATTGAACAAAACAAAGAGCAGAGAAAGTGCTGATCGGTATGTATTCACGTGGGTGCACTCTCGACGTAAGTAAGGCAGTCTGTAAATGTTCAAGACGGAAATTCTGGATAAAACGGTTAATCAAAAGACCCTTTCTTCGAGTCTGTAAATTGTCGTTTAAAAAACTAAAGCCTGCCTGGTCCGTAATTTATTTATTTTCAGAATATGCAAAAGGAAACATTGTATCTGTTTGGTTTTATTAACAATATGTTTATTTCCCATATTTGTGTTTTCGACACAATTTTACTCGTCGCAGGTTATCATTCAGCTTTAAAATGTGCCTTATTTCATTAACAAACACTTATCTAACCTTGCCTTTCGTTTACATATAATATTCCAGGAGATATTTTAAAAATTGTCCCACGTTTTTGTCAAAAATGTTGCATAGACAAACACAAGTTAGATAAATTTAATGTATTTGAGCACAATAATACGAAAAACAATTTGTTAGTTATTTCACTTGTTTGTTCTTTTTCTCGTATAGGTACAAAAACTGATCCAAGAGACAATTTATACGATTAAAATAGCTTTAAATAGCGTTTTTGACATTTGAGACCCCATCAAATTGTCATTTGTCAATCGTCGCTTATTATTATTAACTTCACTGCCCCCCCCCCCCCTCCCCCCCCGTATTTGTTCATGTGCCAATTAAGTCTCGATTTGAACCTCTGTAGAATTGATGCTCAATTTTATCTGCACTTGATTCATCATCCTTGTGGTGCCTGGGGTTGATGTAAATGAAAAAAATTGATTGTGTTATTGTTTATGCGAGTTTCTGCTGGTCTTATGAAAAAGGGTTTACCTTTGATTGCCAAAAAATGAAATTTCTTATTTTCAAACCATGCTAATAAATCTTGAAAATGCATTTTCACCCAGTGAGATCGTTTTTAAATTTTAGTTTCAGCGCATTCCTATTATTATTGTTATCAAAGAACAACTGAGATTTTCTAGCATACACGAAAAGATTGTTCAGTCCAGATAGGTGTAGAAATTATTTAAAAATTCCTTTTATATTACGCAAGATATTTTCTTCTTTTTAGATGTCCAGCAACTGACGATGTGTTAGCGTATTCGGAAGAAAGACTTAATGTCTTTTTCACCGGAGACGAAACTCCATGAGGTTGATTTACAGAAAAGTACCCAAATAATCCGTTGACGAAAATATTTGGAAGTATGTGTCATATACAGGAGATATTATAGAAACCTGAATCAGAGAGAAGCACAGGAACTATTCTAAGCCTTTATCAATCAGTTTTTAATCATGTTATTACTTTTGAAAAACATGAAATTATTAACTGTACGCAAAGGTAAACATTAGTATTGTTCAATGAATCATACTCCAGATAAGCTACGAATTGTTTCAGGAATATCAGCAAATACAGAAAAAGAAGAGAGACAATTTAATTTTATTAAAATTTTTACAAATCTAAACTTCATAAGTAACGCCATTATTAGGTCACAAGTATAAATGAAGAAGTAAATGTCAATAAGAAGCAAATTAATCCAATGGAGTCAAAAATTACAAAACGTTTTGTACACTTCCTTGGTGTAGGAAAATAAAGGAATCACGAGGATAACAAATGCTAAAAATGGTATATAATGGTAATGGCTAATTCCTACTCAGCAAGTCAGGTAGGGAAAAATGTATTTCGAATATTACCCAACATGCATTTTTATACTTTCTTATGTATTTTCACTTTCTACTTTTTGGTTTGTTGCCGATCATTTTAAAAAATTAAAAATTTAATAAACATAATATAAAAAAACGCAACAAATTATATATTTAATAGACACGTGTCTGGTCGTTCGCATGATTTTATTATTTTAGTAATATTTTGACCTGCTTAGTGTAGGTCTTCATCAGACTAATAAAAACCGTTATAAAAAGAAGTTAAAAACTGAAAAACAAATGACGTCAATACAATGTCCTCTTTCGAAGATGCTCATATTCAATACAATGTCTTCTTCCGAAGTTGCGAGAACATTGGTTTCCAGAATCTTGTCGTCACATATTGACCATAGTCTTGGTTCAGACCATGTTCACTATATGGTGACGTTTCCCGGAACTGGATCTCCAATGCTTCCCGCACCTTGCGGTCAAACTTCCTAGCTTCCACTTTGAGGACACCTCTGTATCCTTCCATTCGAACTGGTTAAAAATTTGGGTATGGTTCGAGATGCCTGTCAGTTTTTCTTTGATTGATTTTTTGTGTTGTTCCAGGCGTGTGGAAATTTTCATCGAGGTTTCGCCAACGTACTTTTTAGCACATTTACAATTCACCTTGTAAACTCCGGGTAGGCTAAATCTTGTGAGGCTACTTTTGTTTCTTGCAGTCAGTATGGATTTAAGGTTCCTTGAGCTCTTGAAGACCGCTTTGAAACCTTGTTTACGAAACCATTTGCGTAGCTTCGGGCTTAAGCCTGGTATCCACGGTAGTGTGACGATGTTGGTTAGGAGATCTGGTTGTTGTTAAAAGAGCAATATGATGGAGAATTTAAACGGAGAAGAGTCATTAGCGTTATATGTATTCCCTAGTCTATTTAGCTGGTTAAAGTAAAATAGTTTTATTCTGAAATCAAATGTCTGAAGAAACCGTAAGGCGAACCGTTACACTGTTAATATGTAGTTTTAATATTTCTTTCATGACAAATATATTAAATACTTAAGAAATACGAGCAAGAGTTCATTAGGACTTATAGATATATGTCACTGTAATTATCATTGTACTAGTGTATTAAAGGGCAAATAAAATGATAATAAAATTTTTTACCTTATTTATCCTAATGAATCAAAACTACACTATGTAAATTGTCAATCTCTGCTTCAGGTTCTCGTTTTGCGTTTTTATGGCCGAACAGTCCACCAATGCCTTAACAACGAATATCCGTATTCAATCAGCAAATTAGTCGTTCTTCTACAACGGAGTAATGGTGTACAACCAATACCAAACATCGGTTAAGACGTGAATACGGCAACCGTAAAAGAAGGTGTCGTCGATGTAAAGAAATTAATGGTAGATAAAAAATTATATATTTTGTATATTGAAATATTAAATATTACGCTGTTTGCGTCATATCCATAAATAAAATTTAAATTTAGAAAGTATAATTTGTTTAGTTTAGTAGTAAATGAAATAACAAAGAAAGAGGAAGTATCTTTGAACACAAATCGCTCCAACTTCATCGTTTCATTTATGCTAGATATTTATATAGGTCAATGTAAGCTTTCTCAAAAACGAAATTTGCATAATGAACGTCATCTAGCGGACCTGCAGGAAACGATGCCGTCATCCAATAAATATCTAATATCGGTATGTTAGCTTCACATATCCGTCGCAAGCAGTATTCGTTCCATTGAATGACGCGCTGTATAACAAACATACATTATTTCGTAGGGAAGGAGCGATTATAAACATGATCGCGTTTCAATGAAAGATACGCAGTAAAATTTTGGGGATCAGTATTTTAAGATGTTGTTGCTTGAACTAAATGTAAAAATGTAAAAATAATAATGCAAACCTGTTTAGTCATAAACCTTTTCGGACAATAATCGAGATGGGCGTAAGGGGCAGAGGTGGTTTTCCAAATAATCCTTGCGAAATGCTTGCGTCTCAAACGAATGGCTGCAATCGTGTTTATGAAGCTATCAAGTAGATCTTCGTATTTTGCCCTCGGTAACGTTTTGACGACATGCAGTCCAAAGTTAATGAGGAAAACGCTATCATTGTTCTTCATGACAGGATTTACTAAAATCTTTTCAAGTGACGTTATATAACGTTTCTTGTCAAATTCTTTGTAATCGAACTCCATTGTTTGCGTTTCTTTGTTACCGATCAAAGGATATATCCAATAAAATGTCATTCTACACACGAACAAGTACGTGCAAAGCGGTAAGGACAAACACTGTACAAAAAATCTAAATTGCAAAGAGTCTCCTACAAACCATAAAGTTGGTCTCCGTTTGTACTTTAACCTTTTAGTTTTGAAACTAAATTTTGAAGAAACTGTAGATGTGGGAACAAATCCGGTCCTTTTCCAATAACCACGCGCTTGGTTTAGAATGCAGGGATTTTCTTCTTCTTCTAACACGCGGCTCGCGGCGTTTTGCGCAACTTTTATTTTGTACGATTTCACTTCTTTGCGCATTGGCGGAATGTTTTCCAGCATCGAGCATTTTTGGTGTCTTCCTTGCTCAGAACCTAGTGAGAGAAAACATATAACTGCTCATGGCTAGTTTTCCAGTTGAAATATACGTACTGTTTTTGAAAAAATCCAATGGAGGGTCAATAAGTGTTGCTAGATTACTCGACTCTAACGTAAGCATCACCGTGTATTCTCCACTTTCCGGCATTTTAAATGAACTGGTATATGAGCCATTCTGTTCGTCAACCATTGGAACTACGAATGAGGCTGGTCCTAAAATTCGTACCCACCAAAAGTCTCCCCCTGCAGTTCTGCTATTATTCTGTTCGTCGACGGTCTTTATTTTTATTGTGCTGATCATTCCGGGTGGTCGGAGAGAAATATACAACATTGTGTTGGTGATGTCCGTTGCGGTTTGGTCCCTCTCGCAGAGTGTTTGTTTGGCTCGTGACTTTATTAAAACGGATATGAGATACCTCAATACATTGTTCGAGACAATGAAAACGATGAATATTTTAAGAAGTTTTTTCCACTCTCTCATATTTCTGTTCACGAAAATCTTGCTACATTTACATCAGAATTACCCATTCCATTCTCATTCTCAAGACCTGAACGAAACTGAAAGTTTTGAATCTGGAATTTGCTTTGAATTGGGTATGGAATTTGCCGCACATTGAGTGAGCCATTTGCAAATTAAATCACACAAGAATCAACTGTTTTTTGTAGATGGAAGTGTGCAATTCAACAATATTTTTGTTTTGCCTTGCCTTACGAATTTAAGTCAGCTATTATTTTAAAGTAACAGTTCCGTTTGTTGCAACCAAATCTACATTCAGGGGTGATCAAACGGATCACGTGATCATGCGTGAATTTCGAGTAAGCTCGGCGGTACCCGGGCATATTACTTAGATCTTTATTTCTTCATCTGAGCGCTTAGTTGATGTTCCCTGTGGCCCATTGCACATGACGTAGCCTTTAATACACTCTACAACACGCACAATGATATACGCGCGCGCGACGTTGACATATGACTTTCATGATGATTTGTCGTAGACAAATTTCCGATACTGAAGACTTCAAATTTTCAAATAAGCAAAAGGCTTGTGGTAGGGTTATTTCGGATGCCGTCAGAATGTGACTTTGATCACGCGTGATCACCATTAAATATATACCCGAGATTGAAAATGTTTTATTTTGGTATTTCTGCTGTTATAAAATACTAATAAACACTCTTCGCATTGGTATACTATGATCAAGTGAGAAATGTTTTTTGATGAAATATGTGCGCGTGCTCATTTAATGACGGTCTTCATTTTTTAAAAGCTACGACTGTGTCAACAGGTGTACCCGATCCTTTATGCAAAAAGCCAATCAAATCAATCATGTATTTATGGGATCAGTCATATGTCTGAAAGTATTGACGATGGCATTGATAATTTTAACCTTTAATGACAAAGAAATATTATTGAGGAATTAACTGTTTTTTCGATGAAGAATTGATGGTTCAAAAAAATTGTTCTCTTAACTTGCCTTTAAAGGTGCCTTCTTCTGAAGTGGCTACTGCTGCTCTTTCAAGATATAGAAATGCTGAGATAATACACCTATCCGAGCTCGCGCGCTACCATTTTTAATTTTGTGCACGTCGAAGACTCGGCACTAACTATAGGGGTAAAACAACGAGCGATTTCACAAACCTCAGTCAAAATTATATTGAGAAGACTGACAAGTTGGCAAGAAAAGTTATTTAATTACGATAAGAATAAGAAAAAATGCCAAAAGTTAATTGTGCTGTTATCGGATGTTCCAACAGTATCTACAAACTCAACAAGTGGAAAGCTGAATCATGTGAGAAACGTGTTGGAATTTTAAAAAATAAAACTGGTTGTGAAGTACCTTTCAAGCTGTTTTGTTTTCCTAGCACACTTAGGAACTGTAGAGATAGACGTAAATGGGTGCAATTATTGAGAAGGGAAACATCTTCAAAGACTAAATGGGAGCCTGCCTCCCATTTGAATCTTTGGAATTTCCAAAATTTTAATTTGGAATCTCCACAACCGTCTGCTCGAACAGCTTTATCACAATGATCAGGCTGTTATCAACAGTTTTGGGTGGAGCATTAGTTGTTTGGCCCCTACGCAAACCCAGCATATCAGCATATGCCTGAACATTTTAAAATGTCAGGTCGTTCAAAATGCAGAGTGATAATTGACTGTTCTGAGGTGTTTATTGAAAGACCAAAGTCCTTGTATTGCCAGGCTGAAACATGGAGCGATTACAAGCACACAACACCTTCAAATTTTTATTGGAATTTCGCCAAATGGATGTATAACATTTTTATCGGATGCTTACCCAGAATGATGCTCAGACCGATTTGTCATTAATGATAGTGATTTTTTACATGTGATGGTTGATAACTTAAATTTGATTTGTTGTTTTTTAAAGTCAAATAATAGATTCTATCATTAATATGGTAAGTTCGTAATTATTTGAAGGTTTTTTGACATTTTGAACTACTGTCCTCTCTTGAAACTTGATCGTTTCGGAAGAAAATCTTCTTCATATGCTATAGTATATATATAACTAAAATTTTATTAGTTTTTATGATAATTATATGGTATGTGTATTGTGTACTACATAAGTGGCGATCACTCCACTTTATTATTTTTTAAAACTGGTGGATAAAAACATTGTCAAAATCTTAGCTTTATCTGTCTCTAGTTTCTTTTGCCCTTGAAAAGAAGAGAAGTAAGTTTTGTTATTATTTTGCCCAACTTTACGCTTCAACCATAAGAAACTGGGTTTCTTATAATAAAAAAAGTTTATTGGTTTTGATAAATTTCTTTTTAGACCATTAAAATTACAAATAAAAAATGATCTCATTGTAGTGAAAAGAAGTAGCTAAAGAAAGTATTTAAAAATGTACATAATCTTAAATGAAAAGATTTATTGCTTTATGACGACTGAAACTTGTAACATGCTTTCATTTGCCTGAAGTAGGCTTCATTTGCTGTTTATTGTGATTTCGATTTTGTTTCGACCCCCATAGTTAGCGCCCAGACTCTTTTATCCGAGCTTTTCGGCTGCCGGCAGTGCGAGCGCTGATAGGTGTATTCCTCCCTGCAGAACGTCTAAAGAAATTCATAGTTCTAAGGTATTTTTTTATAACGATATGTTTATTAGTTTACTATCAAACAATTATTTGTTAAATATATATAAAATAGATTAGCTAATTTTTTTTCAGAATTTACTCTGAGAATTGAAAGGAATGCTAGTCTGTTAATTAATTGACGTAAATGTGTGGTTAGCGGCTGGTAAGCTATCACAGGACCCACGTTATTAAAGGAAAATCACCCTTTTCGTAATAACATACGTATTATGAGTGCAGCTATGTTTTTTTATGTGTAAACAGCGTGTGATGGGTGTAATAGCTATAATAATAGAAACCATTGCAGTGCGCACAATTCTCTATTTTACTTGATGGAAAGATTTTTTAGAAAAATAGTAATATACAGCCTAGTAGTGAGTATGATTATAATACAACGATGGCTAATAGAAAAATAACAGACATATTTCTCAGCAGTAAACAGGAACACAAAATCTTCATCAATGGTTTGAACAGTTTCCCTGGTTGATTTATGATACAAAGTTTAAAATCTTAATTGATATATATTCTGTTTTCTTTTCGTGTTCAGTCACATGTTGTTTCCAATGTTTGTTTTATGATTCGAAAGTTTGACTTTATTATTACCTTTTGTATTTTTGTAGGTCAGATTGCGTTTTATGTGCTTACTGCATGAAACATGAAAAGAACGACGGTTTATTGAGTGAACGAAACAAAAAACAAGCATACATAATACGTTGGTTTCAATTCGTGGAAAAAGCCACCCAAGTGCTTCGAAACACATCAACAAACGAATTGTCACCAAAGCAGGTGCTTCGCTAGAAACTGTTGTGGCCAGATGCGCCGATGTTGCAGAATTAACCAATCAAAACATTGTGGATTCAAAATGAAAGAAAATATTTGGCCGATGTCACAAGATGTCTGAGATTCTTGGCGAGGCAAGGTATGTCAATCCAAGGCAATCCTGCAAATGACAACTTCACCTCAGGCCTTCTGCTTCTCGCAAAAAGGATCCTGCGATTCACTCAAAATCACTAGAAAGAAAAGGGTCTAGTTGAAGTACGCCCACAATGATATTCAAAATGAACTTTTGGATTTGATGGTACAGCATGTTATTCGGGAAAAGTTAACGGAAATAAAAAAAAAAAACTTTCGCAATAATGTCTGATGAGATCTGACATCAGAAACATGGAGCAATTGTCAATATATTTGCGGACAATCAGCGACGATTTAGAAATTCGAAAGGTTTTCCTGGTTTCTACGAATTGACGAATATCAATATTGACACGATAGTACATGCAATTATAGATGTTCTGTTGCGCTCAGGTCTTTCGCTTGAAGATTGTCGTGGTCAGACTTATGATGGCGCTAACAATATGACTGAAAAGAAGTCTGGCGTAGCTACACAAATTCAAAAGGATCAACCAAAAGTCATTAGAGACCTCTTTGACATCATTGAGGGAGAAAAGAATGGAGGAGAAGCAGAAAAGGCCAAATGAGTATCTGAACAAGCTTTGCACTATTCGATTGTCAGGGCATAGTGTCTCAACAAAGTCTTCGAACGATACGATTCTCTCTATAAGTTATGGAAAGTTTGCTTGCGTAAAGCTAGAATTGGAGGTCCGTGCTTGCATAATCGGATTTCAATCACAAATGATATCTTTCTTGTTTTTCTTTGGCCTTTTACTAAGTCATAGACTTTAGAGCCTAAGTGACAACTTGTTGAAAAGATTACAGAAAGAAAGAATGAGTGCATTGAATAGACAAAGGCTAACAAGCCAGTCCACAGTCCAGTCATTGCAGGGGATGAGAACAAGTCAAGCCTTCGACTTGTTTTTTGAATCGGTAAAGAAAAAAGCAGCAAAATTTGATGTGGAAGAACCAGCATTGGCTAGAAAGCGTCGTCGACCGAAATAAGCCATACAACATTTTCAAGGCCACGAAGAAACCAGCTCGAAATACTGAGGCTTTCCATCCAGAAACAGCAGCCGATCACTACCGAATTATTCCATTTGATGCTATCGACACCGTAGTCATGTCAATTAAAGATCGTTTTGAGCAGCCAAGCTACCAATTCCTCTCCGACATAAAGCAGTTTCTTATAACGTCTATCAACTCTGATCTCTACCGGACAGAAATGGACGCTCTTGAAAAATGCAAAGGCGACCTCCACACGTCAGCATTACCTGCGGAAATCAAAATTCTGCGCTTCGTTTTTAAAGACGAAAAGGTTGCTCACTTTGAGGAAATAAAAGATAAGATCGTCAAACCCAGCAAAGAAGAACAAAGCGTTTTCGAAAAATCGTTCTAAAGTTAATGAAGCTAGTTCTTGTTTGTTTTTTCTATTGCACGCAGATTGAAAACATGGCTTCGAGAAACAATGACCCAAAAGCGTTTCAATTCGTTGACTGTACTACATGCTTCTTTCAAAGACATTGTCGCGAACATTTTTTCACGCGATTTTGAATGGTATGGGGAAAGGAGAATAATACCAACCTGTACACTAGATGTTCGCAATCTTTTTCATCTGCGAGAAACAGGAAGCCATTGAAAAGGTTTAATACCACGTTGAAGAATTTATTGATTGACTTGTCATGTGCTCACGGTGGGAGAAAACATAACAGGGCCGTCGACACGGGTCTCGATATGGGCGACCATAAAGTTAATGACGTATGAGGACCCATCATGGGTAGGTCCGACGCGCCAGAAAAAATTTTAAAATTTTGCACACCCCCCTAAATTGGTTAAAACGCAGTCTCCAGCGTGAAATGACACAATGTATTTCCTGCATTATTTGTAAAATTTTCAACACAAGAGACAGCTTATACATTTGAAAAGTAACTGTACACTAAAAGTCTAATTATAACCTTTTTTGGTGAATCACCCGAATTGACAAAAACGTTCTTCATCATTTTTTGAGACAAATTTGTTCCCTATTTCCGTTAAATCTAATTTATCCACGAGGTCTTTGTTGTAGTTCAAATTTGCAAGTACATTAAATTGTTTGTTGGTCATAGACGCTTAGAGCCAACATTTCAATTGTCGTGCTGTCGAAAAAGACTCTTCAGCTGTGCACGATGTGGGGTGTCAATCAGAAGCTTTCAGATTTGCTAGAAGTTTGGTAGTTGCCTTCTCTTCCTATCTGATAACGATGCGAGCGAGATTGTGTCATGGAAGATTGTTTTCCATATTTCCAATTCAGACTCTAAAAGATCTGAGATGATCTCATCAGCATAGTGCTCATTCAAAAACTCGTTCTTAATACAGGCTCCCTCAAATTGTTTTAAAAGGAGTGATTCCACCGTCAAGTACGCCTTAAATTATTTCTGGTTGAATCTATACTCGATGCCAGTAGTGATGGAAGTTTTTCAAAATATATTTGACGACAATGTTCCTTTGGATTAGAAGGATGATGAGCTTCCCCTCCTTTGGGCAAGCCATCCACATTGAGGTATTGCTCCAAGGTCTTGTAATTTGGGGTTTTACGTTTTCTCGGAAGTGTCGGATGCTCAATGAATTCGAATCGTTCAGCCTTTGTGGAATGGTAAAAAGCACCGGCATCGGCATGATTCCTCATTCTCTTCAGCATCTTAATGCTGACATGTTTTCGGCCTGAAGGGTCTCTGAGAGGTTATCGATTGAGTAGATCGTGAAGCTCAGGTTAACACTAGAACGACCAAGTGGCTTTTTTGACGCATTTCAATTTTTGAACAGCTGGCTTTTAGTCAACGGTTGCGTTTTTCGGCTGAAATTTCCTGACAAATTTTTTTCTTCTTAAAGTAAACCTTTGGTGTGATTTTTGTTACCCGTTTATTACAAATTAAAAAGTTACACATGAAACTATCTAGAAAGACGAAGTGGCTTTTTATGCATAGCATTTTTTGTACTGCAATGCGTAACATTGCGTTAATTCAGCATTGTTCTGTAATGACGTACCAATCACAAACAAAATGGAAGCAACTTACGTCTTGGTTATGTGTGTGCGATGCAACTAACAGTTCTCGTTCTACGATTTGACATAAAGAGTGAAAGAAGGCGTCGACTGGTTGAAGACCAGTTAAAAATTTTGCCTTGCCTCCTGTTTATGGAACAGCCAAAAATCTTATGTGCCTAATGTTTACGTGACAGTTGACGAAGAGTTGTTTCAAAGTAAAGCAATATGCTAGTTCATTCAGTACATGGCCAGATAAATTTGGACAAAAATTTTGGATAGCGGTTGATGTTGATAGCAAGTATTTGTACAACGGCATCCAATATTTTGGCAAAGATGAGACCAGAGGCCCTTCTATAAGTGTGTCCACTAATATTGTAATGAAACTAATGGAACCCTATTCAAGCACGGCTACAATGTTACCTGTGATAACTTCTTTACGTCTCTGGATATGGTTGTACGCTTAGCGAAAGAAAAATGCAGCCTAGTTGGCACAATTCGCCAAAATCGTAGGGAACATCCACAGGCAGCGAAGGAGAAGCAACAGCTGCGCGAAACAACACTTTTCAAAACTACCACCTCGTCAACAAGTGTAACTTTGAGTTGTTACCATTACCAATGCAAAAAAGCAAAGTCTGAGCACACTTCACCCAGACGTAGTAGTTTCTTCGGAAAAAAGAAACCAGAGACAGTTTTGTTTTATAGGAGTGGATGTTGTTGATTAGATGGCGAGGAAGTATTCTGTAAAGACGGCAAGTCGAGGGTGGCCCGTGCGTGTTTTTTACAACGTGATTAATCTTGCAATTATCAATAGCTGGGTACTGTATAAAGAAATAACAAGGATTAGTCGTCGCGAGTACATGCAACGCGTAGCTGAAGAGCTTTGTGGAACAATATCAAACAAGCAAAGTGATGAACGAGCTGAAATGCAACTGGAACCTCCCACAAAAAAGCGAAGGACGTGCTCAACTTTAGAATGCCGCAACAGAACGACACCAATATGTTGCATCTGTATAGACGCGATCTACGGAAAATGTTCCGCAAAAGTATGTCTAAAATGTGCCAAGTAAATGTGACATAAATAAACTACGATTTCTGTTATCATTTGGAGATCATCGTGTTGACATTAAAACTTGTTTCAAGGTTTTTGTATGTTGGTTGAGCAATCTGCCGATAATATTTAACAAAAATGTATCTAAAATATATTACATAATTGTGACATGAATACAAAATTAATACTGACCTCATTTGCAAACATTATTGTTGGTTATCAGCTTCGTTGGATGCAATAAATCGGAAAAATTATACCATGCGTGAAAAAGCCACCTTGGTCGTTCTAGGTAATTCCGGTCTTTCTAGTATTAAGTCCATAAAATAATCCAAAGGAACTCATTTGAGATTTGCATCCGTTTATTCTGGACTTCAATTCTGCTTCGGGACTTTCCTCAAAAGATTCGTCCCAAACGTTTGTCAACTGCTTGTAGTTTTGTGGAAAAATGTAAATTTTTAGAGAATTTAATAAGGACTGTAATCTCTCCTACAGTTCCGATAACCTGATTTAAAATTATGCATTGTTTATTTGCACCTTTATCGTCAGACTCAGCGAATGGCCGTGGCAATGGGTAGACAGAGCTTTTGGCTGTTCTCTCAAAATTTGTTGTGCTACTCCACTGTTTTTCCCCCCATCGTTTTGCTCGCCCCAATATATGTTTGTCCTAGCAGATTTTGCGAAAGTTCAAAACAAATCAGCGACTTCTTGCAGTTACAATTGTATCGCTTTTGATGTTTGGCAGCTCATAATAACCCACAATGTCTTCCATGGTTTTAATGGTTTCTCCAATCCAACGTATACAGGATGACAATTGCTCTTTATTAAAAACATTTGTATATTCATCACAAATGATGCTATAGTATTTACTTTGTCTTATAGCATTCAAGTTAGCCGGAAGAACTTGATTCGCCATGAGAGATAAAAACTCATTTTGATAATCATGGTGTGTATGTTTTATTTTATTGACAGTTGACGGAGCAGAAAGTCTTCTTGCGATTATCCCCCGATAAGCTATATTCTGGATGCATTCTTAAAATGATTTGGACGACATGATATCTTATCAACAGCAGTAATTCGTCTTCACTTACGGCTCTTTGTTAATTTAAAAATGATATTATATTTACTTAAATCACAAGCGTCCCTTCAGTATGAAATTGGTTTTGCAAAAAAAATATTATTTGGCAAAAAGTTGTGTGTGTGTGTGTGTGTGTGGGGGGGGGGGGGGGGGGGGAGGGGGGTATGTCAATTTCATCTACTTATGCTATTATAGTAGTTTTTATTCATCTGCATTCATGTTTATGCATAATATTTAAACCTTATTTTAGAATAACTATTAACTAGGGCGGGTCAAAAAATATAAAATTTTTGAAGCTCAAAATTCCACACTATGCCTGGAGTTCACCATCGTACACTGATTCCAACAAGTGGTAAACCACTTCTGTGCGACTTGTTTGAAATTTGCTCATATTTCCCTATACGGACAATATAGGTAATACTACATGGGCCTATAAAGCAGGCAACGGAAGCTGGCCTTTGCAATCATATAAGTCTTCTAGCCTACTAAGAATTTTGAGTTGTTTTTTTCTGGAAGCAGTAACAGATATCGCAAAAAATACTGTAGTTAATCAAAGAGCTTTGTGAGAGCTAGCTAGCTTTAGGTTTTAATGGCATGCTTGCTTATCAACAAATGGTCTCCTTTCTGATAAGCTGATAAATCTTTGTTAAACTGATCTGATCAATCGCCGTGGTCTTTTAGCACTACTATAGATTTTATATTAGCTTACAGTGAGCACACAGATGGTAGAATATGCTGACTTAAAAGAGCTTAGGATTGTAAATGCTGTAAGGTATTAATGAGTGTTTTTCGACAAGTTTCAATTATTAGCCTATTTGAAGTTAGCAAAATTAGCTTAGTCTACATAAAAATTTCTGCAATGGTGAAAACTCGAAAGAGGTCGTTTAATTCTGCTTTTGGATTTCCTACCAAGTTCAATTCTTCAATGATTCCTACCAAATCTGATGTTTTTCTATATTACTTGTATGTTCGTGAAAATGAGTTGACTGAAAAATATGCCAAATTAAGTACTATTGATTGCCATCAATTTGTTGCTACTGAGGTGCAAAATATTTGGAATGCATTTTCCTTTCCAACAATATCACATGAATATGTTTTTAAACAAGATTACTACCCAAAGAAGAAATACCAACAGTTTTAAGAAAAATTTGAAGGAGTTTAATAAAATGTTTGACATTTGCACTTGTAACTGTTACGACAGAGGAATAGAAAGATCTTTATGCAAATGTGATGTTCGCTTACCTACTCTGGAATAGGATGCGTTTGTTGGGAACATTCTGCAGCTAGTATGGTTTCTTTCACGATTAAAGTATCTGCGTCACTTAGGCATTCGACAATCTTAAATTTGCTCTCCAAGTTTACTGCAAAGGCTTTGACAAATTTCTCTTTATTGTGGTAATTGCCAAAAAATGTGTTTCGATTCGCAGGGCATGGATGTTCACTTTTGATATCGACATTCTGTGACATTAAACCAGCCCGTTTTTGGTGAGTTGCATCCTTTGTTGACAAATTATATCCATAAAAAACAACAGTATGAATCCCAAGATGTATTAGGAAATTTGAATACCTTTGAAATATGACTTGGAATGTTTCGTTTTTTTCCAATCACAACATTTCATCGTTTCGCGTTTTGCATATATCGAGTGTCAGCTTGTGCAAACTTGTCGAAATCGTAAGAACTTCAACAAACTTGTTTCGATTAGGGTGTTTAGAATCAAAAATGCACGGATTTGCACAATAGAAGCATTAGGTCGAAATTACCTCCACATACACGTTTGCTCGAAGAAGGAAGATCATTTGGTGTTAATTTCCGTTTACTTGGCCGAACCTGATTCCTCAGTTTCGTTCGACAACTCTTATGTATGTATGTTGTTGTTTCGTTTTCTCTATTTCTTTGGAGTTTTGAAGCTAAGTCTGTCAAGTCGTATTTTGCAGCTTGAGTGATTAATGTACATAGAGGATGCTCAATACCTTTTTCTGGATCCCAATATCGGCCGACCTGATTTAATTTGTTGTTACTTTTATCTTCTTCACCACATTTCACACACAACATACTGTTTTCAGCTTCCATCTCTAATGTCACTTTTTCTCACATAATATAATTAATTTATCCCTAAAATAAAGAGCATGAAACCAGGAATTGAGACGGCATAAATACATAATTATAACAGTGGCGGATCTAGGGGGGGGGGGGGGGGTGAATAGGGTGGCTAGCCATCCCCCTTAATTTTCAAAAAAAAAACTTTTGAAATTCCTCATATGAAACACGAAAATTTTTTCTCCAAGTACTTTCAAGTGTTATTCTAGACTCCATGTTAACCCACCACTGTTCTGTGCGACCTGGATAATACCATCTTCCTCTTTTTTCCTTTCAAGCCTTTTTTGAATCTTTCTCCTTTTTCTGTTATTTCTCATTTTCTTTTTCAAAGAACTCAATAAGTTAACCAAGTTCAAAAAATTTACTTGCTGTTTCCTCCATGAAAGTATGAGATTTTGAATTCCCAAAGTAATTGTTTGTAGTGATGTGAGTGTTGTTGTTATTAGGGCTGCCATTTTTAATTTCTTGTCCGCCATTTTGTTCAATTGGAATTTGCCGCGTGAAAATGTAACAAACATTGTCACGTGGTTACTCTGGGAGAAAAGCCGGGCTGAAAATTTCATATGACAGCTCAGAGATTTCAGGAAATATCAGCCCGGTAAACCGGACTAGCCCGGTTTGCCGGGATCATATGAACAGCCTCTTAGTAAGAGGAATTCAATGCATGAATGAACGAAGTGAAGCGTAAAAGCACGCTTTATATGTTCTTTAGGGTCGATTGCGCAACCTTTCAGAAGTTTGGTTTGGTTGGGCAAAATCGTACTTCCAGTTCTTTATTCGCGAAAAACGTGTTTTTATAACAAACAAACATATTTTGGCTTTTATGACGTCATCTGACCAATATTTCCACCTTAAATACATTCAAATATTACAAAATAATCGTCGGCTCGTCACTCGTTACATTCCTCGTTCTCCCCTGCACGAGTCAATTGCGAGTTTTAGGGAAGTTATTATAAACTAAGGGGAGTCGTTATTTTCTAGTTTATTCCAACTCTAGGGGAGTTACTTTGCTCTGGATTGAACTGGGGAGTCATTTTTTCCAAGGAGTCAAAATAATCTGCTACACCGGTGGTATTTACAGCCATGATGTTGTAATTCAAGAAAATCATTTTGTAAATGTAAAACACTCAAAGCGTAGAATCCCGAACAACAAGGAACACTCAAAGCGTAGAATCCGAAAAACAAGGAACACTCAAAGCGTAGAATCCGAAGAACAGGGAACACTCAAAGCGTAGAATCCGAAAAACAAGGAACACTCAAAGCGTAGAATCCGAAAAACAAGGAACACTCAAAGCGTAGAATCCGAAGAACAGGGAACACTCAAAGCGTAGAATCCGAACAACAGGGAACACTCAAAGCGTAGAATCCGAACAACAGGGAACACTCAAAGCGTAGAATCCTAACAACAGGGAACAGGAAATAACAACAACAGAACAACAGGAAATATATATATATATATAGGGAAATATATAGGGAAAATATCTGAAATGCATTGTCTATTTGACACTTAGGGCCTGATTATATGATGCAGGTTGATCCGGTGCTGGTTCGATTAAAGGGAAATCTATTCTAAACACAACAGCAATTGCAGAAAATCAGTAGTAATGTAGTAATAAAATATTAAATGCGCAAAGGTTTTGGAAAGAAGTTAATTAAACGTATTGATCGGACGAAAGAGAAAGCATTTTGCGGTAAATCGTTTTTCATCGACGGATCTTTCTTCTCCCAGCCGTCAAAAATCGCATCGAGTTTTTGCAGCTTCTTTACCAACATGCTCAGAAAAGTCAAAACCACATTAATTTTCCTAAAGAACTCTATTTGGTCACCGCCATATGTAAACCGAAACAAAACTTACACGACATTCCGCTTTACACTCGTCATTGTAAGTTAAGTCTTTAAATTGTTGAAACGTACGAAATCAAGTGGTGCCGATATCTGAAGGACATTGCCGTTACCATCGCGAAGCCACTTTCTTTCTTTCTTTCGCTCAGCTTTAACGACGTCGGTGATGTACTACATGATTGTGATATAATCATGTATGCGGATGATACTGTTATCTTCACGTCCGCCAAAAATGAAATGGATCTAAAATCCAAACTAACTAATGATTTCCACAGATTAGCCGCTGGAAAACAATGAACTCGTGATTAACATGAAACCTGAAAAAACGGAAAGTATGATTTTTGGAACGCTGCAGAAGATCAAAAACGTGAATCCCGAGATGACGTATCGTCACTACACAGTCTCCACAACATCATCTTACAAGTACCTGGAGCTTGATCAATCCCTCAGTTTAACGAATCACTGCAACGCCGTATATAAAAAAATAACTGGTTGACTTTACCCCTACAAAGGATACAGCAACAACTTACGACTAAAGCTGCAGCTCTACTTTATAATGCAGTCGCGATACCACTGTTTACATATTGCTCAGTCCTTACAAACAAAACCAACAACTCATAAAAGATGAAAATAAAAGCGTTGGATCTCGAGCCAATAAAATCATCTACAACGATCGACCGGCTACGTCTACCACGATAGAAAAATTGGTAAAGAAGAGTCAGTCTTTAAATGTCTAAAAAATAATGCTTGCGAAAATCTAGAGGACTATTTTCAATTAATGAACAACAACACTAGAAATAAAAATGTGATCATTAGGCTCCCAAAAGTCCGACTTGAAATGAGTAAAAAAGGTTCCCATTCAAAGTTAGTTGCAAAGTTGCTACCACCCTTTTGTGGAATTTTTAAGCTTCTTTAAAGTGATTCCGAGGTCTAAAAACATGTAAACTTATTTTTTGTTAAACACAAAAAATGAAAACTCATCGCTTTTTCCTTTTTTTGCAATGCCAAACCATTCGTTGGCAAACAGCTTTTTAAAAACAAATTTTCGACATTTTTGTCAAAAGTTGTTTACAACATGTGCGGCCCAATTTTCAAATTAGTGTTCAGACCTTTTTAAACTGTGACGTAGTTATGGAGAAACAACAAATTGATTGTACTGAAAAATCTTACAAAACCTGGTTTACATTGCGAAATAACTCTTTTTGAAGACGTTTCACAGTAAAGATGTCTTGTAAACCACACTTGTTTGAACCAAAAAAGAAATTCTCCGAGGAAGATCTAAAAAGTTTTGAAAATAATGATCATGCAAGGCAAGAATGCGAGGAAGAGGTGGTTCGTCAAAAGACAAGCGAACGAGAGAAAAAAGAAGTGACTGAGTGGTGTAAGTGTGGAATGTGCCAAACGATGGAAGTGAGCAGGGAGTGTTTTTGCTGCGTATAAGGGTACTTTTTGTTAACCCTCCCCCCCCAAAAAAAAAAAAAAAATTACAAATTCTTCAAAATCAATGTTTAGAAATTCAGTTTGGCGGCCAATATGCTGCAATATCAACAATACTTTATCAAACTTGTTTAATTGCCTATGGCGTTGACGCCACATCCATTCGCACAAGTAAGAGTCTAACATAGGTCGGTGTGACCCATTGTGTCTCTTGTTGCGTTCTTTCGCTGATTTCCAATATCTTTCATTGGATTGAGTGTTCGCACCTGTTATTGGGTCAACAAAATTGAATGAATGGTTTACTGTTAAGTGATTGAATCCCCCTGCTGCCACACCACCATAAGCTCTCCAGAAATCTGACCTAACGGTAGTCTCTTGTCAAATGGATAATAATCTATTGTTAGTTTTTTTCTTATCAGGTAATTTATAAGTTTGATAATTTTTGGTTATTATTAGGGTGAAGCACTTGCTTCGTGTGCGCCACCTTGGTTCCGCCCCTGATTCTGATGTGTTGTTTTTTGTCCTTGCTTAGGGCTTTCACTACAAAGTTTCAAAGACAACTATTCAAATGCTTAGTTATTCGCTAAAATGTTTTTCTCAAAATCATACTCCATAATGACGTCAAAAACCGCTTTGCGGGCCGCGTGGACTGGACGCTAAATAACAAACACATGTTGAAGCGGGAGGTTCGAGAGAAATGGCGGCCATGACAGAAATGTATTAAACGAAGATATCTTTTTATAATCCTTCATTATTAGACTTCGGTACTCAAAATAACACTTTAAAATGTTTTAATAATCATATTTAAAACGTTTTTGAAACCAATTATTTTTCGCCTCGGGATCACTTTAAAGAATAGGATTTTAATTTCAATTCTATGGTATTTATTTTATTGTTTATTTTTTAGCTAACATATTGTAATATTGTAATATTTTATAATTTACATAGGAAGAACAGCATTTGTACATATATATAAATGTTGTATATAGTTTTGGTTTGGCTATCATGTATAAAGATTCATAAGTAAATAAACGCTAATTAAGCATTATCATGAAGACCTCGACCCGGAGTTTTAGTGTATTTAATTGCTCCCATTTGTGCTACAGTTATTTTTGATGAAATACGGCGTTGTTTATTTATAACTGCTCACTAAACAACTTTGTAATAGCATGGTCTCGAACTCGGAATCTTTCGGTTGAGAGCCGAACGCCATTACCATTGCGCATGCGCCGGGTATTATTTACATTAATCATAACATAATTAATTAATTATTATTTCCAAAATTACGAGCGTTTTGAAAATTAACATGCAAGATATAAGGAGAGTTAAATCTTGGATCTTCATTTTATGTTAAGTTTTTTAAGATGGCTATAATCGAAGATTGGTGATGTGTTTCCTGCGACCAAGCTGTTCGACCGCATCAAGGAGGAGTCGAATGTGGTAGCTGCAAAAGGTGGCAGCATCGATCTTGTGGGTCGGGAATATCAATCAATCAATCAATCAATTTTATTTTACAATCAACAATATGTACATAAAAAAAACTCTTTAAGAAATAAAATGAATAATAAATACATTTCAGTATTAACAAAATAACGTATATATACAGTCAAAATTTCGTTTTTTAAACAAGAAACAAATTGTGATTGGAGGGTGTCATTCAATAGTAAAACTAGGCAAAGGAATGACACCTTGAAGTTTTAATTATAAAAGAGAAAAGGAGTAACTCAAACGCAATATTTTATATTATTTAATAAAAGCCCCCCCCCCTCGGGCGAAAATTAAAGGCAGGTGAAATTTGAAGGGCAATGTCTTATTTTTCAACTAATTTTCAAATGCAAGTTGCTTTTCACTTTATTCTTTTATACTTAAAGTTGGTTGGAGTTGGGTGGGTCGGGTTTATTTTGATACACACTGTACTCTATCAAAGACAGAGTAAATTTCCGAAAATAAGTTTTTGGAAACTGAAATTGCCAAATATGAAAATATAAGATTTGACCTGGCTCCCCTTGAAAGTTTCTAATTTTTTTCGAAAATTTTTACGCGAAAAGAGGAATCTGATTTCTTAACAATTCCCATCTCCCAGACACATAGAATACTCATATACTATAAGAAACAACCTATGACGTCATCACTTACCGCGTTATACAAATATAACAAGATACAAAAATATGCACGTAAAATATGCACGTAAGTTTCTTTCTATTTACTTATTGCACAAAAAATGTTTTTATTGTTTTTTGAACGGATCCAACTCAATCTTTTTGTTTACGTGTTCAATAATTTTTGACTTAACCAACCATTTCGAACGATGTCTGGCTTAGACCGAATGTAGTCGTAAAATTTTGTAATCCATTTTGCGTGCAGAGGTTTGACAACCGATATCTGTGTCCCAACCTTAATCTCGTGTGGGCGCTTCCCCGCTTTGATCTGGTTGCATATTTCAGCCGAATAACACACCTGTGCTTCATTTCTCAGAAAATCCTTGCATGGTTTATTTACGGAGATATCAAGCGGTTGGAAATAAGGGGTCCAGTTGTTTGGTACTAGAATCATCTTTTCCCCCAATTTCTTGACCTCTCTTTGTACCCTATCGGTCCATTGTCCTTTAAAGACATCTGCAATTAACAACCACGGGTGATCCTCTGACAATCCCAGTTTTTCGCGAGTCTCAGCCAAATACGGTGCAAATATTTTCTGTAGAAGATCGACACTTGTCTCTTCATTGGGCCAGTGATTTGGCGTTTGTGTGACATGAAAACTCTCTGGGAATGTATTCTTCGGGTGACACCGGCCAGTTTTTCCTTGATAAATTAACTACATTGGTAGGAAATGTCCGCTCATAGAAACCAAAAACGTTCCTGTTATCTGACGATAGTCAGCCGTCCCTAAGATTGGGATTGACTTTTCGCCTTTCTTGCTCATGCTGTATTTGCTAATGAGGACAAAGGGCAGAGGGGTTTGATCAATATTAATTATCAACTCTAGGGGAATATTATTTGCCTGAACTGCTTCTGGGGAGAGTACTGGCTTTGCAGTCGTGGACTTCTTCTTCGCCCAATTCATTTGTTTAAAAACTGATGTGCACCACTTCCACCCAAGTTGAATTGTACCACCCCATTCCGCCAGCAGCGTACGGTCATTCGCGATGATTATTCCACGTGCGATCGCAATAAGAACGTTGTAGTTGACCACGGCTCCGGAAAGTCGCATACTTGTCGCCATTTCAATAACTTTCGCATCTATCTCCTCTGGAAGCAGAGTAGCACGTCCTCGCTTTTTGTGTGGAAGTTTCGATATTTTCTCATTAAGGTTTTATCAGTCTTCAATTCATTGTACGACTTTACAAATCCACGGACAGTTGTGACCGGTATGCCATATTTCCTTGTAGCAGACTTATTGCAGCAGCTGATCGCATATTGTGCAACTTCGCATCGTTTATGTTCATCATAATTTGTATAGGGTTTTTTCTTGTTCACTTGCTGCCTGTTGCCCAGATTTTGAATCTGTTTCGACACTTCTTTCTCTCGTGTGCTGTCAGTTCCGCTATTGTAGCGGCAACCAGAACAGCATCTAAAACTTCTTTCAAACTTGATGGTTTGAAATACTTGTGCAGTGACATCACGCGGATATTGATGCTAGAACGAAATGAAACAACCAAATAAAGTGAGTGAAGTGAAGGTGTTCGAAAACAGAGCATAGAGGGAGATTCGAATGTTTATGTCTAGTCTGTGTACACATTTCATTGCATTCGAACGTCTATCTTTTTGCTTTGTGTCATAACATAACATAACATTCAGAATGGGAATCTGCAGCGTTTGTAACGAGAAAACAAACTATCGTTGCATAAGGTGTCAAGCATTTATTTGTGGTCGTAGTGGAGAATGCAATGTACCAATCGAGGAAGATGGTATGCCAGGTTAGCAAATGGGTCGGCAGGTGGCATTGTGCCATTCGTGTCACGATGCTTCGTCATGTGGTTCTCCATCGGAGTTGCCGCTTTTAGGTAATTTCGGCGCTGCTAATGATCAAGGTATGCAACAATTTGAGGTTGACTGTGCAAGTCGTGGATTTCATGTATATCGGGACGTGTGGAGGCTTGTGCGAGGCAAAATCCTCAAGCTTGAAAATGATCACGCTAATGTTCACAACCCCTTTGCAATATCTCTCAACGTTCAGACACATGGGAGACAATTAGTAATGTACAACGTAGTGGGACACATTCCGCGGGAAATAAGTCGCTTCTGCCATTATTACCTTAATTATGGTGGTTCCCTAGAGGCTCGTGTAAGGAATACGCAGTACCGTGAAAAAGGACAAGGCACACACTCATGTGTTCGAGACGATAAAAGAACTACTCGAAGAGTATTACCGCGAACCCGAGAAAATAACAAAGACCGCAACCCAATTGGAAGTAGAATCTTGGGATGACAAAATCGATTTAGAAGAGGAGCATAGCCCAGAGGAGAGCGAGGAAGATGTGCATTATGTGGATGTGGAGGAAGAAGATGAGGATGATGATGTTATTGTTATAGACGATTAATTTTTTCAGTTATTGTTCCTTGTAAAATATATTCTACAGAATTCCTAGTATTTGAGATAGTAGTAAAAGTTCTTAAATTTTGGGACATCCTACCTGATCCTACTAGTAATTTTTTATAAAAATTTTTTTATTAAAAAAGCGTGTACACTATTGTATTTATAAAGCCACTCCACTTTCTTAATTTTCAATACTAGGTCAAAAATCGACAAAAAGGCTAAAAATTAAGAAATCCAGCGCAAAATACACTTGATATGATAAAAGAGGCGTGGACTTAATAAACAAATTTGTTCTAACTTTTTGTATTAGACAATGTACGCACATGTGCATGGGTCAAGAAAGGGGCTCGGCCTTAGGGGGTCTCACAAAAATAGGGTTTCAACCCGTTTCTAACTTTTCCGCCAAGTAAATTCGCCTCCTTTAAAATTCGCTCCCTTTAATTTTCGCTTCCTGTTTTAAGGGCTCAATTCGCTCCCTTTGATTTTAGGCCCCCTCGGAGCGAAAGTTAAAGGGAGGCGAAATTTGAAGGGAATAAGATAATTAATTTGAAAAACTTCTCTTTTTTCTTTAGGAAAAAACCGCCTCAATAAATTTGATTCTTTTTTTTTAGCTGAATCTAATATTAGAAAGTCCAAAAATTGTTAGATTGTTGGAAAAGTAAATAAGAATGTATTAATTTTTTATTAATAGTTGTGCCGACTAAAAAATGGAGCTTTTGGTTGGAGGAAAAAGTTTAATTCCCGCGACTTCGCGACAATATCCTCCTTTAAAGTAGTTTATTTTTAGCTACAGTAGATTCCCGGTTATTCGAAAAGTAACTTCATCGAATTTTCCGAGGGATGAACAACAACAACAACAAACAACAAAATTTTTATTTTCCAAAAACGACAAATATACATGTTTTCTCTCTTAAATATAATAAAACGTTTTTAACACAAAAGATTGATTTTTAATGAAAGGAAATATCTATATTTGTCAAATTGGATGGTGTCATTCAATAGGTTAACTAGGCAAAGGAATGACACCTTTTTAAAATAAAGAATTAGGCGAGTAAGCATATTTTCAAAAGCATTCGAGTAAAAAATCCATTAGAAAAATAGTCTAATTTATTATTTAAACCAGCAAAAATAACATAGCGTATTAATAAGAAAAATATCCACAACTATAACATATTAAAATAATTAAAAACTGAGATGTATGTTCGAAGAGGGCAGTAATTATTAATAAGGTATCTACTCGTACGATGATATTATGTTTCTAGAGAAACACTTTTTAAGTTTATATCGAGAAATTCCATTGATCTTTACCATTTCAATATTTTCGGTGTTCTTGAAATATGATATGATAATAATGATACTGCCTTGTATCTTTTCAATAGCTGCACGATGGACGAAAAAACGTTTGAGTGGACTTTCAGTTATTCGAAATAGATTCTTACTTCCCTTGGAGCTTCGAATCACCGGGAGTCTACTGTATATAATAGTGTTTATTGTAGGATAAAAAGTGTTCCGTTTGCTTTGTCATTAAGCTTTTTTAAATTTCTCTTCTGTAAAGAGTTGTACCTACACCAATTCAACAGCCACCTGCTATGTTTTACAGTCAACTAAAAAGCTAGTCTTCAACAATATCAGCCAACTGGCGACGCTCATTTATATTCAGTACGACAAAATATAAGCTCACAGCAGGCCCGTAGATAGTGGGGGGGGGGGATAATAGACCATAATTTCATGAAATCAGGAGAGGAAATCAATGTTAACGTGGATCTCGACTAGACGAAACCCACCAAACTGTGGAAAGTTTGTATCGTCAACATTTCTTTGAGGCATTTAAGACTATAAAGCAGCGCTTTGATCAACCGGATTATAAGAAATATTCTGCTCTTCAATCTGTTCTGATCAAATCAGTTTCTTCTGCACTATTTGACGATTAATGAAACTTAAAAGAGTGCAGAAGTATATTGCGATGATTTGGATTGCTTTTCCCTGGAAAGTCAAATCGATTTGCTTCCGAACCTAATCAACACTGAAAGCAACTTCTCTTTAATTATACGTAAAACCGTATAATGCTCAGTTCTGCTAAAAAAAGATCTGGTAAAAGAAGTTTATAAGCTGGCGAAAATAATACTCGTGTTACCAGCAACAAATGCCGTCTCTGAGAGGAGTTTCTCTGGATTAAATAGAATCAAAACATATCTAAGATCAACAATGGGTTCAAACCCTTTAAATCATTCAATGATTTTACACGTTCATAAAGAAAAATTAAATGAAATGAACATTAAAGAAATAGGGAAAAAACGATCGACGTAGTTACGTATTTTCAAGTTTGAACTGTAAAAATTTTGCAGTGAAATATGAGTAAAACATGCAACATTATCTTTTTCTTTCTTTGGCTGGAAATTGCCCAGAGAGTCGTTTTAGACGATCTAAATGCCAAAGTTTTCTTCGTCCGCCAACAATTTTTAGGCAAATCCCATATCAACACATTTAGCGCCCCCCCCCCCCCCTCCCCCCCAGTTTGAAAATCGTTTCTACGGGCCTGTCACAACAACGCGCAACTTCACAACAAACAACAAAATGAAACATTTCTTTCTATGTTACACAATTGGTGTAGTAAATCATTTTTGTTACTTTTACTGAAGCTTTTACTTTTATATTTTCATCATGATAGATTCAGATGGGAAATTGTTGACACCGGGGATAATGTCGATAATGTGTGCAACATTTTTTATATTTATTTGGTTGGTATTATGATTTTATTTACATGTCTACATTTTCCAGGTACCTCAAGATATGGTTAAACGTATTTGCGTGGATTTATTTTTGCGAATAAGAGTTTAGGAGAAAAAGAATTCTGTCAACATTTTCTTCAACAATCTTTTTTAACCAAAACAAAGTGACAATACTGAACAAATAAAACTTATTAACAAATAAAGTTCATTCTCTTTCCTCACCGTCCAATATTTCAAAGATGTTTCTTTCGTACTCTGGTTGTCGAGAGCGGTTCAAAAACAAGAAGAAAAAGATTCCTACGAAAAGAGAAGGACATGATATTCGGAAGCTTATCCAAAAAGCTGCGAAAAAAGATAGAGAGAAAAAGGGATAGAGAGGTGAACGTTGAAAAAGACATTAATTTAGTTGTCCCTCAATCCCGTGACAATATTATTGTTCTAGATTAAGAAAAAATGCGTGGATTTATTTATGCGAATCAAGATTTTTGGGTAGTCTTGCGTAGATTTATTTTTGCAAATTTGCCCCAAAATTCGCTAAAGTTTATAGTTTATTTTTCTAGTAACAGTCTGGTCAATTCTGACTAGTATATTCTGTTAACAAATTTCTGATAACATTTCCTTCTGCAGTATTTCCAGAATATACATACATGATATAATACTGTAAGTTTAAACTTTCTGTTTTTAGGAAATTTCTTTTGACGAAATTAAAGAATCTGCCAAGAGATCCGTCACTCCCTATCCTGACGATCTAGACAATGCATTTGTTGACGAGTTGTGCCAATTTGTCACGTCCGCGAACATCTTTAAAGATGAAGAACCTGAAAATATCAGTACTGTAATCTCATCATATCCAAACATGTGCAACCTACATTCATTCTCCAATGTCGAGATTGCTCTTAGAATTTACTTAGAATTGATGGAGGAAAACTGCAGCGGTGAACAATCATTTTCAAAATTAAAATAAATTAAGAATCGGTTGCGTACATCGATGGTTCAAGACCGTTTAGTCAATTTAGCAATCATGAACATTTAATTAGATGTTATGAATGACTTCGACCTTTTAGTTATCATCAACAACTTTGCCGTGCAAAAATCTAGAAAGACTGTGATCGTTGTTTATTTGCTATTTCTGTTAGATATAAATAAATGCATCTTCGATTTTTGATCACGGGTTAGGAGCTTGATACAACTTTAATAATGTAGAAATTTTACAAAGAACATAGAGAGGTCTCCCACCAAGGTGCCACCAGGTTAATCCGGTCCTGTCTTTCATACAAAAAGGAGTGAAAGAGTATGCTTGATCTCCGATAAGATAGTTAGGTATTTGCTCTTCACCTTATTTGCTTATATAAAATACACAAAATACATTTTTTCTGTTTATAATTGAATTTGCATAAACTTTAGCATCATGACAACAACCTGGCCATCTACAGTCATCATCCATAAAATAACCTTTGAAATCACAAACACGTACGTTTATTGAAAAGAATTGTTTATAACTACAGTAATCTTGTGAATTTGATATTGGAGCTTTAATGGGGGATGTGTGTCCCATCTATACATCCATATGCTTGTGTCATTCCAAATGCAACTTCAAACTCGGAGGTTTTAGACACCATTTCATCTTGAGATTTAGAGAGAGTGATAAGCTTTGGTACCAGTGGCATAGGAGGCGGGGGCCGCCCCCCCCCCCCCCATTGGTAGAAATGTGTTGAATATTCGGGAAACTATAGCCTAGAGTCTTTGACCAATGACCAACATTTAAGGCAACGCTTATAGTTACAACAAATCATAACTTTAATTATTTAATTTGTTAGCTGTAAATAACAAGTTTGTTAGCTGTCACAGTCACAGTAACAGTCACAAAGTTTATTTCCCGTTAGGCGATCATCTAGTCGAGCTTGCTCGGACATAACTACTATCACGCCATCCGTTACGATCTTGCATCAGATGTGGGAGGTCATCAGGGAAACATCCAGTGTCTTTGCATAGCTGGTCGATGTAGTTTATTGCTGGGCGACCAACTCGCGTTTTACCATGCCGTGGTGTCCACAGGAGAAGTTCACTGGCAAGTTCATGTTTCGCGCGCCAGCAATGTCCAGCAAAACGCATTCTTCGTTCAGTGAGAATTTCTGAGATTTCTGGGATAGAGTCATACAGCTCTGATTTAGTGGGATGCTGTCGCCAAGAGATATTCAAAACAACTCTCAGCATTCGAGTGTAGGTACCATCAAGTTTTGATTTGAGAGACTTGGTGAGTGTCCATGTTGTGGCACCATACATCAACACGGACTCGACTGTTGCGCGAAAGAGACTTCGCTTGATGTCATTCGAAAGCTCTGATTTCCAAACTATGTTTAATTTATTCAAGGCTGTCCGGGCTTTAGCTATACGAATTTTTATGTCTTGCTTTGTTGAGTTTATTTCACTACCAAAGTATGTGAATGATTCAACAGCTTTGATCAATCCACCTGAGCTTGTTCGTATAGAACCTTGATGATTGTAAAAGATATGTTCGGTTTTCAAAGCATTTACATGAAGCCCAACATCTTTAGCCGAAACTTCAAGCAAGTGTAGCAGTTTTTCTGCATTTGAGATTGTATCAGCAGTGACTGCAAGGTCATCTGCATAGTCAATGTCGGTTAGTTTATTGGCAGGATATCTTCTTGAGAGTCTTTTCGATAGCGTGAACCCAAGATCTGCATGTCTATCAAGAGATGTTCTCAATACATAATCAAGGGTAATGACAAAAAGAAATGGAGCTAGTGTATCTCCTTGCAACACTCCAGCCTGGATATCAAAGAAATTGGTATCTCCATCTGGCGATCTAACTAAAGATTTTGTGTTTTTGTACAGCATCATTATGGCCGCTACTGTCTCAGTTGGGATACCATAGGCTAGAAGTATCTTTTCCATTTTACTTCGATGGATCGAGTCGAATGCTTTTGAAAAATCTACGAAGAGAAGTGAGGCTTTTAAATTTTTTGCTTTAACCCCTTCAATGATCCGACGGACAGTCAGGATTTTCCCAGTTGTTGATCTATTCTTCCTGAAGCCGTTTTGGTTCTTGCGAAGGACCTTTTCAATTTCGGGTTGAATGCGGTTGAGAAGTAGTGAGTTGTAAATTTTTGCTGCTATAGAGGTGAGTGTAATTCCTCTGTAATTCTTCGGTACACCCAGGTCTCCCTTCTTTGGAAAAGGAAGTATGCATCCTTCAGTCCATTTTTCAATTATTTCTCCGTTGTACACAGCATTACAAAGATCAAGAAGAATATCATTGAATTTTTGAGTTTTCCAAACTTCAGGAGGAATGTTATCCAGACCTGCTGCCTTATTATTTTTGGTTCTCTTTAAAACCTCAATCAGTTCATCTCTTTGAAAATTTCCAGTTTTAATGTCAAGAGTGTTCGGAACAATTTGCTCAACCTCAGTGTCAGATACATTTGGAGCATTTCCTAGAAGGTTTTCAAAATGATCTTGCCATTTTTTTAATCTCTCGGTTTGATTGGCTTTCAGCTTGGATTTGTTTGATGATTTTCTGCCGCTTATTTCATTTACAGTTTTCCAAGCGAGTGACGATTGTTTGTTGACTGCAGCATGATTGATGAGGTGTATTTTGTTTGGGATTTAATTGATCTGTTGTTGTTCATATGTATCATTGAGTTGGATACATGCTTCATTGAATTCTCGAATAGATTTTGTGGATGGATTGGAATTTTTTACAGCCAATTTTTCTTTTAGGTTCAACCTTTCCACCTCTACATCAGTTGTTTCCCAGGGGGTGTGCTTCTTCAGTTTCGGTTTTAAAGGGATGGCACTTTCAGCAGCTCTTTTATGTGCAACAACGAAGTTGTTATATGTTGTGTTTGGATGTGGTGATTCAACATCTGCTTGAAGAGAACTGAATTTGTTTCTAACTGAGATGCTATATTGGGCTTGAAGATCTTTGTTTGTTGTAAGAAGGGACCAATCATATTGAGGATGATTTGAAGACTGGCTCTTATTCGCACGAATGCTAAGACGGAGAGTGCAACTCACAATTCTGTGGTCTGAAGATACACCCTTAAAAGAATTAAAAGCTTGGCAGTTTAGGGCACTATTCTTCCATTTATGGTTGACAAAGATGTAATCTAATTGAGCTTTTGCACCATTAGCATATGTGAAGGTCCAGAGTTTAGAGTTTGATTTTCTAAATTTAGTGTTCAGACATAGGAGATTGTTTTCTTCTATGAAATCTTCTAGTAAACCGCCATTTCTATTTGAAGATGCATGGTACCCAAACTTGTGGGACACGCTACATCCAACCTGAGCATTCATGTCTCCACCAATAATCAAAAAATTATGTTTTGGGACAAGTCTAACAAGTGAGGAGAGGCTCTGATAGAATTTCTTTACCTCTTCATGATCGCTGGTATTTGTTGGTGAGTAGCATGAGACAATTGTGGTAGTGGGGTTTCCTTGGAAGTTCGCGATCATGATTCTTGGTTCTATTTCCTCTATGCTATTGACAGATTTCAGTGCCAGTGGGCTGAGTAACATGCCTACTCCACCAATCGTTGATCCAATTGAGTTTTTCTACGCTGAAGCTGAGACGAAAGTCCAGCCATTTCCGACATCATGATATTTGAGGTTGACGTCAGGGTGAAAGTATCGATGTTCCTGAATACAGATGACATTTATATTCAAGTTGATCGCGGATGATACAAGCTCTGGTAGTTGATTTATTGTGTTTAGTGTGCGCACATTGAAAGTGGAGATTAATGATGTCTTCTTGCACACATGAAGCTTTGTTTGATGGTAATGATGATGATCTCGTAGCTGATTTTTCGAACACTGTGCCGGGATCTGGGACACAGCAGAACGCGGACCTTGGTGACCCGCGCGACGTCCGATGCGGTATGAGTTTCTAGAGTTTGTGATAGTCATAAATGTCTTTCAGTGGCTGTATTCTCAGCTATGGTACGCCAAACCTATAGTGAGTAGCAGTGTTAGTCAACACTAACAGGTTCCCCAGATCAATTTCACAGTAGCGTGAAATTACTCTACAAAAATTGATGCAGAAGCCAAAAACAATGAGTTTATGTATTGCCACCTGCATCTGACTGGCATCCTGCATTCCAATGACAGTTGATTTAAACGGTTTACTCCTGATTTAAACGGTTTACTCCTGATTTAAACGGTTTACTCCTGGTTTTTATATCAGAGATTTCCTTCTCTTAGATGGGTTGCCTTCGCCATGACTTTGAGGGGCCCCATCTACCCTTACATACCTGGAGACCTACTTTTAGCCAGGGACTAGTGTTTTATGGGTATTTATCTGGTTAATGTTTTGAAAAGAGTTATAGAAACCAGGTTGCAATAGCTACAACTTTTACGACCAATTATTCCAAATTATTAACGGATGTTAACAACGTAAAGGTTTAATTGTGCCACAGTTATGTGATAATTACCAGTTTTGGTTAGTAAAGAGAAAAACCCTCTCAGAAAAATGGATAAATAAAAACATATACATAATTTGATGAAAGAAAAGGTGTTCCAGTCTCGAACCCTATTTTTTCGGGATATGGGGCAGTCCCCTGGGGTTACAACCCAAGCTCCCGAAAATCCCCAACAACCCGGAGAAATGGATGAAAACCAGAAAACGCAAACGCCAACGTTTTGTTTCGAGGATTAAAAGTTTAAAAATTTAAAAACGATGTAAAAATATAAAAATATAATTAAGATAAAATTTTGCATGTAATATGTAGATGTAGGTTTCCATAGAGTGGCAGTCAAAGCGATGAAATAGATGCGATTCTTACGATAGATACTGCATAAGCACGTCCGTTCACTTCAGAAACTAGGTCCTTCTCCAAAAAGAGGCGATACTTACAGTTATAGACGATACTTACAGTTATAGAAGTTTTAAACGTTAGTAAAAGCGAATAAAAATGGTAAATTGCGCTGCTGTTGGTTGCACAAATAGAGGAAAGAAAGATTCTCATGTAAGCTTTCACAAAGTTCCATCCAAAAAACAAGAAAGTCGAAGAAAAGAATGGCTTCGAAACATCAGACGAGATGGATTCACTACCAGATAGTGAAGATGAAGCTACTGTAGAGGTATCATGGACGTGAGCTTTGAACATGAGTCAGAGGAGTTTGAACAAAGCAGCGATGATTGTGCAGATAGTGACACTAGAGAGGGAGGAAACCTTTATTGTGATAATTCATCTCATACATCTGAGCCAAAATATTTTGTGTTTTGGTCATGCTTATTCGAGTTCTTCAAGTATTGTTTTACATGCGTCACTCCAACCAAAATAACGGACTTGAAGAGTCGAGGCTCACTTCTTACTGTTATGACTAAATGCCCTAATTACCATAAACATGTTTGGAGGTTACAGCCACTCGTTAATGGTTATGGTGCTGGGAATTTGCTATTAGCCGCATCTTTACTTTATTCTGGCAACACATATGTGCGTATTTTTGAAATGCTTAAAATGATAAACGTTCAATTTTTCTCTGGGACAGCTTTTTACAAAGTGTATAAAACATTTCGGAATAATCTAATAGATCAGTGTGTTTCAATTCAGGAAAACAATTTTATAGGAGATGGACTTTCACCGGGTATTGTGATAAGTACGGTACTTATTCTTTAATGAACACTGATTTGAATAAAATTATAGATCTTCATGCAGTACATGTGGGGTGTGTAGAAAACTCTGGTCGCATGGAAAAAACTGACTTAGAAGTCTTACTGAAAAAATCGAAGCATCGAAATCACATCCCTCACAACCGACCAAATTCCAAATTCGTGCATTTATGAGGAAAGACCATCCCGAAATTGACCACCAGTTTGATGTTTGGCACTTTGGAAAGAGCATAAAAAAGAATTTGACCAATGCTGCCAAACGAAAAGAGTGCAAAGAACTGGGAACGTAAATCAAATCTGTGATTAATCATCTTTGGTGGTATTGCGGAACATGCGAAGGGGATGAACAACTTTTGCTGGAGAAATGGCTGAGTATTCTTTATCATATTCATTCATTCAAGGCATTCATTCTTGGGATGATTTTGAAAAGTTCACAAAATGTCAACACCCACCCTTGAATAATGAAAGAAAATGGTTAAAGCCAGGTGCAGCAGCATTTCTTGCCGTAGAAGAAGTCGTAAAAAGCAAGAGAATATTGAATGATTTGAAACACCTTGTTAAATTTTGTCATACTGGTAACTTGGAAGTTTTTCATTCGCTCCTGAACAAGTATTGTCCCAAACCCCTTCACTTCTCCACTTTAGGAATGATTGCAAGAACACAACTGGCTATACTTGACTTTAACTGTGACTCAACTTGTTCTCAAGCCACTATAAAAGATGGAACCCTGCGATACAAACAAGTATTTTCAAAAGTGACACAGAACAAAACAAACAATGGGTCGTAAAAAGGATACCAGATAAAAAAGAACGAAAATATATTTATGACTTGATGCGAGAAGTAGAGGTTGGTATAATTGATGCAAATGGAACTGATTTACCACAATTGGGTCATGTTTGTGAAAATATTGCACCTATCGAAAAACCAGACAAAAGGGAAGCCATTGCAAATATGAGAACAAGATTTGAAGCATAATTTTTACTTTATATAGTTTGGTTATACATGGTGTTACTGTATTATTTTCATATATACTTAGCCTTTTACGTTCAAAAAAATATTTTTCCGTTTATTCTTCGCTTTTTTTAAAATTGTACATACTGATTGTCCTCTGAGGGGTATTTTTTTCCGTACGGCCCATACAACACACGATGGAATAACCCTTCGAACACCTTTCTCTAGTCTGCTATGGATTCACCATGTAAACTGTTTGTATCCAGCGTGACGATAATTTCTGAAAAAAGAGCGAATTGAATATTTGATATGGGCTCAAGTCATAATCAAAGATAAAAGTTCTTAGTTCTCTAAATGATTATAAACCTACTCATTTTTCGTCTCTAAATTGTTGCCTCGCATGTCATTTATAGCAGCTGAAGCAGTTTCTAAAACTGGCTTTTCTAGGCATACCATTCGAAAATTTGACGACCGCGTTACGCATTGATTTCCTAAAAGCGAGAAATAACAATATTATAAAAAGTGAAAATAAACATTTTAAATAATTAATAGCAACTTGTAGGTGAAAAGTTAGAAGTACGAGAAAAGAATATGCAAGAGGAATGATAAATGAAAATGTAAACAGTGACACAGCTACCTTCGAAAAAATCTTCGAGTATTTCTGTCGCTTCAATACAACATAAACTTTCAGCGTTAGTTTTCATTGCTTTACATTTATTACACTGGCACCAACGAATGTTATCAACACGAGATTCCTCTGTTCCTGTCTCCAAAATGCCTGCTGAATTTTAAACGGATGATTGTGATGGTGAGGAAGCAATTGGTTCGATATCGTATGGTTGAATCTTCTTCAGCGTTTCATGAAGTAAATAATCACTATCATGGTCGTCTTTGTCATAATCAGAAAAATTTTTATTGCTGCCAGTCATGATTTCCCAGTGATTTGTTCAAAAGAACAGAGGTTTATTGCGTTTGATACTGCACTACGCTAGTTTCTGACTGTTGTGATGTCATAGATTTTATTCGTGTCCAGACTCGAGAACTTTGAGCGACACGAAATTTTTTTGTAAACACACGATTTGTAAGTGACAAGAAAAGTATTTTGGACGTTAGGTGACAAAGTGTAAAAGATAATTTATACATATTTTTGTGTATAGAACCAAAATAACAGATAAAATAAAAATGAAAAACTCGACTTCCCCTTTAACTCTAAATTGAAGACAAAAGAAAATTTTACATAATATCTACCTAAAAATAGAGGCAAATCTAGGCTACTTTCGACCGCGGTTCAATATTTTTGAGTTATGTTGAACTTTTGAGCGTATTCTCATTTCAAATTTTTGAGCACTTTTAAAAACCATGGACGTGGAAGGATTAGACGAAACAACTTCGGTTAGTATAAATATCTACTCGTTTTTGTAATGATGTAATTATACTGAGCATAGCGTTTTAGCTGTACATAGTTATATAATATATTTATATATATTATATAATGAAATAAGACATTTTTTTCATTTTACCTAGGTAGCTATTTAGCTAGGTTTAACGTCTTTGTGAGACCAAAAACATTTACTGTTTACTATATATCTAGTTTAACCTCTGAAATTTTCAATACTTTCCGAGTTGGACACCTTATGTGTAAATTTTAAAAGCAAGAATTGACCCATATACAATTGAAACCAACTATCTTATTTTCATATTTGGATTCAGCACCCTAGAAAATGGCTAGGTGCCAATTTTTAGCTGTTTTTTTTTCCAATTTTGAGAGTTTCGCACTGGCTACATTTTTGTCATTTTAGAGAAATTTCAAATTGCAATAATTTTGGAACCATTTGGAATTGGGAGCTAAATTTTTATACAAATGCTAAATAATTATTCAGCATTTATAATTTTGTAAACAAAATTACAGTCTAAATTTGGCTGTATTTTGAAAATAAATTATAGTTAACACCAGTTTAGCGACATGAATTCTAGTATATACCAGATAAAAAAATTTCATACAAATTAACAGCTGTATCCAATGGGAATGCTACTAACAAAAGAGAAGGAAACCAGCTGTTTTGAAGTTGAGAGAATCCGAATCTCACAATGGCTGCATACATAGTAATACATTTGCCATGTTTCCAATGAAATGAATTTGCTCAAGTTAAAACTAATGGGAAGATTAAGAAAGGTTTATGTAGAGAAGGAGGAAGGGTCTTGCATGAAAACGTGTCTATTGCCTTTAAATATTTAATACCATTTAAAAGTTTAAACAAAATTTAAAGAAAGTAGAAAATCTTATCGTAAAAGGTGGGCAGTTAAGTACAAGTTTTCATTCCTATATATATTGCTTCTTCTAACTCTTGCTAACCTTTTCAACCTAGTCTGTAAATCTTTTGCAGTTTATCGGTAAAGAAATGGAAGGAAGCTGTAAAGTTCACAATGAAGAAGAAGAAGATTTGAGCAGAAATATCGATGATAACACCACTGGCAAAGTTTTTTTTTATACACTTGTAATGCTAATGGAGAGCCTTGCAATAGTGTGTATAATTTTGGTTGTTGTTTGGACCAAAGTATACCTTGGTGGGTTTGCATGGGATGGTTCTGGTAAAGAATTCAACTATCACCCACTGTTCATGGTCATAGGGTTTATTGTACTCTATGGAAATGGTATGTTATACAAATATATTTCATTTTTTAAAAATATTTTAATAGTGCTTGTCCCTCTTGCTTCCTCGGCCACCAGAAGCCTTATTTCCACAATATTAATGACTTTAATCTCTGTAGCGCATTACAGGAAAATCACGAGATCTGGGTCACATGGAAATCTCCTTACTACCACGAGGTAGTAGTACTAATATGGGTGTCTATGGGTGCCACCTCCTAGTATTTAGCTTCCCGGGCCACGAGGTGTTGATGAGTGGCTAGTTAAGATGGTGCAATCTATGTACACCAATCCTAGAAGTCATGTTAGAGTTAATGATTCCCTCAGCAAGGAATTTGGTGAAAATGTTGGTGTATATCAGGGTTCTTTACTTTGTTTTTTATTTTGGTTTTGGAAGCATTGTCAATGGAGTTTAGAACTGGGTGTCTGTGGGAGTTATTGTATGCATGTGATTTGGATATCATAGCAGAGTCTATGAATGAGTTAGTTGAAAAGTTGAGAGTGAATTAGCAGAAGTGAAGCCAAGAGTAGTCTTGAAAGTGGCTTTGTAGAGTTTGCGGGAAAGGTGTTGGTAGTAACTTGATTTTTTGCTTGACTTGTAAGCATTAGGTACATATGAAATGCAGTGGTATTGCAGGAAGATTAAGTGCTGACATTCAGTTTGTATATAAGCGTAGCATAGGTGAGATTATAGGCAAATTAGTATTTCCAGCTACTTCATTGATGTATAACAGTTGATCATTAGAGATTGTTGAGAACTTCTGTTACTTAGGTGATATTTTAGGTAGTGAAGGGGGAGTCGTAAGGAGTGTTATTTGTAGTGTAGGTTCTACTTGGAGAAAATTTAGAGAGTTACTTCCTCTATTGCCAGTAGAGTTGCGTTGGTTCAGGAGTAAGGTAGGTTGTATGAAGCCTGTTTCAGAAGTGTTATGTTGTATGGGAATGAGAAAAGGGCTGTGAAGCAGGAAGAAATATTAAATGACATGAGGTGGATGTGTAACATGAGTCTGAGAGACAGAAAAAGTTCAGATGAGCTAAGAAGCAGGCTAGGTATGCATAGCATCAAAGATAATATTCAGATCAGGAGGTTGAGTAGGCCTCTGTACAGAGAAATTTGAGTTTGGATGTAACAGAGTCTAGATCAGATTGGAAGACGGTCATTTACTATACCCCGTCCAACCCATATAGATTGATAGATTGGTTGATGGTCACCATCTATGAATTATATAAAAGCAATCTCATTTTCAGCTGCTGTATCTTATCGTGTTTTTCGTACGCAAAGTAAATTCAAGGTCAAGTTACTTCATGGTGGAATTCAATCTGGTGTTCTTCTGTTTGCGGTTTTGGGGCTGATGGCAGTGTTTGACTTCCATAATGTTAACAAAATACCAAATGTGTACAGCCTGCATAGTTGGGTTGGAATTTTCACAGTGGTCTTGTTTGCAGCTCAGGTGAAAATATTTTTGTTACTTTTTTACACTTTTTGTTGCTTGTTACTAAAATTCAAAGCCATAATGCAGTGGTTTGTGTTTAATAAGTTTGATATGATATGCTAAACTATATACGTTTTGTTACTTTAAGAGCTTTACAATGTTTTTACTTAAAGCATTTCTTGCAATCTTTTTAACCACCGAAGTATTTTTGTAGAACACAATTAAATTTGTTTTCAGTTGCTTCTCGGTTTTCTTGGTTTCCTGTACCCAAAGTTCTCAGACGAGAATAGAGCGCTTTACTTGAAGTTTCACGTGTTTTTCGGAGTTGTCATTTTCGCTATGGGAATTGTTGCGTGTGTTTCGGGTATCACAGAGAAAATGTTATTCAGGTTAGTGGGATTTCCTTATTATTGAGGTTTTGGTGAGAACATTTTGAGAGATACAGTGTTGCTTTTAAAGTAAAAAGGGCACCTTACATGAAGAAATTTGAGAACAAAAACGCAATAGGAATGCGTATTGCAAAGGTTGATGTAACACATCTTTTTTTAATGCAATATACCTGCAATATTATTTATTTTCATTCTTCTTTTCAGTTTTAAGGAAACATATTCTCTATTCCAACACCCTGGGCTCGTGGCAAACTCTTTGGGAGCTTTTATCATCATGTTTGCTACTGTGGTCGCTTACATTCTATATGACCCAACGTTCAAAAGAGTCCCAACGCACCATCCAATTAATTAAAATCAAATGAATATTTAGGGGTTAATGTGTATATTTTCAGTCTATATTATTATTATTTTTGGTGTGTTGTTATATATAATGGGAAATATATGTTCAGGGGGTAACGTTGAATGTGCTGTATTTAAAGGAGTATTTAGGGGGGGGGGGGGGGGGGTCAATTTGATTGTAACGTTGAATGTGCTGTATTTAAAGGAGTAAATATATTTTTTCAATTTTCGTTGTTGGTTATGTTTATGTGGTGGTTATGTTTTTTTTCAGTAGAAATCAATCAAGAACTTTATTTTCAACAATTGTATTTTTACACAAAATTATTTTTACCCACCTCACCTCATGTAAACTGGAATATATATGTATATATGGGAAGAATTAATAATAAAGAATATATATTTATTGAGTCAGAAATTATCGAAAATGTTTTTCTTTCTGCGTTTTAAACGATGCTGAGCCTAGTAATGCCCTACGGTTTTTCTTTGAGTGCTTTTCCTATATTTTCTATTGGTTTTATGATACTATTACAAAAACCATACTCGATAGGATCGCATGAGAAATAGTGAACGCCTTTATTGAAAACATCTTAACAAACATTTCTCAAAAAGCTTTAATGCATCCGCTATGTTTAATGGCCGTGTAAGTAATCGTAAACATGTCATTAAAACAAGGGCAATCGAGGCAATTAGAAACAAAAACAAAGTGCGCCACTAAAACCTTTTAATTAAAATACGTTTTCATCAATCTTCTACTTTTAAATGGACAATGAAGCATTTTCTTCTTTTCTGTGGATTATTCTACTGGAGAGGAATTTCCAGTCAGGTATATGTTCAGATGTTGAATTCATTAACATTTCTTCAGTTCATAACTTTTTTAATTGTAACTTTGCAAACAATTGCCGGAACTAGAAAATGTCTAACATGATGTTGACTGTTTTTACTTTTACTTAGGCATTTAACTTGACTGCTGACGATGCAATACGTGGATGCGAGTTTGGTCCGGAAAAGAGGACCACCCGTCAGAACATTAAACAAATCAAGGACCGGTATATGAAGAGATACACCGGAAAGGTAAAAACGCTGTTAGCATCGATGGAAGAGTTATTTAGTGCTGATATGAACGAACTGTATTCATTTAGTTGAGTTTTATGGGAGAATACGCAAAGGGTCTAAGCGCTTGTCAACTTGATCCATTGCCTCCGCTAATTAACGACCCGATGTGGTTGCCAGTGGCGGTCAGTCCCAATGACTTCATCAACACTTTAATGTGCGGCAGCTGTTTGAAGATTTCACCTCGATACCAATACAAAAGAAGCAGCTTTAAGTATGATAATGATACTGTGTACTACGCAACGATTGTGGATCAGTGCTTGCATTGCAATACAGGTAAAAGACCTTCTAAAAACCTTTTCACGTATGTATTGCGCCCATTTGCATATCAACTTCACTTGATCAAACAGACTCGATCAAACGTGATGCGACACGAGTTTTGTTTATGAATTCTACTCGGACTCTGCCGCCCTGTTTTCTTTGCACTAAATTCTACTTACAGTTTAGTTTTCACGAAATGAAGATTTCGTGTAACGAGGAAATATTAAATTCTATTTACAGTTTAGTTTTCACGAAATGAAGATGTCGTGTAACGAGAAAATGTTAAGAATGGAATATTTTCGTGGAAACAACTGAAAAAGTAAAATAAGTGATATTCAGTACCTTTTCAGGCGATATTCGGATGTACAAGGACGGAGAAGGGAAACATGATGTTATTTACGAAGCAATCGAGTGTCCAAATATGAGTGGTTCTGAGGGATTGCTTCGAGTCAAAGTCAACAGTTGCGCTGACAACAGAATGAAAATCCAGCTGAAAAATACCAGGTTGGCAGAGCACACTATACGTATAAAATGATGAATTGCCGCTTCCTTGCCTACATAATTTAAAGTAGGCTCCGTCTTTTCATTCTCAAGTAGGGTAGAACATTCGAATTTCGAAATCAAGAAAAACAGCTCATAAAACTCGTTAAATTTAATGATTCGGACTAGAAGCAAGAAAAAGACAGAAATGCGCATTTAAAACATTATATGCCTTTATTATCAGTGAGTGTGTTATCAGTTCACCAACATATTTCCCCGTAGAATTCCTGTCATTGCTGTTGAGATGTTTGAAGACAATGCGTGGAAATGTTTAGATCGTACGACAGACAACTTCTACACGCTACAAACGTCGAATAGTGATGCCGAAAACACATACCCGCTCAAAATAAGGGCTACGTCACTTACGGGACAACTGCTGGGCTTTTCTATTGAGAACTCCACAGAGCAAATCCTACCGGCCAGGTTCCAATCTCTAAACTCGCGTAAGGAAGGAGCTTAAATGTTTGCTTTTCTTTTTGAAAACACGTAGTTGCTATTTTGAGTTTAAGTTTTCAAGTTCATTGATAAAATGCTCACTGCTCGGTACTTTAGGTAGATGTAACGTATAAAACAGAGACAAATCGTTGTGATAAAACGAACAGTAGAGCAGATCAAATGCTTCCCCTTCTATGATCGAGGTTATTAACAATTCTAAGCAACCGTGCGGTTTACGTTTAGTAAGCGGGAATCCCAGGTCGAACTGTTTCGTTCTACATAACGGCTCAGACACTCAACCTGCTCTTCAGAGGACATCGCAGTACCCCAGTAACAACTTAAAAACGCATCAAGGTTAGTATATAAGATTTTCACTTTTGATGCGTTGCTAACTCGATAATTAATTGCAAACTTCAGCCGTGAAAACGCCGGCGAAGGTCAAAAACGAAACGAAAATCGAAGTGGAAAAATCAGAGAAACTCGAAATTAAAACAGAAGAGCGTAAAATACGCAGCACCGTTTCGCCAATCAGAATGACGACTTTGCGCTACAAGCGACCGATTCGTTTAAATTCGTCATACTGCAAACCGCGAATAGACGGACAATACGCCTACCCGGGGGACTGCTTTACTTTCGTTATATGCAATAAAGGCGACGCTTATATAAAACTCTGCCCCATGGGATTGTTTTTCAACGCTGTTGAGTACGTGTGCGACTGGCCGAAAAACGTGGACTGCGGTCAGCGGGCGCTGCCTTCCAACCAACGCTACCCGCTGGCCGATGAAGATGAAATATTCACTAAAAAGTTTGTTGTGAGAAAAAGAGAGAAAACGGGGCAACATTTCCAGGGTAACACTTGGTAGCGCTTCTATACTTTCCTACGATCTATGCTTTGCAGAGGCGAGCGTTGGATAAACACACGCGCACGCGTATATATATGACAAATGTATATAATTTTTTTACTTATTTGCTAAACAATTTATATGTTTTGTGAGGAGGAGAAGCTTGCTTTATAAAAGCAGATAAACGTAATCGGTTAGCTACGGCTTTTTGATGAAATCAGAACAAATACGGAATAATCCCTGCTAACCACAAATTACATTTTTTTAGGTCACCAGAGCAGAGACTACATTAACTATCGCTAACTTTACTAACATAATTCTTGCAAACGGTTTTGTAAACCGCTTCTTCTCTGCAGTAAGATTAGTGAAAATCCGTTTGTTGCATAAACACTGGAGTACACTATACGGTAAATACCTCAACATTTTACTTTAAAAATAGTTGCAGAAAGGTCTGCATAGCATATGGAATAAACAATAACAATACTCATTATTTAAACAACCACCTAAGTGAGTTTCAAAAATCTTGTTGTTCTTTGACGTCATCACAGGTAAAGTTGAAAGTTAAAGCTAAATTGACGTCAAATTTGTGAAAACGTCAAATACGTTTTGCAAGACGCAGCACACAGTCAACATGTACTCATGGATGGCCTCCTGGTTCTCCGGAACAAAAGAACAAACTCTCCTCGTTCACTCGCAAACCTCCTCGGATGATTGGACATGGATTGAAGTGATCCGGGAAGCTGACGATCGAGAGATTTTCATTCAAACGTCGGAAACCGAAGTAAACCGTAACGTACGTTACGGGCCGTTCCCGAAGAAAAAACGACCACAGAAGCGTCGATTGAGCTTGCAGGTTAAAGCATTCAGGAAAACGATAGATGTGGATTTCCCGCTTCACAAACAACCTCGCCAATTGAAGGCGAAAGGTATTCAAAGACAGCCTGTAAGTTTAAAAGCTCTGTGCAGGAGAACACGCTCCGTCTCTGAGATTCTCTCGTGCGCTGTAAATCTGGAAGAAGAATTAGATCTTCGCGCCTTTATTGAAAAGGCGGCATTGGCAAAGTCGATATTGGACATTTTGCTGAAAGCTGACGTGAAAACTAAAGGTGGGAAAATATATCGGTGAAAATTCAGAACTAAAACAAATCTGTTTAATTAAAAGATTGCGGGGAAAGAGAAAAAAGGGATAAGGAAGTAGCAAAGCAAAGTAGATTAATTAAAATAATTATAAAACGTAACCACCTTAAGTAGCATATAAACGTCTTTTAGAACAATCTCCGAAGTGGCAGTTCAGATCACAGTTGAGTATTGGTTGGAAAGAAAAGCAAGAATGCATAGAATGGAAGAAAGACCTCTTGGCGATCGAATACGGTGAACCTATATTGAGCATCGAAAGACAACCAATTCTCTCGATCGAATACAAACCGGAGCCTCTATTTATCCAATGGCAAGACGAATTGAAAGCGATCGAAACTAAACACACGCTTCCCGATTGGATGAAAAGAATTGACGTCATTGAAGAGCCGTTTCCCGATTGGTTAATGAATATTGACGACACGTTGTTTAAAGATACGCACAAAAGAAAAGGATTCTTTAAAGAATGTTATGAGAATTACGAAGCCGATAAACTTCCCGCGTGGATGACCTCAATGGATATATTCGATGATGATTGGTTGAATGAGGCCAACAAATCAAACGCAGGGGTTGTCAACGACATGTCATCGTGGATTGAGGAAATCTATGTGGAGGACGATAAATCCTTTTACGGTGAAATCGAGAGTTCGACAAGCTTGGCTGAGATCGATGACTTCGTGTACGACCCGTTTAACACTCGGGCTGGCAATATTGTCGAATTATATGAAAACCCATACGCAGTTGAATCGGAACTTCTGCGACAGTGTTTCGACCCGACTATCCGCGTCGATGAAAAGAAGCCAAACTGGTTGAACACAGCTTCGCCACAGGTGCTGTCTGAACGTCTAATCAACAGATTGCAATCGATATGCGAGAGCGTGATGGAGGTCACCATGTTGATTGCTTCGTGTACATCGTGCGCGTCCGACGGCAGCCGAAAACACGCGGTTGCACCGATTGTCACGCGTGAACTGATATATCCGCGCGAGGAGAACAGATCGCGCGCGAAGAAGAACAAGAAGTGGCTGAAACGAAGCAATGACGTGCAAAAGGTGATTTGTAAACGACGGAAGCTTTTGCCGATAAATTTCAGTGGAAGGAGGGGCGCGCGAGCTTGTTAAGTTTTTGTTGGTCAACACGTGTATATCCCACTGCGTCGTTTTTACTTTGTGCGTCTAATTTCTTTTTTTACCTACCTATATTAAAATGATAAATCAGGATTTTGTCCGTACCATGTATAACAGCAGTGGCAGCCGTGCAGTGCAGTGTAGTGGCAGCAGTCTAGCAGCAGTGGCACAGTGGTCCAAGCGTTGCCCTCAGAATCTGGAGGTCTTGGTACGACTCCCACCCAGGTCGAATCTTGCTACATCCTTAGAAGTACTGCGTTCAATTTGTTTCTCGGCGAAGTTGCTTATTTTAGAGTTTCTAGGATTTGTTTCCTGGTTAAGAATTGAGAGAGGGTTGGACCTTATATAACATCAAAATTTCCCACATACTTTTCCTGTGTCTTTCCTTTCTCAAAAAATAAACAAACGACGAACAACCAGTTTCTATAATTTTAGTTCTTATTGATTCAGTGTTTTTTATTGGTAATGTTGAACATTTCAATAAAAACTGTTTTTCAAGATTTCATTGAAACGTGATTTATTTATTTAAAGTGATTTTGATGATAGGTGTGTTGTTAGGATGTACTTCATACCTTCTTAAAACTTGACGTCGTTCCGGTATTCACGGGTTGTTATTGTTAAATTCAATGTGTTCTTTTCTCGAATGCATTTCGGCTAAACAGTAGTACAAAGCTATAGGTCAGGGCCCATCTCGTCTACGAATGCTCGCAGGCTAGATGCACTCAGCGAGTAATCGTGAGATTACCCAGTTATTTTTTAAGATTGTATCATAGATGTTTTACGGGCTAGACAATTGGCGCTGACTGCGCCAGACATAGCTTTTCATTAAATCCGTTCTAAAATTTATGTCTCGTAGACGCGAGATCTCAATTTTTTAAGAAGCATTTCTATATATTGTATAGTTCGGATTCTTGGTGCTTGACAGGGTCCCTATTTCTCCAATTACGTAACTTCCACCATTCCTGTTTACGTGCAATGTGTTGTATTAACCGTTCCCACGTTTACCGATATAAAATCAGTACGGGACAGCTGCTAGCACGCCTGTCCCTAAAGACGCTCGACTACTACGTCACCCAGCGTCAGCTATCTTGGTTGGGCCATACTGCGAGAATGTCATTCAATAGATTGCAAAGAAAGCTCTTCTAGGCCTCGGTGTGCAACCGTCGACTTAAAGGCTCACCCGAGTTTACATATAGTCGTGGCATTTATAAAGCGCTTTAAAACGTCAATGTTGATAGAAATTGCTGGGTCGAGTTGGCGAATGATAGCTATGCCTGGAGAAGGTATCAGGAAAAATTCCCCATGAAAAAACACCCTCGGAAAAAAACCCCCGGAAAAAATCCCCCCATGAAACCCCCCCCCCCCGGAAAAAAAACCCCGGAAAAAATCCCCCCCCCCCCCCCCCCCGTGAAAAAAACTCACCGGAAAAAATCCCCCCATGAAAAAAACCATATACAGTTGACTCTCTCTAATTCGAATCCCAAGGGGAAAAAATTTTGTTCGAATTATAGAGAGATTCGGATAGTAGAAAGTCTCTCTCATTCCAATTTTCAGGTTTAAAGGGTGAAAATTCAAATTAAAGAGGGAAATTGGATTTTTAAAAAAATTGAGAAAAATCATAAAGGTGAAAAATAGAAAAGAATAATAGAGTTTTCTTTCATTCTTTTTTTTTCTTTTCCTAAGTTTCATGATCATACATGCACAAAGTGACACTAATTGCTGAAAAAGCGTTCAATTTTTTATTGTTTCGTGTTAGATAGATTGTCTAAGTCAAACACACGACTCGCGTTGCTGAGGCCTTTCCACAAATCAACTTCAAATTTGTAAATCTGACGCAGTTCATCAAACTATAGTCACAAGAAAATATGATCAATAAAGTTTGAAAAATATTTACAAAAAATTCGAAATTTGAAAGAAACATTTCGAATTTTGAAAAAAGCATTTGAAAGTGTTAACGGTTAGTTTACACTCCGAAAATTCGAATTACAGAGAGGATTTTGCCGAGGGGACCAGAAAATTTGTTCGAAATATGGAGGTTTTCGAATTACAGAGATTCGAATAATAGAAAGTAAATTATAAGAGTTTCTTAAGGAAAATTGACAGTGACTTAGAATTTGTTCGAATTATATAAAGTTCGAATAATAGAGATTCGAATAATAGAGAGTCGACTGTAAATCAGAAAGCCGCAACAATTCTTATGAAAATAATTTTTATACACGTTTCATTTTCATCATGAAATTGGTTGGTTGGTTGAACTTGCCTATTGACCCAGGTGAGGCGAGGTAAATAAAATGATCAAAGTATAAGCGTTAGTTATCACTCAGACGTATGTTAAAAATGTGCATCCCGTATTTATTTATTTAGTTCTTTCTGGAAGGCATGTCCCTTATATTTATTACGTACTTTATTGTCAGAAAATGTCGCGGGAAGAAAATTTCCCGAATCAAGGAATATTATATGTATTTCGCGGGAATTTAATTTTTTTCGCAAAAAAATCGATATCTTTTTTTTGTTTTTTGTTTGTACTAACATAACTCTAAAGAAATACTAACTATATTTTTCATGATATCTAATGTTCAATGTCTTCAAAAATATCGAAAACGTTACGATGATCATCTTCCGGCGCATAAATATCTTCATCATTGTCGCTATCGCTCTCATAAGAATCAAATGCAGGGTTACATAACAAAAGCCTCTCTTTCTTCCTCGTTGATATCGAAAACCGATATAAAAATCGAAAAAAAGTGCTAGAATTAAATTTCGCGAACGAGGAAAAGTTTTATTTCGCGGGAATTTAATTTCGCGAATGAATGGCCAATTTGCGAAATTTTCTGACAATAAAGTACCTTTATATTATTCAGACAACAATGTCTGTTCATCCCGTTAAAACATTCGATTACAAGTAAGCATGTTTACTACGCTATTGAGAACCAGACTAAGGTTTCTTAAGAAATATTTTTGTAATACTACAGTTTCTTAAATATTTGAGGGCATTTAGATCTAGTTTCTTATAAACGGGTTCCTTATGAAAAAACTACGTGTAGTCGAAAACAAGAAACATTTCTGATAATTGTTTGCCCTTTAAATAAAACAACAGTACATGTAAAAATCAATTCACACTGTGTTAGAACGTTAGAATGGCAAATTGTGTGCAATTCCACGTAAGTTCTAATGTGGTCTCGATTTGGGTAATCATCAACAATGGTCAAGATTCTTGCATTACTATCGATATATCAACGCCTTTGTGCTGGAGGCGAGTGTGCTTCTTGGGCATGAAGCAGTTCTACCCGATTGACGGATTGCTCCTTCTTTAAGATTTGAATGAATTTCCAAAATGTAGGATGCGATCCTGCACACAAGGATTGAAATCGGCGATGCCAGCCTTCGATGTGATTGTTTGTACGTGGCATTTCCTGAGCTGTCCTGTGGTACATATTCCACATCTCTAATGCAATAAAGGAGTTCTGCGTGGTGCATTTCGCCGATATCGACCGATGTATGAATCTTCAATGTTAATCTAATATTCCATTTATTTATTTATTTGTATTTATTTCTGATCTTGTCACTGAGTTCTTCAAAGACTTCAACAGTGCCATTGGGAGGCACAAATCCTACGGCCGCAACCATTCTTCAATGTAGCGGAAATTCAGCATCGTTATTAGATCGTTGTTGAAGACCAAAGGTTTGAATACGTTTCCAAAGGTTTGAGAATAAGTGGAAAAAGCAACCACTGACATGTGTCTCAGGGAAAACACCAGAAAATGCGTTATAGAAATTGCCCCAGTCTTTATATAACGAACATTGTAAATACATATACGTTGCAGATATTAGTTTATTGTACATTATTGACAAAAACACAACAACTAAACAAAAATAAAAGAATTGCAACTAATTTTCTTTTCAGACACCTTTGTGAAATTTCCAGACAAGCTTGGAAATGGTGTTTGCTGCACGCATGGGGGATTGTTTCCTAGAACCCCTGGAGAAATATGTTGAAAAATTTGTGATTGTTATTTATTAAATTTTAATTTATTCTGCTTAGCTTCATTTGATCCAGTCTAATCTGTCATAGCGCTGTGATTACCTAGATGTACTTAGATATATTATAGTTTTTCCAGGTAAGTTCCCTTGTTTGGATTACTTACTTTTACTTTCTTATTTGCATTGTATATATATCTATGTAAGCTATTATATGACGTATATATGGTAAATATAATATATAGATATATAAACGTAAAAGTGTGTATATATAAAAACATTAAGAAAGTATATAGTGAAATATTTCTATTATGATTGTAGCTTTATTGTAAATGTTTTTTAATTGGCGAAATAAACATAACATAACATAACACGTCTGATAACAAATCGATTCATTCATTCATATTTTATTTGATAACGTAGGTTAAAAATTACAGTTAAAACTGATGTGGACCTACAACATGTATACAAAACTTGAAATAAAAATCGTTTAAGTTAAAAACCGTAAGGACATGCATGCAAAAATGGAGTGGTTTGACTGTAGAAAAAGGTTTCGATACTGATTGCATATATATCCTTACAGTGGTGTGAAAAATGCGTATAAATTAGCCTTAATTAAATATTATGAATTAAATGTATATAATTATAATATAGTAAGTTTAAAATGTTAGATTAAAAATATATAAATATATTTAAAAAATATTTCTAGCTTTGCTTTATATTAAAAAGTTAAATATGAAAAAGTATATAATAACGAAAGCAAATGGAAAAATAGTGAAATCAAAAGAATGCAAATTTGACATTATCACCAAAACTTTGTCAGACTCACTACTGGAAGCTCGTTTTTGAACAGCTTGTAAGACAGACATGCTAGCTGTCTCTTGTATATTATATCAAAAGATTCCCATTTTGCCAGTTGCCCGAATTTGATAAGCTGTTGCCAGTTCGAAAAATCACTCTTGCAACTTTACAGTACAGATCGTTGAAGTGATCCAGTTGGTTATTGCATCCATTTCCCCATACTGGTAGAGCATACGTCATTGACAATTGCGTAACCCCACAGTACCCTGCATGCAACTGTGTTCTACTGTTTCTTGACAATGTCTTATACTCAGGAATGTTTGAGTATGTATCTGTGATGATTTCAATGATGTAGAAACAGACGATTTTGAATTTGAAATTGAAGTAGAGTTTGATAAAAGAGAGGAAAAGAAAGATACGAAACATATTGCGAAGGATGAGTATGAGCCGTTTTTTACTTATGATTTGATAGACGTCGTCATGGTTCCGATTCGAGAGTTGATCCAAATCTAAGGTTTTAAACCATAATACTTCTTGTTATTTACGACCAAAACGTGAATTTTTTTACGTGTATACAGATTTCACAATTCTTTTTGCATGAGAATAAAGGTGCATTCATTTTGCAACCAAAGGTTCAAAGCAAAGCAAGTACTATATATTTACCGATTAATTTTCAAGTATTATTAGGAAGGAGAGACTGCTGTATTTATGTTGCTTTGTTATATCATCCTAGCTACTGGCGTTAGGTGAAATACTACCTATGCAATGTTGTACCTATACTAACTTTAAAAAAATATTATATAGGACATCTTTTTGCAATTGGCAATATTTCTGTTCCATGATGATCAGTTTGAATTTGATGCACTATAGTCCACTAAGGGACCATACATTTATGACGTCGGAAAAAATTGGCTGAAAATGTGGATGGATGCGGATGCTATATGGGTGGGGGGGGGGGGGGGGGAATCCTTTTTTGGGGAGATGTCTGCAAAAAATAATTTTGGTAGATATCTTTAATACACAGAAAAAATACACAACACACAATTTTCACTTTATAGCCTGTACCAGATCTGCGCAATAAACTTCATTGTTCTAAAACAATTGTCGTATTTCTTCTTTGATACACCCCCTACCAATAAGCACCACTCCTTCGAAGTTAATGGAGCGAATGAGTCAGCGACAATATTGATTAGTCCTAATATGATACCAGAGAAGGAAAATAAAGAAGGGATATTGAATTTGTTGGTCTGTATTCCGGAGCGAAGTAACGTACACGTAACGATTATGTACACCAAACCCTAAAAACATCAAATCTTCTGACAAGTTTTCAGATCTTTGAAAAAGAATGACACTCGGCAAACTGGTCTCAGAATGTGATTTTGTACACATGCCATACGATTTGTATTTTCCAAGTGTGCAAGAGGATCTAAGCAAACAAATCTGCAAGGATTGTCACGTTTATTTTCCTAACATGGCTGCTGTTACACGTCACACCAAAGGTGATGGATGCGCTGGAAATACACTTAAGATAAGAAGAAGATAGCATGAAACAAGCGGAAGTGTCAATATCAGTCCTCAGTATATATGAGATTCTGTCCAAGTCTCCCTTTTTGGACGCGAGTGATAGTGAAGATGACGAATAAGAGTTATTTTTATAAAAAGAAGAAAAATCTTTTGTTTTACTGTCTTTCTTTATATTCCAATTTTGATACAGATTTCTTAAAATGTATTTCAAACCTTAATTTCTAATACAGATATCAGAAGCAGATTCATGATCTTATTCTATTACATCACAACAACCCCGATGTTTCTTAAAACTTCGATTCAACAATTTTTTGGTGTCTACATCTGCCCCTGAAAACAATCAAAATTTGAAATATTTAGAATTAAGGGGGGGGGGGGGGGGGAGGGTGCCAAATAGTTTTAGATTTTGAACGTCTATGTCCAAAAATAGAGGGGGGGGGGGGGGGGGGTAGAAAGTTTGGACGCATGTGGATAGGGGGGGGGAGTTAGGGGTGTCAAATTTTCAGCACTTTTTTGTGGACGTCATAAATGTATGGCCCCTAATGACATCTTAACCAACCTGCAGAGTCATGTCCCATAGATATTAGAAAGCAGAAATATTACCCTGTGTCAATCAAATGAAATGTATCTTGAATATGTATTTAGGGTGAAATGTATTCAATAAAATTAATAAAAATACATGAATGTTATTGAAACAGAAATTAAATTGTGATACGTCACAGTCAGTATATCACTTTCACACTTATAATTACATAGTTACCTATCTATTGGGAAATGTTTATATCATGCCCTTCTACAATTCTTACCAAAGCTCCCCTTCACTTAACTTCCTGAACACATTACACATCAACAGATCTAGCCTCTAAATTAACACTACCTATCCTCAATATAACTAGCTGGGCAACGATCTGATGATGCTCACACCTGACATCAGTCCTACCGTGTGTGACACCTTCACTTCTTAGAGTTCCAATCCCGTTTACACAGTTTGTGTTTTGAAATATGGAATTTTTAAAATATGTTCCCAGCGCAAAAATAATTATGGATTGTTAATAAATCCATAACTGGCCCAGATGGCATACTTGCTATCCTGCTAAAGACATGCGCAAAGGAACTTGCCCCCACCTTGTCATACTCTTTAACCTCTCCTATTCCACCAGCATCTTTCCTTCCTCATGGAAGTTAGCACATGTTTTTCCAATCCCCAAAAAGGGTGATAAATCATTACCATCTAACTACAGACACATTGCCTTAACATCGCTACTCTCTAAAACAATGGAATTTATAATTGTAGACAATCTGCTAGGTCATCTTGAAAAACACAAACAGCTTTCCGACCAGCAATACGGTTTTAGAAAGGCTAGATCAACTGCTGATCTCCCTACATATGCCAGCCATGCCTGGTCCTCCGCAATAGAAACAGCGAAGCTTTCAAACTGGATTGAAGACTTTCTAAAAGAAAGGTCCATAGCTTTTAGAATTGATGGCCACCTTTCTAGTATGCATCGCATAAACGCAGGAGTTCCTCAGGGCTCAGTGATGTCACCAGTTCTCTTTCTGATGTTTCTTGACGACCTACTGTCCCTCTTATCCTCCTCTGTACACTCCTACGCTGACGACACCTACATCCATGTTTCTTACTCTTTCGCTCATCTCAGTGAGGCCACAGCCAAAAACATTTCCCTTAAAAGATCTGAGGCTGCAAATGTTTTACAAAATGATCTAATTAGGGTTACGGCATGGGGAGACCATAACATGGTCAAATTTAATGCCGAAAAGACCGATCAAATAGTTGTTTCCAGAAAGCGGAACCGCTCGTTCCCAGATGTAGTTATGGGTAACGATACTCTGCCTTTCTCCTGTCACCTAGTACCTCAACTCGGCCTACGAGTGAGTTGTGATCTACACTGGAATGAGCACATATTTGGTTTGGCCAAAAGAGCTTCGCAGAAGTTGGTGTTTCTGTTTTGTGCCCGGAAGTATTTCCCCCTGATAAAAGTGTAGTTTTATATAAATCTTTAATTAGATCTCAACTAGAATACAACTCACACGTCTGGGGTGGAGCTCCTAAGTCTGTGTTGGAAATTCTTGATCGCATCCAGTGCAAGGCAGTACGATTAATTGATAATCCCAGGTTAACAGAAAGCCTTCAATTCATTGGAACACAGATGCAGGGTAGCCACACTTTGTTTGTTTTATAGATACTTTTTTGGTCATTGCTCAGATGAACTGCACTGTACTGTCCCACCAATTTCTGTATTCCCCAGAAACACGAGGTACTCTTCTAACTGTCACCAGTTCAATGTTTCAGTTCCCTCCTCAAGGACCGTCATGCACTCATCTTCCTTTTTTGTCCGGGTTTCCAATTGGTGGAACAAGCTCCCATGTTGTGTATTCTCCGAAGGCCATGTTTACCACCTCCAAGGCTTCAAACAAAGGATAAATTGTTTAGACCTAAGGAAAATTTCTTAACCTGATTTCAGCCCTCTGTACTCATTTCTCATCTACTCCTTTGTCTACCTTCCACTTAGTCTATGTCTCTTTTACTGATCTTTCTTTCCAATACACAGGACTCTGTTTCTCCTGTGTATTTCCTTACTAAAAAAAATAAAAAAATACCACCTACCTAGCAAATCCTGATAATTTCAGCTTGATTCCATTAATCGTTCTCTTTCCATCTATCTGTAAAGTTTGTAGAGAAAAAGAAATTTTTTAATCTTAACTTCTTCTAGCTTGTTCAAGATACATGTTTTATTTTTTCAAAAAGTACTGAGGATAGGTACTACCAAGATCAAAAAAAAAATTTTTTAGTGGATTTAGTAAAGTAAAAAAAAAAATGGTATAAAATATAGAAAATATAAAAAAATATAAAATATAAAATAAATAAATTTCTCAAATATAGAAAAATGCACAAATTTGTGATCTTTAACTTTAGGAGCTTGGTAAGAAATTTTGAGTATATGATGATTTCAATCTTGTTTGTTTATTTGCAAAACACACTCATGACTGGAAAAATGAAATTCAACTTGTAACAGGCCCCTTAAAAACTGACGAAAATAAATTTTCTCAAAAGTCGGTCATGTTCACAGTCTGTATGTAGCAAGCATCCAGTTTTTTATATTATTTTTTTTGTTATTGAAATCTTTATTGTATAGGGAACTAAATTCTTTAATAACATATTTGGGACCCAACCACTTTAGGTTAACTTCACACTTGGTAATTTCTTGCAAAAAGTGCCCAAAACTGAATTCTGGCATGCTTTCCATGTTCTGAACAATGTTTGATTAACAATTGTTTGTTTATTTGTTTTTTAACAAGGCTTCCAGAATGCTCATTAAGCATTATCATAAAGACCTCGACCCGGAGTTTTAGTGTATTTAATTGCTCCCATTTGTGCTACGGTTATTTTTGATGAATTACAGCGTTTTTTTGTTTATAATTGCTCACTAAACAACTTTGTGATAGCATGGTCTCAAACCCAGAACCTTTCGGTTAGAGCTGAACGCCATTCCCATTGCGCTATCGCCGGATAAAATTCAAAATTGACTTTTTACATTTTTGATACGGCCCACCTGGTATAAAAAACAATCAAATGATTATAATCTCATTACGAAGAAATGCTTTATTTAACCTTGAGTTCCACTAGTTACTATCCTTCAAGTGTCATGTCTGGAACTTTTCGAATAACCTGACTTATTTCGGTTTTAGTTTAATTTTAATAACAATGTCATCGAAAGCTATTTTCGAAGCTGACGGAAAACGTTTGCTGTCAGCTCATATTCAAAACAACGTTTTTGTGAAACCATTTTTTGCTAGTATTGCACATGGTGATGACCTTGATTCTATGCTAACTTTGAAAACCTGGTTGGCTGAAAAGGTATGAAATCTTTTTTTTTTAGAGTGATGCTATAAACTTGGATCTTATTACTTCCACTAACTCTTGTCAGTGTGTTCTTAGAAACTTGTTGTGAAGCCAGACCAGTTAATAAAGCGACGTGGGAAACTTGGCCTTCTCAAAGTTAACACAGATTGGAATGGTGTCAAGGAGTGGTTGCATGAGAAATCTGGCAAAGAAATTCATGTAACTAGCTTTACAATGTTTTTATCATTGTTCATAGATTTTATAGTTATGAAGATAAGACAGGTAAGAGGTGACTAATATCTAGCACCATTTCCATCATTCAATAAATATGAATATTGTGGAAATGTACTATAGATAATAATAATAGAAAACCTAAAAATAGTTGGTTTAGTTATTCTTTAATCTACCCCCCCCCCCCCTCTTCTACCTACATTAATGCAGATCCCTGCCTGACATACTTCCCATGAGTCAGCCCGAGGTACGAAAGTGTCATGTCATTTATATACAAAATTATTTTTTGTTGGTTTATAATATTTTGTTTCCAGGCTTTGCTCAGTAGAGCTGAATTCATAAAAAATAAATTAACAGACAACACTACTTTTAAGATAAAATTTTTGCAAATAATAAAATCAACTTTTCATAATGGCCTGTTGCCACCAAATGGGACGATCTTTCAAACCTTTTCACATAATGATTTGAGATTTGAACTCTTTGGTTCCACACTATTTTACAAGTTTATTCTCAATACTGGCAATCTTTCCTTTGTTATATTTCTGGAAGTTCCTTTGAAATTGAAATTATTAATCATTAAAAAATATTTACAAGATGATAAATGTTTTAGTAAATAAAAATAATGTGTTATTATGTGTATATCGTAAATTTTTGACAGGTTGAGAAAACAAATGGAATCTTAAAGCATTTCATTGTGGAGCCGTTTATACAACACAAACAGGTCATGTTTCTTCATTTGTGACATTTGTGAAGGTTTATGAAACTATTAATAACTATTGGTGTGCAATTTTCCCATAATCTATTTTAAAGTTTTGACTTGATCACTTTTTACACAGGATGAAGAGATGTATGTTTGTTTGTTCAGTGAGCGAGACGTAGATGTTATTTTGTTTCATCATCAAGGTGGTATAGATATCGGAGATGTTGATGCCAAGGTAAGAGTTGGTTTTCAAAGTTGTTAAAAGGTAAAATTAGTTAACATCGAAAGAGAAGAAAAACATGACTTTAAGTTTATATATTGCAGAATGAAGAAGTTGATATTTATTTACTCCACTTTATATTACTGGCTATGACAATGAATGGATTGTTATCTTTTTAAAAATCCAAGAAATTCATGTAAGAGGATTGAAAGAATATTATTTTTTAAACTGTGTTTCTGCAAATCCAATTGAAGTTCAGATTGCTGTTATTTCTTTCCAAAAATACTTTACTTTGTAATTTCATAATTTACTAAAGCAATTGTTGACAGGCACTTCGGTTAGAGATAAACATTGGAGACAGTTTGGGCATTGACACGATACAGTCAACCCTTTTGAAAAATATCAGCGATGAAAATAAAGTAAAACTGGGTGCTTTCATAAAGGATCTCTACAGTGTTTACATTGACCTGTACTTCACTTACCTGGAAATCAATCCACTTGTCGTAAACCAAGATGGTATTTTTATTTTGGACCTGGCTGCCAAACTCGACCAGACTGCAGAATATCTGTGCAGCACAAAGTGGGGGAAGTCAAAGTTAACATTTCCTCCACCGTTTGGGAGACAAGCATATCCAGAGGTATCTCATTGAATGGTTGTCAGTCACTCATTATGTGTTTCCTTATTAATTCTTACTCTTACAGTTTTGATTTTAGGTAAAAGTTTTGATTTTTACTTGAAGATAAAAAACTAAACTTGTTATAAACTCTGATTCACCATAAATTTTGAATAGCGTAACTTTGAATAGTGTAACTATTTGTGATTAGTTTTGCAAAGATACTTTTCAGAACACAGACTGCGTTTGTATTTGTTTTCTGCCCATAAAGAATCAGTTTTGTTTGTTTCAGAATGTTTGTTTCTGCTTAAATTAACCCTCTTTTGTAAAACGATTAGCTTTAAATTTACATTTTTCGAACAATAAATTTTGTCGACAACAATGCAAATGCACTTGTATGTGCATGTAGTTCACTTATTTAAGGGATTTTTTTAACATCCATATGAACCTGCTGATTCCAAATCTTTTGATCTGCTGATTGCAAATATTTTTCTTGGACCAACCGTTCAAACAGTGTAGGCGCACACACAAATATCTTTTAATTATAATAATGTGGTTTTACTAACAATGCTATTGAATACATTAACAACAGTTCCGGTTTGACCAAAAGTTGTGATATTTTAATTTAAGCCTGGTGAAATTTCTTTTCATGCCAACTATCTTTGCTTTTATAAGAAGTTTTATATTTCACATTGTGGTTACTTGAGCTTTCCCACTCCCACTTGTCTGTTGCTGCCCTAAATAATAAAATACAGCAAAATCGAAATCAAGGTTTTTTTTAGCTATTTTTCCTTACCTTTATGCTCACTATTAGTTGCAGCACTGTATGTACATCACTAAGCAATGTTTTTAGGAAGAGTTCATTGCAGATTTGGATGCGAAGAGCGGTGCTTCACTCAAGTTAACTGTCATGAATAAGAACGGGAGTATCTGGACAATGGTTGCAGGAGGAGGAGCATCTGTCGTTTACAGGTATAATGAATAATCTCAAAGATAGCCTCCTATTAACTGCTTACTGTTCTTCAATAATTTTGAATCACATGTTAACATCACATCCAGTGGTGTATACTTAGTTTTTCGCCACTCGTCCCATCGGACAGTTTGTAACATATCTATTAAGTTTTTCACTCGTCCGCAAAAAATATTGACTGTCCGACGCTACAAAATATTACTAACAATTTTTCGAAGTTTTTACCCGATATTTAGTTAATTCATTCGCCATTTCACGGGGTTTAAAAAATCTCTTATTATCCTTTCGCTAACTTCTTTCACTGGATCTTTTTATTGAAGATGGTCTATTTATACTAAACATGGTCATGCACAGTGGATTCAGAACAATGGATTGCATAAGAAATAGTTTCAAAATACTTTATTTTATTAAATTACCCATGCGGGAAATAGTTGCAATAAAAAAATATTGAATAGAAATATTTAAATGACATTATGACAGTTGACACATTCATTGGCATCAAAGTCATTGCGTTCTATTTCTTCCTTGTTTCATTCTTTGACAGTAAAAAAAAATTGTAAGGTTAAAAATTTTTATGATGCCGGACCAAAGGTTGGCGCCCCAATGAAATTATCCCATCCGTCAAGAGAACATATAGTAACCAACTAAGTTTAAGTTGTCTGTTCCCACATCACTCTGCACACAGACACACAAAGACAAAAAATAAAATATGCAGCTTTATATGCAGTAATTAATTTTCAATCAGTTATTATGATGAAGTACTAATTTCCAATTCTTGTTGCGATCGCCGTTTCATATATCGTTGGCAACAGTCTATTCACAACTTTACTTTTTCAACGTATTTAAATAGTCGGGGGAAAAAATGCACATTTATAAATATTATTTGAAAAATTACTGACTGTCCCGTCGGACAGTTGGGATGTTACAAAATCAATTTTGCAGTTGTCCGCAAAAAAATCTCTTGTCTCGTACCGTTGGGCGACCACAAATATACACCACTGACATCCCATTAAAGTTTACTCATTTTGACAAAAAAATTGAATAGAATGTACACGCTTTTTTTATAAGCATAGACTTGATTCGGCCAGGGTCATTTCAAGTATTCTTAATTTTTAACTCCAAATCAGGCTGAAATATTCTTAGCATATTCTTATTTATTCTACTTAAAATAGGTTGTATTCTTATTTTTTGTTCCATAAAATATTTTCATTTACTTGTTATATCTTCATTTGACTGTGCAGTCATGTTTGTGTTAAACATGTGTGTTAAGTCGACTTGTGACGAGAATGCGGACCGGGGAGAACGGAGGGGCGATTAATTATTAACGAGTTTTTTAATGTACACGTTACATTTTAAAAAGAAGAGAGATATAGACTCACCTTTGTGTATTTATTTATTTGAGACATAACAATTGGCAACGAGGATAATAAGAACTATGGCTTCATCTGGCATGATTGGACATATGACGTCTTTTGATGGGGAAAACAAGGATTTTGTAGAGTATTTGGAGCGATTTGAAAATTATTTAGTAGTAAACCAGGTAGTGGATGATGCCATGAAAAAGGCACTTTTTCTCTCAACGATTGGTGAATGCATACATTGCAGAATTACGAAAGCAATCAGAGCATTGTGAATTTGGAAATAACCTTAATGAATATTTACGTGATAGATTTATCTGCGGACTGAAAAGTGAGAGTGTGCAGCAGAAGTTATTGACGATTAAAAATTTAACGTTAGAGAAAGCACTAGAGACTGCCAGAACATTTGAAGCAGCATATCGAGATGCCAGAGCAATTCGTACCGATAAAGTGGCAGATAATGGTGAGACGGATCATAATATTCATAAATTAGTTGCAAGGAATCGTGATGGGAAACGGGAATGTTTTCGCTGCGGAGACTTGGGACATTTGGCCGATAGCTGTTCGTACAGTTCAGTGAAGTGTTATAATTGTGGGAAAGTTGGTCATTTGAAAAGGCGATGTCAATCGGTGAAGAAGAAAGATGAGTCTGTTATTGGGAAGTGGAAAAACGTCGGGATAAGGGCAATGGCTGCAAGCCAGGAGAGTGGTAGTGATAGTACCAAGGATGATGGTGATGTCGATTTTTTGTCTTTGTACTCCTTGCATACGAAGATCGGGAGGGTGAATGAGCCAGTTATGGTGGGCGTGAAAATTAACGGAAAGGATTTGAGGATGGAGATAGATACAGGTGCGGCGGTGTCAGTTATGAGTGTTTTGGCTTCGAACAATCGGGTTAGAACAGGGAAGGAAGGTCCGTTGGAGGGGTTGAATCTGAGGTTGAAGACATATACGGGTGAAGTGGTCAAACCAGAGGGTGTTGGGGTGGTAAATGTATCATATGGTGATCAAACTTGTCAGTTGCCAATAACGGTAGTTGAGGGGAATGTACCTTCTTTGCTAGATAGGGATTGGTTGAGTCGATTTAAAGTGAGTTGGGAAGAGTTGTTTCCGATTAGTAGGGTCAACAAGGTTGGAAATGTTGATTCACGGATTCAAAAATTGATAGAGGGTTTTCCTCGGGTCTTCACAGATGATCAAGGTTGTTTGAAGGGTTTCAAGGTTCATATTCCCGTTGCGAAAGAGGCTGTTTCGAAGTTTTTTAAGCCAAGACCAGTTTCTTATGCATTGCGAGCAAGAGTTGAAGAGGAGTTGGATAAGCTTGAAAGACAAGGTGTGTGGAAGAAGGTTCAGTATTCGAGATGGGCGGCACATTGTTCTGGTGTTGAAGGATAGGAAGAATCCTACAGGGCCGATCAGGATATGTGGCGATTACAAAGTTACAATTAACACGGCTGCTCCAGTGGATTCGTACCCTATACCAAACACCATTGACCAGCTTGCTACATTACAAGGAGGCGAACGGTTTACCAAGTTGGATTTATTGCAGTTGGAGCTTGATGAATCTTTGCAAGAGCTTTTAACGATAAATACTCATCAAGGTCTATATCGTCCAAGTAGACTTCAGTTTGGTGTCCATAGTGCAACAGGAATATTTCAAAGGGAAATGGACAAGCGATTAGGAAAAATTCCATTTGTGAAAATTCGTGTAGACGACATACTGATTTCTGGATATTCTGATGATGATCATACTAATAATATACGGGCTGTTCTTGATACACTGAAAGAATCTGGATTGACCTTAAAAGTATCAAAGTGTTCGTTCATGCAGCCTGAAGTAACATATTGTGGCTATGTCATAAGCAAAGAGGGAATAAAACCTATGCCTACTAATGTTGAAGCTGTTTGTGATGCACCAACACCGACCAACGTCACCGAGTTTAGATCTTTTCTTCATCATCATCATCATCCGTTTTTATGTGACTTTTTCCACTCAGAGTGGGTTGCACGATTTCAAAAGATGATATTCCCCACAATTATGTAGGTTTAATCATCTGATAGTTTATTGTGGCATATGTTTTTACAGCTGGATGCCCTTCCTAACGCCAACCCCATTAAGAGGGAAACAGTGGCGAGTTAGCCCACGCAAGGTATCAACTTTGTATTTAGAAACTCCGTGGCAGCTATGCATCAGGGGCATGGATGCTTATGCCCATGACGTCAAAGATGTTATACGACCCGCATACCCGCAATTTCTTGGAATGGTCAATTGCTACAATTCGTACGTGAAACAAATGGCTACAGTGACAGAACCACTTCATAAACTATTGCGGAAGGGTGCTGGCTGGAATTGGAACAGGAGTTGCGAGGAAGCATTGAATTTTGTAAGAAGAATGTTGTGCGAGGCTCCAATACTTGTTCGGTTTGACCAGTCAAAACCGATAGTTGTTCATTGTGATGCTAATCCATTTGGTTTGGGAGTAGTGTTGAGCCATGTTATGTTTGATGGTAGTGAGAAACCCGTATGTTATGCTTCTAGAACATTGACTGTTGCGGAGCGGAATTATGCACAGGTTGAGAAGGAGGGGTTAGCATTAGTTTTTGCAGTGCGTAAGCTACATCAATTTTTATTTGGTCAGAAATTCACGATGTATACAGATCATAAGCCGTTGTTGAGTTTGTTTGCTGAGACAAGTGGGTTGCCTGCGCGGTCAGCTGCAAGGGTGTTAAGATGGGCATTGCTGTTGTCAGGATATAATTATGTTTTGCGATATTGTTCGGGTGATTCAAATCTGAATGCGGATGCACTAAGTCGTCTGCCTCTTGATGCCAAGAATGGGTAAGTATCGCAGGAGGTTGTTTCGTTTTTGATGATGGATTTGGTTAGTGCACCGGTTACTGGAAGAGAAGTCAAGATTGAAACCAGGAAAGATCCGTTGCTTGGGCCAGTGATGAACATGGTGTCGGAGGGTATGGATAAGGCAGCCAGTGATATAAAAGGGATGGAACCGTATTTGTCTAGATGGTCGGAGCTTACTACGGAATATGGATGTGTATTGTGGGGAGGGAGAGTCGTTATACCAAGCTCTTTGAGGAGTAAGGTTCTGGCAGAGTTGCATGAGGTACATCTTGGGATGAGTAAGATGAAATCATTAGCCAGGAGTTATGTTTGGTGGCCGAGAATTGATAGGGATATTGAAGAACTTGTTCGGAAATGTGAGATTTGTCAGCGGAGTCAAAGCAATCCTACAAAGGCATCAGTGCATTCTTGGGAGTATCCAGTTAGACCTTGGGAAAGGATTCACATTGATCATGCTGGACCTGTTGATGGTAAGACGTTTTTGGTGGTGGTTGACAGTTTTTTGAAGTGGATTGAGGTAGAAGTTGTTGGAAGTACTGAGGTTAGAACGGACGAGGGGCATGTGGCTCACAGACATGTAGATCAGATTGTCCGACGTGATAGTTCGGACCGATCTCTAGTTGATGAGTCAATTTCTGTTGAAACTCCCAATTTGTCTACAGCTGAGGATTATAGGTCTGAAGCAGATAGTAGTGGTTTTGGAAAGTTAGAGAGTTATCCAGACAGTCGAGGTGAGGAGTCAACGGAGGTTGTTCTGACAGAAGATGCTGATCATGCTGGGGCAGGTGTTTTGACTTCAAGTAAGGGTGCGATTTCGAGACGATTGTGGCGGAGCCAAGACGTTCTGGGAGAATGAGGCGTAGACCGGCTTACTTAAGGGAGTATGATTCTTAGGGTGGAGGATTGTTATATCTTCATTTGACTGTGCAGTCATGTTTGTGTTAAACACATGTGTTAAGTCGACCTGTCACGAGAATGCGGACCGGGGAGAACGGAGGGGCGATTAATTATTAACGAGTTTTTTAATGTACACGTTACATTTTAAAAAGAAGAGAGATATAGACCTCACCTTCGTGTATTTATTTGAGACATAACATTACTTGTTTCGTTGTTCAAAAAAGATATACTGAAGAACTTGTCACAATTTATAAATACATATCTTATTTCCTTATTTTCTTCTATCAACTGTTGCAAATTCAGCTATACTTTGGTAAAATATTCCCCAACACAGTAGAATTCTCACCCTGGGCATATTCTTAGAATATTCTTCAAAAAATGCCCATTTTCACCTTGCTATTCTTATAAAGTGTATTCTTATAAAAAGAAAAGCGTGTATGTTACCAACTAGTGAGCATGGGAAAACCTGAATGTTTAATTGACTGAAAGAACAAACATAATGCATTGGAAAAAAGTAGAATATAAAGTACACATACGTAAGACATTGATGGCTTGGTGGTATAATGCTCCTCATGGACACACAATGAATCGAATCCCTGTCAACATTTTACCTTTATTCTTGAGTGCTTCTTGTACAACATATATTGGATAGTTTTACCATTATTTATAAAAAAAAATAAACTTTGAACTCATCAATGAAATCCCGCGCAAATGCATTTTTGCAGTGGTGAATGCAAGTTCCACAGGTTTTTGTAAGTAATAGCAAAGAACTCCTTAGCTGTGAAACCGTTTTCCTTGTGTTCATTGCATTTTTTTGATTCCTGTGATTTTTTGATTCCTCGTGATGTTTCTAGCGATACCATTGTTCAGCTTGGTGGTAGCAGTGAGCTGGCAAACTACGGAGAATATTCTGGTGCGCCGAACGAATCACAGACTTACCATTATGCCAAAACAATACTCAAGTTGATGACGGAAAGCAAAAAACATGTTGATGGTAGGGAAACTTTATTAAACTTGTCGACTTGTGTTCAATTTTCTGCTCAGTTAAAAACAAGCCTCTAACAAGAGAGGTAAATTTCATCGTCAATTGAAGTTAAAAACCAAGAGACAAAATTTGGAATCATGTTTGTAGCAAAAGGTAGATATGAAGATCAGTTAACATAGAAGAAATATTGATGATGTGCTTTAGTGCAGAGTAATGTTTCTAGTTGTTCACAGGAATCAGAGGAACCTAAAGTTAGAGTGTTGTCCAGCAAAATGCACGCATCACTTCTTCATAAAGATATAAACAAATGTATCACTTTTAGAATAAAATCTATATTATGCCAATTTAGTTTACTTCAATCCCAACAACTCAAATCCATCAGCTGCATATCAATCAAGATATTTTATTTTCATATTTTGAAAAGATTTAAAAAGAAAGAAAGCCTTGACTTTTGGTCATGATTTATTAAAATTTTTACAATAAACTATTTGTTGATGAAAACCGCATGACAGTAAGACATATATTTTATCAACAAAACAGAAATTTGTAGCTACCCACTCTTTACTCTTAGAAAGAAACATTTCCCATCTTATTTCATTCGTTTTTTAGAGTGGTAGAAAGTTCATATTATATAATAATGCAATAATTATTGTTCGCACAACGTTATTATTATTCATAATTGCAAGCGAGTGTCCAATCAAGTTTTTTATAATAAGACCTGGGATTTTAATTGTTTTGTTGTTATGATATTCAGTACCTTCTTCTGATTTTCAGGAAAAATCTTGATTATTGGTGGAGGAATTGCCAACTTTACGAATGTTGCCGCAACATTTACTGTAAGTTCTATGATACTTTTAAATATTAATTCATTACTTCAGTTTTATTATTACTTTGTTTATTTCATTCATGGTAAATGTTTTAGGGTATCGTGCAAGCTTTGCAGCAATTCCAAACACAGCTCATAGAGCACAAAGTGAAAATCTTCGTTCGTAGAGGTGGCCCAAACTATCAAGAAGGCCTACGTGTTATGAGAGAGCTTGGTAACCTAATGCTATATTATCTTCAGTTCATTTGAAAGTTTTCATATTTGTTGCAGATGATGTTGAGGATGTGATAATACCATAACCATACAATAACCCCTGACAAATGTTACTTAGTTTTCACTAATCAAGGAAAAGAGTTTTTGCTTAACATTTTTCTTTTCACAAATAATTTTCAGGTGAAAAGCTTGGCGTACCTTTGTATGTGTTTGGGCCTGAAACACATATGACTGCTATTGTTGAAATGGCCCTCGATCCATCGAAACCACCTCCAACTAAACCGTTGGTAGACTCAAGCGATGTATCACATAATATTCTAATGAATTCATTGGAGGTAAGCTGTGTGTTTGAGGAGAAGTAATGAAGTAATTTGATACTCAAACATTGTAAATGCGATGTAAGCATTAGTGCCAATATACAAGAGTTAAAAGGGAGATAGCTGTAGTAAGTTTTTGAAAGGTGATCATTGTTCAAGTTTTTTTTTCAAATTAGTGGCAACTTGTAGAACATAATTTTTTATTTTCACTCCTAATGTCTTTTCTCCAGGGAAGCAGTGTAACTCTCGATGGAGCATCATCAGAGAGTGGTGTTTCACTTAACAGTGAGAAGTCACAAAGTGAAGCAGTGAATATCGTGGAATCCCAGCTAAGCGAGGAGATCTTCACTGTGAAAACAAAAGCTATTGTTTGGGGAATGCAATTGAGAGCTGTACAGGTTACTAAAATTTTTAATTTCATCGTCTGGAAATTAAAATGCTGAGGTGTTGACTTGAAAGGATGTATTATTATCATTATATTACAAACTCACTAATATCCAATATTATGTGAATTTAAAATCCCAATATTTATATTGAAAATTTTTTCTTGTTCTGCTACGATTTCTTTTTTCTTGAAATTTTATAAAAGCTGCTTTGCAGGGGATGTTGGATTTTGATTTTGTCTGTAAACGGAAAGACCCTTCGGTGAAAGCCATTGTCTATCCATTCAGGTATTTTACGTTTGTTGTGAATTAACATGACAAGTATGTAATTAATCTTGGTTCTATCTTAATCTGTTTCTCTCTCAGTGGCAACCATAACCAAAGGTTTTATTTTGGCCACAAAGAAATCATTATACAAGGTATATATGGCTAAAACACGTTTTTACAAATGTGCTCTATAGTCTGACTTTGTTGGAAAAATAAAATTAAAGAGAAATAAAATATGAAAACCATTTTCTTCAGGTAGTTTTATGTTTATTTGGATTTAATCTATTACATTATTGTTAATCAACAATGAATTTAAATTATTAAAAATCTATAAATTAGTTACGCAAATCATTGTTTTCCTTATGGATGATTTTTTTTAATTTTTAAGTTTTTGTCAACTTTTCTGAGGCGACAAAGAAACATCCTGATGCTGATGTCATGGTTAACTTTGCATCGCTGAGATCGGCCTATGATGCTACCATAGACGCGTTAACTTACCCGCAGGTAAAAACAGCATCAGATATTTATCATTTTTGAAAACACCAATGCTTTCAAAATTGTTTTCAGTTCAAAACTGTAGCAATAATTGCTGAGGGAATACCAGAAAGGATTACCCAGCAACTGAACAAGAGAGCTCAAGAAAAGGGTGTGACCATCATTGGACCTGCCACTGTAAGTATGCACCAGGTAGTACGCGTTGAGATTCATAGCGTAAGCCATGTCATATGATGGCCTTTCAAAATTAGATTTTTTGTGTTACACTGCCTATACTGTGGTAACCTTTGTCAACTTTTCAGCATGTATGTCATAGCAAATTTCACAAATAACTAATTGTGCCTGTGCGGCCTGAATATTCTCCCATCTCTGACAAATTTCAACTGCACTGTGTCATTGACGCAGTCATTACATTATCTAAACAACCCCTTGAATCGTGGAGATATATATTAGCGTACCACATGGCAAATCTTTCTTGCATAGGTTGGTGGGATCAAGCCTGGTTGTTTTAAGATTGGAAATACGGGTGGCATGTTGGATAACATACTTGCTTCGAAGCTGTACAGACCGGGAAGGTAAGCTCAACTACTTTGTGTGCAAATATAATAGAAAAAAGTTGATAATTTTTGTCCCCACAAGTCACAGAAAAAGCTATAGGTTATTAAATGTTAAATTTTTTGTCATAAATCTTGTGAAATTCAATGGAACTCATCATTTTCATTCTTTAAGATCATTGTGCAATTCCTGATTTAACATCTCATTTTTTGTCAAGTTATTCAACTACAAATTCATCAATGGTTTGTATTATCGTTAAAAGATAAAATGCTAGCTAACACCTAAATTTGCTTTTGAAAATCTTGTTTTTGTTGTGTTTCAGCGTTGGTTATGTATCGAGATCAGGTGGTCTGTCCAACGAACTCAACAACATCATTTCAAGGAACACCGATGGGGTGAATGAAGGGATAGCCATAGGTGGTGATAGGTACTACCGACCGCACTACTTCACGTAACAGTGCCCTGATTGCGTTACTTTACAAGATTTCTAGGGTTTTATGTTCATATATTCATACGTTTATGTCTTACACAGATACCCTGGTACTGTTTTCATTGACCATTTCCTTCGCTACGAGGCGAACCCGAGCATTAAAATGTTGGTGTTGCTTGGAGAGGTAGAGAGATTAATTTGTGTTGGAATATGCGTGATCTGTTGCTTTTGGTTACAGTTGTTTTTTGTAATTCATTACTGTAGGTAGGAGGTGTTGATGAATACGTGATAAGCGAGGCGATTAAAGATAGAAGAATTACAAAACCAGTTGTTGCGTGGTGCATTGGTACATGCGCTGGTATGCTATCAACAGAGGTTTGTCACTTATGACACTTTGTGAACTCTATACAGGGAAAAACATTTTTTTTTTAAATTAGGTACAGTTTGGCCACGCCAATGCTTGTGCCAACAGCGTCATGGAAACGGCTGTAGCTAAGAATGAAGTAAGATCATTGGTTAACCTTGTTGAGTTCTTGTGATTTTCATTGGTAACAGGCTTTGAAAGCGGCTGGTGCGCACGTGCCGGAATCGTTCAACAAACTCAACGAGACTATAAGGTAAGGTTTACTCGCATTCACGTTTTTCACACTTTGATTGATATCCTGTTGATGTATGTAAGGTCTGTTTTCGAGGAGCTTGTGGAGCAAGGTGTGATTGTACCGCAGCCCGAAGTACGACCACCCACCGTGCCGATGGACTATAACTGGGCACAGGTGACTTCATGTAATTTCTTGTTGCAATTGCAGTCTTCCTAATTATTCTCTAAAAAACACTAAAACTACTTGAAACAGTCTCATTGCTTTATTCATCTTATGTTTCCACGTGTTTTCCTTACTGTTAAACAAACAGTGTGTCGTCATGTTATTAGTTCTTTTGATGATTTTGTAGGGACTCGGTCTCATACGCAAACCTTCTTCATTTATCTCCGCCATTTGTGACGAACGAGGTCAGGAACTATTATACGCTGGAATGAAGATCTCCGATATTTTCAAGGTAAACTCGGTGATATGTGCAAGGTCGTAAAAATGCTTGTCTGTGTTCCTTCAGGAAGAAATGGGAATCGGAGGTGTTTTGGGTTTACTGTGGTTCCAAAGGAGGTACGTGTGACTTTCAGACGTCTTTTTATAAATGGTTTGCCGTAGTAAGTGTACCGAAACATATTTTATCTTTTGATATTATTCCCAGTGTTGTAACATCATTAATAACAGACACACTTAATGAAGTATGATATGAGATATCGCTTTTACAGACTTCCTTCCTACGCATGTAAATTCATCGAGATTTGCTTAATGATCACTGCCGACCATGGACCAGGTAAGGCTACCTTCTATGTTTGAGTTGAACACAAAAATGGCTATCCCAACCTCTGTATTTCAGCGGTGTCCGGCGCGCATAATACTATAGTAACAACCAGAGCCGGAAAGGATCTCATATCTTCGTTATGTTCCGGACTTTTAACCATAGTACGTCTTTATTCGTAACGAAGCTTTTGAACATGGAGGTTTCTTTAAGTGCATCTACCAAGATGTACATTCCTTTTTTAAGTTTATTGTAAATAAAATAAATACGATTGTGACATTACGACAGGGTTCCTACGGGACTTTCTGAAACATTTCCCTGACTTTTATGCATAATTTGACAAATCTTCTCTGACTTTTCAGAGCACTGAACAAGTAGTGTATATATTGTGGTACTTCATACAGAGTGACCAACAGCTTTTTAAACGAAAATTCAAGCTGATTTCAACCGCTAAAATCAAGTAGTTTCAAGTATTCATGATAGGTTTTTCAAGTATATCTAAACATGCATGATAAAAACCATTGCCAAACGTATGCAAGAACAACTACAATATCAACATTAGAGAGAATCGATGTGGTTCAATTAATTTCAGTTGGATTACCAACCGTGTTTAGAGCAACCATACACAGAACTATATCGTACTGTTACAGTCTCGTAACAAGTTTATTGTAACACGTCAGTATATTTGATTCCAAAATTTAAGTTTTCAATATGACTCATGGTCCAACAACAGGTCCATATAATCAAGAGAAAAATCAATGATTCCTCGAAATGAAGGTATATGCTCAAAGCCTTCTGTATAAAAAGATTTTTCTGACTTTCATTAATTCTTGATTTTCCTGTTGGTTTTTTAAGGTTTTCCAGGATCTGTAGGAACCCTGTACAAAGTCGGCTTCTTATCCTGAATTCGCTTTTCAAAAACGTGTACATTAAAATGAATGATGAGTAATAGAAAGTAAAGTTAAATAATTTCATAAGCGAAATAAAAAGGGATGTCGATGATGGAGTTTAGTATGCGGTGTGTTAGCGAACTGTCGTAATTTTGTTTCAGGGGGACAGGTTCGGTGGCGCTTTGGACGGGGCAGCGACACAATTCTCAGAGGCATTTGACGCAGGAAAGACGGCAATGGAGTTTGTGAACGACATGAGGAAGAAGGGACAACTTATTCTAGGAATCGGACATCGGATAAAATCAGTAGGTTGCAGGCGACCTTACAATTTTAAGCGACGACGATTAAGATAATTGATACCCGCTTTCGCGATGTCAGTTCGGGTCTATAAAGTGTCGTAAAATCCCTTTGTTGTCCTTATATTACGATGTACAGATATATAGGTTTTAGGCTAAAAAAGCCGTTTATATCAAATTTCGTCCAATAAAAGGTTAGTTGAAATATTTTTTGTATCAAGTCTGACCACGAAAATGAAACTTTGCAGACCGGAATTGCAATTAAAGCGTGCGCAGCTTTCAGTAGTTAGGCTTCGTATCGAAGTCACTATTTTGTATTCATCAATGTTTCTTCAGATCAACGATCCAGACATGCGCGTGATCATCATGAAAGAGTTCATACGTCAACACTTTCCCCAGACTCCTCTCTTTAACTTCGCTTTGCAAGTCGAACAGATCACTTCAGCGAAAGTTTGTCTCAAGTGTGTCCATTCATCGCATCCATGTTCACACTTTCATCTGTTCTCTAGAAGCCGAACTTAATTCTCAACGTGGACGGGTGCATAGCGATTGCGTTTGTAGACTTGTTGCGTCATTCTGGTTGTTTCACCAGGTCCGCAATGACAACACGCGTTTCTTATGTTTCGAATTACTCTCTTTTTCATTTCGTAGAGACGAGGCTGACGAGTACATGCGCATTGGAGCTTTAAACGGTTTGTTTGTAGTGGGGCGATCTATAGGTTTCATCGGTGAGTCGATTCCGTGTTTGTAACATAAATAGGGGAAACTCGCATTCTATTGAAGGAGATCCAATAGCAACCTTTGAAAGTTGTGTGTACTTTGAACTTTGCACTCGCCAATAAATATTACATGGTGTTCTAGGTGTCCGATCCCTATGAATAATGAAAATGAAAATTATATCCACTGTTTCTATTAGGTCATCATCTGGACCAGAAGCGATTGAAGCAGGGCCTGTATCGGCATCCGTGGGATGATATATCCTACATGATGCCAGAACACACGAAAACCTTCGAGTAGGGATGCGTCCTTCGGCCGTTATGTTTTGTAGCTTTCTAATTTTCGTAAAACTTAATGTCTTTATGATTGCCAGGTTTTAATGGTGGTGGTGGTGATATTTAATATTATTTATACGTCACTTTTTGAAATCTCAAATTTAATTTAATTCATTAAAATGAATCTTATGAAGTATTTATTTTAGTATGAACGTTGTAGCAATTAATCTTTGGACATATCCAAAAAAATATTTACTTCTTCATCGCTATTAGTTAATTAAACATCTAATATTATAAACTAAAGAATAGTGTATATTTCGTTCAGCAAAAGAACCTTACCTTAGCTTCACCAAATAAACGTAGAACCTTATCGAGTTCATGTAATAGTTTCACCAAGTGAACGTAGAACCTTATTGAATTCATGTAATAGCTTCACCAAATAAACGTAGAACCTTATCGAATTCATGTAATAGCTTCACCAAATAAACGTAGAACCTTATCGAGTTCATGTAATAGTTTCACCAAGTGAACGTAGAACCTTATCGAATTCATGTAATAGCTTCACCAAGTGAACGTAGAACCTTATCAAATTCATGTAATAGCTTCACCAAGTGAATGTAGAACTTTATCGAATTCATGTAATAGCTTCACCAAATAAACGTAGAACCTTATCGAATTCATGTAATAGCTTCACCAAGTGAACGTAGAACCTTATCGAATTTATGTAACAGCTTCATCAAGTGAACGTAGAACCTTATCAAATTCATGTAATAGCTTCACCAAGTGAACGTAGAACCTTATCGAATTTATGTAATAGCTTCACCAAATAAACGTAGAACCTTATCAAATTCATGTAATAGCTTCACCAAGTGAACGTAGAACCTTATCGAATTCATGTAATAGCTTCACCAAATAAACGTAGAACCTTATCGAATTCATGTAATAGCTTCACCAAATAAACGTAGAACCTTATCGAATTTATGTAACAGCTTCATCAAGTGAACGTAGAACCTTATCAAATTCATGTAATAGCTTCACCAAATAAACGTAGAACCTTATCGAATTCATGTAATAGCTTCACCAAATAAACGTAGAACCTTATCGAATTCATGTAATAGCTTCACCAAGTGAACGTAGAACCTTTATCGAATTCATGTAATAGCTTCACCAAGTGAACGTATAACCTTATCGAATTCATGTAATAGCTTCACCAAGTGAACGTAGAACCTTATCGAATAATAATCATAATATGATCGATGATCAGGTGTGTCGTGTGTAGGGTTGAGCGTTTTGAATAAAATTTATCCCTTTTTTCCTTTCTTGCAACAAGTATACATTTGCAGGGTTATTATTCTCCTTATTTTCAAATCTTTGATAATTTTGATCAATTTATATGTAAAACAACCTAAGTCAATCTAATGGTGATATTTTAACCATAGAAAATAAATTTATCGCAAATTATCTGCTTTTCAGAATATATTGCATGAAATCTATAAGGTTTTCATGAAACAAAATCTCCGGGATTTCTGAAACTTTTTCTGGTAAGTTTCAAACCCATGTTCTTATATTATTACTATTCAACGTAAAATTTTACATCAAAATTATGAAAAGACGTTTCTACTATTTTGGTTTGCTTCTGGTATTATTTGTTTTGCTGAGTTTCGTCAAGGTTGAAAACTCGGAAAACCCTTTGTAATAGATCATACATCGCCTTATCATTGTTATTTAATCTAATTATTTCATACTTAAAATATAAAACATTTGGTATGAAAATGTACAGCAAATAAGATATATTGATTTAAGCCCTGGATATCGTATAGCAATTAGAAGAACAATTTTTTTACTATCCCAACCTCGATTGGGCATCATAATAGTTATTTTTTCATGGTTTTGATAGAATATATCTTTATCGCAATTATCATTCAGTATACTCTCGTTAAGTGGGACCCTGTATAAGTAGGACGCCCGCTTAGTACGCTTTTTCTCCGTCCCTTGAACTTCCTTACCCTTTTCAAGCAAACAACTTTGCTTAAGTGAGACCACGGGATAAGTAGGACGCCCGCTAAGTGGTACATTTTTTTCGGTCAATTCGGACATTCAATTAAATAACTTTTCAAATTGGCTGAAAAAGAAGAAATAAATCTACGAGTCTGTTGATTCAAATTTATCAACAAAAAGAAGGCATAGATTCAGAACATCTACGTACGAACACCTCGACGAAGCTTGCTACAAATGGCTCGTAAATGCAAGAGCTTAAAACATCCCTGTGTCAGCCTCTGTTTTGAAAACTAATGCTTTGTTTTTTTCAAAAGTGATGGAGTTCGTTGGCAGATATACGTCAGACGGCTGGCTGGATCGTTGGAAAAAAAGAAAAAACGTTTCATTTAAAACAATATCAGGTACTTTTGAATTCATTTCATAAGTTCTTTGCTTAATATATCAATGTAGTCTTTCTGTCCTTCAAACATTAACATACATGGGACTTTCATGCCTTTCTTGTCTCCTTGGTTTACTGCTTTTCCCGTCACGCGAACTGTACATCCATGATATTCACTGGCTTGTAGAAAATAGAAAATTGTTTTTGCGAATCTTCCATTTTTTCCTTTCATTAAAAGACCAACAATAGCCTTTTTCTGTCCATGAACAGAAGCAGCAAATATGTCCTTTTTGTTATGTGGTTCAATATAGGTATTAACATTTCATTTACTTTTGGTGCCCAAATCTTTTTGTATTCGTGGAAACTCATCACAAACGATTGTAATTTAATTTTTCTTTAACAATTATGCGGAGGGCAAGATTTACAACGCTGATGAGTTTGGATTGTTCTTCAAAGCTTTGCCAAACAAAACGCTTCATTTAAAAGATGAAAAATGTTCCGGAGGTAAGCACAGCAAAATCAGAGTAACTAGCCTAGCTCCTAACATGAAAGGAGGAAAACTCCCGATGTTTGTGAGCAGGAAATCGCAGAAGCCAAGATGTTCTATCGATGCCAGAAGAAGAGTTTGATGGATGCAAAACTATTTGATCTTGACGAAATAATGAAGAAAGATGGTTCCTTCCTTTTAACACAACTTCAATCCTTCAGGCAATAGACCAAGGAGTTATCCGTTCATTAAAAGCAAAGTATATAGAGAAAGTGATCCAAAAGATGATTGATGCGATTGATAACAAAAGGGAATTACCTAAAATTTCTCTGTTGGATGCAACGAAAATGCTTGTGTTATCTTGGGATGAGGTTACAGAGAAAACTATTCAAAATTGCTTCAAAAAAGCAGGCTTTTGTGACGTTGATGACAACACATTAGGATCTTACGACCCGTTCCATGCAGTTGATAATAACTTCCGTCAGAGTGAAAGTGATGTTGTCGGTGAGTGAGAGAGTGAAAAAGTGAGAGTGAAAGTTCATTTTTGTTTATCTTTTTTTTGACATTGGCGCTCTTTTCCAAAACCACACTTGTGAAAACAGTTGATCACTGTTTGATCTGAACCTTCCCCAAACGCAGATCTAATCCATGAGATTGCTTTCAAAATGTTTTCTTGGTATTTCGTGGTATTCTTTGATAAGAAGACGACTTTAACATTAGAAAAGTAATCACTTAAACTTTCCGAGTGGCATGGCGCATCATCAATGAAGAGTATGATTTTTCTCTTGGCAGCTTCCATTTTACGATTGATTTTAGCTTAGATGGAAGTCATGATTTCAGTTACGATCCACGCTTTTTTGTTAGAGTAATAGTAAATACCATGGGGACGCTCATGACTTTTAACGTTTTTGAAGTAACGGAGTTGAACACTTCTCCATATAACCACTGTTCAATAACTTTTTGTTGATTCTATGTTTTATTTATTACGCCTCCATCACAATGAACTTAGAAATAACTTTTAGAAACCACGTGGTGACAATGAGTTTCCCTGTGAACCGACACAAAAATCGATATGCAATCGTTCTGTTCCCGTGTGAACAGTCTACGGTGCGCTCTCCACCGTTTTGTACCCGTTTTTTAACAAGGTGAGTACTTCGTTGGTGCGCCCTCCACCGTGGTTACCCGCTACTAATAACTCTCTTATTATTCTAAATTTGTAAAACGATATTAAAAATCTTTCATGCATATTCACGTGCATAACGAATCTTTGTAAATCAATGTTATAACATAATATAATATATTTGTGGGAATTGTTTTTTATTGTTATTATTTTAAAATAATAATAATTTTAAAAACTGAGAAAAATCGCTTTTCGTATTGTCAGCCCCAATTTTTAGCATGTTTACTTCACAGATGGGTTCTTCTTGAGTATTAAAAGTCTATCTGTTGCTAATGCTTGCCAGAAAAACTCATAATTGATGACATGATTTTCAATAAGTTTCTCAGTGCGAATGTTTCTATTCATTAGTATCTTGACTTTATATAAGAGTTGTTCTTTACATTTAATTCCGGACATTAAATCCTACTTTATGTTTGTCTTCTAAGGGATGATGGAATCTGCTCAATGGCTTATACTTATAAGTGTTTTTGGAACCCTGCAAGGCGTTTATGTAAGTTTATTTTTCTTATGAATGCGCCTTGAAAATGTCATGAAGTAATTATCAATTTTACACTATCAAATATTTCAGTAAATACCAGAGTTCAATCGTTTTCAGCGCAATGGTCTTGAAACAGAAAATATTTTTAGAAATGAAGCTATGCAGGGTATTCAAAATTGCAATAGTGGATGTAATATTTAACGCAAGAAACGTTTTTACAAATATATTTCTTCAACAAAACAGAGATATTAGCTAACTATTCTTAAAACGCCAAGAAAGAAACATTTTCCGCATCATTTCATTCAATTCTTACTCGCTAACATGAGCTATCCTCATTAATAAAAGCTAGAAAAAGTTAGAAAATTGAAAACTATCCAAAGAATAGCTAGCTAGCCCAATTAAATCACTAAAACATTAAATTAAATTTTACTGTAAAACATTCGTACCTGTCAACAGTATTTAAAATAACATGGTCTTTTTTAGCCTTCATAATTTTGAACACAAAAACGAATTCATGGCACTACAATGAAATGACGTGTTTAAATCAATCAAAAGTTTTTTTACTTTAATCCAATCAAATCGATTCCCTTGGTCATGCCTTTTAATAATACATAAGGCAAAATTAAATAAAATCTTAAAGTGTAAATTTTGTGTAAGTTCTTTCATATATTTTTTACTAGGGTAATTTGCCTAGTACCTCGAAATTCTTCTGTAGCTTTATGTTTATGACACCCGAATTGCAGGTTTTTGAAATAATCTCTTTGAGGAGGTTGTACCGAAGTCTGTGTGCTCATCTTGCCCTTAAAGTCTACTCGACGCAAATAAGGTTTTTTAAAAATTGGCGAAAACCTTCTAAACGTCAACATTTGTCAGTTCTGGTTCACTACATATGAGCAAGCAATCGAGACTCGCAAGCAAAAGCGACATTTCCATATGGTGCATTTTGAAATATCAAAACAAGAATTCCGACATATGCATAAATTTTAAGTATTGTAAAATTTTATTGAAATCAAATGTTCCATAGGGTGGTTACACGTTTATCCACATTAGATATATAACGCCACAAGTGTGTTTTCGCTTACTAAAAAACGCTTCAATTTCGTTTATGGTACACATGCTCACGCGATGATGGCATAACTTGGTTCGGACAAAAACGTAATACAGTACATGATGTACGTGATGAGTGACGTCATCAAAATTGTTAATTTTCATGATTTTTGTTTTGAAATATTAAAATATAAAATATCTTAGTAAGATACACATTTTGAGCAAGTTTTGTGTAAATCTGATAACTAGAACATAATTAAATACCCTCCTCATATTAGAATTCAATGGCCTCCAGTTTTCGACACGCTGGCAAGGCCTGTTATTTATTAAGCCATGCTTTCAATACAATCGATTTGCTTTTGCCACGAAATATTTTTATCAATTATAACTCCAAAGAATCTTGAAAAGCCTACAATAACTAGTGTTCAATTTTAGAAGCTGGTAAGGTGTTAGTTAAATTTGCAAAAATAAAATCACATTGTCCACCATTTGACCTTTAACCCACCGCAAAAACACCCTCTGAAAAATTATTTTAACATGGAAAGAGGTTTTCTGAGTTCCAGGAAACATTTCTTAACAAAGACTTGCGCTATCTACCATCCATCACAGAACTCTTATTTTTAATGCTTTAAGCATAGTAACTATGAAGTTCTTGCTCTGCCGCTTCGCATAGAGATAATTTTATTATTATTTTACCAATAAAAATCAGTTTGTTTATCTATATGTAAAATGTTAAAGAATATTTGTAGCTAAACTCGTATATAGTATTATAGTATAGGAAATTATTGGCGTGGTTTAATGAAGGCCTTCCTGACAAACATTTTCTCGCAGATAATATATTTAAGGTTATTTTTGAATTTGGAATTTACTTGTTTACAATGTTTGCAAAAACTATTCATCAAGGTATACCTTTCCGCGACGTTAGTATAATAACCCGGGAAATAGTTCTTGGGACAAGGTCCCAATTTCCTCAAGTTTTACGTGAAATAAAAGTGTCATTTTTATCTATCCTCCATTTTTTTCTTCACACAAAAAAAACAAACAACAAAAAATGGTCAGAGGAAAAATGGAAAAATAGATTTTCCACTTTTTTGATATTGCTTTTGCATCTTTTTCAACCTCAACAATGCCAGCTGCCCTTTATATCAATTTAATGTCAAATACGACCTGACGAAAATTTGAAATTTCTTGAAAATTAGTTTTATTTGGTTGAGCTTCTTTTCTCGCATTTGCCCGGCATTTTAAATGGTAACAGACATCATTGTAAATCGAACCCCCATGGAGTGATGAAAAAGTTTAAGATAGCAAGTGGTCGACATAGCGGACATTTTCTTATTTTACTTACTCAAAAAACAGTAAATCTAATATTTAGTTTCCTGAGAAGTAAAACTGATAGAAAAGGTAACATGTATAATCGTTCAAAGATAATAGAATACAATATGTATTGATGCTTTGGTTTAAGTTCATTTTCTTTCCATATACTAGTTTGTTTTTTTAGAAGTCATTAAGTTACTTTTCCAAACGCATTTCTACAAGTGCTCTGAAAGTTAATCTTCACTGCAGTCAAGACATTATTGATATACCGCAAAAACATTTAAAATACTTTAAAGGAAGAAATTGTTGTGGGAAGAAAAAGTTGGAGGAAGAAAAAGTTGCGAGTAAATTTTCGCAACTTTCGCGACTTTTTCTTCCCGCAACAATTTCTTTCTTTAAAGTAAGCTCACTTGTCAAATATCCATGTAGTTTAACTTTCTTTCCATCGACACGACCACTATTCATAGAAAACGTGGACTCTCTCTATCTCGACTACCCTCTATGTCGAACTCATTGGTCTTGGTCCCTTGAACATTTCCACCTTAACTTTCTCTCTCTATCTCAAACCTCTTCATCTCAAACTTCTATTTATCTTCAACTAAATTTTCGATGCATGTTGATTTTTAGAGAAGAGATTTTATTGAAGTGTTTTAAAAACATGATAAAGATGTCGCCAACAAGAGACAACAAAGAAAAAGATTAGCAGAAGTATGAAGCTCTACCTTAAGATTAAATAAGGAAGAAAACGAATAAGGACAATCATCGTCCGGCGTTGTTGGAGGCGGTATCTTTATGCATACTTTATGCTCTGTGTAACTTGAATTTCATATCATATCTATCATTTCACTCCCATTCTAACAAAATAAGGCGAATTACTGCAAAATTCCGATAGCTCTATCCATGATATTGTAAGACACATTGTTGGTTCATCTTTGAAATCAAAAGTATTGTTTTGGTCTTCCACTTTGTCTTTTTCACTTCGTTATTTCCGCTAGTAGACAACTTGTCATCAACATCTAACAAGGGAACTGCGTTCATCTACAGGGGAACTTCATCAGGAGATCTCTCATGAAGAGCAATTGATAGCATATTCTAGTTCAGTCGTGAGTTCTTTGAATGGATCATCTTCTTCATTGATAACAGCTTCTGCACTTTCAACTGATATTCCAGCCTTTCTGAAGCAATTTTTAATCGCAGTTTGTGATCCCTCTGACCAGGATGATCGTAAAAATGGTATACAAAATTGTTGTTTTAGAGAAACCTTTTTCTTTCTTCAATCGCTGTGATAAGCCGTTGAATGATTTTTCACGATACATTGCCTTTAGAGATCTCATCGCACCTTGTTCCGTAGGCTGTGTTTTCAAAGGCTTTGTTGATTTTCCTATCAGGAATACAGGCAACTTTTCACCCGTAGCACTAGCAGCTCTCATCCCTGTTAGCCTGACTTAATATGCTCACCTGCACATTTTTCACCTTTCATAAGTAAATCGTTTTTCGTTGGGACGAAAAAAAATAATTCATTAGCATTATAAATATTCTTTGGTTCAAATCGTGACAGGATAGTTGGAGCAGATGTTTCTTACCAGGATGCGGTCATTTCTGGTGTCACTGACTCAGCTTCGCCAGACACTGCTCTAAAGTATACTTTACTACTTATTTTCCAGACATACAACCAACCTGCGTACTCTTGGAAGGTTTCTATGTTTTGTTGTTGTGCGAAATCAAGAGCTTTTTTTTGTGAATCCTGTCCATTTATCGGAATGTTCTCAGATCTTTGTATAAGTAACCATTTGTAGCATGCTATATTTACCTGATCATACATTCCTTATTATGTGCCTTTTAGTTCCACCACTGCTCTTAAAAGCATCTGCTATCTTGTTTTTATTCTTCTTCCACGTACACAATTATATTGAACTTTAGAAACTTTATTAGAAACATCTTAATTTGATACCACCCGTTATATTTCTCTTCTAATATTTGTTCGATCTGGCGCCGTTTAATTCCTGCCATTTTTATTTTGACTCGTCATAAAAAACAAAATTGTGAAAACGCCATAGTTATGCTTATAACTTCAATGGAATGTTTTTCAGTAATTCAAATTATTGATTAATTCGAATATCACATAAAATTAACAAACTTCTGCATAAATGGTCGAATTTTAGAAGAGCTTTTCTCCAGTGGACTTACAAAAAGTGTTCGAATTACTGAAAGTTTACTGAAAGAGTTTTATCATAAGAGTTTGTGAGAAGGGACCGGATACGGTCGAAATAGATAAAGAGCTGACTGTGATTTTCGCATTTTACTGCCAAAATCTCAAATAAATAGTTGTACACGAAAGAAATTTAACAGATATGGCTTTCACTAGTTTTCGTTGCCATCATTGTTTGCCTTTTTGAACATTTTTATTTCGTTATAGTAAAACTTCTGCAAAAACGTCACTGTGTATTAAACTTGCTGAAAAACAAGGTTCTGTTCATTAATAACAACTTTAATTTATTTCGAGTTGTTTTTAAGCGAAACTCTCTAAGATTATTTTAATCATAGCAGTAAGCGTTGAAGACATGTGTATGGATAGGATTATGCAAAAAAACATTTTTTAGAAATTCATAAAATCGATGTAAAATTATAAATTTGACGATTCGAGAGAGTCAGGCAAGTGTGATTGTCGAAATTAAACAAAAATTGATGCAGGAAGTGACGGGATAATAAGATTTATTGCAGGAATAATTATTCAACTCATATTCATGTGAAGAAACATCTCTAATACACGTTTTTTTTTTGTTATAAGAAACTAAGCCTTTGGGTCTCTAGGCAGTTTTTTACAGATTTACCCTAAATTTACTGGAAAAGTTTCTTAAGGGTTTCTTATTATGAGAATTTTTGCCTTATTGAGGAATGCCACAGGGAACAAACTTTTTATGATTTTTGCTTATCTTCTTTTTGCTTATCTTTCTTAGGTTTGCGAGCTCAAATGTCTAGAGTTCCTTATAAACCGGTTTCTTATAAAAAAAACAACAAAACACAATAAAGCTTCGTGGTAGTTCAGTTGAATTCAGCTCTTTCTTTGTTTTATTTTAGCGCAACACTACAACAAACAAGAAGCATCTGCTCTTAGCAGAAACCAAAGCTTTATCGTTCACTCACAAGCGCGTAAAACGCTCTTCATCTGAGGTGATCAGAGAATACGCGCTAGTTGATTGTTGCGACAATAATTGTTATTTTGAGGAGAGAGCGGAATACCAAGCAATACTTGGAGGATGGGATCAAGCTAATAGTGTTATATGTGAAGTTTCAATCAGGTAACATTTTAAATTAAAAATAAAAACATTTACAATGTCAATTCGATAGCACGGCAATCATTTACTTCATCATTGCAAACAAAGTTGTCAATGCTCCATTGCATTTCTTCTGAGAAAAAGCAACAAATTTCGAAAACCAGGTATATATAATGTATAATAATGCAAAAATATAATATATATAATGCAACCTATTTATTGTTTCATAGAGAAGGGCGTGACTGCACATGCTACCGTTCGAACTCAGAAAGAACAGCTTTTGAATGCGGTTCCGACGACATAAAACCGGGCAAACCCTGTGAGAACCCTTGTAAAACTGAAATGATCTACTGCGGCTACGAACGTGCATGCGTTGAAAGTAGAAAGAAGTGTGACAGTAACAAAGATTGCGATGGATGGCAAGACGAAGTTAATTGTACAATTTTCCATCATAACACACCTGAAGCAATTAAATCAGACACAAAACTGAAAGTAAATGGCCGAGGTAATAAAAACCTGTAAAGAAATATAAAAAAAGATTGCAAAATTAGTTTATGTTAAATATTAGTAATACATGCGCAGCGAAAGCATGTACTTAACACATTTCAATGTTTTTTTAGAGGAGACTTATTACGGGGACGTCTATGTTTTGGGAAGACCTGTTTGTGATGAATTATGGGATAGCCGCGCAGCAAAAGTAACATGTATCACTAAGGGTTTTCCATCAAATGTGAGAGGGATACCAAAATATAGAAGTATATTCGGTAGTACCGCAACTAACTACATTATGAGCAAAGTAGTATGTGATGGTACAGAAGTTAACTTAGGTCGATGTTCTCATGAAACACGTCAGGAATGCGGGGGGGAAAGAGCTGCAGGTGTCTACTGCCTTGATCCGGAGACGTTACAACTTACAGGGGGTGAAAACAAATTTGAGGGTACCGTGAAATTAATTGATAAGCACGTGTGCTATATGCCTCATTTAAATGGATGGAATAAAATGTCGGCTAAAGTTGTTTGTAATCAACTTTTTAACAATGAATTTGACAGAGGAGTTCGAGGTGTGCCAACATTTTCCGATGAATATCCTACTACTTTAGAACCTGAAGATGATTTATATTTTACTGCATTGTGCGTCGGGAACGAGCCGAATCTTCCAGCCTGTAGTATTCAATTTAATACGCAATGTTTATTTACATTTTCCATATTAGCAGGAGTAAAATGTGCAAAATGTCTCCCCACCGATTTGCTGGAAATCGCCAGTGGATTAGAAATTGAAGGAATCAATAGCGATATTATTCAATCAGTGGAAACAGCGACAACAAAACTTCAAAACGATTGTCGGGACTGGACTGATTGCATGGAGATCAACCCTGAATATCCGGAATTTTGTCAACTCCGAGCGTTTTTGCACGATGCTAAAGTATATTTAGAACCAGCAAGGTCTAAAGGAAACGGTATTAAAATACAATTGCACATAAATCATCTGGAAGTGTTAAGACAAAACTTTGTTGAACAAAGTTTTGCTGATCTCAGTCGTGAGATTGACAATTTAGGGTTAGAATTGACAAGAACTCTAGGCGGGTACTTCCTGTCTTTGGCTTCACAAGATCAAAAAATAGCTAAACTTGATGTAGATTATGCAATGGGTGTGTGGAATGCTGCCCTAGACAATTTTGAGAAAAGGCGTATTGAAATGGAAGGGCAGATGACTTCCCTTGGTCATCTTGCAGGGGCTGTTGGTGGATTGGATTTAATTAAGTACATTGCAGAATTGGTATTAAAAACAGTTTCGATGTTAAATCCAATAAAAATCTTAGGTGATCCAGCCACTCTTTACGATTTGGTTGAAGCAGGAGAGGAAATAACAAAGATGTCCGTTACACTTGCGGGGCTGGATGCCGTAAAAACCCTTGTCCCTCGAATAACAGACCTAATAAAAGAAGTTCAAAACAGAGTAATTGCTAACCAAGTCACATTTCGAAAAGTCAAAGAAATTTACGAAAATGCAGATCAAAGACAAGAGTTTACGTACGCAGATTCAAAGTTATTTTTGGACCAGTATAAAGATTTTGATCCGGCTATTAAACCTGCAGATGCTGAGGAACTTGTTTCTGCCATTGATGAGGTATTGACGAAAATGTGTGATATAATAGATAACGCCGAAGGAATGAACGCAAACATGGTGATTTTGATACCAGTTCGTAGAGGTGACTGTCAAAACGCGCGAATCAATTTGGCTATCATGGGAAGCCTTTTCGATGAGATATACGAACAACAACTGGATATAATGGATGCATACGCAAGAGGCGCCAGAGCAAGAATTGCTAGAGAAGGGGCTGAATCTATAATAACGGCCTTAGAAGGGGATATAAGTGAACAAATATCCCGAGTTATTATCAAGTGGAAATCTCGTTTTCTCATTCGAGCTGAAAAGGTCAAAATTATTGACGATTCTTGCAACTTCTTGACGTACATGCACCAGGGTGTTCAGCCAAGTGATTGCGAAAGTATAAGAAGAAATCCCGATTCAAGTGTGATTAATAGAGTGATAGGTCACGAAATATACTCAATGTGTGAATGCCCCGGCTGTGATAAAGTCACATACTTACAAAGAATACCTGCCAGTTTTACGAAACGTGGAGACGGCATTTTAGATCTTTTCAGCTTGTACCAGACCATCGCCGGAAAAACAAACGGTAGCGCAATGTTTACTATACCAAACAACCAATGGCTGGTTGATAACAAATGGATGATTGAAACTTCAAATGCCCCTTACTTTATCAAGGAATTTAATTTGTTAGCGCCACCCTGCGAAAACAGTGGATGCACTGTCAAGTTTAAAATGTCGTTGTTGCGTAATAAAGTCAACGGAAAGTCCTACATGTTTCAGCCGAGAACCATTATCGAGCACCAATACACGGAAAACGACCCCCACTGTGGAGGGCCAGAAAGACCCAACCCCTATTTTCAAAACAACTGCCCGCTTCGGTTACCTAAGATCTGCACGAGAAGTACCGGACTTGTGAATAATGATTTGTTACCGGCTCTTGTCAATTCCGTCTGGAGAGTTTCCCTGTTGAGCGATGTAATATTACCGGAGCCACGCGCAGAAGAAATCATATACTTCAAAGCAAATGTCACTTACTGCTTCAAACATTCCAACAAAAAACGTACCACCGTTCATAAAAAGCATTACAACCAACACTTTGCCAAAAAAAGCGAACAGGTTTGCTGCAGCACCCATGAAATGTTTTACAATTCCACTTTGAGAACCTGCCAAGCCTGCCCATCCGGTTCTAAGCCAAAGATGAACGATTTCTTCTGTGAAAAGTGTCCCGCCGGTTACCAACCACACGCGAATAATCGTGGTTTCGGTTGTCAACCGTGCCCAATCGACAAGTTCAAAGCGGATGCGGGCGATAGCCCGTGCACAAATTGTCCCGACAATCTCTCTGCACCAATCGAAGGAATGAAGAAATGCCGACGAATAGAAACCAGAAAATAAATAAAAGCATATTTTCCGATAGAAGTCAATTGTAGTTAATAATAGCAAAGTATTTTTAATTTGAAGAATTTCATTTAACTAGTAAAGTCATATGTTGTGAATCCAATCATATATAAAAAGATTAACTGTACTTCCAACCCCAGAATCTTTATTGCGGTTCTGTCACACATTCATTTCACAAAAAACACACACTTTCTAGCTCCATTAAAGAAAATTACTACGTTTAAGTCAAATAAAAATCGGATAACTTCAGAACAGACAACAGAATTTAATTGGTTGAAAAATTCAGCCTTAAATTTCAATTTGATTTTCTTCAAAAATCAAATTCAAATCTTAAAATGAACATTAGTGACGCAGAAATGCATTTCATTTTAAAACTATTGTTATTGATTTTATCGAGGCGTTTTATACAGTTAGAGTGAGTAAGTGGCGCCGTGAAAGAAAATAAATGACCGATCTAACGTCAACTCCCAAATAAACACCCTGGTCAAACTCAAACAATTTTAAAGAATGCACACACCAATAAACGCCTATAAAATACAAACCGCTGCATTTTACTGTAAAATTAAATAAGCATTGAAACAAATAAATATTTGATTCAAGAAAAAGGGCACTTTGCGCAAAACCTTTCGTACTAGTTATTCTTTTTATTTAATTTGCCCATCTTGTTATACTTGATGTAGCAAAAGTGAATTTCCGATAAGCCGACTTGTGTGGCAGAAATGTTACCAATTGCAATTAACCAATTAGCTACAATGGCGAATTCTCATTCGATGACTACAATTCATTAAATTTTATATAAAAAAATAATTAAGATGTATATGGTGCAGTCCAGTCATTTCACCTCCTCGATGACGATTAAGATGGTGGACTTGACATTATGTAGTCAAGATTTTCTTCATTGAATAAATTAGCATTTTTCTATCACGAAGTACACTTTTTTTATAACAACAATTTTATAAGAACACTAAGGCTTAAATTGGTCAAAAATTAAGAACAAACTAAGAACAAGGCTAAGGCTTAATTAATAATTAGGTTGGTGCATTTGCAACTGTAAGACCCCATTACGGATGAATATTCAAGATATAGGAAGAATAACAGGTGCGACATAAGTTTAGTATTATTCTTCACGAATATTCTTCAGTGTAATTGGGCCTGTCATCTTTGTTTTTATCTTTTCATTGTAGATAAATTATGCAACTTATGAAGTAAAAACAAAAAACTTTTTCTTACATATATTTAAGAACAGAATAAGAACAAATCGAGGCTAGAATCAGCTAAAAATTAAGAACAGCTAAGGCTGAACCCAATTTACCTGGTTCTTATATAAAAAAAAATGTAGGGGTAGTTTCATACTTCCTAAAATAAATTTTGTGTTCATGAACCAAAATAAAGTTTATACGACGTCTCTTATACCACGTCTCTTATAATCATACCATATATGCACATGACAAGAGTGTTGATACCTGATGCTGATTTCGTGGAAACAAACACTCTGTTTAAAAAATTCGAAGTTGATGACCAACCTACTGACCGTTACGTTCTCAAAAGATCTCATCTGTTCAGAATGCTGAGCGAAATAATATTTCCGAATGAGAAATGTCTAAGAACGACACACTTTTGTAGTCACCGATACATTGAGTGTTGTTTAGCAACGACAGTATAATATTACTCCTAAAAATAATGCTCTCTAGACAGGGTAACATTCTTAGAGGATAAACATTAAAACCACTTAGAATCTAAATTTTACAAAAAAAAACTACATAATCTGTAAAATCTACATATCAGGTTTCCTACAAGTGATGTGCAGTCTTCCTTTTATTTCTAGTTGGTAATTGTGTCAAACATCTATGATTGGTTCCCATACCATGTATTTAATATCTTTCTGCCATGTTGAAGAATATAAGAATTTTTGTTATCCCTCATGTTCGATAATTGTTAGAGACGGTTTGTAAGTTCTTCACTTGTAACGACATTGTATTTGTTAGCTTTAAACTTATTGAATTGAAGTTGCAGTAAGCACCAACTTAAGAATATGCACGAATATGTTTTTAGAATTAATTATATAGTAAACATTATATTAAATATTTTTTTATTGGCAAAGATTAATGTTTTTAGAACTTTAGAATTGAAAGGAAAAGTTTCGCTAAAACAGTCATAAATATTTGTTTACAGTTTCAATGATAAACCTCTTTCGATAAAACCACATTTCACACAGAAAGCGTGTAAAAATAATATCCCCAGGCAAAAACGAAAGTAATCATTGCAATAGAGCGCCTGGAAGTCTGAAAGATTGTGCCTTCTGTCAACAAAGTGCTGAAAAAGTAGGACAGGAAAGTGTAACAAAACACTCATCTTTGGTTACACGAGAAGTGTTTGTAATATAAGCTGATCATTAAAACATTGAAGCGTGCGTGCGCACCTTTTCGTGTGAATTGTTTGGATACGTGCATGTGTGCGGGTTCTTTTTGTCAACCAACTGACTTAACGCAGCTAGATGAATGGCATAATCCTGTCTTAAGCGACGACATCTGAAAAACACTTGAAGTACCAGAGTTCTAATCCAAACAAACAAATGGACATTTGTCTGATTTTAGTGAGAGTTGGAAAAAATGTATTTTAATGCGTCGAAAACAGACGTGACTACGAATCCGACGTTATACAGAGCCAGTTCCTGGTCTATACGCGACCGTAAGATTCAAATGTCGTCAGCATTAAACAAGTATTTACCGAAACAATTGGTTAGAAAAACCAGATCAGCGTCAGACGAGATACCTAAAACCCCACTCGCTATAATTCGCACCTCGGAAATCCTTCATACAGTTCCATTAGAGTTGTTTAACCCAACCTTGATTGAAAAGGAAGAGGACTCAAAAGGGCTGGTGTCTATCAATCGAAGCCTTTCCGCCAGATTGCCGGAACATCTCATCGAGGAGCGAAAGTCAAGAATAAAATGCCAGAAACGGACAAGCCTACGTCGCACAAGCAGCTTTAAAGGTTTGGAAGGGAAAGCCACGCTATCTAGCAGCGACTTAATTTTAGCCAGCTGCGCTGATGGAATCTCACCACAATGTAGTGTGTGCAATAACACTAAGCAAGTTGCTTTAAAAAACAAAGCCATGCTGAATATCAAGGATGAAAAAATGAAATTGGACAACTCTCGCCTAGAGAGTGTAATGTACGAGGTTCTGTCCAGTCTATCGAAGCACATGGTTTATGAGGCATGCTTATCGTCCCTCCGATGCAGAGAGATCAGTCAACGTTTAGAAGTAAACGTCAAGAATTTTGTGGGCGCAACTTATCGCGTGGTGGCGCAAGTGTTCATGGGAGAACTAAGGGATCACGGGATATCTTGCGCCACTCAATGCACATACCAACCGACTAAAGATTTTTTCGCTACATCAACCTTTCACAACGAAAAGATGTTCATATACGCGGTTGTTACTGTCGTGAATAATGACGTCATTATTTAAAGGCGGAAGCGTTAGCAAAAGATCTTTATTGATCGAAAATAAAGAATTTGCAAAAGAAAACCTGCTTGGAAACTTACAAGAAAACAAACACTTATTTGAAAGAGATTGTATCAGTTATTTATGCACCAAAAGACGGTTGTGTTTTTCATCAACTTCCCTGAATATTTCTTTTCTTAGCTGTTGAAATTCCTTGCAAAATATGATTTATGGTAGAAAACAGTAAACTTGACTGCGAATCCTGGAGTTTCTGCTTTTCTAGCATTTATTACAAGCTTATTTATCCAGCCCTAGTGTTTCCCCTTTCCAACATACTACTTTGTCAAGAAGAAACGATTGATGTGACAAAACGAGAATAGTACAAAATATGTATTTTTAGTAAACATAATTCAAAGGCAAATATACGCTTTCAAAATATAGCCTCTGGGTAGGAGCGCCCCTCCATCGTCGAGAAAATATTGCTGTGAACTCTACCAGTAGACGGGATTTCTGTTGATTCTGTTACGTCATCATTGGGAAAGCTGTCGGCAGTGTTGTGCAGGCTCAAGTCGCCTCTACGTAGCTTGCGACTGCTGGCTATTATCTCCGCAACAAATAGACACAACGCAAACACGCCGAATACCACACCCGCGTTTAACGTTGTGCAAGTGGTGCCCGATTGTGTGAGCTCGATGAACCGACACTCGTTCACAATTTGTTGTCCTTGACCCACTGGTGGTGTGTACGTTCTCAGAGTGTTTTTCATTGTCTCGATCATGTTGGCCATGAACACGACAGCGATAAAGAGAAACAGCGCGAACACTACGCCGAGTATGACATAGACCCAGTACCACGGTATCGGCAGGTTTTGCGTCACTTTTATAGTGTTCAAAATGAATACAACTATGCAGGTGACCCACGCTACGATAGTCACCAAAACAAAAAAATGTAGCTTTGAAAACGAGGTGCTAGGAAATGTTACCAGGGATATGAAGGATTGGGTTGTGGCGAAAGCTATAAGCAGCACTACTATTTGCAAGATCTTTATAATCGCCAATAACGATTTCAAGTAGTTCTTGTCGTAGTCGAAACACTTTACCATTTTATAACAATTGCTCTTGTACGCAGACATTTGTACTCGAAAATCTTAAAAGCGATCAAACATGATTTCAAAATTTCTCTCAACAATTTGCAACAAACTCACTTCAAAATGTTCATTCATTGCCATTAAATATTCAACGGAACAGTCCCGATGAATGGGTATTCAAGATGACATCATGACTGTTTTAAGATGGTGCGCGAATATAATGGCGGTCAGTTAACATTCATATTTTCAGTAAAAAAACACGAGGCGACATAAAGAAATTCGATCAGAAAGTAATAGTAAGGCAAAAACTTTTCTGGTATTACTACTACTACCACCATCCAAGAATTGCTAACTTTTTGACCATCTTGACTCAGTGTTTCGACGTATTTCAACATACCTTATTTGTACTAATTTTCGCGCGTACTAATTGTCGCGCATTCGCGCAAAAATCTGAGAAATGCGCAAAAATTAGTAAAGTTATTACGCGGAAAGGGGTATGCGCGAAAATTAATACGCGCGAAATTTTGATTTTTTATATATATACATATATTTATATATATATATGTGTATTAAAGGGGAAATAAAATAAAAAAATTATTCACTTTATTTATCCTAATAAATCAAAACTACACTATGTACATTCTTTGCTTCGGGCCGTTCTTCTGCGATTTTTCATTTTTCTTCAACATAAATATCCTTTGATTTATTTTTCGCTACTATAGTAGCAGAGGTTTTATATGGTCCTGGTTTTCTTGCAGTTGCCGAAATTCGGTTGGTGAGTATCGTCGTTGTTGTGTCCAGTTGATTTGGCAATGATGCATGGAAAGTTCCCAAAATCACAATTTCCTGAGGTTCCTCGTATCGTTCCTCAAAACGTTCAAGGCACTTTTTAAGTAATTCGGTACTTTTGATTATACCAGTGACGACTCCGATTCTGAATGGGAATTGGACAACGATAGAAGCGCCTTTTGTTATGTTCGAAGAATGACATTAACTAGTTGATATTACCTTAAAAATATTTCTTGTAAAATGGCCTTGCGCGAAAATTAATACGCGCGAAATTATACTAAATTCATGATGCGCAAAAATATATACGCGCGAAATTAGACGTAAGGCCCGATGCGCGAAAACTAGTACAAGTAAGGTAATTCAAAGTGCTAGCTTGAATTTCGATGTTCACTTCATTGTTTGGAGTATACTGTGCTACGAGGTCTGCCAACATCCACTACAACGGTGACAAAACATTGCTGTCCAATCTCAAAGTGGTTTATAACAATAATTATTTTATGTATTACGTCTTATCATCTTATAAAAACCTGTTGAGTTTGACACTTCGCCATTAAAAACAATTTGCAGCCGTATTCCTTTCACAGTTTATTACTTCCAAAAAAACATGTTTGACAGTTAAAGAATTGACTGACAATTCTAAAATAGAGTTTACTCACTTCCAACCATCTTCAGTTGCACGCTAAAATAGTTCCTTATGTTTGCATTAAAGTTCGACTCAAAACAAGGTCTACATAATTGCTACTACCTTAAGGGAAGAAATTTTCGCGATTGACAGGTCTAAAAACTGGGAATTTCGCGGATGAGGTAATATATCTGAATTTCGCGGAATTTATTTTCGCGATTGGCAGAGTTTAGGGGAATATTTAGTACTGTATTCTCTTATATTTTTAATTGAATGTTAATTGTCTTTTAAGAATGAACTGAGAATTCCTATATGAAGGAATTAACTTTTTATAAAGAAAGAGGTAAATGACCAGAGCTTCCATTTCAATACAGACAACACGGGTTTTGGGTTTGGTAAAAGATCCCACGTCTTTATTTCTTAACATTTTCATCATCAGCAGTGATCTAGAATAAATAAATATCTATTTCGTCGGAAATAAAACAATATAAACAAGAGATATATAATACAATATACAAATATAAATTCTAATTAATATTTTAAAATCTCGATATGCGTTCTAAACGTCCCAACGACAGCGCAAATTTGTTGCAGTCCAACCAATCACAGTGCTTCGTCGAAAAGCTTGACGAACGACTCGCTCTCGGCGTTCACTCGTTTTCGCAGTCGGGGAATCTCGCTCCAGCTTTTCACTACCGACGACTAAATAAGAATAACATAATGCCTTATAGAAGTTATATCGTTATATGCAACGAAAGGTTGACGCATGACAGGAAGAAAGATTTTGAGTTGATCACAAGGGGGAGTCGATCTGTAAAGAACACACAAGTATCATATCAATCATCCTGAATATTCATTTAAGTGTATCGCACAGTTAAAAATTAGCGAACCTTTCCCAACCATTTCTGCACGCGGTTCAACTGTTGTTCGTGAGTAGTTTCCATGGCGTCTAGCCGTTCGATCCACGCATGCGCAAAACAGTTGATTTGCTTTTTGAGGTCGACCACCTCTTTCTTGAAAGCGCCTTTCTGATACTCAATGATGTCCGCGCCACGCCAAGCGAAATTACTAAACGCTGTCATAATAACAAGTGATAACCTATACGAACCAATAATTTTCATAAGAGGTTGCTGATGTGCCTCTAATGATTTTATGTCTTGAATTAAAAGATATCGTTGAAGACAGATTTTTCAATTTGGTAAAAAAAAAAACTGACTTAATTTGTGAAGTTACGGGAAGAAAAATATTTCGACATTTCATTCTTACGAGAAGAAGAGTTCTTCAATTCTTTCTTCTGCAGTTTCCTTTTTCGCCTCCAGTAGAGATAATCCCACGTGAATCCCACCAAAACTAACGCCAACAGCAATCCCGATCCCGCCAATAACATATGCTGGAAGAACGCCGATCCGGAGTCGAACAATGTGACGTCATCACTAGCAGAGCTCTTTGAAGCTTTATTTTCCTAACATTGAGATCAGAATCAAGAGTTCCTTCAAAACTTGGAAAACCATTAGAGACGAGTGTATTTAAAAATCATTTTATATGTCATTGTGTTGTTGTCACCGATGCAGTAGTCGGCCCTATGTTCTGTTCTCGCCGTGTTTTCCTTTCTAAGAGTTGTTTTTTTGAGCGTACAATTGCTTTTTGTGCCGTGTTTTAGTAAGTAGTTACGCTATAAAGGGTTTGTAGTTATTCAGTGATATATAATTGTGTTTTGGTTTTTTGTGTGTAGAATAGCCGTTTATTACCCCAGCTAAAAATTAACACATATTAGTTGTCTTTTCCTTAGCGGCTCATATCGGCCACTCAAAATGCAAATAATTATCCTGTATTTATCATAATCCATGATTTCAAAATTGCCGTGTATATAGACCTCACTTTGATGCCGCGCGTAATCTCAAACATTCACCTTTAGTGGCTTCACGACCTGCGATATTGTAGCGTATATTGTACTCTGCTTTCTTTCAAGGTACGCGCGAACATGTTCCTCCAACCTACTCGCGTCACGTGACAACGCCACACCATAAACGAACACGTGTTCGAGTATTTCTTGCAGTTTGTAACTCTCCAACTCGCCCTGGAACTCGCCGGCGATAAATGTGTCGAGTAGAGCACCTTGAATGTCGCCGGCTTCCAACGCCGCCAGAATATCCGACACCGAGTCGTAACCTAGAAAAGAAGATATCTTCATGTAACCTTCTTACCTACCTTTAAAGCACAGGTACATTCGATAATAAATACATCGTAAAAACGATTATTTTAGCATATCCTAAGTAAATATTTACACGCAATTTACAAGTTGTTTGTTTTTTTTAGATCCGGCACAACACCCGTCACTCGTCAGATTTCATTAGTAGGGTTTCCATAATACCTGTGACGTCAGCATTTCTTTTCACACCCAAGCGAAACTCTTCACTGTTTTCCAGGGCGCCGATTTTTGTCCCGTAAAGCTTTGCGACGTTACCCAGACTGCTCGCTGTCAGCACGGTTGTTATGGTAGCCGTGAAAGTAGAAATTATGACCAGGCCGATAAGAATCCAAACAATCCCGAACAATCGCGCGAAAAAAGAACGTGGTGCTTTGTCTCCGTAACTAACAGAGAAACAAGGCACATTTAATCAACTTGTAAGCAACTTTATACTCTACGAAATGACACAGGATGAACGGATGAATGACAAAAGATGAATCTAAAACATGTCAATTCCATAAAATATAGTCAAAATATCATTTTTCCTTAGTGAATTGAATAATAAATAGGATGACATACCCCACTGTTGTCATGGTGATGAATGCCCACCAAAACCCCTCCCATGATCCAGAAAGGAAGGAATGTGGGAACTCGTCCGGGTTGCGTACAGTGTCCTGGGAAATAAAGAAAATATGCAGAACCCAACTAAGCTTTGTTTCACTCCCGTGAGAGGTCTTCAGAAAAAGAATAAGATCAAAGGTATGAATGTAAAGATCATAGCGAAAAATATGCCAATGCAGACACACACGGAAACATACCAGGAACCAAATGATCACACCCGAAAGTGATGCCAGTAAAATGGTGATAACGAGAATCGGCCAGGAACCAGAGAGCGATTGTATGAGAGGACTGTTTACTCGCTTTTGTTTCTTCACGAAGAATGCAACACCAGGTGCTTCCACTAAACATAAATATTTGACTTGTTTTTAACTCTTGAGCACAGGTTAAATGTGCAATACAGAGCAAAATTTTTCTGAATCAATTGCCCACGACACTAGCTTGTAGAGACGTACCTAGCGGTATAAAAGGAAACCCTCTAAACTTCAGCTGTTCTTTTGAACCGTAGAGTGGAAATGCAAAGTCTGTAATGTTCTTCTCCAGTTTTATTTCCAACTCAATCGATCCATTGAGCGGCTTTGTAAACATGAGCTGCGAGCAGTTCCTGCAAATGTCCTGTATGATGAGTGAAAGTATGTCCTTAATCAATCCGCTGGCTTGTTTCGTTTGTTTATCGTAGTTGATATACGGAGTGCGCGTCCACCAAGATGTTGAGTATTGGCCAGAACAGTAGGATGGAGGGAAACAACCCAATGCTGTGTGTGAGAATAAAAACATTAATCAGGCTCAAACCCTTCTACCACAACACCACTGTTAATATTGAGTTTGAAAGAAAACAATGAAGTGGAATATTAAAACCTGACTATCAATAAGCCCTGAGTGCAAAATGTCCATTACTTCTAAGACAAAGAAAACTGTGAAAAATGGGAAAATAAAATGGGAGATAGAACACAAAAGTATTTTTAATAATTTGTAGATGATAGGATTCAGAATATGATGAAATGCTGACATAAGCATATATTAGATTCCAATTAATACCACAATTTACTTTGTACAATTTTAAACAAAAATGTGCAGAAAATAATATTAAGCAAAGAAAATTATTTCCTAAATTACTTGCTCTTTAAAACATCGGGATGAAATTGAAGTTATTACCTTCACACTTAGATATGCCGTCACCCTTGTACCCACGCTTGCAAATACACCGGTACGATCCAGGACTGTTGATGCAATTCGCATTCTCCGTGCATAGATGTTTAGACGTTGCATTGAAACATTCATCGACATCTAAATGCAAATGTATTTCTTTTAGGTTCTCAACAAATTTAAAAATGGTGCTCACCATAACATTCTGTTCCGTTTCCATGCCAACCATCATCACATTCACAAGAATATGTGCCTATCGCATTGATACAGGTGGCATGTTTATGGCACGGATAATCGTCAGGGTTTTGATAACATTCATTCACATCTGAATCGTGAAATCACATTTTAAAGATGTTCACATGCTGCCCTGTTCAAATTTTTGATCCCTCGTTTAATCTACCCTTGGAGTAAGACCAGAGAATCTCTCTTATTATAATGATTCTGAAAGAAAAATTTGCCAAACAAGAGCCAGTCTTTAGGCAACAGTATGTCTACTAAAAGTATGAGAAACAGTTGTCTATTAATTGAATTCCATTTATCAGATTATTTTAATTAAGTGCCATATTACGAAAGAAAGAAAACAAATGATTCATCTACCTTGACATGTACCTCTTTCCTTCTTGTAACCATCTTCGCAAATACATTCATAGCTACCTTCAAAGTTTACGCAATATGCGTGGCTCGTTGACAATTTCCGATTGCAAAAGTTTTCACTGTAAACTTCACATTCATTGACATCTATAAGAAAAACAAATTAGCAAGATAGAAACCATAACAATAAAAAGTCTTTTCTGTCTGTGGATTTGTTTCACTTTTTCCCATAGCCTTTTGGATGTGACGCAGTGAAACCAAATAAATACCTTAGGGCTGTAAAAACAACATGGGTCACGATAATTTCTACTTTATATCGATAAATTGTGGGTTTGTGGTGGTTTAGTTTGAAAATGTTTTATGTAGCTGAGTAGTTATTCCCTTGACTACATCATGAGTACTTATAAGTAAGTAAGTAAACCATCCAAACAAGGGAACTGGCCTAGAAAAAGCTATAATATAAAGTACATCTAGGTAATCACAGCGCTGGCTATGATATCAAACTGATGGATTGCAACACCATCAGAATTGGAAGCTTGAACATCTCCGAATGTGCGGCAGAAGCGAAGCAACTGGCAGGCAACAATCAGAATTGAGACAAGCAGCTTATACTCAGTGACTAGGAATGTTTGAGTATGTTTATGTTTTTAAGCTACCACCAGCTATAAACGAGAAGATGGGGAGTCTTGATCTTCAGATAGTTTAATGTCATATCCAGGACCATGAGTACTTATTTAACCAATTTTATTTATTTACAAAATGAATGCAAATCCGATTTTAATTTAATGCAATCAACATACCTGCACAATTTTTCCCATTCATTGACCCATAACCGTTTCTGCACGAACAATTAAATGAACCCTGTAAGTTGGTACAAGTGGAATTTTGCCCACAAATGTTTTCACCATCACATTCATTGATGTCTAAAAACACAAATGCATTGCAAATTTGTGAAGATTGTTGAAGTGGTGGTAATCTTGCAGAATATTGTAATAGAAACAAAAGTTGCTGGAAATAGATGCTGAAATTGTTTTTTGAAAATAATAATTCTTTGATAAATACAAAAACTTGATATATCAAAAGTTATTTCTTACAATTTTAATTATTTCCAGCACAATTTTAAATTGAGAATAATGTGGAAACTATGATCAAACAAAGATAAAAAAAACATTTCATATGTGCTCATAAACATACAACCTATTCTTTTCTAAGTAAGATCCCACAAAATCATCAAGATAAAGGAAACCTGTTCTTTCACTTTTGTAGATAATTTTCTACAGACATCTTCATTTTTTCTTGATTTCCTTTCTTGTCCTTCTTCTAATATTTGCACTTTCGCACATTCCCATTAATTTGATATATATGTATATATTAAAAGACTAAATAATATATTAATAAATAATTCCTTAAAACATTAGTATTTGAAAGCTCTTTTCTGTGCAAATGTAACTTTACCAGTGCAGCTAATGCCATCACCAAGGAAACCATTGTTACAGAAGCAAGCATATGAACCAATGGTGTTAGTACACGTGGAATATTTATGACAAGGTTGGGAGAAGTTCCTATCAATCAACATCAACATGCACTCGTCTTTGTCTATGACAAAATTCAAAACTGGGTAATTTCTGCTTGTGAAAACATGATGCAACCGTCATTAAGACAAGCAAAAACCACAGAACATAATTCGTTTTGATTTCATGAAATATCAGAGAAAAATGTCATGGAATATTATATAAAAACACATCAATCAATTAACGCATTTAAACGATTCTTAAAGATTTTACCTTTTAAATTAAACGTTGCAATGTTGGAATCAACCTCATAGCCATTATAATACGCAGAACAGAAGTAGTGTCCTGACTCTTGTGGTGTACCGCTCAACTCAATGTAATTGTTGCTTGATATATTCAGAGAGTAGTTGCCACTGAACTATAACAAAAACATGTTGGGAAGAATGATGTAGGAAAAGCAGGTCGAAATACTTTTTACACAAGAATTTATTCAAATTGTTATACTTATCCTTAGATCTACATACGCATCTTCTTACTAAATCAACTTTATTCCAATGGTAACTGATGCCTTTCTTTCCTTGACTAGCTTCACATGTGAAGCTTCTTCTTCCAGGGGTATTCACGTATCGAGGAGATGGTTGCACGAAGAACACAGGCATATCTGCATTCAATTTTGGAATTAGCATGTCTGAAATTTAGAAAAGACTTAACAAAAGATTAGTTGAAAATTATTTAATTAATTTAATTGACATTTTCACAGGTATCTAAATTCTAATACATATTGTTGATAAATATTCTATCATTTTTAGTAATTTCTGCATCTGTCTTTTACTTGTAACTGTACCAGTTATAGCATTATTCCTGTCTAAGTAATAAAATGGAACCAATTTGAAATTTCTGCATTGTTACCTTGTCTATAAACTGTAAATGAGCTGCTGTCTCTGACATAAACATCATCTAATGAGTTACAGATGAATTGAAAGGAGATTGTCTGGTACATCTTCAAGTATAAACGTTTATTGATCTGATGTAGAAGACTTTGCGTTGAGATTCTTGACACTGCTAGAGTCTCACCCTCACTCAATTGCCCATCAATCGTTAGAACAATCGACCTATAATGACAAGGTTCATTTCAAGATGGAAAACCAAGCAAAATGCCATTCAAGGAGAACCAAAGATAGCAGCAAAACTAATACAACCAGAATCAATCCTATTTACAAAACAGTGACTTTCCAACTTACACATTGCTTTGCTGGTAATTCGTAAAAATATTTGCTGTCAGCAGAACTACTTCCAAGTAATCAGAAACGTAACTGAAACCAGATATAAAAGATGCACGAGTAGCCCCACAGAGCACTGTATCTTCATGCAAATAAAAACTTTGTAGACCATGAGCCTTTTCACTCAAATAGTCTTGGTAAGTGGTTAACTTGACTTCTTTGTTACTTATGCTTGAAACAACAGTGTCATTAGACTCCATAAAGATGACATGCATGTAGTTGTTTGTACAGCTATCACAAGTGTAATTGAGTAACATCTGAACTGATCTGTTTCTCAATACTTTTAACATTACATGAGTTCCATCCCAAATGTTTAACAACTTATTTCCCAGGTGTTGCACTTGATCTTTTGTTGCATTGGTTGGAGTGGTAAGGGAACTCCTCCGTTTTCTAGTTTTCCTTTTCAAATCTTTGACTTCAGTAAATAGCATATACAATCCAGGTTCTTTGACAGGCTTTTCTGAAAATATAAACAAAAACGATTCGAAAATGTAAACTGATTTCAAGTTGTGTCCTAACCTGTAAACACTCCTTCAGGAAAATGATCATTAAACAAAATATCGCTTGACTCAAAAAAATTGCTGTTTTCAATTTCTTCTGAACCACCCTCCAGAACTGCAAATGAGACGGAAGTGCCTTTCAATGTTTTAAATACCAATGATGATGATATATTGATATACACTTGGATCAATTCGTTAGGCTGCAAAATAAGCACGCCAGAAAACTGGAGAGTTATTTGCGGAGTAGATTCCATGTGCGTTTTCCTTGCCAACAAATGTGGCCATGATTTCGTTCCCTTTAATGTTAGGTATACTTCCATATATTGTGGCTTTTTGTTGCCAAATGTTAATTCCCCATACAGAGTCACCGTTAAAAGTGCCACAAATGTTTTCCTGGCTAAAAAGTCGTAGACAAAATTCAAATACACACTCCTTCTTCCAACAGTTGGACTACTGGTGAAAATACTTCCTCCGCTTGTCTGTGAGTATTCTGTGCCTTCCACAAGATAATCTCTCAAACGGTCTCTTGTAAGCAGAAAAACTGAGATGGAGCAAGACTCTTGTATAAGAACATCACTTATGTCTTTACCCAAATGGTTTAATCTTACAGTGATCCAATCACCAAGGTTCATGAAATATGTCTTTACAAAAGATATGCTCACACCTTTCGTCTTTTGCATTTCTTTATAGCCATGAAAAAGTCTTGGTTTTGCAACAGTACTGTTAAGCTGAACAGTCATAATGATATCAACCAACTCTAAAACATCTGCAAATTCAAGCATTAAATTTATTGCAATAAGATAAATACCACTTTGGTTTATGACGATGCGTTCATTAAACACTTCCATATCACGGTTGAAAAACACTGCGTAATTTTCAGATGACATCAAATTTTTAACTTGATGGTTAATTGAAGATACAATGTTTGATTTTGTCTTTATAGATAAACCAATACTTTCTTCTAGTTGTTTGAAATATTGCAGTTCTATAGATATACTATGCTTCTGATTAGAACATGAAGGTTCTGAACAGTCTTGCCAAACAGAAAGTGCATCACCCGCCTCGAGAAACAAAACAGTTGAGAGGAAACAGGAAGACAAATTGTTTTCGTAGCACGTTGATATAATGTGCGATTTTCCACTGGTTTTGTTCACAATCAAGCTCATGTTTACCACACTATGGGAAGCCATTTCAACATAATAATTCACAATAATGTAATACACACCATCTTCAGAAATAATCAATTTTGTACCATCTAGACTCAAGTTTGCATTTGCATCCATTTTTTCCAAAGCATTTTTCAACAACATATATGTACCACCAGTCATTTGTGTTTCAATTGCTTCAACTTTGTTTATGTATAGGGAAGAATATATTTGAAACGGCACCTTGTATATTGTAAAGGAGCTCAATTTTAAAATTTTGACATTCTGTAAGCTTTGGAGTTGACACACTAAACTTTCTTTCTGTCGAATAAATAAAATGTTATTCATGGAAATAACATTGTGCTCATTTGTTACATCTAAAAAATTTTGAATTACATCATCTTGATCAATGAGTATGGAAACACGGATATAATTTCTTCCCTCTGTTTCAATAATAAGCTTCAAGCCAACGAAATAGTAACCAGAAGAAAATATCTGAAAAGCACCTTGAAAGAATGTCTGGTCAGGACCAGTTTTCCAGTTCAAAATTTCTTTGAATTCTTCACTAGACTGAATATATTCATCTGAGCCTAAATGATAAGCATGTTGAGAATAATCATTTGATGGTGCACTTTCCAGAAAAAATATTGAATACTCTGAGGATTTTGAAACAAAACAATTATTTTCTGCAAGTATAAGTAGAGAAACTTTATTCTTTACTTTATAAATTCGTATGACAGCGAAGGAAATGGTGACAGAACTTGCCATCTTATGGAAGTATGACTGATGTACACAATCCTCAAAGTTATATGAATCTGTCAGGTATAGAGAGACATTGCCTTGGGTGTTTTCCAGGATAAGTTTTATGACAATGATATAAAATCCTCCAATAGGTATAATAAAGTTTGCAGTTGACTTCGATAAAGCATTAATTATTTCAAACTTGGGAGACCAATCAAGGATGTACTGCTTAAAAGCATTTCCATGCAACTCTGTCTGTTTTGTTGGATTAGCTATAAATCCTAATGCATGCACATAAGAGCTTACAAACTGAATAGCAAAACTTGAATATTGTGTGAGAACAGCATCAACAGACACATGGAGAAGGATTTCAAAACTTGCATTAACGTTGACTAAGAGCATATCACTACTTTGGATGTTTTTCACGACTTTACCAGAACCACCCTTCGATATAACAGATGTGCTAGTTTGACCAATTGTCATAGAAGTGTTTGTAATGTATCTCAAGTTCTTTACTTGTTTTTTGAAATGTAAATGTAGAGTTGCATAGTATATACCAGACCTCGATGGAATAAATTTTGATTCTTGTCTTATAACAAGATCTTCTAGAAAAAGGCCTTTGACACTGTCAACTTTGGCCCATCCACGAACTACAGTCCATTTATTTGCAAGTATGCTTTGTTCTCTCACAAGATTAACATGCAAACCACTTTCAGGGTAGAGATGAACTAAAAGAAAAAGAAACGTAGCTAAAAATTTCAAACAAACTTGCAGAGTTGTAAACTTAAAACTCATGATAGAAATAAAATTATCTTCCGACAGAAATACCAGACCATTTTAGAACAGCAGTTAGATAAAATATACATGATAAGTAAGTGGAAAATCAAAGAATCAAAATATGAGAAAACAACAACAATTATTAGAATGTAGAAGTTTGGAACACGTGCTTTTCTCCGCCATGTTAGTTTCTGTTGCTTATTTTACGGTTGTTTTCTTTGTAATCTATTGACCGTATGTTAATTAACATCACTAAAACAAAACGTTTCCGAAAGAAAAATCGGCTAAAATTAGGACATTAGATACAAAGGTGGCGTAAAAGGAGGAGGTGACGGTTCTTCGGTTTCTTGCTAGTAATTTTTGAAGTAAAAAGAACAACAGCAAAACATTTCGGAATAAAAGGTAGACTTTTCTGTAAAAAAACTAACGACAGCAACGTTATTAGATAAAATTTAGCAAATTGCGTTTATTAAGAATCATCTTAATTAAGAACACTCCTTCCATTGTAGCTCAGAAAAATAGATCCAATTAAATATATAACCCTTTGCGCTTAAGTGGCTTCGCATCCTTGCTTTGTGTGCGACTACTATACTATACGCGTCAATCGGAGTTTACCACCTTGTGAGTTGAACGCGTTAACCCGCATCCGGAATTACAACAGGAACGCCATTAGTTTACTTTACTTTTTATCGTCACTAGTGGTAATAGCTAGTAACAATATTTTCAAAGAAAAGCTTTCGATTCTTATAAATAAAATATTTGCTATCAGTTAGAGTTGCTGTTCTATCGCCATTCAAATAAAATTGAAATTTAAAAGATTCAAAAGATAAAATATTGTTATACAAACATCTTGACAATTTATAAATACCTGAATTTAAAATGACGAAGATGCATAAGATGGCCACCTTCGTTTTCGCCATCAATCGGGTGGTCTTTATGCTAAAAATATGCGTCGAGACGTCAGTAAATACTGTTGATGTTGCAGTGACGTTGAAATCTAACAAAACGCATCCAGCATCAATAAATGATTTGCACCAGATTGTGAAATAATTATATGCAATGAGCGATAAACAATTGAATGGGCGAACTGGTTGTTTGTTTAAATAATTTAAAAATGTTAACGTATATATGATTATAAATATGAAGCGCATCGCAAAAAATAAAGTTATTGATATTGAACACGCATAGTATATCCATCAACTGTCAAATGTTCAAATTTAATCATCCGATCGACCCTACGTTTTGTTTTCTTACATATGGAAAATACAAATGGTGGCCTACAGTTAGACTCCGTTATTTTACAGTAAAAGTGAGAGAATGTCTTAAAATACGCGCATAAAAAGTGCATAATATGTGCGCGTTATCTTTCTATATTGGCACCAGTGGCCATGTTCCTGTCACTCACTTTTCTTCCACAAATGACACTTACTAACTAAATCAAGGAAAAACGCTAATATAAAGTCGAACAAAACGCAAAACGGCAGCTTTCCAAGGATGTCACCAATTTGACTGGTTGAATTAAACACACGTAACTTCGTTTAGGTGCCATATATTTGTTTTGATTCAAAAATCTGAATTATGCATAAAAAAAGATGGCAAAATCCATTTGTTTTTTAATATTGTTATTTTCCAAAGCTATAAAGTTTTTTTTGAAAGTACTCTTTATGATATTCATTTAATCATTTATTGGATAATCATTTATATTGGATGTTGTTAAGAATTGATTTATTTGTTATTGACTAAGATTGGATATATATTGGTCATGGTTGAATATCAGTGGACCTTTTCTTTTCTTTTGAAAAGCATTGCTAACTGTCCCTGTTACAAACACACAACGGTGGTCTGATACGGCTATGCTATCCGGCGATAGCGCAATGGTAAAGCATTCGGCACTTAACCAAAAGATTCTGGGTTCGAGACGATACTATCACAAAGTAGTTTAGTGAGCGGTTATAAATAAAAACGCAGTATTTCATCAAAAATAACTGGAGCACAAATAGATCCAATTAAATATACTAAAACGCAGTTTAGGGAGCCTCGTTAAAAACAACCCAACTACACTTAAAAAGTAATGTATGCAATTTTCACATCTAGTCCTATAATAATAGCTAAAATTCAAATTTCACACAAATATGCACCTAGATTTTAGCCTGATCAGTAAATATACCTCACACATGTACAACCTAAATGCTTACGTCAACTACGAACAATATCCTTTTGGTTTGTTGTATAAATGCTTAAAAATCTTCGTTCAACCAAAGTTATACAAAGTGAGTGTGTGTTTCGCCAGTGTTCATTTCACATTTAACTTTTCAAAGAACGAAAAAGCCCATAACGCCTTGCATAATAACTCATAAAACCAAGCAAAATAATACATTACGTCATGCATAATAACACATTACGTCATGCAAGTTTTAATGATTAATTATAAATGTTCTTACGTAAAACTGAAAAATCATTTCTTTCAACGTCAATAGTAATCTATTCAACAGTTATACAGGTACAACAATATTCATTCTTGAAATGTACAATTCATTTGTTAAAAACACCTTTACTTGGTCCTATTTAATTAATGTAGTAACAAATAAAATATTTATTCTTGAGAGTGGACAAAATCTAAATTTTTAGCTTAATTTATATTTTTAGTCGAATGTTTTCGTCCATGAGAAAAATGTCACGTGGGCTAATTTATTTGCAAGTCGTGGCTCTAATTAAATATTCGTTATTTCTCTCTTCAATACTTTTAAAAACATGAAGCAGATCGCTTCGCTTGATATAGACAGGTTTGCGAATAATTTCGCTATGGCCCGCTCTTTTTAAAATACTAACTTACTTTGTTCAATTAGCTAACTGGCTGTGCGCCTTAGAATCCTGATCATCAATTATATTCCATAAAAAATCGATAACACAGTGGTGTGTATTACGATGTGTGGCATTTTTACAGTAGTTGAATGGGGTAAGAATTGGCTTGTTAATTTTAATCCGTCTAAAACTAATCTTCTTTCCATTAATCATCTCAATCATGCTTACTTACCTCGAATTTTGATGAATGGTTCTCATTTGCCTGAAAGCAATTCATTTCGTCTTCTTGGTCTTATATTTACCAGCGACCCCTCATGGCGATCTTATATTGAAAATATAGCTAAATCAACTGCCATGAAGGTTGGTTCTCTTTTACGAGAAATGAATTACCTCACTCCTGAATGCGTCCTTTACCTATACAAATCATCAATTCGTCCATGTATGGAATACAGCTGCCACATATGGGCAGGTGCACCAAAAAATTGCCTGAATTTGTTAGACCGTGTTCAACGGCATGTTTGCAACGCAATTGGCGAAAACCTTTCTTTGAAATTGGACTCCCTTTCACACCGGCGGAACGTAGCGTCTCTTTGTTTCTTCTACAAGTTTTTTTATGGTCGTTGTTCAAGCGAACTATCATCTCGTTCTACTAGGTTGTCTTCTTCGTCTCACCAATGGACTGTTTGTGTTCCAAATTGTCGTAGAGATTTTTATAAAAACAGTTTTTTTCCGCGTACGTCCAGACCTTGGAACTCCCTTCCATCTACATGCTTTCCTCCTGAATTTAACCTTCAACTGTTCAAATCTAATGTTCATCGCTACCTTAAATCTGCTTAACTTCTACTGTAGCTCTTTACTCGCAAGTGGCCTTTTAGGCCTTGTTTTGAGCAATCTCCAACAACAACAAAAAAAAATAAAAAAAAATACGGGAACCATAGCGTTGTGCCCTTGACACCTGACAATAGAGACCACCTGACAATAGAGACCAAAGATACACCTGGCAATAGAAACCAAAGATACACCTGGAAATAGAAACCAAAGATACACCTGGCAATAGAGACCAAAGATACACCTGGAAATAGAGCCCAAAGATACACAAGGTAATAGAGACCAAAGATACATCTGGCAATAAAGACCAAAGATACACCTGGCAATAGAGACCAAAGATACACCTGACAATAGAGACCAAAGATACACCTGGCAATAGAGACCAAAGATACACCTGGCAATAAGAACCAAAGATACACAAGTCAATAGAGCCCAAAGATACACAAGGCAATAGAGACCAAAGATACACCTGGCAATAGAGACCAAAGATACACCTGGCAATAGAGACCAAAGATACGCCTGGCAATAGAGACCAAAAATACACCTGGCAATAGAGACCAAAGATACACCTGGCAATAGAGACCAATGATACACCTGACAATAGAGACCAAAGATACGCCTGGCAATAGAGACCAAAGATACACCTGGCAATAGAGACCAAAGAAACACCTGACAATAGAGACCAAAGATACACCTGGCAATAGAGACCAAAGATACACCTGGCAATAGAGACCAAAGATACACTTAGCAATAGAAACCAAAGATACACCTGGCAATAGAAACCAAAGATACACCTGGCAATAGAGACCAAAGATACACCTGGCAATAGAGACCAAAGATACACCTGGCAATAGAGACCAAAGATACACCTGGCAATAGAGACCAAAGATACACCTGGCAATAAAGACCAAAGATACACCTGACAATAGAGACCAAAGATACGCCTGGCAATAGAGACCAAAGATACACCTGGCAATAGAGACCAAAGAAACACCTGACAATAGAGACCAAAGATACACCTGGCAATAGAGACCAAAGATACACCTGGCAATAGAGACCAAAGATACACTTAGCAATAGAAACCCAAGATACACCTGGCAATAGACCAAAGATACACCTGGCAATAGAGACCAAAGATACACCTGACAATAGAGACCAAAGATACACCTGGCAATAGAGACCAAAGATACACCTGGCAATGAGAACCAAAGATACTGTTAGTACCATACGGTTTCGAAAGAAACTTCTAGAACTCCATCAGCGTTAAAAAATTTCTAGAAATAAGTCCTTCCTATAGGAATAATAAAATGTGTCGTCCAAGAAAACACAACTAAAAATAATTCCATCATAAGTGGGCGCTTGTTCGGAGAAATTATCATTATTTTTAGATCTATTTCGAAGATAAAACGGAAGTTTGACAAAACCTTTAAGTAGAATGCACTTTTCACGTTCATCTAAAACTTTTAAACAAAATATCAGCAGTTTGTTTATCCGTTGTAAAAGCAACATAACACGGGTCTTCCACATGTCTTTCCCGTTACCCTTGCATTGAGTCCTTCAAAAACCCGTCTGTCAGGGGTGATATGCTTAACAATTTCCTTTGTATACCGTAAATGATCTAATAAACCCCCACTCCCGAATAACCCCTTTTCCAAATAATCCCCCTCCCCTAAAACCCATTTTGACAAATAAGCTCCCACTCCGAAATAAGCCCCCATGGGGTATTATTCGAATTCACAGTAATTTCAATATAGTTGATAGGGACTGAGAAAATAAACAATTTATTAAATGGTATTTATTTCGCAGGTTGATGTATTAATAACACGCATGCTTATAACATCCAAAGTTAGTGTGTTTTTCTTTTTTTTCGTGCAACTTGTCAAACAATATATTTCCGAATATCTTGCTTCTTGTCAAAGCAACATACTTTGCTGGAACAACAAGTCCGAACTCCCTTTTTTGAGATCGATTAGTGTTTGTTTTTATTACTTTTAGAAAGTTATGTTGTGTTTATTGAAATCGTTGTTTTTATTTTTTTGCACACTAGATTTTTGCATAATTTTATAAGCCCCCCCCCCTCCCGTTTGATTAATGATGATGATGATGATTAATATTCATTTCTCAATCATCAAACCATACAGTAGAATATAAATATATAACTAGTTGTAAGACCCTAATGCGCCACTAATAAATTCAATAAAAAACAACACAACAAACAAACAACAACAAATAAATATCCTATTATATATATGGTTTGTATGAAAAGGAGAGGAGACAAAACCTAATACTAAAAAGTAATTAAAAAGGTTGCCATCGTATTGTCACAAATCAGCAAGATTTTGGTTGCAGTGAAATCAGAAGAGAATAAATTTAACTTTTAAATAACACAATTTAATAATATATATTTGATATATATAAATCTATAATTTTATAGGCATATATACACACGTAAATCATAATCAAGGAGAAGCACATTCATAATCATTTAGGGTCTGCCTTTTAAGATGGCTTTGAAGAGATTTCAGTGAGGTGAAATTTGTTGAATTATTATGCCTAATAAAGAAATTCCATGTAACTGGTCCTTTATAGGAAAGTGATGAAATACCGTATTTGCTAGTTTTAACTTTGGGAATGAATAATTTATCTTTAATTCTAGTGTTGTGGGTATGTATTGACCTGGAAAATTGAAAGATACCGTTTATACAATGAGGTAAACTATTTTTGGTGTAGGAATACATGATACTGAGAACTGACTGTTTAAATACATCCTTTAATTTACTTACTACTTACTACTACTAGTACTTTGGATTTATGAAAAATAGGTGTAGTTGGTGAATCAAAATTTGAAAAATTTAAAACACGCATAGTTTTTTTTTGTACTTTAAACAGTTTCTCAATATTTTTTTTGGAGGTGAATTGCCAGCTGCCACGTCCATATATAATATAGGAATAAAATATACCATAGTAGACTAGCAAGCAATTCTGGTTGTGGTAAAATGGCAAAGTTTTGATAATATCCCACAGGATTGATTTGACAAAGTTTATTGACATGGATATTCCAGTTCAGATTCTCATCAATTTTTAGTCCAAGATAGGTAACAGAGGGGCTTAGATCGAGTGATTTTCCTTTTAACTTTATTTTCAATTTTGTTTTTGTAAACATTTTTGCAGGTTGAGTAAAATTACTTCAGTTTTGGAAGAATTCAAAGATAATTTGTTCATTACTGTTTTTATTGTTTTTATATTGTTATTACAGTATAGAAGATTAGTATCATCAGCAAAATGATGTACAACAGATTTCGTAAAAATTAAAGAAAGAAGATAAAGATTATTGATGAAAATTAAAAACAGTAATGGCCCCAATGTTGAACCTTGTGGTGCACTACATTTAATATTCAAGATGGAAGAATTTGCATTATTTATACAGACTGATTGTCTTCTGTTCGACAGAAAAGACTCGATCCAACTATTTGCGCGTCCCTGATGCCTACATTAAATAGTTTCTTAATGAGTAATTTATGGTCCACGGTATCAAATGCCTTTTCCAGATCAATTCACACGCCACAAGCAAATTTACCACAGTCAAGATTTCTTTTTATTGTTTCAATTAGGCTAATAATAGCATGTTCAGTAGAAATTTTTCGTCGAAATCCGAATTGTAAGTTATATATAATTTTATACTTTTCAAGGAAAAGCTTCATGGCTTTGGGCGTTTGCTAGGAAGATGACCAAAAACAAATACGGTCATAACCTTTGTGGTGAATGTTAATTAAAAGGGTAACTCTTCTTGCTCTCTTAAATTAACTACCGAAATCTAAAAACCTCTTTCTTTATGTTATTTTTCTCGTTTTCTCAATACTATGGGAGAATTTAGAATCATAAAACACCGCTTCGACGCATATTCTTACAGTATGGGCTTAGAGTATAAAAACATCAAACGAAATTCGCCCAGCGGAAATCCACAGAAAATTTGTACTCAGCAAGGACGAGGTATATCTAATATTGACGTAATTCTAATGCAAAGTTACATTGTTAAGGGGCCAAATTCGAAAGAAAAGAGCGATTATACACCGTTACAAGAACGAAGGTTGGTAAACTAATAACCGAACTATGAATGCGTTCAAATATGAGCAATACACGAAAGCTGGAAGTATATTGTTCAACAAATATAAGTTTAAAATCTTTTGCAATTTTATTTTTATTTTTAAATATGTTGGGACAGACAACTTTTCGAAAACGAACTATGCAAGCTGGAGAACGCTTAGAAATCTCTCTTAATTTACGGGTATTGAAATCGTGAATAATACATACGTATTTAAACGTCACAGTTTCGGCCAAATATCAATACACAGTATCCATTGACCTCCGTCGCGGTGGTAGTTCTTTTATGTTGCCGTTGCGCGTTCTCTCACAAATATTGAAGTCCAAGGAGAGGAGAGCGCGTTTGTTGAAGTAAACGAAAAATGTGACATAGTAACGAAAACGAAGTAAAGCTTTAAATGACCGATGTTGATAATTACGCCGTTGTGTTTTGCTGAGGCTTAAAGCGACGGTTTGCTTGGAAAACATGTTGTCTGCAGCGGTTATTTTAGCTATGAGTGCGCTTCAGACCTATGGTAAGACGAATTTTTTTTTTCATTTTTAAGATTCCGAAGAAACTTTACACAAAAGAATACAAGTCAGTCGTTACGTTGATTAAATAGTTTTGTCGTTGACATAAATAAAGCAGGATCACACCTTTTTAAATTAGCATTTTAAGCAAAAACAAGAAGATGTTACAAACAAACCATATTCATTCTTTTTGCCATTTTCAAAAAGAGCCATTGAATGGTGATATCAATTGGTATCAGCTAAATCTACGTTAACGGATCTTTTCACGATAGTCTTCTAAGAAGCTTTGTAGGCACACGCGCGTTTCTATGCCGCTCAAATAAAACTACCTTTGAAAAAACACTATCAGATTCAATATTAAAATGAATATTCATGCGCTGATAGTCTGAAATCCTATTCTCTTTATATCCTAATTTCTATAAGAATGAGTCACTGGGTTTATGCATAGTCTATAGAATAAAACCCCTGGTCTGCAAGAGCACAAAAACACCTATTGTTCTGTTTTATTTCAGTCACGTCATCAAAAACTCGGCAAAACAAAAACATTGAATCGTATTTCGGTTCACTTTATGAGCATTTGCGGTAGTTTAAAATTATTATAAGAAATCATCTGTTATACTTTAAACAGTTATTTTTATAACTTTTTTGTCGCATAATGTAAGCAAAAAATTGTGCGTTCCACAATGCACTGTATCAGTTAGTTAGTTAGTTAGTTAGTTAGGCCGTCCGTCAGTCAGATGGAATAATGTTGTTTCCAATCACCACACGAAAATGTTCCTTCAACATAAATCGACTCATAAATCTTGCATATATTTACTTTTTGTATATTAAAAGGAGTAAGGATAATCTTTGACCTACGTGTAGAACATTTATTTGTTGTTATTTGTGGGTTTATTTATTTTAATATAAAAAGTAACTTCTCTTAAGTCTTTTTGTTTTTATAACTTATTTTTCTAGATGTGCAATGTTTGTTTGTTTAAAAGGTTTTAAATTTGGAACAACATTGTGTGGAGCGGTGAGATAATCTGAAAACGGCATTGAAAAAACGTTAAAAAAGTTTCATTGATATTTTCATAACATTGTTCACTTATATATAGGTAAGACAGAGAGGACATATAATTTAAAAAAATTCTTACATCCCGTATTCCTGCATTTCGTGTCTTTAACCCTCTTGTCTGTTGGTACGTTTTTTTGCGGTAAAAATGGAAGAAAACAACAATAAACGATGATAAGCAATATTCCCCAGTATGAAGATGTTCAACTCTTTGTAAAACGGGTGCTGTGAGCAGATTAAGATACGGTGTTTGACATATTTTTGTTCTTTTGTGCAGCCACCCAATACAAAGCATACAGCTGCAGCTAATTTCTAAAAGGTGTTTTATTTCGTTTTATTGATCGTATCTCTTTCTACTAATTTCGCTAACCACACTGATAATTTTCTATTTCCTTGTTTTCTGTTTTTGTTTTTCTCATAAAAACACCTTGTTTGTAAGTGGCACGAAAGCCGCGTCGAGTTAGCTTTCAAATATAACGTCTTGATCAGGGCGGAAGAGAAGTTGTTTAAGAGGTTACTGAAGCAACCCAAATTAAAAGAAAAAAGGGAATAAAGTTATTTATAAAAACACTGGTAAATACAATTAACCGTAATTTGGGACTTTACAAAGTTCACGAAAGACTGATGCAGTTTACATGAAACTTTTCAATTGAAGCGAATGACTAACCTTGTCGACGTTTTTTACACCGTACCAAACTTCATGCCATCCTTTATTACGCCTGAGCCAAAATTTGGACTACAAAGTGACTAAGGGTCGACTATAACGCCAATCATAGGATCAAAAAAATTGCTTTACAGTTTAAAGTAAAAAACATCTAATGTATAATCTTCTTCCTCCATGTCTCCTGTCATTCTTTCTGTTTCTCTTCTTTACCAAACTCTACTTCAATTTCGAAATCTATACCGTCTGCTGCTACATCAATGCAATCTTCAATCTGATCTTCAAACAGACCCACACATTTGATGTTATATAAGGTCCAACCCTCTCTCAATTTTTTCCGGAAACATGAGATAAATCCTAGAAACTCTAGAGTAAGCCACTTCACCAAGAAACAAACTGAGCGCAGTACTTCCAGGGACGTGACAAGATTCAACCCAGTTGGGAGTCGCACCAGGGACACTTGATTCTGAGGGCAACGCTTAGATCACCGTTTCACTGCTGCTAAAGATTTTTCTACAAAAGATTTTTTCCAGGATAGCTTTTAAAGGATGAGCAAAGTGCACCAGAGTTATAATTTAAAGCCCCCTTTCCCCTCTCGGGTATGGTAGAGGCTCTGGCGTGAGTTTCACATACTGTACCGCTAACGGATCCACCTCCATGTAAATCCCATGGAATGTGCCCAACTGTTACTTGTTATGGTGACTTTACAGCAATATGGGTTGATTTCATTTGAAGTATGGTTGGTTTCTTTCAGCACACAGTATTGTAACTGTGATGGAAATGAAAGACCGGATTTTTCGCACACCCGAATTCTGTAGACTTTTTACGGCGTTTTTGTATTTATTACCGCTCACTAAACAACTGTGTGATAGCATGATCTCAAACCCAGAATCTTTCGATTAAGAGCCGAACGCCATTCCCATTGCGCTATCGCCGGATCCGTATATACTGTACGTGGCACTGATATAAAATATTTTTAGAAGTCATTGGAGTCATTGATGATTTCAAAAATCATGTTGATTATCAACTATATTCAAGAACACGTCGGTACCTCCGTAAACCTTATCATTAATAGCAAAAAATAGCATGAAATTGAAGTAGAAGTCGTTAAAAACCGAAAATAAATAGTTTTATCGGTGAAGTTCGTTTTAATGGAAGTAACTTTGAAACCAAAAGATAAAATCTTACTATTTTGTACGATTTTCAATGACTTTTTATAATTTCGGCTTTTGGTTGGTATAAGTAACGAAAAAATATTCTCTCATACATTCTTATTCAAGGACAACTTTAAAAAAGCATGGGCACAAACCTCTGACCTTGTGGTTTATAAACAAATATGGCGGATCGCGGAGCACATGTTCGCCTATGCTTGATTTTTTTTGCGACATCTAATATCAAAGATTATAAATTTAAATTATATCTATATATATATATATCATTAAAATCGGACATAGTAAAATAAAAATATGGTCGGTTTGTCTATTTATTCTTCTTTTTATTATTAGTTATATATATTTTCTTTACAAAAATTATACGAAGATGAAAAAAATAATATTTCTCTACTGAATAAAGCCAAACAAGGATCAAGCTATAGTGTGACTGGGTTTTACCACACTTTAACAATGTCAGTTGGCCCAGCTTGTCTTCTATAAATTGTTAGAATATTGTTATTTTCATGCAGGATTCCCAGAACATGGGTTGAGCTCATCGATTGGTTCTGATCAAGCCTATACTGCAAATAAATGGCATCCATTAAATGGTTGGATGACAACAAGTTCTCAGATTGCTGGACAGTTTATAAGAGGTAAATTTTGTAGTTATTGTGGAACAAAAGGCAAACCTGCAGAATTGCGTCCCATAGATTATTTTTTTTACGGAACGTTCCATAGATCTCATTTATGTTACGGAACGTCCTAGAAGTTTTTTTATCATGCAGAGATTGATTATTTTATTGACAATCTATAACTATTTTGGAACAGGGGAAATATTTAAAAAGACTCTCCACATAAACTCAACCAGATATTGTTCAAACAGTGCTTCTGATCTGACCCTATCACTAACGGATGGGATTCTCTAGCTTTACCGAACAAAATAATTATTTCCTAAATATAAAACCTAAAAAACCGATGTATTTCTATTTTTTTCATTATGCTTTTTACCTATTGTAAGAAAAACTGTTTCTTTTTAGTTATTACACTTAACGATGCGAAATCAACTGTTAAGGTGCAAAAACCTGGAATATACTTTGTATCGTTTCATATGCTTTTGGGCAACATGCTTGGTAAAGCAGTCACAGCAGCAGTTGTTATAAACAGTGACATTTCAAAAGGTTTTCCTATAAGTAGTTCAGTTAAAGTGAACAGAAGCAGTACAGTTGGTGCTGCTGGATTCATACAATTAACCGCTCAAGACACAATCACAATATATGCTCACTCTGATGATCCATTTACTGTAAAAAAACACACAGCATTCAGCATCCGGTTTCATGGTCATCCAGCTTCTGTCATTGGGTTTCTTTTTCAGTTGCCAGACACGTACATGTATGACACTGACACCTCACAAACAGTGACGCTGGGACCCTGGATAAACAACATTTATGGACAGTTTTATTCTTCCAGAGGCTTTCATGAAAATCAGTTTGAGTTTGTTGTACCTGTCGATGGCACGTATATGGTCATATTTAACATTATTATTACGTTTTTTGATAAAACAGATGACATCTTTGTAGATTTCCGTTCTGGAAAGCTTTTAATTTCACAACTTAAAATTGTTGTCATGCCCATCACTACAACTACGGTGAACTTAAATGAAATACTAAATTTAATCGGTGGCAGTAAGATTAGTATCAAAGTAAGCACTCATGGATCTCGTATAAATATCGCCAAGTTTAGTACATTGTCTGTGTTACTTGTAAAAAGGATTGATGAGAAGCTTAATGGTTTTCATTCGTATTTGGACGATAATTTTGTTATATCTGATATGACTGATGAATACACAAGGATAGAGAAATGGAAACCAAATGTAACCAATAATATAGATTTTCAAGAAAAGCGAACATCGACTCTTGTTGACGAAAAAAGTTTCAACACAAGAAGCACGGCGATGTATTATGTGACTGCTGATATAAGTTTTATTCTGCACACAAGGAAAGATTTATTCACAGAATTCTCAGTGTCATTTTACAAGGATTTTGATGTTGTTTTCTCCAAGAAAATTCTAGTAACGAAACACCAGGGTAGAATAAACAATGATGGGTTGTCGGTGCAGAAATTCCGCATAAGCATGACAGGAGTTTTTGAGCTTTCCAACTCCTATCCATTAGCAGTTGCCATCAAAGGAGATAACATCACAAGGTTTATTGTATTAAAGGATTCTATGTTTTCTGCTGTTGAAACTAGTTTGACATTTCCTGGCGTTCACGACATTCTTAATGGTGTCATGAACGTTGGAAATCAAGAAAGAAACATTGTAAGAAAATGGCTATCAGGTGCGAACTACGTTCAAGGCTTATATGATTTCACGAAAAGCTTGAGTTTAGTAAGCGGCCATTATACTGCAACTGAAGATGGCGTTTTCCTTGTTACAGCAAACGTTGTTGTCAGCGATGTTGATGATAGCAGAATCACATCGTGGATTGTTCAAAATGAAGATGATCCTGTTTTGAATGGTATTTATTTTAAGGAGGGTAATCCCACACAGAAGATTTCGTTAAATTTAGGTGGACTGTTTAAGCTGAAGAGAGGAGATAATGTCATGTTGTTTGTTCAAGCTGATGAAGACCAGGACTGGAAAGTTTTGAAAACTGGTTTTACCTCGTCATATATGGGTTTAAATCTCGTTGGATTTCAAAGTGGTCTAAATCAGAATTTCATTGTTGATAGAGACCAACATATTATTCTAAATGAATGGCAAAGTACAGGAAACTCACATCTTAAGGATGGTAAATTTTTGGTGCCATACGATGGTGTTTATTTTACTATAGCCACGATTGTGTTAAACAAAGCATTTTCATTGAAACCTGGCTCATTCTTCAAAGTGTACATTGCAATCGATGGCAATGAAGTTGAAGGTTTATACAGTAAAAGAGATACTTCAAATATTCAAATCCCAACGAGTCGCCAGAGTTACACCATGTTCATATCTGGAACATTCTATGCCAAGAAAGATAATCTTGTCTCCATAAATGTTGATACAGGGGCTACCGTAAGTTACGAAGTTCTTCAAGAGAGTAAATGGGGAGTTATGCAGCTTCAGACAACTCCACTAACATCTGGTGCATTGGCTTCTTTACAACGTTCCACTCACTTTCGTACAAGTTCAAATGAGTGGGAGCATGCTGGCAGGTGGACTTTCAAGGATAACAACAATGATGGTAAATTTGAGTTGAGAAACACGTTATCGTTTGATGACAGCTTGTATGTGCATGTGAATCAAGAAGGTGTTTATTTGATCTCCGTTAACTTGGAGTTGCATTCTAATGTTGCCAATCAGCTCTATAAAGTTGTGATTGTGATCAATGATGAAGACGAGGAAGATATTGGAATGATGGCGTGGCAAACTTCGCATTGGAAAAAGCAAACACTACATTTGTGTGGTTCATTATTTCTAAGAATGAGTGACAAAGTGGCGATAAAGGTCTCTTTTGATGACTTTGAAAAATCATATGTGTCAAGTCCAAGTGGATTTTCAATTGTTTTGTTACCTGGAACCGAATCCAGCACATCATTTCTTGCCACATTAAAGGTAACATTTTTAACACATTTTGTAAAGATAAATGGCTTTGTGCTTTTTAGTAAATCATAAATACTTCTTTTCAGTCAAATTACGTCCTTTGTTAACCAGAAACACCCTCTAAGTTGGTCCACAACAGCCCAATTTGAACATTTATCAAACTTTACTCTATTACAAGATTCAATGTTAAAATCCCTTTTACTGTAATCATTTGTTAAGTTGATAGATCTTTGAATTGCTCCATTGTATTTACTTTTGATGTATATTTTCCTCATTTAGGAAAACATTTTAATAGGAATCTCAAAACAAGCCTTAACTGACTGGAGTTTTCCTGGTTTACTCTCAACATACAGCTTCAACCTCGAGACAGGCACTGTCAATATTAATCATGGTGGTTATTTCAGGGTCTCTCTAAGATTGCAATTCGATAAATCAACAGGTGTACTGGCAAAAGGAGTTACTGTTTACCTTAATGAGAATGAAAACAACTTGAAAACCGTCACACAACCTTTTGTGTAAGTTTTCGTTTTCGGTTCTAGGATAACTACCTGTGAAAAATTTAATGTCATTTATATTACCCCATTAAGGTTGGGGGAAATATTTGGATGACAGATGTCCTAAGGGAGTAGTTGTCCAGGGTTAGTTGTCCCAAGGGTTGTTGTCTTGCTGCCCTGTTTTTAATACATATATTCTTTGTACCCATTTTGTTGCCATATTTTTGTTAGATGGTCCTGTATTAAACTTTTGTTGTTTATCCCTTTGACCAGTAACTAGAAATACTTTTAATTTTCTTCCAACTGTAATCTAATTTAATTGCAGAGGCAACAAAGCTATCTTAGAAATCAATGAGTTGTTTGAATTCTTCGCTGGAACTGTGATAACTGTGTGCGCAAAGAGTATCTATGACAGCAGTGAACTGCAAGCTTTGTTCGCTTCATTCAATATCACTGGTAATACCACCGAAATGAACCCTTACGATCAACTAGATGTACAGTTGGAGTTAACCCAATCGCTTCTCTCATTTCTGTATATCCCCGAATTTGCAACAAGTAGAGGCTGGTACGGTAACACATTCATCGAAAAAAATTTCACACTATTAAATGAATACTTTTCCATGAACACATGGTCTCTGCCCACTGACCCTTTATCCAATGGCAAGGGAGGATATTCTGTGACAAAGAATGGAGTGTACTTTCTGTACAGTAAAATGAACTTAGATAGAATCAATGGCACTGTGAATTTTAGATTTAAGTCATCATCTCAAGTACTTTGTAGCAGTACTATAAAGTGTCATGGTCCGTGCTCAAGTATGCTGTTTATGAGTTGCTTTGCGCAGTTAGAAATCAACGCAGCAGTGTCTATACAGCTGCAACTAGTGGACAACCCTGTTAATGTTTTGCAATCTTCTGAACGCATTGTCAATCTGATCTCAGAAAAAGGAGCGGGGTTTGAATTTTCGCTTGTTGATTCAGAACATCTATCCTCATCCACTGAATGGTTTGCTCTAGGTCGTTGGACAGTAAACAAGACGTTTTTTGGGTTGTTCGCAAAGCAATTTGAACACTATATGGGTGAAATGGTGGTTTTGTCTCCTGGAACCTATAAAGTAGCAGCTAACATACTCATAAAACAAGAACAAAACATGGAAAGTGCATTGTAAGTATAGGAATGTCAATTAATATCTTAAATCTAGATAAATGAGGTTGACGTTTTCTGAAAGATGATAGCAAATTATGGTAACCCTTGAGTAATTTTTAGAATTATGTTGGGCCTGTTTGTCGATGGTACACTCCAGTCTAACATTTTTAAACAAGTGTATTCAGAAAGTTTACAAGAAATCTTCACAGTTAATCTTGATGGCATTATTGATGTTAAGAAATGGACGAAATTTCAGCTAAAAATGAGAACTTCAGTCAGAGTGACAATCCTAAGTGACAGTATGTGGGGTGCTGTTATTATCAGTAAGAATAATTACTGATTAAATTTAATAGTTTATTTGTTACGCTATTATTTCTTTGGAATGAAATAAAATCCATGTAGTTTTTGCATGTAAGTAAAGCAAAATCACCACACTTTCTTATATTTAGACAATGCTCCATACTCAAAGGCATCTGATAAAGGACCAGTTATGATTACTGAACTAGTACCAAAAAAAATCACATCTTACATTGTTGGAGTGCCGAGTGAATGGGAGTGTGTAGCCTTTGGCGAGGGAAACATCACGTATCATTGGTATAAAGATGAGAAGGTTTGTTTCTATATCAAGAACTGCAATATTATGAGTTAAAAAATCTTTCAAAAATATATAAAACTTTGTATTTAGTTTATTTAACACTAACATTGACATGATTGTTTCTTGCAAGCTTTTACTTACTGGCACAAACAAGCTGAAAATTGCAGGCAATATCACTGACACTGGAGTTTACAAATGTGTTGCAGATTTACATGGCACATTAGCTTCAACCAATGACATGACAGTTGACATATTTGGTGAGATGGATTTGTTATTGGAGAGTTTTTGTTTTTGTATATTATATTAATGAGAATATAGCTATGTTATACGTAACAAATTTTTAATCACAAATCAATTTTACATTAGTAACAATATAAATTTTTGCTATAGACATTGATGAGTGTGCTTTGGGAAATGACACTTGCTCAGTTAACGCGGTTTGTGAGAACACACAGGGTAGCTATACATGTGCTTGCAATGCTGGTTTCTCTGGGGATGGTCACACATGCACAGGTTCGAACTTGTTTGAATGTGTTCTGTTGGAATTAACGACCTGGTATATATTCTACTCTCTACTAAACTGCTGTTTTAGATACAAACGAGTGTTTAAATCAGGACGCATGCCCAAAATATGCTACGTGTTACGATTTGCCTGGAAGTTATAACTGCGTTTGTAATGATGGATGGGAGGGAACTGACCCATTTGCAAACTGCACAGGTCTGCGCACTCTACTCTAAATATATGAAAAGTATTTCTGATTATGGGATGTTTTTACACTTAAAAAACTGTAATTGATTATTACTTATTTTTTGTGAGTATTTTTCGAGTAGTATTTCAGAATTTCTGTTTTTCTCTGAAATGTTGCGTAATTTTTTAGATTTAAATGAGTGCTCTGAAGTCAATTTTCCGCACACAATATGCCACCAAAATCTTGCAGATTGTCTCAACACACCAGGTGGTTATAACTGTTCATGCAAGGAAGGTTGGTTGGGCAATGGAGTCAATTGTACAGGTTAGAATTATGAGCAAATATTTGATAGAAACAATAAATCTTTATTCAATATATATGGGGGTATTGTCTTAGTAAGGGTACATCAATACAACAAATTATTTCAATATAGACTATTTTGCCATAGTTGTCTTTTTCTATTTTTAACCCGGAAACATTAAACCAATCGTAGAATAAACCTTTGAGGCCCGAAATTTGCTTGAAAAGTACTGTTTCTATTCTTACTCTTGTTAGGTACATTTCTAAATATATGAAAATGAGAAATTCACTTCACTTTTCCAAGACGACTAGGCAAGTTTTGCAAGTCCTTGCAAAAAAATAAAAACTTGTTATGATATGTTATTGTTATCTTATACGGCGAATAAGTTCATTTCAATCAAATACGACTTTCACGTAAAGTTGTTATATAGACGAGGACGAATGTAAGACTGGAAATTTCAAGTGTGACCCCAACGCTCATTGTGTCAACTACAACGGTACTTATAACTGCACGTGCAACCAGGGATACAAGGGGAGTGGATTGGTCTGCGAAAGTAAGTCAATTCTAAAATAGGCTCTCCCCTAAATGTGAACTAGTGATTACCCAAATAAGATTTATGCATTTAATTTCTAACAACGGTTCTCTCCTAGATGTGAACGAGTGTTTACCCAAATAAGGTTTCTGAATTTAATTTCTAACAATGGTTCTTTTCTAGATGTGAACGAGTGTTTACCCGAATAAGGTTTCTGCATTTAATTTCTAACAATGGTTCTCTCCTAGATGTGAACGAGTGTTTACCCGAATACGCAGAGTTGCGACGTAACGAGAGCAAATGTGTTTCGAACGCTGAATGTTTGGACACTACTCCTGGATACACGTGCGTCTGCTCTCATGGTTTCTATGGCAACGGAACGGTGAAATGTGAAGGTAGTGACAAATGTGACATCTAACAGATTAAAATGAATATAATCACGTATAACAAGTACCCACAGAAAGCACTTGCGACAATTTGCTTGTGATCCTTCCAGCTTTTTGTTTACACCTAATTTCAAGTTAAAAAATACAATCTCTTTGCTGTCTACTTGTAAACGTTGTCTAAAAAGAGATACATAATACAAAGGCCAATTTGCGCACCTAAATCTTCACAGTTCTTTTAAAAATCGGTAGAATATCATTCATGTATTGGGTACGGTAATATATGTCGACTTGCTCTTAAGATATCAACGAATGCGACAACACCAATCAGTGCAATGCTTGGGCGGATTGCGACAACACCATTGGCGGTTACAAGTGTACGTGTCGAACAGGTTACCAAGGAAACGGAATACAATGCTCCGGTATGCGCTCTTTCTCGCCTTTCCTTTTCTCATAATTCTCACCACTAAGAAAGGCTTCCTTGTTATAAATATTGGAATTGATTAACAGAGGGTTTAGGTCAAGTCGTTCATTTTCAGATGTTAACGAGTGCTTGGGCAAGAACGAATGTGAAAATGGAAATTGCTCAAACACGAACGGCTTGTACATGTGCAAATGCTTCGATGGGTACAGAGTAAATGGGCTCACCTGTGTAGGTGAGAATCGCTCTTTATATTTCACATCTTTCACTATAAACTTGTAAAAGGATTCGCGCTCTATTTCATATGAAGGTATTCAATTCGCAAAAGCTTCCTATTTGCACCCTGTTGTTTTTTTTAATAAACGTTTAATAAGCTTAAGGGAAGAATAACAATTTTCTCTGACCGAATAACAATTTCCCAGCGTTATCCCCGGAGGTATTTCGAATGATTCGTGATGTATCCCCGGAGGTATTTGCGCAAAAAACCTATTAAAACTCATTACAAGACTTCATTTGTTTCTTTTTTTTTAGGAAATATCGAAATCTTTTATGCATTTCATATAACAGAGATGCGATTAGGAAAATTTTCTTTATTTATAGTGGCCACGAGCGGTCTACCGAAGACTGATGCGGTTATCGGGGAATGCGAACAAGATTCCACCTCTTTCAAATGTTTGTGCAAGGACCCAACGAAACGAGAAAATAACATCCTGTGTAACGGACTGTTCGTCGCGCTCATTATTCTCGTCATAGTGGCGTTAGTTGTATCCATATTTGTGTTCAAGTACATGAAGTCGCGCAAACTCATGAAAATTGGCCCCGTGAAAATGCACAGAGAGAAATATATCGAAATGGAAAATGAATCCGAGTTATAATTCAAATACAAGACCACGTTCCAGTGTGGCGTGCCTGCGTGAATGAGTTTTCTTTAGAAGAAACTGTGGAGAATTCCCCGCGAACACACTTCCACGAAGAAGTTGAGTGACTTAGTTATTTATCGTGAATTATGCATTATTGTGTGTCTGTCAGTATTTTTATAGCATAATTATGATAATTTATTTTACGTGTTTTACTCAACGCATCATAAACGTGAAACTGCAATAAGAAAAATTCGAGTGAAGAGTTTTTTTTTTTCAAGGATCTTTTGTTGTTTTGACACCTCACTATGTTTTGGGTACAATCACCATAATGCCCTGGTATATGGAAACTTTAAATAACCTAGAAACTGCATGCATACAGTGAGGGACCAGCTCACCGAGATTCCTAAACTCCTTAATAAATTTTCAGCCTTATGCTTTATGTCTAATTCTAAACGGCAGTTTTTACGCTAACAATCACTAACGAAATTCACGCTACCAGTGGATGCCCCTTAAAAACTACATAAAGAAGCTGTACCCACTACCACCAGATAGGGAGTAATTGATGAGCTGAAACTTTTTCTGGTGAATGTCGACTTTATATGATTGTCTTTCCAGGTCATGGTTTTTTATTCAAAAGCTTTGCCAAATTTTATGGCAGTACGAAAAGAGGTCAATTTTGCGTTTTTCCCCTTAACAACTACAAAACAGTTTTTTGTCTATAAATTTTTATCAAACTTCAGATTTTGCATACTTTCTGCATATAATGTGTTTTATGTTATTTTAATCAATTTTAGAAAGATTCTTTTCAGGAAAGCATCTTCATAGTTCATGATTTGTCATTCCAATTTATTAAATTTGTTTATTTAGTTGTGTTTTTTTATTTTCCATTTGAAGTGTCAATATTTTAGAACTTTAGAACCACAAATCTTTAGAACCACAAAAATCTGCTGCTACTTTAAGGCTTCCTTAATTTTTTTGCGACTGTATTTGAAAACATTTTATTTAAAAATTAAATTAAAAAAGTTTAGGATATATATCATAGGTCTTAATCTCAAGTGCCTTTTCACAAATTTCAAAAAAATAGATTTTTCAGGCTATAATTTACGGTATTCTATATTTTTATTCTACTTTACTATATATTTAAAAGATATGAAGCATCAAATTTAGGCATTTTCTGAAAGCTTATTTATAAGAGGTTATGAAAAATTGTCTTTTAGAACTCATTAATTTTCAAGGTCACTAAACATAACTTTATAGTTTTTAAGGGGTTTCCACTGGTATACCGAGTAACTTATTTAACAATTTATTAGTGAGTGAGTGAGTGTGAGAACACTAATGTTGGAAGTTTATCTTTCCTCGGCAATGGTTGGCCTCTCTCATCATCAAAATCCATCATTTTTATAAGATATCCTTCAAATGAATGAGGACGAGTTTACGGAATTAATTAAAAATAATTTTTAGTTGCTATTGTTTTTAAGGCAAAGTTATTGCGGATATATACTAATGAAAAGATAAAATGAAGATGTTAGTATATGGTTGAATCTAATCCCATGTGCATTCTCCTTTAAACGCTACTAAAGTTGTTTATTAATATGTACTACAGCAAAATGTTAGAGCTTGATTGGTTTGGTGCTATTTTTCTAGTTTTTAATGAGTGGAAGGAAAACGTATATCATTTAAAAGAAAACATGTCGATATGTAAAAATAAGCCCAACTCTAAACAGTTTGTTCAACATTTAGTTTATGTATAGGTTTGAAAACAATGATTTGCCGAAGATGTTCCAAAACACATCTAAAAGCCTAAAGGCTCGTTTATTATTTTGAAAAACATAAAAAACTCAAAAAAAGATTCGCCATATTTTTCTCGTATCTTGCGATGACTACTACGTATGACTTGTTGTTTGATGCTAGGAAGGATTTGAATGGTAGTGGTCCTTCGGCAAGCTTCTCTGTGTTTTCACAGTGTAGATAAGTTGAAGCGGCAAAACATTTCGAGCCTTTAGATGACATTGTATAGCTCCCTGGAGATTGAAAGGCGCGGGGAGTTTGATCAAAATTTATTATCAATTCTTTGACGATCTTATGCTCATTCACTACGGTAGCAATCATCTTCTGAAACGTTCTTTTAACTTCTTTAATCAAAGCGGAAGCTACAGGAAGCTTTGATGTTGTTGCTTTTCGTCTCACCATAATCATTACAGTCAGCAGATGACATGCCCATCTGTCCGTCAACTCCAGTTACCCGCCACATTCTTTTAACATTGTAGGATTAGTAGCCTTAATCACACCTTTTGCAATCGATACTACACGAGATCTTCCTATACGCCCTTATAAAGTCATCAAATATTGTAAATGTGTTCGGATTAATATACTCCAGCATATAAAATTTATGCAAACGATGCAACTAAGACAATTTTCTCGGGAACTTAATTTCGCGGATGGCCAAACGCGTATTTCCTATGAAATCTTCCATAAAAATCCATTCCGCGAAAATAAATTGCGATCTCTCAACATCTTGAATGTTTACGAAATTAACTTACACAAACATCTTATATTTATGTTTAAGAATCAGCTGACTCCAAATGTCTTTGATAAACAAATTCTGAATCTATTTGTTACGGTCAAACAATTATACGAAATTTGTTGTGCTGAGAAATGTTGTTGGATTTTGCGATTTCATATAGAGGTCACGACGTTTTGAATTCCTTTCCCGACGAGAATATATAGTTTTACCTTAAGTCGACAAATCGTAGTTTGAAATACTTACTACTTTACGTCGACCTTTTTGTTAGTAATAATTATATATATCTTTTAAATTTTTTTCATTGACCGGTTACACAATAGCATAGACAGCTATGCACAGCTATGTGCAGACATACACAAAAATTTGTTTTAAATAATTTTAACTAATTAACGATCTATGAAACGATCTAAAAAACGATCATGAACGATTTAAAGTTACGCATGCGCAAGTGCTCACGTTAAGTTGTGAGATTTGTAGCCAGGTCATTTTGATAGATGATCATTTTCAATCACGATTCAAAATTTGGATTGATAATCTTCATTATTTAACGAGAGATTGCTAATATACTAGGGTTGGCAGCATTCCTTATAGTAAAAAAAAATGGCAAAAAGTGTCGAGCCCTTTATCTCCTATCTCCTTAACTACAGGTCAGAATCCCTTTACATTCTGCCTATAACTTAAAGACAAGGATTCATCGACATAATTTCATTAATTTTCATATCACTGTCAGATATCGCACATGCATGCGCCGTACCATTTCGTGCATATTTCGTTAAGACAATATGATACCTGTAAACCTTTGTGGAAAATGATGCTTATATGTTGGCTTTAGCTTATAGTATAATTATATTTAAACAAGTTGGGAATTCAGGGAATTAAGCGCATGCGTATTAATTTTTTAATATTTTTCGGTTGCCGTAACTTTTTCCAAATTTCTTTTATCCATCCAGTTAGCCCAATTATTGGGCTATTCACATGCAAAGTATCGTTTGATATAACCTTCGGTAGGGCTCTATATATTAAATTTACCTTTACGCATGCGCAAACCACTATATCCAAGATAATTTCAATTGGGCAAAAATTCATTTAAATATGTGACATTTTTACATTTTAAGCCCAAATTTACCAAAATTACGTCTAAAGTATAATTATAATTATTAAGTCCAATTTTTCAAATTGTGACAAATAGTGTGGATTTTCGATTTTTTTGTGACAAAGAGTGTTGCGACATATAGTGTTGAGTTTGCGACATAGAGTGTTGATTGTGACATATAGTGGTGGTACAATATACTATTTTTAATCTTTCTGGTATGTAAGTCAATTGCTTCAACTCCAAATACTAGCTTTTGTTAAATTAACTATTATAGAAGCGGTCATTCATACTATTATGCATTGAGACATTGTTTTCTTTCATCTAAATGAGTCTATTATTTTGGGGAAATGGACAGGAAAGGTAAATATTTGTAATAATTTTTATCACACTCCTGAGACTGATCGAACCGAGGCAAAAGCAATGCCCAGTATGTTTATTTCTTACTTATTATGTTTTTTATTTTTGAGATCCGGTTAAGCGTTTTGAAGGTCTTTCCTAATAAACATATTTTGTTTACATAGCACGATCACAAATGGAATCATTTCTATCTGATCGCCACATTCAGCAACCATTCACCATCGTCCGTACAAGAATAAATAACGAACGTGCAAAGCGAACGAAGCTTGTTGAGAAACGTTTTAGGCATGAACTAATATTTTTTAAAGAGTTTTCTGAAAATTTTAGCATGAAAAAATCAGTAAAAAAATTATGTATGTTCAATCAATAAATGTATTTCCAATATCTCTTGACTTGGATCAAGTGTGGGTTTACAGGAGCAGTGTACATTTGAGGAAGGTCATACCAAGCTGAAACTCGCTCCTTCTCCAAATCTTGTGGTTCTAAAACTCTGTATGGCCTTTCCAGACACCGAACATGAGCACTTTCAGTTTTGGAAGAGACACAGAGTTTGGGCCACCCCCAAGAGATAATGTTAACACTTTTTATAAAATTATATTCAACCTGTTTACTAACCAATGAGAATGATCAAAACCTGCAAAATACAACTTTAAAAATGCCCTTTTTCATGTTCTCATGTGGAATTGACCATATATATATCAGGGGTGGATCCAGGAATTTTGAAAAGAGGGGGGCTAAAATCATAATTTCATCTCAATTCGTAAATCCCCACAATAATTGAAAGATTTTTCATGCCCGGAATGTTATTACCATAACATCCGTCGTGGAAACCTTTTTGCATACATATCTATGAAATTGGTAAATTAATGATAAGCAACATGAAAATATTGCAGGATGTCCAAATTAACAACTACCTCCGAACCATCACAGGTTGCCTCCGACCTACCCCCGTTGACTGCCTCCCGGTTCTTGCAGCCATCATGCCGGCTTTGCTAAGGCGAGAAAAAGCAACATTATTCTTAAGCCGCAGAGCCCAAACTACCGATCATCTGCTGCACAACACCATCTCAGGGGTTACAAATGGCCTTCGGCTAAAGTCTCGAAAACCCTTCAAGCAAGCGGCAGCACGGCTATTGAAAGATTCAGATGGCCGTCCAAGCAGAGAATGGGCTGTCGCTCTATGGCAAGAGGAGTGGTTCAGCAGCACATCACTACTCCGCGAACGAATATCCTTGCCTTCACAAACTTGTCCGAGCCCCCGCCTTAACAGAATAGCAACATGCAGGTTAAATCGCCTGCTTTCCGGTGTTGGTCGTTTTGGCGTTGCAATGTTCCAATGGGGACTTAAGGCCAACTTTTATTTATTATTATTTTATTATTAAATGAATATTTTATCAGGATATAATTTACACTTCAACTTAAAATAAAATTGCTTTCAACGTGTGTTCTGAGTTAAAAATGACAAGTTTGTAGTAAAGATTAATATGTATCTATTAGTCCATGGGATTTGGGTAACATTGGTATCAAAAAAGAGACTATTCGTGTTATATACCATCGGAAAGCTTATCTTTTGGGGAATAAGAAAAACCATGTTGGAGGGTGTAAAAGTGTTTTTTGAAGGAATGACGGCACTTCTCCGTAGAGCGAAGTTGATTTTCAAAAAACTGCATACATTCAATTTAAGTTAAAATTTCTGTTTGAAACGATAGTTAACAGTTTTATTTTATTAGTCATACAAAGAAAAATCATAAATCATGAATTTTAATTTAAAAAATATTTTCTCTCCTTCGTAGAGCTCAATTTTGACCAGTTTTTGGCTTTTTTGCTCAGATTTGAGTGTTTCGTGATCATTTTCCTAAGACAACACACCCTAAAAGTGATTCCCTTTCAAGTTATAAACAATATCATCCTTTATATATCATCCTAGCTTAAAAATAATTATTTGTCAATCTTAGAAGTTCTATTCCTCAATTCAAAATGATTAAACAACGTTCTATTATTTATAGCTGGAGCAAATAAACAAGGCGAAAGTGATAGAAATCTATTAAAGGTGGAGAGGTGGTTCTTAGTCCTCTTCATCACTTGTGTCGTCCATTGTCTCATCAGATTCATCTTCAGTTTCGTCCATCATTTTATTGTTGCAATCGCGACACGAACATATGTCAGTGCAATTCAAGTTATTGATAACGCACAGACAACAATCGCCACACAAATTTCTGCATTCGCAAGACAAAAGTTTGAGTACCTGTAAAAGAAATGCAATCTCCAAACAATGAAAATGTAAAAGCTTGATTATATGTATTGTATATGCATGTAAGCTATCTAGATATTTTAGTAATATTTTAAATTGTTACTTATTACTTACATCGTCTGGAGCTGGGTTACATGTCATCCACTTGATTGAAAAGCCACCGTCATCTTCCCAACTCCTTCCATGATCCAATGGATCAACCTCTCTTTGATTCTGCACCAAGCTCTCTCTCCAAACTCCAGCCTGGTAGTTTGCCCTTGCTGTATGGAGATTCAAAACATCGCTACATGGCGGTAGATTTTCGCAAGAGATCTTTCCGGAGCTTCTACAGTATATTTTGTATCTTACTTCATCAACTGAATCTGTGCCTTTGTAACCATACATTCGACATACAAATGATTGAATGATTTGCACATCCGCCGAATCCAATTCTGTGCCTTCTCCAAGTTGTGCAAAGGTTTGGATGTACTTGATGTCACTGAGAAGAACTTTTAAGGGTTTAAATTTTCCTCTTCCTGCAAATGAACTTATTGTATCGCAACCCGTGAAGCTGTGAAACCCAATCAATGATTTCATCACAACTTCTTTTTGGACATCGCATTCCTTGATTGATTTCAGTTTCAGCGATTCGATGATTTTCAAGGCTCTTTCCATGATCTGTTGGAAAAACAAAATGTTAACCTAATAATGTTGAAAATTTGAAATAAATGTAATTCAGTTGATGATTGTGTTAATGAAACTACTTCAATAATATCTGAAGCAATACAATTATTTGTTCCGTCAGGGAAATATCAGTTAAAACCTCATTCTTCGTCATGGTTTTCTCCAGCTTGTGCTGCAGCCATAGCTCATCGCAATCATTTCTTTCATCGCTACCGTCGTGATGCGACTGATCATAACAGACAACTGTTTATTGCCTCGCGCAATAATTGTAAATATGTTGTTCGTAAAGCTAAAACTGTTTTTGCTGAAAGGACTAAAGATCTTATGAAATCCAAAGAAATAGGTTTTTGCAAATTTTGGCGTATTATCAAAAACGTCCGGGGTAGTTCTAAAACATCCGTACCTCCACTTTTCAATGGTCCTGAAGTCATTAGTCTATCTAAGGATAAAGCTGAACTATTCGCTAAACTCTTCAGTTCTCATTCCACCCTCGATGATTCTGGTCATGATCTCCCTTATTTCTCCTCCAAAACTGTCCAGACTTTACATGATTGCTTTATATCTCCTGATAAGGTTTCTAAGATTATTAACAAAATGGATTCTAATAAGGCTACTGGACCGGATGGCATTCCTGTAATTGTACTTCAAAGATGTTCTACTAAGTTATCTCCCGTTTTGTGTGCTCTTTTCAAAAAGTGTTTGGACGAATCCTGTTTCCCTTCATCTTGGAAGTTTGCCTCTGTTATTCCAATTTTTAAAAATTGTGGTGAGCGATCTCATCCTTCTAATTATAGACCAATCAGCCTCGTTTCCATCTTAAGCAAAGTTTTCGAGACTTTAATTAACCTGAACTTAGTTGAATTTATTGAAAAAAATAATTTGTTTTACGACTCCCAGTATGGGTTTCGTTCTGGGCGTTCCACTGCTGACGTTTTGACAGTTATAAGTGAAGTTTTTATCGTGCCCTTGATGTCTCTGGTGAAGCGCGAGCAGTTGCCCTTGACATCTCCAAGGCATTTGATAAAGTCTGGCATCGGGGGCTACTGCACAAACTTAAGGCATATGGTTTAAAAGGTCCATTTTTAAATATTATCTCCTCCTTCCTTTCCAATCGTAAACTCAAAGTGGTTCTTAACGGTCATTCTTCTTCCATTTTTTCCATCAATGCTGGTATTCCTCAAGGTTCAGTTCTCGGTCCGACTCTGTTCCTACTGTACATTAACGATCTCCCTGACAATTTATCATCCAAAACCGTTATTTATGCTGATGATTCAACATTGTATTCCTGCCTTAATAAATCAGATGATTGTGATAAAGTTAGAATGGCCTCTGATCTGGAAAAAGATCTCAATACAGTAGTTGAATGGGGTAAGAATTGGCTTGTTAATTTTAATCCATCTAAAACTAATCTTCTTTCCATTAATCATCTCAATCATGCTTACTTACCTCGAATTTTGATGAATGGTTCTCATTTGCCTGAAAGCAATTCATTTCGTCTTCTTGGTCTTATATTTACCAGCGACCTCTCATGGCGATCTTATATTGAAAATATAGCTAAATCAACTGCCATGAAGGTTGGTTCTCTTTTACGAGAAATGAATTACCTCACTCCTGAATGCGTCCTTTACTTATACAAATCATCAATTCGTCCATGTATGGAATACAGCTGCCACATTTGGGCAGGTGCACCAAAAAATTGCCTGAATTTGTTAGACCGTGTTCAACGGCGTGTTTGCAATGCAATTGGCGAAAACCTTTCTTTGAAATTGGACTCCCTTTCACACCGGCGGAACGTAGCGTCTCTTTGTTTCTTCTACAAGTTTTTTTATGGTCGTTGTTCAAGCGAACTATCATCTCTTACACCTTCACTCAAAATTTTTCTCCGTTCTACTAGGTTGTCTTCTTCGTCTCACCAATGGACTGTTTGTGTTCCAAATTGTCGTAGGGATTTTTATAAAAACAGTTTTTTTCCGCGTACGTCCAGACTTTGGAACTCACTTCCATCTACATGCTTTCCTCCTGAATTTAACCTTCAACTGTTCAAATCTAATGTTCATCGCTACCTTAAATCTGCTTAACTTCTCCTGTAGCTCTTTACTCGCGAGTGGCCTTTTAGGCCTTGTTTTGAGCAATCTCCAATAAAAAAAAAAAAAAAAATTCTGAATTGGTTGACTTTCAAAATAAAGTGCACACCTGATAAATAGTTAACATTTCTGTAGCAGAAGAGTCGATGCAATCGAGATAGTCAACGGTTGTTTTCAGTAGGGGGGCATCATTGCTAACACATATTTGAAATCCAGTCCAACTTGGAATGACGAACTCTGTAGAAATATGTCGCATCAGCACCCATAAGAAGTTGCGTTTGTTGCTGTCGTCTATGATGAATTCACTGACTTCATTCTCAGGAAAAGGCATGGATCATGGACCAACTCTTTTCTTGTAGCGAAAGTTAACTTGGGACTCAGTGGAGATTGGTACGAAGGATCGACGACTTCTTTTATCCTTTGGTGGCAGTTGTATTTACACTTTGAAGAAACACATCGTCCAGTGAGTCTTCTTCTCCTATTGGGATAAACTCTTCATCCATTATTATTATTATCTGTTGTTAGTAATTAGTTTTAGTTTAGTTTCATTCCTTCAAAAGACACTTTTACACCTTCCAACATGGTTTTTCTTATTCCCCAAAAGATAAGCTTTCCGATGGTATATAACACGAATAGTCCCTTTTTTGATACTAATATTACTCAAATCCCATGGACTATATATATATATATAAAACTAAAAAATATAAAATATTAAAATCAATCCTTAAAATGTTCATCAATCATCTTTTTAAACAGTGTAAAATTTTTACCAGTTCTGATCGCAAGTGGTAGCTCATTGTCTTGCTTTGTCGCCCATATAATAAAATCCTTTCTTTGAAAACTCTAATTTTATACGCAACAGCTTAAGCAAACAGTTTTGATTTCTAGTTCCAATATTATGCGTCGCATCCTGTGATTGTGGAGAACCCCAAACCGCAAACCACATTATCACGGACTGCCCTATATACAAACCGCCGCATGACATCGAGGGCCTGGTCCCCCTGGATGCAGTCTCCAAAGATTGGCTGGCTAATGGGTGCCCAGACATATGAAGCGATAATTCGATTGGAAGCAATACGAAAGAGACAGAGAGGATGTTGTAATTACTTTCTTTACGCACAGATAGCTAGGATGTCTGTAATGCCATCAGTACGTGAGTAAAGTAATCGTATGTATATCCTTTTCTCCTGCCAAAATTATTTCACGTTACACGAAACCATTCTTCTCACTTAAATCTTGACTTGGGTCTGATTATATGATTTTTAGTGTCCGGCCATGATTTGTACACGCATCCGATACGCTTGCCAAAACTAAAGAACCAAAACCTTGATATGAACGAAAGTTGGAATCATTTTCAAAGGAACCCAACTGACACGTAAAATGTATTGAGGTACTTGTCTAATAAGTATAATACCTTCATACCGTGATCTATTCAATTCCTTTGTAGGGAATGCTTATAGTAAAGAATGCTTCAGAAAAGGATCATGATAACTGAGAGAGTAATTGCGGAAAATACGGTATAAAATGAAAAATAGCCGAAACCTACCTCTTTTTGCCAAAACCTGCTCAATTGTCGCCTGACCACTTCGCTTACTAGAGGCCATGGCTAAGGTCAAAATCGGAATGAAGAACTCAAGAGTTAGCCGCGGGTAACACATGCTAAATAGTACTTCAGTATGATAGCCTTGCATAATACTTGCATCGCACTTCATGACTGGCAACAAACAAAACAGGAAAAGCAGGACAGACATGAGCTCAAATAAAGCCGGATGACGGACGAAAACAGCAGTGAATGTTTATTCAGCAATTCAAAAAGTGGGCAACACCTTCATTTTGGTCAACTTTATTTATTGTATGAGAAGCTCTCGACACCAGGGTTTCTTTATCGGGTCTGCCTGGATATTTACTCAACACTTACCAGCTTACAATAAGCCCGGTTTACTTTGGTAAGCACACTAGCCAGGGCCCATATTCTGAGTGTCGGGAATATTTTAGAATACTTATGCTTATACATACGCCCCAGGATAACTGCAAGAATTGAGACATCGGGCGCGCGCCTTCTGTAAAAAAGTCTGAAAAGAATACCCCCAAATTATTTTTTTAGGGCGCCCGAGAAAAAAATCGTTGCTCGTCGCCAAAAAAAGGGGGGGGGGGGGGGGGCGCCACCCCCTAAATCCGTCACTGTATATAGAGAAAGAAAGTGTAAAATTTAAATTTTGCAATGGGAGTGCTCTATTTAAGAAAAAAGAACATGAAATAAAATTACCTTAAGACGCCGTATAAGCTCCTCTTTAGACAGGTTTTCCATCAATTCTTTAAACTTAGCTCTTCTTCTTTTCTTACTGGGTGATTCATCCATTTATAAAAATGACCAGGTTTCCACAAAAATTATTAATATCTAAATTGAAATTGTATTGAATTTTAATGACAAAAATTTAACAAATAATCTATTTATTTATGTGTGTATATATGAGATTTTGGGCCATGAAAGAAGGTATCTCATTGAGCTGGTTTCACTGCTTCGCATCCAATAAGCTTTGAAAAAAAGTGGGAAAAATCCACAGATGGGAAGTAATTATTTAGATATTACAAAAAAATGTAACACACATTACACTATTAAAAACTAATATAGACATTTGGTATGCGGGTCATGTAACATCTTTGACCTCATGGATATAAGCACCCATGCCCTTTATGCACTGCTGCCACGGAGTTTAAAATGCAAAGTTAGTATCTTGCGTGGGTTAACTCACCACTGTTTTCCCTCTCACTGGGGTTGGCGTTAGGAAGGGCATCCAGCTGTAAAAAACATCTGCTCCAATGAATCATCAAATGATTAAACCTACAAAATTGTGGAGAATATCATCTGTTGAAAGTTCGCCTAACCCATGCTAGCATGGAAAATAGACGTGAAAAATGTAAATGATGTTGATGATGATGATGAGGTATGATTATATCACCTGAAAGATATGTGATATTTTTAAACTTTGCTGTTGTTTAGTAATAATAATTATTACTCAAAACTAAAGTGGTTATTCCATAAGAAACTCAAACTACAAGAAAAACAGTGGTAAATCAAAATCAGAAATTGTGGCAGAGCTGAAATTTGATATATATATATATAAGTCTACATAATTTTTATGTTTTCACAAATGCTTTTTTGGCTATACCACAACTAATACAAAATAGAATTAGACCCACAGTTTTGTATACCCGAAATGAATGCTGAACAGCAAGCAGGGCCGCCAGGAGAAAAAAAAGATTGGGGGACAGAAGTGTAGTTGGGCCCTCGAACGAGCGCGCAGCGCGAGTGTTATTTTAGCCGAAGGCACAAACATTTTTTTTATGGAGGAGGGGGGGGGGCTATTGAAAAGGGCCTATGTCAATATTGGGGACCTTATAGGTGTTACTTATTGTCTGTTTAGTATGTGGTATTAGACCCATAAAACTTACTACATTAATTAGATAAAATCAACTTAAAATAATATGATTTAATTAGTGATAAAGCACAAAAGGTACCGTAATAGTAATTACATTGTAAGAAATAATGAAATGAATTTGATGACATTTGTGTATCTTATCTGTATGGCTGCTTAACTCAAATTAGTCATTAAGTGCAGTAAGCATCATCCCTAATTTTTATTACATTGCAATAGGCAAAAACAGCTGCTATTGTTAACAGATTATGTAAGCTGTTATTTGCATTGCACTTTAGGCCTACTAACTCATTAGACCAAATCATTATTTTTATTTCTTAATTTTAAAGCATTTAAGTCCATTGCTAAACAAAATAAAAATTGTTTCAAATATTTATGGGCCCCTGTTTAGCATGGGCCCCGGGTACTTTGCCCCTCTTGCCCCCCTCTTTCGGTGGGCCTGACAGCAAGTACCTTAGCCACAACAAGAGTGTTAATCAATTCTAGTTCCACAGTTGTGTCGCTTCCAAAATATATTCTGCCATACTAGCACTGAAACTTGATATCAAGAATAACTAGCTAGTTGGCTTTTAACTAACTGTGAGACAGTTGAACATGGTGTGGAAAAGTGGAGTTGAAACTAAAGGATTTTCAACCTTGATGAACCCTCACAAGTTATAAACTACAGTGTTGTCAAACACCATCATTGATTGGATTGATTGATTGAAATTTCCATCTGGTATAGGTTATACAGCTTGAGGTAAATGATGGAAAAGATGGAAAATGAAAATGGTGAATCAATTATAATATCCTCAGTTGTTTTATTGGCAGATAAAGTTTGAATTGACATTGATTCCATATGCCTGAGGTTTGACAAGTATAATATAATCATTTGTGTGGTACTGTATTGTCAACGGCTTTGGAAAAATCGAGGGAGAAATAGTCATAGTATTTGTATACCCAAGTCATTCTTTAAAAGGTGGCTTGGCATAAACTTACACAGAGTTGGATCACAGTTTAGTTTATGTCTATGTAGGTATATAGCTATACATTTGTGATTTAAAGGTACTGACCCACTGATAGTGAAAATTATTTTCATCATATTACCAACTGTCTGATAGGACAAGTGGTGGCTAAAACGTAAGTGTGCATTATGAATAATAAGATCTGTAGTGATTTTCTGTCATAAAGACGGTTCTTTCAAAATTGATTTTAGATCTAGCTAGCTATGCAATAATCAACAATAATTTTGAAAGCTTAATTAAGTGATGTGTTATCAAATTGTTATTTTGCATTGCAAGCTTCTTTCTGATTTCTTTAGTTCTATATTTATGTATAATAAATGATTGGCAGTGTTTTTGCTGCAACTTATTGCTTGCAAACTGAGATTAGTAAATTGATTTGGTAAATAAATAATTGATTGATTGAGTGAAATTCTTGGCCAACCAACAAAATTTTGCTGCCGTTTACTGACAACATGGCGACGATGTTACGGCTGTATTTAAAACTTAGTTCATTATTGATGGCAAATTGATGGTGAGGCGGACCAATTCTACCACAAACTCCCAAACTTTACCGCAGAGATAAGCTACTCATACGCAGATGACCGGGAACCTTGGAAATCCTGTTGTCCGTTAAGCTCATTAATTATATATATATATATATATATATTACAAAGATATAAAGATAACCTCCCCCATCCATTGGACAGTTTTCCTAACTTCAATGGCACTATATGATAAAAGTAAACAATAAAAAAATATTTTCAAAGAGCTTGGCGAAGTTCTATGTTTATCTGAAAATAAAAAATCAAGGTGTACATTTTAGCGAGACAATTTCCTTTATAGACTACTTCATTTTACTTTGTAGCAAAACTGTGATACGCTATCTGTTCTGAACATTCATAACTGAATAGATCATTTGCGCAATGAAAACGAGTTAAAAAAAGTAATTAAAAAAAATGAAAACAAGGTTTAGGTTGAGCTTCCTTTGTTAGATAGAGTTCAGTTGTAAATCATTTTATAAACTTCATTTGGCAGGAAAGTGAGTAGTAAAGATTATTATTATTATTATTATTGTTGTTGTTGTTGTTGTTGTTGTTGTTGTTGTTGTTGTTGTTGTTGTTGTTGTTGTTGTTGTTGTTGTTGTTGTTGTTGTTGTTGTTGTTGTTGTTGTTGTTGTTGTTGTTGTTGTTGTTGTTGTTGTTGTTATTATTATTATTATTATTATTATTATTATTATTATTATTATTATTATTATTATTATTATTATTATTATTATTATTATTATTATTATTATTATTATTATTATTATTATTATTATTATTATTATTATTATTATTATTATTATTATTATTATTATTATTATTATTATTATTATTATTATTATTATTATTATTATTATTATTATTATTATTATTATTATTATTATTATTATTATTATTATTATTAAGAATCTTTATACAGGTTAAAAACGTCAGCATGTAAAAATTAAGATAAAATTCACTGTTATCAATGTTCCACCTGTGTGAATCAAGTCAAATAAATGAATAAGAATAAATAAATGAAGTAAGGAGTTAAAAAGTTAGTTTAAAAGCATGAAAAATGTCAAATAAAAATTAAAAACCATAAATCAATATTAGTCTAGTTTTAAATATGCTCTTAGATTTTTTCAAAGCAATCAGAACTACGAATAAAAAGTGGAAGATCATTAAAAAGTTTAGCACCACGATATCTGAAAGATTGCTTTCCAAGTTCCAGTTTAAACTTAGGAAGAACAATTAGATGACCATTGTCATTGTCATTGTCATTGGATGAGTTCGCCATACAAAGTTTGTCAGAGTTGTAATTTTTGATTTGATGGTCTTCACGGTGTTTACAAAGTAGTTCGAGAAAACTTTAGCAGTCTTCTCGTTTTCGGTTTTATCCTGGGTCAGAGATGATCGAGACTTCAAATTTGAAGGGAAAACCTTTTTGATGGCATTCCAAAACTTCTTTGCATTTCCATGACTTTCGTTGATGAGGTTTTGGTGATACTTCCTCTTCGCTTCCTTTAGTTGTTTGTTGCATTTGTTCCTAAGATCCTTGTATGCTCGTACGTCAGCTACTGAGTTTGTTTTTTGAGACTTACGTAACGCTTGATCTTGCTGGTTCATAAGTTGACGAAAATCTGCTTTTAACCAAGAGGCAGGCTTTCCTTTTACAACCTTAGTTTTAAAGGGTGCGTGTCTGTCAAAATTGTACTTCAATGTGTTTGTAAAAATGTTTGCCGCTGTTTCAACATCAGTGCATGTGTAGAGTGTATTCCAGTTTATGTTTTTGACATCTGAAATAAGTTTTTTGGAATCATAATTTGTGTAATCTCTGTTATCTCTGAAACTAACAAAAACATTTAAAAGGATTTGCAGTATAATTGTGTTCATAATTGCGTGGTTATAACATGTAACATCATCATCATTGTTCTGCGCGTTGTTAAACGACACCGACTGAATAACATAAAACGAACGCATTTAAAACAACCAGCGTATGCCGTGAGCATAAATACAGTTTTAAATGATGAGATTTTCGAGGAGAGTAAAGCGACTATTTTATGCTATTCCGTTACTTTCTGTAATGTTCCTACTTGCAATGATGATCGAGATGAAAACTTTTAATATAAAAGTGGTATGTGTAGTTAATTTATTTTTTAAAATTGATTATAAATTATTAAATAATATAGATTACATTTTTCTTTATATACTAGCGAGTTAATAATATTAATTATCCGGAAATAGGCAATGGTAAGGCGGTCGGCTCTTAACCCAAAGGTTTCGGCTTCGAGACTACCACAAGGTTGTTTAGTGAGAGGTTATAAATAAAAAAACGCATTTTTTTCAAAACGTAAACGTTTTTAAACGCTTTTAAAAACGTATTTCATCAAAAATAACCGTAGCACAAATGAGAGCAATACACTAAAAATCTCATTAAAAAAGAAATTTTGTGCAGCGGTACAGGGTAAAGTGACGTCATCGCGACGGTCAACGACATTTTATCTTTCGTTTTTTGTTTAAAAAAAATTAGTTCGAAAGAGAATTTTGATTGGATTAAAGTTTATGTAAAAACTCTATGTTGAAAATGAGTATTTCAAAGGACATTATAGCAAACAAACTCCAAGAATTTGCAAACCCAACTTAATAAGAATTCTTGTTACAAAGTTAAATTGTGTTAAATTACAAAACATAACTAATATCTATTCTATGAAGCTGATTATACTATAAAAAGGTGGTAGTAAACCCCCAGCAGAGAATTTCATCTGGAGGCACATGACAACAAAATCGCAAAAAGTTTAAAACCAAATAGAATCTCTTCTACGGGAATCTAGTTTATTTATGGAAGAGAATGTGGATTTTTTGAAATGTATCATTTGTCAGAATGAAGATGCAAAGAAAAGGGTTTATCGGTTAGTATTTCTTTTGAAAGTTTAGTTTACGTTTACAATTTTTATATTCTATCTCTTTGTTTAGTTGTTTTGATAGATCGTTATGATTGAAAAAAAGATGTTTCCTCGCTACTGAAAAGGTTTCTTACAACGACAAAACACTAACTTCTCAAATGCAAATATGTGAAGCTTTTAATATGTATTTTGTTGATGTAAGGGTATAATCTCGCTTTGAAAATTCAACAAACTTCCTTTTAACGTCATGTATGACGTCAGTATCAACTAAGTTCTCAGCATAAATTAACAGAAAGCGAGATCGTAAAAGCTATTAGCTCTTTAAAAAAGAACAATGCAGCATGTCACGTTGATATTCCTAGCAATATAGTTTAAAAAACATAAAACAAATTTATAAGCCACTTTTCCATATCTTATCATTTGATGAGAGAGTGGTCCCTGACTAACTGAAAATAGCAAAAATCGCTCAAATGTTACAAATTTTTTTCCGACCAAGTTATTTGAACGTGTGGCTATAATCGTCTTTATAGTTATTTCTCTGACAACAATCTTTTTTATGGACGTCAATTTGGATTCCAAAACAACTGTTTTCAAACAGTTGGAAAATCGAAACCGTAATTGAACTTGCAAATATGGCTTTTGAGAGCAACACTTATGCGCTTGGTGTTTTTGGAAACCTCTCAAGAGGTCACACATACGTTAACAACGAAAAATTTCGGACTTAAAATTTTCGGACAAACAAATTTCGAACTAAATTATCTAAAATTTCGGACTAAGCTATAATGATAAAATAACAAAAAATGTTTTATAATTTTACTGATTAAGTCAAAGAATAAAATACTAGACATAGAATTTCCCATTAATATTGTTTCAAAAAATGGTTTTTGAAACTTAAATAAGGGTATGAAGCTACCTAAATACAATTCTGTTTCTAAATTACATTCTATCCACTGCGATATTGACTGGGGCAATGAGAATAGTCCTATATATGGTTTAGAGGTTTTAAATTACAGCAAGTGATTGACGTTAAATGTGAAATTTAAAAATTCCTATCATTTTAAAAATTTCAGTCACTAAAAAGTTAAAATTTTTGGACCACTTACTTGTCCAAAATTAAACTAGTCCGAGATTTTTCGTTGTTAATGTATATCACACAGATATGGCATACGAGCAGCTTATGGTGTGGCACAAGGTCATTTACAACCGCAAATTCAAGAATACGTTCACCTTCCAGGTTACGATCACCAAACCCAAAACCCAGAAGCAAACGATGAAAAATTTATTATGATATTTCTATTTTATCATTGCGTCTGTGAAGCCTTTTACCATGAAAAATATAACTTGAACTACATATAAACACGAAATAGTTCTCTCGAATTTTTTTATCGCGTTAAACATTCTGGCATTAAATTTATAGTATAAAATAGGAAAAATTTTATAAAATTTTAGGAAAGATCGTTTTTGAATGAGTTGTATTACTTAGGAAAATATATTTACAGTAAATAGTACATGTTGTGTTGATCAATTGAAATACTCTCTGCTGGACGACATTGCAACTGTTTTATAATACAATACATTGCTTTTATTTTTATATTATTTATATTTGTATTTGGTTTTTAGATTCCCAGACTTTGCTGGGGGCATATTAAAACTTTTAAAATATAAACGTAAGGATACCACATATAATCCCATATAATTTGACAACAATTTTTAATAAACTATAGCTTTATATGTGTTGGGTTTGTAAATTCTTGGTCTGCGTTTTATACAAGGTTTGTATGCTATTATCTTTTGAAATACTCATTTTCAACATATAGCTTTTACATAAATCTAGATCCACTCGAAATTGTTTTTCGATCTAACTACATTTTTACAAAGAACGATAAAACAAATTTCGCTGACCGTCCGAATGATGACGTCACGTTACCTCGTACCGAGGAACAAAATTTCTTGGCACCAATTTTTCTTCTTTGTTTTTATCCGACTTCGCTGAACGACTCGATCTTCATGTCAACATTTTTTGTTTTTAAGAAGAAAGTACGAATGGACAGTATCGACATGAAGAATATTCCGTGGATTTACGCTGTTACGCCAACGTTTTGGAGGTATGCGCAAAAGGCTGACTTGACGCGATTGTCGCAGACTTTGCAACACGTTAAAAAGTTCCACTGGCTTGTGGTGGAGGATTCGAAAGAGAAAACGCCATTAGTGACTCGTTTTTTAATGAACTCCGAGATTAGTTACACGCATTTAAACGTTAGGACGTCAGATGATCTGCAACGCAAAGCGAACGAAACGTATAGGTCACGTCACAGAGGTTTGGAACAAAGAAACCTAGGTCTGAAGTGGCTCCGAAACAATATCGACTTACAAAATGATCCTGGTGTGGTTTATTTCATGGACGATGATAATACTTATCACAAGGACATATTTGAACAGGTAGAAAACATTCTTAAGAAACTACACGTAATTCAAAAAGGATAATTGTAATATTTTTAGTTTTGCCTATCCTTGATTTCGGGACAATGACATATAAATAAACACGAAGATAGGATAATGAATGATTTGTTTCTTCATTGTTAACTTCATTATTAACTTCATTATATCGTATCGTACTCTATTTTTACCAAATTACACTCACGTTTTACAGATGCGGTGGACGAAGAAAGTGTCTGTTTGGCCGGTAGGTCTTTCTGCAAAGTCATTATGGGAAGGTCCGATTGTTAAAAACGGAAAAGTTGTAAAGTTTCACACTAATTGGGCAAGAGATCGCACCTTTCCAATTGATATGGCAGCTTTTGCTGTTAACTTGAACGTGTTCATAAAGCAAAAACCTGATGCCGAGTTCGATTTGAAAGCACCAAGGGGGTACGTCGAACCGACCTTTTTGAAATCGATCACTACAAAGGAAGAATTGGAGCCGTTAGCAAGTAACTGTTCACAGGTGGGGTATCTTAACAACTCTGTCTTTTCATAATAACGAAGGTTTCTAAATTTTTCTAAACAGAACACGATGTCATCAATTCTTATTGTTCTTCAAAATGCATGTGAACGACACATCGGGATTTTTAAACTTTTTAGGTTTTGGTTTGGCACACCAATACTCAGGGTGTAAAATATGCAATCAATGGCGACAACCACGAACAAGTCAAAGAAGTGTAAATTTGTAAATTCACATTAATGATGTTGCAAAAAATGTTTTCACAGTGAAGGGGTTGTTTCGTATTTGATGTTGCAGTTAGCTATAAATGATGTTGTTACAAAATTAGTGTTTACAATTTGTCATTTACATCACATTTCTTATTATCCACGGTCTTTTCAATCTTGTTATGGAAGCAACAAAATATGGGAAAAGGAATAAGTATGTCTCTCAAAATTGATCATTATGATTTGCTGTCAGCAAATAACACCATGCAGTTAGCTTGGGTTACGATAGATTTTCAATCGGTTGATGGGCCAATTTAAATGCTTCTAAAGTGTTCTTATTCATTACTCGCCAAAAAGTCACTGAAGGTCCTTAAAAACCTAAATTCACATTGCATATTGAATTAAAAAAGAGGTTGCCGTTTTTTTTCGTAGGCCTTTATTTCGTTGGTCGTTTTACCATCTTCTCCTTCTCTCTCAAGTAGTTATGCTGTCTTGCTTATCGAATTATAATTTTCTATCAGTGAACAACCCCTGAAAATCTTGATTCCAAGACCACAAAATCGAGGGGGTAAGGCAAGAAGATGACGCCTGTTATTGCGAGAATAAACTTACGTGTTATTACTTCGTCCACTGGCGATAGTTGATTTTTGATTCTTAGATGGCGCTGCTAGTATTGGTGTTTTGTATGAATTTTTTGGTCAGAAGAGCTTGTTTCTCATCACCCGATGGTGTTAGTATTACATTAAACTATGGAGATATGTATGATGGCAAAGAAAGTTTTATTCTATCAGTTTTTCACCAAAAGCAGTTAAAAATTATTTCACCTACGAAGAGATCAGTATGTTTCTTATTATTAATGTTATGTGGAGACGTAGAACTGCAACCAGGTCCCAATAATCAGAGAGATTTTAAAACCCTTTCATCAAAAAAGGAATTGAAGTTTTGCCATCAAAACATCAGGGGTTTATTCGGAAAGGTTGATGAAATTAGAGAAATCTTATTATCAAATAACTTCGACGTGTTCTGTTTATCAGAAACCTCTGTTAACAAGGATTTACCAGATGCTATGTTTGAAATCCAGGGGTATTATCATCTCATTGAACTTGAAATTTTAATAAACTCATTGCATATAAAACCTGAAATCTTTGCCATCTCTGAATCAAGGCTCCAAAATAATGATCATTTCATAACTGACATTAATATAAATGGTTACACTTACACTCACACACCAACTGAGGCTAAAAAGGGTGGAACACTCATCTATATTAAATCTGAGTTAAATTTTAAACTTTGCAACGACCTAAACATTTATAAACCAAAGGAACTTGAATCCAGCTTCATTGAACTAATGTATCCCGGTAGAACTAATTTAGTTATCGGTTGTGTATATCGTCATCCCACAATGTGTGCATCTGACTTTACTAAAAACTACTTTGGTCCCTTATTGGAAAAAATATATTTAGAAAACAAACAGTTTATGTTAATGTGAGATTATAACATTGACCTTCTCCAACATGAAAAAACAGCATTGTAGCCAATTTCCTAGATACTTTAACTTCAAACACATTTTTTCCTTTTGTCTTGTACCCAACTCGCATCACATCCCATTCAAAAACTCTCATTGATAATATTTTCCTTAATTTCTACAGTGAAGATATCACATTTGGCAATATAAATGTTACAATTTCTGATCATCTGCCTCAGTTTATAACTATCCAAAATTTTAGAAGTAACAATCAATCTAAAAAGAAAACCATCAGTCGACGCTGTTTCAAAAGGTTTCAAAAAGATCAGTTTGTAAATGATATTTCCTGTATGAACTGGGATTTACATATTAAGGAGACTGACGATGTAAATGACTCGGTAGCTATTTTCTTTAAACAATTTGAGAGTATTCTAGATAAACATGCTCCGTATAAAAATCTAACAAAAAGACAATTAAAATACCATGACAAACCGTGGGTGAGTAAAGGCATCTCAACAACTATTAAAATAAAAAATAAAATCCATAAAAAATTTCTCAAAGCTACTAACATAAGAACTAAAAATAATCTTTATAAAAAAATTAAAATATATCGAAATAACATTAGCAACCTCCTTAAAACAAGTAAAAAAAATCATTACATTGCATTTTTAATAACAACATTAACAATATAAAACAGACTTGGATGGACATAAAAGAACTCATAAACATTAAATCTAAAACTAAAAATAATATATAGTCTTAACATAAATGATAACATTGTAACAAACAAATAGGACATAACCAACCATTTTAATAAATTTTTCTCTTCCATAGCATACAAGCTTTCAAATAAAATTAAAAAGTCTAAAATGGATTTTAAAGAATATCTGCTTGAACCTAATACCAATAATTTCTTCATTTCGCCAACAACTAAAGAAGAGGTTGATAACCTTATAAAAAATCTACAAGTAGGAAAGAGCACAGGCCCCAATAGTCTACCTACAACACTCCTTCAACTAGTTTCTAAATCTATATGTAATCCCCTCAGCACCATTATCAATAATTCCTTCCAAAAAGGCATCTTCCCTGACTTGTTTAAAACTGCTAAAGTTGTCCCTGTTTTTAAAAAAGGATCCAAACTTGACTGCTGTAACTACAGGCCTATATCACTTTTATCTAATATCAGCAAGATCTTTGAACGACTTATGCACACAAGGCTTTATTCATTTTTATCCAGATACAATTGTCTGTACAAGTATCAGTTTGGTTTTAGGAATAAACATTCAACAACACATGCCCTAATTGAAATCACCGAATCTATCAGACTTGCTCTTGATAAGGGACAGTATGCATGTGGTGTCTTTTTGGACTTGCAGAAAGCTTTTGATACAGTGAACCATGACATATTAATCTCCAAATTGTACTACTATGGTATCCGAGGTATACCTTCCAAATGGTTTGTCTCCTATCTTTCTAACCGTAAACAATTTGTATCCATTGATAACCATTTCTCTGGCACACACATTGTTAATGTAGGAGTCCCCCAGGGTTCCATACTTGGACCTTTGCTTTTCCTCATTTACATAAACAATCTAAACAAATCTATATCACATTCATCTTGCTATCATTTTGCAGACGATACTAACTTATTAATAATAAATAAATCTCTTAAAAAAGTAAACAAATATATTAACCATGACCTATCAACTTTGTTGCAATGGCTTCGAGCCAATAAAATCTCTCTAAATGTTAGTAAAACTGAAATAATTATCTTTAGATCCCTTAATACACTTCTTAATAAAAAAAATAATGTAAATATCCCTAAACATCTAAATTTTAGGCTAAGCGGAGAGAAAATTAATTTATCTAACAAAATTAAATATCTTGGTATCCATATAGATGAGAATTTGAATTTTAAAGATCATATTCATAATATCTCATTAAAACTCTCTCGCTCTAACGGAATGTTGGCTAAGGTCAGGCACTATGTATCTTTCGATACACTATTAAACATCTATCATGCCATCTTTAATTCACATCTCAGATATGCTTGCCAGGTTTGGGGCCATTCTCATAAAACTTCTCTTTGCAGAATCTCTTCTCTTCAACAAAAAGCTCTCCGTTTAATCTTCTTTCAACCTCCTCAATGTAGCACTGACATCTTGTTTACTTTCTCTAACATACTCCCTTTTCATGATCTAGTTCATAGTCTCAATTATTTGTTAGTATGGGAGCATCAACATTCTAGACTACCCCCTGTGTTTGATAACATATTTATGAAAAGAACTGGAGACCATCATAATCTACGGTCAGTTGAAAACAACAACCTCTTAGTACCCCATAAAAATACATCTACATATGGTATCAATTCTATTACATATCAATGTATCCGTGACTGGAATACCCTGCCTAAAGAATTTAAATGGACCAGAACCGGTTCCAATCTAAAAGTAAATTTTCAAAAGCCCTTCTTAACTACTTTGGAGAAAAAAATTCATAATATCTTTTTTATCTTATATAATAGAGAAGTTTATCTCACGTATATATATATATATACAGTTTTTCAGTTTGTTTGTTTTTATTTTTGTTGTTGTTGTTTCTGTTTTGTTCCTCTTCGCTTTTTGACTTTTTCATTCCTATTTTTCCCCACCAAATCCATTTCACTTCCAATTTAGACTTTTTGATCGTACTCTGCTGATATACTTTTATTTTTGAATTATTATCGATATGAGGTCGTTGCGTATTTTGTAGTGTTTTACTATTTGCAACGTTCCTGTGCTATTTGTATTTGTACACAGATATTTACCCAATGCTTTTATAAAAGCACGAAATATATTGATATATTGATATTATAAAAGCATGATATATTGATTATAAAAAGGGGTACACATTTATCAGATCTGATCGAAAAAATGGTAAAGGAGGTGTTGTAGGCTTATACATTCGAGAAGGAATCAATTATTTAAGAAGAGTCGATTTTGAAAATGACGAGATTGAAGCGATTTGGATCGAGATAAGACTGAAAAACACGAAACCATTACTTTTTGGAACTATGTATAAACCTCCGGACGCGTCAAAATACCTCTCAAAAAACTTCAAAATTTTGTTGACAAAAACTTTACAAACGATTGAAAAAGAGAGAAAGGAAGCAATTATCATGGGAGACATGAATGTTAACTACCTTATTAAAAAAGATCAGGCAACGATTAAAGACATCTTTAAAGATAATGATTTTAAGCAAATACTTGACACCTCTACGCGAACAACAAAGCAAACGGCTACATGAATTGATTTGATACAAGTTAATAATAAACAAAATATTTCATACAAAAGAATTATTCCTGCAGGATTGAGCGACCATGATTTAATAGCATGCGTGAGACAAACTAATAACATTAGGTTTGAGCCAGAGACAATACGCTGTCGAGATTACCGTAATTATGACGTCAATGCAATAAACAACGAACTCCGCAATGAAAACTGGGATGGTGTTTACAACAGCAACTCTCTAAACCAGAGCTGGGAAGAAATGAAACAAATCTTAAATAGAACCTTAGATAAGCATGCACCGCTCGTCACAAAGCGTATTAAAGGAAAAAAGTCTCCTTGGATAACAAAAGAACTTAATCGACACATGATTGTACGCGATCAGCTCTATCACAAAGCGCGGAATCAAACAAAGATGAAGACTGGCTATGTTATAAGCGTAAACGAAATTTTGTTAAAAATGAAATACAACGAACCAAAAAGACCTTTATCAATGATAAATTAAAGGATACTTCAAATAAACCCGAGCGCTTCTGGAGGACCATTAAGGAAATTTATCCCACAAAAGCAAAATCCTCAGAACACTCCACCAACTTTTGTACGAGCAATAATGTTATCCTTAATGATAAACTAAGTATTGCTAACGGTTTCTGTTGCTTCTTCACTGGAGCTGCGACTCTGTTAAAGAAAGGCGTTTTTTTTCCTATGTCTCAAATGTTACGAAGGTCGAAACCAACAAATGTCAACTCAAATGTCGTGAAGCTTCAGAACTTCTACCGAATGGGAAGTGTTGAAATATTTAAAAAAGTTTAACCGAATGTGTGCTGTTGGGTTGGATGAAATTCCATCGTTATTCCTGAAAGATATTGCTTGTGTCATTTCGCAGCCATTGTCGCATATCATTAACTTCTCGCTAAGGACAGGTGTGGTTCCAGATGACTTCAAAAAGGCCAGAGTAGTACCAATTTACAAGTCAGGTACACATAACAACTTTGATAACTATCGTCCTATCAGTATCTTACCAGCAGTTTCCAATCTGCTCGAAAAATGTGTACCATCTCAATTACTTGATCACCTGGAGGAACACAGACTATTATCTCCAAGTCAGTTTGGTTTTCGAAAAAATCGCTCCACGGATCTTGCAACAGTGTGGTTCACCGACCAGATAAGGAAAGCAATGGATAAAGGTATGCTCACAGGTGCCATTTACGTGGACCTTAGTAAAGCCTTTGATACCGTGAGTCACTCAGAAATCATTAACAAGCTCCTTGCGTACGGCATCACCGGTCTCACTCAAGATTGGTTTACCAATTACCTTTCCGGTTGTCAGCAACAGGTATCCTTTAAACAAACTCTTTCCCAAGCAGAGACAATTGTTTGTGGTGTGCCACAGGAATCAATACTTGGCCCTTTGTTATTTTTATTGTTTTTAAATGATATTACCGTAGCTCTTAGCAACGCATAAATTATAAAATACGCCGATGATATGGTCATATTCTATTCAAACCATAACGCCGCCAATATACAAGTAGTCGTAAACAACGAGTTCAACTCTTTGACAACCTGGTTCCAACAAAATGAGTTAATTATCAATACTAAACGAGGAAAGACGGAAGTGACACTGTTTGGAACGAGCAAGCGACTTAGCAAACTGAACAATCTACCATTAAAAATTACCCACAATTATGAGACGTTAAACTACACAAAATCGTATAAATATCTTGGGCTGGTCTTAAATGAAATATTGAATATGTCTGAACACATGAATGCGATACTAAAAAGAGCTACATCAAGAGTAAACCTGCTGAAAAAAATACGACCACTGATTGACGCAGACACAGCAAGTAAGATCTTCACAGTGATGATACTACCAATTTTGACCTATTGCCCATACTCTACTTTTGAAAATTTATTGAAAACCCTTGAAGACAGGATTCAGAGAACTGAAAACCGGGCTCAAAAGATAATCGGAAAAATACCTGTCGCCTCCATGAAGTCGTTTCTACGTAAACGTGTTACAATATTTGCTCATCGATGTATATCAAAAAGTGTCTGCAAAAATTTTGAGAACTATTTCGAACTAAACAAAACTAAGATCAATACTAGAAACAGCGGAATACGACTGCCTAAAGTAAAGCTGGAAGTGGCCCGTCCATCATTTTACTTCCAAGGAAGACTTGACTACAATAAGCTGCCACTAAAAATTAGATCTGAAATAAACCATATCAAATTCAAGAAAAAAATCAAACAATATTTTATTAAACAACTACTTAATTAGTTTGTAATTATTTTTAGGCAAATATCATATTTTATCACTTCCTTTTTTAATTATTTGTAATATATCCTTTATTTTTATTGTTTTATATTCCATAGAACTTCCAGGACAACAGTGTATATATTATGTATAATCTTGTATATATTATTTACGACTGAGGAATTTATCCTGTTATAAATATTTGAGAATAAATAAAGCAGGCGTATTCTGATTGCTGTAGCGTCAGCGCAATAATTTTACGCTTGACAATCAGCCATGACTTAAGGGGTTGCGGAAATTATCCAAAGTATGGGCCTAGTTCCACAAGACGATAGCACCACGCTCGCAGTACTTCTAATCGCTCGGATTAATGTATAGCGTTTTCGGTAAGTTAGTTTCACGAATTAATCTATTCGTCGAATTTTATTAACTATTTCCGTCATACTGTTGCATAATATGTTGTCGGTGAAAGTTGAATAAACCTTGAAAATCATTTCTGTTGGAGTTGGATAACAATGTTTCATCAAAAATTGATTGTGTTTCGCGAATGCATAATATTGGAAAAATTTCGCTCGGATAAACTTTCGCAAAAATAGCAAAAATTCGCAAAAGTTTCTCCCCTTAAAGTATCCCCGAACCAGATTCTTTCGATGTCATAGTAGAAAAGAAATTGAAACAAAAAAGTGAAATCGCAAAATTTAGAGAAAAGATCGAAATCGCAAACATTTATGTCGCAAAATCTTTTTTGGACCTTTGATTCGCAAACATTTATGACGCATTCTTTTATACCAGCATTAATTTATGTCCAAGGTATTATTTGAAATAATAATATGAATGATTGTTCTGCGAGTTGCCGATCACCTACGTCATTGCGGTTGACTTCCACGGAGTAATGCATCGGTGAATTTTGCGGCTTCTAAGCCATACCTTTAGCTCCTTCTTATCGAAGAGCATGAATTTGCATTTCACAGTCGGTTTATTAATAATTTGTAAGGCCAGCATTTACCCAGAATTCTCGTTCCTGTTCAAAATCAGCAAAATCGCGTTGCAATTCTGTAGTGTTGGTTTCAAGTGACTAATGTATTATTTGCTATGAAATCCGCGTACCTCACTAATCAAAGACCAAGTCTAGTATTTTCTAAACAAATAGAATTGTGAATAATTGTTTTTCTTTTTGGCCGATGGTGATACATTCAACATGTGAACTCATTACAAGCGTCTGCAGTATAATGCAGATAAGTCGATCCTCAAAAAGACTGAATAAAATAGTTCGAGTTCGCGAATGTTCTAGTTAGCGGGAGAGATTGTGAGAAACTGAGAAAGGAGAATGGAGAAACAGTTCGAGTTACCGCGAGTCCGACTTAACGGTGTCCAACTGAGCTATCCCGGTGTAGCGTGCTGAGGAGTAACCGTGCTGAGAGGTGAAATACTACCTAGTGCCTAGTACGCATGCTTGAACGATGTTTTTAAAAATGGTAGTCGCAAAAAGTTGCGATCTTATAAATCTAATCGGTAAATACTTTCTACACACTAGCTTGTTCTAGCGAGTAAAACTCGAATTTCGAGTTTTGTAAATAGAGAATCAAGCATCATCAAGCAGAAACAAAAAGGAGACTAGAATCATACAAACATGCGACAACAAAATTGTAAAAAAAAAAATGAAAGGCGTTGATGTTAACAAAAATCCTCTGTTTGCATAATATTGACGACAGCTTGAAGATATCAATTATAATGCCAATTATTGCCAAGGCCATATCGATTCGGATGAATGTTTGAAGACATTTTTAGAAGTATTTCGTGTAAGAAATGGTGTATCTTTCGTTACAAGAGATTCGGTGACAAAAGAAACAGCAAGGTATACTTTATAGGAGTTTTAAGCCTACCGCACACAAGCGATTTTTGCCGTCCGTTGGGGAAGGCGGTTTTTGTCGCTGACTTGCGCGTTTCTTCCAAACGTCTTCCCTTCTTGTTTTAAATTATCTTCAAGTTTGTCGTTTTATGACCCTGAATGGAGTCGGCAAATGTTTGTAGTGTTAGCCGTTAACAATTTCATTACCCGAATTTGAATAATTATAATCAGTCAAAAACTATCATATCTAATCAAATATGCGCTTTTCAAGATAACGAGCGAAAAATACATTACTTTTGGAAACGTAAGCAGCATGTTTAATGCAGAATGAAGTTGTAAAATTTATATTCCTGAATTTTAGGATAAATATGAAATATCTAACAAATTTTCTTTTTTGTGTGTTCCCCTTTAAGGATAGTGTAAAGTCTACTAACATATGTTCTGTTTTCTTGAAATATCTCAAAATTTATACAATTTTCCTCCATAAAATCACGTGACTAAACGTGAATTTTTCGTTTTCAACAAACAACAAGAAAGTGGCGACTTAAAACTTTTTAAAATCGGACGAAAAGTTTTCATCAAATCAAGATCAAAAATGACTTGTTTTTACTGTTTCCCTAATGATTTTTAAATAACATTGAAAAATATGAAATTTAGTTCGCCGAAAGTTTGTCCGCCAAAGTTTTTCCTCCGAAATTTTATCTGCCGAAATTTTTGGGTTTTAATGTATGACATCTTCAGAGCAGTTACACAGATAAACTTAATTGTGTTTAAAAGAGCCGTAAAATAACGAGAGAGGTTAATTGTGAGAAAATGACGCGTGAGGTGTGAAAATGGGGGATGTTGACGGTTAATTAAAAACTTTATAATTGCTTTTTTTATTCGTTCTTCTAACTTTTTATTGTAGAAAGGCTATTGTGGCAAATAAAGCAAGGCTTCATAGGCATTTTATATTCATGTTGTCCCTTCAAAGTTGGCCAAATTGGTACAAATACCAAAATTGGACTAACAAAAATTCTCTTACTTTACCAAACTATTAACCTTTTTTTTATTATTATTATAAATTTAATGTAAAAAGCAACTCTATATTCATTTTTGTTGCAAAAAAACTATCAAAATAAACAACAGCAATGGGATATTTTAAAACACTCAGATAAAAGGCTTCTGCGTACAAATATATTTCTTTACAATATTTCTAAATCAACAAACATTTACATTTTCTGCAACTTTATTCATCATTCTCCAACGGTTCTTCATGATTTTTATCTGACAGGTTACCATGTACTGCTTCCCTACAAATCTATATATATATATATATATATTATTTTTAGACGATGTTCAACTACGAAGTTGGATATAGCAAAGGTACAAGCAAACCACATCAAGGTGGTTTATCAAGGCGGTTATCAAGGTGATTTTAATTTACAGAAATTTCACGGTAAGATCATATTTTACTGAGATCATATTTTTGTAACACATAAATTGCATATATATGTAGTGCAATATATTTCGCTTAACAATATATAAATATTTTATTCCAAATATTTTAATATTTAGGCAGAAATAACTCCGGATATGTCAAAGAGTGCAATCAAGAGAGAAAACATGAACAAAATGAAAGACCAAAAAGAATCAATGGAATAACAATTGCATAATCATATTTTAGATAACATATAAAAACCTTCTCAATCCATCAATCCACTCCTTGTAGAACACTCCAAATAAAGCTGTGCATATTGAGAGCATCGGCACCTTCTCTAAAACCGGTTTGGATGTTTGAAGAAAATTCAACAAAGCTGCTATGATAAAGAAACAAGTTGAAGATAAAATACATTGGTTAAATAACTAAAACATAACAGAAAAAGACCTTATTTTGCATTACCTTTTAAAGGGATTCCCAAGTTCTCATACATATTTAACATATATAAATAAAAATCTAAAAAAAAAAAGAATAGAATTTGTCCCAAACATAACAAATAACAACCTAACTAGTTATTCTGTTTTTTAAATTGTTGTTGTTCAATGCGACGCTTTCTCTTCGACCTTTTTCCTGCAATTTTTATTTCTAACTAGATTCAGACCTCATTGTCCGTATAAAGCGAAAAAGTGAGGTAATCATTTGTTGTGACGTAATGTTACGTAGTTTTGATGTATGAGATTAAGCCGTATAGTTTGTAAGCCGGTTCTGCATATATTTGTTGTAAAATCGCTACAACAACTTTCGCGTGATGAAAAACAGCGTTTATAAACAAGCACTAACTGGTAACAAACGAGTCTAGCTCCAGTCTGCACTGAAACAAAAGACGATATCATTGAGCGATCGAAAAAATATTCACGTCTTCACGCAATTTGATTTACCTTAAGGGAAGAAATTTTCGCGGAAGAAAATTTCGCGATTGACAGGTCTAAAAACTGCGAATTTCGCGGAATGTATTTTCTTTATTTTCATTTTCATTAAGTTTTGCGGGATTTAATTTTTTTGATTTACGAAGAACGTTTACGAAGAACATTACGATTAAAAACAAACATGACAGCAAAAAAGGTTCAGTTAAATGAGGATTTTATTCAAGAGTGGGAGAAACACGATTGTTTAGCGAAGTTTTCTTGGAACATCCTCAAATAGTTTGCATATTCCAATCGATCTCGTAGCCAGTAACGTGTCACATGCTCCTAATTGTGGTCGTCGTAACAGCCACGGTTTAACCCACACACTCCTAGCCTTTCTCTGTTTCATTTTTTTTCCTATAGCTAAATAGCGACCACGGCTGTTGCAGCAGCTAGCTCCACACTCAGCGCGTGCAAGATTAGAAAGAGATATTACTTCATTTTTGAAAACATTTGTATGAGCGTGTAATCATACAGAAAAGTTGGCCAATTAGTCATACAAATCTTATCATACAAACTGGAGCATGTAAGACCAGCTTAACACAAGAGATGTCTAGAATTTAAATTGAATACATTGAAACTCGTTTTCTGGATGAGCTAAATTATGCATAACGTGTGAAAACACCTGGGAGCCATAAAGAAAAAAATAGACAGAACAATTTTCTGATATAATAACGAAGCAAATCACAACAAAGTTAGTAAACAGATATTTATAGTAATGCCATCATTAAAGTGAATTTGGCTGATTTCACGGCGATTGATGTGTTCAAAGATTGACTCTTCAATGTTTGAAATTTCACTGCCGTTCACACTTTCTTCATCCTTATCATCGTGTTTCTTATTTTTCCGTGAAGTTATTTTTGTTTGGCTCAAAGCGATAAGGTTGAACAGACATTTCTATTCCAAAAGCAAACAATACGCAACGATGTTACATACCTTGTACGTCACATGTCGCGTTATACCAAAGAGGTTTGAACAGAGGTTTAAAAATGTAAACATTGTGAAAATTTTAATGGCGGATAAAACCAAAGTGTATATATTCACGGGTCCGTGAATATAATATTTGCCACTATATTCACGGTAGTAGTTGTTCCGAGACCCCCGCACTCTAGGGCCTAGACTACTTTTACAACAAACAATGAAAAAAGGAAGCATGTCCTTTTAAGATTCGCATTTTTAACTTTAGGTTAACAATGCAAATCTAAAAAGGACATGCTTAACAATAAGTCTGAAATCTATTTAATGTTTTCAAATAACGTAGCGTCGTGTGATAGATTTGATGTTGGAGAAAAGTTTCAATCTTATGAGCAGTTTAAACAACAGCTTAAAGTTTTTAAATCGAAAAACTTTTTTGAAACATGGATTAGAGATTCAAGGACATTGAATTCTGTTTTGAAAAGGTGCCCATCAAAAAAATTTAATCCAGATATTAAATATTACGAATGAACAATTAATTGCATCCATGGCGGGAGAAAACTAAAATCAACTGGAAAAGGAATTCGATCTGTATCGTAAGTTTGTTTTCTTTTTCTGTCTTTTATTTTTCTTATTATAAAGTTTGATTGAAGTTTGATTGTAGTTAGCTATAGTTACTTGTTTAATAAATGATTTATCTTTAGAAGCCATCAAACAGCATGTCCATTTAAAATTTCTTTACGTGCTTCACTTAATGGCCAATATCTGAAAGTTAGATCTGTGGTTAAAAATCACAACCATGAATGCAATGAGGTAAGCATTTCAACAATTACAAATCAACATTATTTTACAAAATAAAACTCTTAAAAAATTACGTAATCTTCGGGCCTGCGTTCGTAAAATAAAATACATTTATTCTGTGCACTTTTTGGAAACTCTTTTAAGAATTTTTGTTTTGTATCACTTTCTGTTTAGTAATAGTAATGTATATATAATATAGATATATATATATAGAGAGTAATGTATATAGAAATAGTTTAGTAATGAATGAAATAGAAGCACTTTCAAGTCATTTCACATAAACTTGATCTCCCTGTTGGCCAGCCCTTGCCGCTTCGGCGATGTAGTCGATGCTAGGCCTGAACCACGTTAGCTTCCATCTGTAGGAACGCTGGACGCTTCCCCTGTTATTCCTCCCTCAACGACGTGGCAATATTAAAATGTATTTCTCCCTTGAACTTTTTATTATTTAATAACAACCGTGGATAGTGTGAATGCGCATAGTGTTTCACACAATGCACTTTTGGTATTAAAATACATATTTATTTTACGAACGTAGGCCCGAAAATTACCAGAAATTATTTTGATCTGTTTCAAAATTTAATGATTTTTTACTTTTTGACACCCTACATGAGTTACACAAACACAATGTTTGTGGGAACCTCTCTTTTAGTATTGTGTGAAACGCATTTTGTGAAAATTATTAGAAATTAATAGCACGTCCATCAATGTGCTGTCACTTGGTCGATATCATATGATGTTTTTTATCTAGACTCTATATAAACATCTCCCCCACCAAAGAAGATTGAATGATGCGGAAATTGAGAAAACAAAAGAGCTGATATCAATGCAAGCAAATAAAAAGATAAGTCAACAGCGTATCTAAAAAAAAACTGGAAATATTGTTCTTTTGCGAGACCTAAGCAACATTAAAAAAAAAGATGAATGAAGGCACTACTAGGAATGACCTCGCTGCTGTTGTTTTAAAATTGGAGAATGATTATAGTAAGTCTATATCTTTTTCATTGTATCATCATATACGGTTTTGAGTTCATTATTAATCCATGCAAGCATGGGTTGCACTTTTTATAGGCGGAAATTCTAAAACAACTCTATATTTTTACTATATCCTTTCCAAGCAAAGTTACATTATTACATTATTATTACAAAATTACGCATGATTATTAGTTATTCCCTTTTATACAGAGATGGTTCATCATAACAAATTTGATTGCAAGTAGTTATAAACATAATCCATAAAACATTTCATTTATAGCATCTGTTTATCACATTTATCATTGGAACTATTTATTGATGGTTTTTTTACTGTGCTGAACTCATTAAGGAATGAACGCAATCACAAAGCGGCATTAAACTACCTAAAAACTCCCATAATCCTATTTAAAGAAGGCGAAGATCAGTATGAATTCATGAAGTACCTAACAAGTTATGCTTTTTCTTATGTTCAGAAACAGATTCAATTAGTGGAGAAAGTTGACAATATCACTGTCGCGAAAGAAGGTGAAATTTATGAAATGAAAGGAGAAAATGCACACAAGGTAATTTTGATATGTGTTATCATTTCTGTATTTTCAACAGGATTGTATTGCAAGATTTTATCTATAGAATGTTGTTGTTATAGAAAACGATGTGGAGAAACGTAGTTGCTTCGCTACCCAACAATTTTTAAACAGAATTTCTGATACATGTATTGAGACTTGGATACAAGAATCAAATGACCTTAAAAAGAACCCTTTTCTTCAATTAATGAGGTCTACATGTGAATTATGGGACATCCTTCCTAGTTTGGACAAAAATTCAATTTTCAAAGATATTCTTGACAGACACAACAACGCAAATGAATTATTCCCACCACCGAATCTCGTTTGTTTCCTTTGCCAGAAATACACCGACGTGTTTCCGCCTGGAAAGCAAGGCCAAGCACGCCTAAGTTACGTTGTAGTTAAAATTGGAATGGAACCAGAATTTTGATATCTATAGTATTTATTTTTTGTTAATATATTACAGATGCTAATATATTTAAAAGATTTGTTCCCGTTTTTCTAAAGATTTTGTTAGATATAAGTGGTTTTAAATTTTGCACATCGTATTTTCGTTTTATAGCAAAATGTATGATACAGCGTTTCTCCCCAAAAAATTGCAGTAATAGTTTATATCGTTTAGTTGATTGATTAGTTTATATCGTAACGTTTCCAATGTTAAAGAAATATATATGAACGAAAGAGACGTTTTGTGTGTGAAATTTTGTCTTTGCAAACTTATTTAAAAACTTATATACCGTAATGCATCGAATAGACGCCCCTTATTTTAAACGCCCCCTCGAATAGACGCCCCTCCTAAATTCGCAAGAATTTAATAAACGCCCCGGGCGTTTATTCGATGCATTACGGTAGTTAACACTACTATACTCATACTCTTCGGTCCCGAATAAATGAGGCTAGTTGGAAATTTTAGCAAGAAATAATTAGCTGAAGGGTTGAAATAAACGGCAATTGGGGGGGGGGGGGGGGGGGGGGGGGGATTTAACAAATAAACTGACGTTTATCAAATTAAATAATGTTCGAAAATTTTCGATGATGTTTAAACTACTGCGGTTAAATACTTACTTTTACACTAAAATATTAAACTTAATTCTGTTTCAAGATATACTCCCACAAAAATCGAAAATTCAATAAACGAGAAAGGGTGCGAAAATTTACCACACAAAAATATGCATGGTGGACACTTATTCGGGACCGAAGAGTACAAACCTATTGTCCGTTATATTTATCGAATCGTGATGTCACAAAATAGCTCTAATCTGTCTATTCTCGAGACAATCGGATGCAGCTTCGTACTTTTGATAACTGCGAGGTCATGTAAAAATCATGGACTAGATAAGTACACAATATAGACTCGGCATTCCGCAAATGAATCTTCTTAGTAATATTATAGCAGCTATTAAGGGGTCTAAAATAAATGGTTTAGTGCAGTCAACCAAATCTTTCGATGATATATTATAGTGTAGGTTCACACGATCAAAATATTAACTTACCAATAATCTTACTTCCGATGTCTCACTTCACGAGAGTTTTACCTATCATAAATAATTAGAAAAAACATCTATTTGTTAGTTTAACAATATATTCAAAAAATAAATCTATTAGTAAACATTTAATTCTGCCTTTCACAAATTTTTAGACTAGTTCAATGATTTATCTGGGTACACTACACAGACAGTCTTGTTTATTTTTTTTAGTTGGTGATGAAACATTTTCTAGTTAAAAAAAAAAGACTGAAGTATTTCTGTGTATTTTATATTATGTAAATGAATGTAAGACAAATTACAAAATTACATAAAAGCTAATGAAATTTAAACCCCCCCCCCCGCCCTAACTTTATCATTAACCAGGGGCGTGGCGTAGAATAACTTGCAAGGCCCAAAGCGTATTGCAATACTAACTGGGGTTATGTGGTCGTGGTAGCTTTAGCCATTTTTGTAGCTTTAGCCATGTAACCTCTTGTGTAGCTTTAGCCATTTTATTGCGTTTTACATTCAAAAATGGAATTTATTGATGAGTAGTTTTATAACTTTCCGACACTATTTTGGTGTTATCGTATGTTTAGAAGAGCTTTTACAAAAGAAGAATTTCAATCCTCTAATATATTCATTCATTCTAATAAAAAAGCCATCACCGACCGGCGGTGTAGAGTGTTTCCAAGTGTTACAAAGGAACAAAAAGCGAAGAGTTTGTTCATACCCAACGACCTCCATTTCCTACGCGCATCTGACTATTAACAGTATCGAAAAACTTTCGATTCTCTAAAATAAATTCCTACGAAATCGTTTATTTTAGCGTTTATTTAATTTCACGAGTTTTGAGTGAAAATGGCGATTATTTAGAGAGATGTTAGGGTTTAAAATAAGGGGGTGTTTATTGGAAGATTTACGGTAGTTATAATAAGTGTAAATAAATATAGCAATAAATTCATATGGAAAAGTAATTTACTGCATGCAATGTGAAGCCACATTTTGTTAAAAGTATTTTATTTAAATAAATACATGCATTACGGTAAATTTTTACCGTGAAAATAGTGATATCCACTATATTCACGGTAGTCTCCAGTTTATCAGTTTGACTACCGTGAAAACTTATTTTCACGGGTGTTAAATCTGATTGGCTAACCGTAACTACCGTGAATATAGTAGTTACCACTATATTCACGGACCCGTGAATATATCACCAGCCGGATAAAACACACGATTTTTTTCGTTGTTTTAGAGGATTAGAGATAGCGACTTTAAAAACAAGTTATCGTATTATTTTTTACATTCGGTTTTGAGTTATTGTAATGTTTGTATGAGAACTTGGGAATCGCTTTAAAGATGGGATTAACAACTGTTTAATACAGAAACCAATGAAGTAGACCAGATTCACTTTCTACACTTTTTCAAGAAAGATATTTTGATAATTGTGTGATAGACTCATTATTAGAAAATTTCCTAAAGATAAATTCATGGCATATTTATCAACATTACTTTTTTAGTTTTAGTTTTTTCAATTCATTTAAAACAATAATCACGGGGGGGGGGCTAGTTGTGATGATTGATAGCATAAATGGTGTCATCTATTTCGACGAAGAAATTAAGCTAAAATTAAATCAAAGTATTGTATCTAAAATTTAAAAAGTTTGATATGTAATCAATGAAATTGTACCTGATTTTCCCATTGCAAAGTTTGCCAATGTTAAGATTCTCAAGTTCAATTGTCCAAAACAACCATCTACAAGAATTGGTGCTTCCAGTTGTAGTGTAGCTGTAAATGGCAAACTTATGAGAACCAATTTCTGGGTTACGCGTTTGCGAAGTTTACACGTTTTCTTCAGTACACCAAACGGCTAAAAATAATTAAATATATTCAAAACTAAATAAATAAATACTTTTAGAAAAAGCTAGAACTAAACCTGAAAAGCAAAGGGAAATAGATCAAAACACAGAAAAGCAAAATAAATAACGTTGAAAAACAAAAGTATAATTTAATAAACAAACAAATGCTTACTAAAAGGATAGTGTATAAATGCTAGGAAGCCTGTCCAAAGAAGTGTTCGACAAGTAAATCCAACAAAAACACATTACTACAACAACTGCCACAGCTTAGCTGCCTCGACTGTATTTAATGAACTACTTGCAATCAAAAAACGGGAACACTCTGCAATTTTCTAACACTTTATACACTTTCAACAAAAGGAAAATATATAAAAGAAACCAATTAAATCTAAATAAAAGAAACGTGTGAACTAATTACTAAAATTAACATAATTGCTATCTTGAGAAGAATAAAACTCAGAAAGCTGTGCCACAGCCTGCAACAGTAGCTGCAATCCTTGCTATTATGGATATAATATCTGGTCACACTTTCACACTTTCAACACACCAGTTTATGTGGAAGTTTAAGTTAAGAGCATGAACGTTCATCGAATTGAATTTACAAAATTGCCACCATGGCAATGTCACCTTAAAAATCAATTTTATGTAAATATATTAGAGAAGTTTATTTTATGCTACTAGGGTAATAATGTAGTAATATAGTTGTTCTTGTCGATTATATTTTCATAATATATTATAAAAAAATCATTCTGTATAGCTATACCTATATTTGGAGTGACCAACTTCATCTTGTCAATTGTTTTAACTTTTTGCTGAGAAATAGCCTATATATTTTGTGATTATGATGCAAATAATGCAATTAGAAAAAATGTGGATTCATTTAATTGACTTTGCCAGACGGATAAAAAATATTTCAACACATGTTTATGTCATAATAATTCTAAATTAACTATAATTCACTTACATTACAGACGGAAAAGCCTACCGTTTTTCTTAATCTTCAATCGTTGTTCTTTACTGTGATTGTTTTCCCACCAACTATAGATAAAAAAAATAATTCGCTTTGTTCTTTCTTGCTGTTTTATTTTTATTGCCACAACGTTTATGTTTTAGTTTTGTTACTCGAAATAATGACGTCACTGTCACGAGCTAGTGTGTAGAAAGTATTTACCAAATCCAATCAGTCTCGACATTGGAATATATTATGTAATTTCAAGACCCGATGTAAGAAGTTGTTAAAGAGCTGCGCTTTTTATTTGCTTGAATAAAGAAAAAATATGAGTAAATGAATGAAAATAAATATATTCCTGTTATATATATAGACATTGCTCAAATGTCAACTTTGTTGTGTTCGGCAAAATACATCGACGCACACGTGTTGAACGCCGCTGTATAATATTGAGTTCTTTTTGATAAAAGAGTTTCAACTGTAAACAACGTTCGTAGTTTATGTGTCTTATCTGTGTGAACGAGTACATAACAGTTGGCGACGAAGATTTAAACGAAAATGGCAAAGTTAATGTCGAATATTCCTTCCGTGGAACCGTTTGTTATGGAAGATGCTATTGGCCATAAGCAATTGCGCCCTACGTCATAACGCTCTACACGTGACTAAACACTAAAATATAAACACTAAAAACAAGTCTTGCGATAAGGGAGATAATATTTATTTAATATTTATATTTATCTTATTACTTTTTCCAATTTAAGTTTTATAATAACAAAATATAGTATAATATTATATTAAAATATAATGATAAAAACCTGTACTGTAATAAGTCACTTTAAAGATTTTTTAAGTTTTCGCGGGTTTAACTTTACGTAAATCAGGCTAGCTAGTACTCTCCCCTGCCTAATTGTAGGGGATGGTAAATCTCCGATTTTGGGAAAAAATCTCCTCAATTTCAATTAATTATGACCCGATCAATAATGTTTTCTTCAAAAGTCACTCTCTAACAATTGACACCCCAAACTATGGAAATTTAAGACAATTATGAAAGGGATAAATCAATCTATTCAAAAAGTTCTGATATGTTTCTGTCTCAAAAACATTTCATAAAAACATCAATAAATCTTAATAAAACGTTTGACTTGATTCCAGACATTCGATCAAATTCTCTTGAAGTCTTATGCACATGGAACAAAGTTTAACTCAAATTATATTACCTCCACCTCTCCCAACTATTGCCTACCCTCCCAATCTACGATAATATAAAGATTTCTCTACCCCTCCCAACTATAATAACCCTCCCAGTCTAGGATGTTTTGCCTTTGTCTCCACCCACCCCATCTATTCTACCCTCCTTACAATTAGGCAGGGGAGAGTATATAATTTGACCAAAATTCATGATATTTAGTACACCAAGTTGTTAAATCTTAGAAGTTATTTCCAGAATTAAGGAAATCTGAACTATACTGTAAACTATTACCGTACACAAATATCTACTTCTACAGTTAACTCTTATATCCAAAAAATTCAGAAAGATTCCATAATCACAGTTCCTGAGAAAAACCAGGGGTATTTTTATTATTATTGCCATGTAATGTTTTAATTTTTTTTGTGGCTTTGAAAAAAACCGTTTTAGAGAGTCTGAAAATCAGACTTGTGGCTTTAAAAAAAAACGTTTGAGATAGTCTGCGAATCAGTCAAACAGGAATCCACCCAGCACTGTGCATCATTTGGAGGCTCAGACACAACTTCTGTCTCGATTCTGGAACTTGATGTCGGTTGCTGACTCGCAAATGAGTAGCATTTCGATGCGGCAAAGTTCGGGTGTTGGTGGTAGGAGTGGCACTCGCCTCAACAGTTACACCCAAGGTCTTGCGCTAAGGAAAAGGAAATAGACACCTTCGTTTATGCCCGTTACTAACATTAGGGTTAATTCAACAACTTTGATTTTTTGCTTTTTATTTAAGATATTCCAGAAATTTTAGCGAATTTAACTTAAAATTTCTTCAAAAATTCCTTTATGCACAGATTTCATTCCTTAAGGTAATGAAACCTGAAGGCTACAACAATGATTAACATTCTTTGTTTGAAAGTTTTAAACAGCATTCTTAACTAAATTTTAAAAAAATCCTTAACCAGACTACCAATGTTAATCATGAAAGACATAAACAATTCTCACTTGAAAAAAACTGTTTTTTTATAAATTTAAGTTAAAGTTCTCATCGCAGTGCACAATAAATATATACCAATATTACCTTTATTTGTTTTTGGTTGTCAAGTTCCTTGCTCTACCGCCATGCTTTCCTATTGACTCCGTGAGAATAGTCCAAAATTTTTCGAGCAAGAATTACAAAGGGAAAGCCAGTAAACTTTATGTTTTTAATATTCCCAACATCTTCAAAAAGTATCTTGTGGCCAGTTACATTAATTTCTAAATAAAAAGTGAACTTATCTGTCTATCACATAGAAAGAAAACAAACACAAAAACTGACTTGAACCTAGTACTATAGAATAGTACACACCTAAATGTTGTCACAATTTGTTTTTGTGAAAACGTGGTAAACAAATATAACAAAAAACTTTAAAAAGAGAAGATTATACAAAATAGTTTTAAGTATTTAGGAACAAATGAATTAATTACCAGAATCACCGAAACCTTTTTCTTTCACAAACAACGAATACTTTGTGCTTGTTTGTATTTCAAACTGCTCGATAGCAGCATTAACCTCAAGCATTAAAAAATTTGAACATGATCAGTTATGCCTAGAAAGAAACAAATAAATTATATACTAAAGAGTATTATTATATATATCTAGCTAGCTAGCAATATTATAACAAACTAAATCTAATCACATCTTAACTTAACCTCAAAATAGTTTTAAATTAAAACTACAAACTTTTAAAAACAATGCGTGTTCAAGTGCAAAATAAGCTATATATATACCTTTTTTTTGTAAAACATCCATTTTACTAAAATAAACGCACACATAAACGTGTGTTTTAAGTTTTTTTTATAACGTGAAGTATCTAACTAAAATATTCTAAACCTAACGGAGATGTTTAGTCATGTGTCTTATGACGTAGGCGCAATCGCTTATGGCCAATAGCATTTTCCGATAAACGAAGTTCTGAATCTATGAATTTGGATAAGGGGTGGAAATCGTATATTGAAGAATTCGATTTGTTTATTTTGGCTTCTGGAATAACAGACGCAAAACAAAAATTAGCCTTGCTGTTGCACCTCGGTGGAAAAATTTACGAGAAGTATATAAGACGTTAAAAGAAGATAACGATACGTACGACGCAGTGAAAACGAAGTTTTTGACATATTTTCTTCCGAAAAAAAATATTACATACGAACGTTACGTTTTTAAAAGCGCATCACAAAATCGAGGAGAGTCATGTTCAGCCTACGTTACAAGATTAAAATTGTTAGCAGAAACGTGCTAATTCGAAGAGCGAATCGATACGGAGGTACGCGATCACTTTATATTCACGTGTAACTCGAAAAAGCTGAAGAAAAATCTCTTACAAGTCGAAAATCTCACTCTTGGAAAATTAGTCGACATAGGACTCAGCAAAAAATTCTCTGAGAAACAAGCTGAAACTATAACCGGACATATTGGTGAAAAACCACCGGAAGAATACGTCCGAAAGTTGAAAAAAGACGAACGACGTTACTGGGAAAAGCAACCGAAAAAAGAAGAGAGAAATAAAGCAAAGTCGAATCAGTGCTACAAATGTGGTGGAGAATACTCGAAAACTCACAAATCATCTTGCCCTGCTATAGGAAGAAAATGCTACTCGTGCGGTAAATTAAATCACATGTCGAAAATGTGCAAGCAAAGCAAAGACAAACCAAACAAGGCGTATCAAGTGACGAACAAAAAAGAATCTTCCGACAGTGAAGAAGACTACAACATATTTATGCTGTTTGATGAATACGAAATCCAAAATGTTCAGTCAAATGGGAAGTCAAAAGAAGCGATTGTAAAAATAAACAATGTGCCAACGAAAATGATTATTGACAGTGGTCGTCGATAAACGTTATAGAAAAAAACACTTTTTCTGAAATTTGTCGAAAACAAAAGATTCAGTAAAAAAGGTCAAAACAAAACATTTATGCATATGGCAGTGAAACCATTGAAAATGATTGGTTACTTTGAAGCAGAGATAGAGAACAAAGAACGTATTGTTATTTCGAAAGTCTGCGTTGTAAACAGACAAAGAGCTGGCAATCTGATTGGGTTATCAACTTCAAAAAAACTGCTGCTAATCAAAATTGCCAACACGCCCAATATCACAAACAATGCAGACAATGTTCATGAATGTCGAAACAATAGATCATGCGAGGTGAAAACAGGAAAAAAACGTGCAGAAAACACGTGCAAAGTGAAAAATGAGACGTTTGCGCACGTTCCAGAAAACTTGAAAACATTGTGCGAAAAATATGAAGAAATTACTCAAGGAAGAGGAAAGTTTTTAAATTACGAATGCAAATTAAAAGTAAACGAAAACGCTAAACCAATACAACAACCATTAAGAAGACAACCGTATAGCTTACGAAAAGCGATAAAGGCGAAAATGTTAAACAACGGTTTGAGCGAAAAAGTAAACACACCGCAAGCGTGGTTGAGTAATATTGTTGTTACACCCAAGTCAAATGGAGATGTACGGATTTGTTTAGACGCTAGACAAATCAATAAAGCAATTCTTCGCGAAAAGTTTCCGATTCCAACGATCGATTCGATGACCGACGAGATGTCACAAGCGAAAGTATTTAGTAAAATCGATTTACGCGAAGCCTACACGCAAATACAGCTTAACGAAAAGGGTACTTTCCTGTTAGTCCCCCCCAAAAAAAAATAAATTATAAAGGCACAGTTATATAGAAGGGAAATAGACAGTGATTGATAAAGACAATATTTCAACACAAATATTTCCATACAGGATTTATCTACACAGACAAATTCTAAACAGGTGGCATATATGTGACTATATCCTGGATTATTCTGTCAAACAACAAGTTGTTCCTGTTCTTCTGTCTCCACATCCATTCACAAAGATAAGAATCCAGCATTCGTCTGTTGGTCCCATGTTGTCTTTTATTTCTTGATTTCGCTAGCTTCCAGGAGTTTTCGACATTTTGTGTGTGCGCTCCGGTTACCGGATCCACAAAGTTTATGGAATGGTTAACAGTAAAATGATTGAAGCCCATAACATTAATACCACCATACGCTCTCCACAGATCTGACATTACAGTTGTTCCAGGCAATATTGAATTTTGAATGATTGGCATAAGAGTAGCTGCATTTCGATTTGGAACGGCATACATGAAGCATTCCCTCGTCTCCCGGCAGATTCCACCAAAAACCCATTGCTGTGGTAGAACCCTACCCTGGTGATTTTTACGCCGACTAAACAGGCTTTCGTCGACCTCAACTGTTGTTTTCGGCCCACCAATTGCAATGGGGTTTCGCAATAAATCTGCTGCACAAACTTCCCGTAAGTAATTGTTCCAGTCAACAACTGTATTTTTATCCATAAGTAGTTCTCGTTCACAAAATTTGATGCTGGTCATTTCGTATGCCCAGCAATAAATGAAGAGAATTATATCCCTATAGGGTAACCGAGAGCGCCCAAGCCATGTATCAATGCGTAAGCCAGATTCAGTTCTGCACTGCCTCGATCTGCACCTCCAACGGTCTCCATTGTCGCGTAGCTGCAATGTCATTTGATGCCCATTTGCGCAAATCTTGGGATTGTGAAGCACTCCCCTTTGCTGTAAAAACAGTACACTTGCTTGTTTGTCAGGGATTTGACTTGACAGCGTTAAAAAGTTCATCTTATTCAAAACAAGTATGTGACAACAATGAATGATTTTTGGAATATGGACAGAGATATAAATTTTCCAGACAATGGAGTCTGGAAAATATGAAAACGAAATATACACAGACAAGTCTGGATATACGATGCAGACAATGGAGTCTGAAGATTATGAAAAAGAAGTCTGAAAAATATGTTGTGAAGCACGCAGAAAATTGTGTCTTTTCGAATATTAATCTGGGGGGGACTAACAGGAAAGTACCACGAAAGGTGTCGAGAGCTAACCAATTTTATCACAGAAGACGGAATTTATCGTTTTAAAAGATTGATCTATGGTAATAATAACGCTGGAGATATTTTTCAAAGATGTCTACAATCAAAAATAAGCGATGTGAAAGGAGTAAAATGTTCAGTGACGATATAATTGTTTATGGTAAAGATGAAAATGATCACAAAAATAACTTAGAAAAACTGTTTAAACGTTTAATGGAAAATGGATTTAAAGTGAACGGTGAAAAATGTATTATTGGTCAAGAAAATGTGAAATTCTGAAGTGAAGTTATGTCGTTTCTTGGATTATGTACGTTTATGAGTCGATTCATCGAGAATTTTTCGGAGAAAACAAGTATTCTACGCGAGTTGATAAAGAAGAAAACCGTATTTAATTGGAGCGAACGACACGAAAAATGTTTCGAAATGTTAAAACACGAAATCACAAGCGATTCGGTAGTTACGTTTTTCAATCCCGAAAAGAAGTGTGTACTGTGGACCGACGCAAGAAATTATGCTGTTGGTGCGATATTATTGCAGCCGGACAAAAACGAAAGTTTAAAACCTGTATGTTATATTTCGAGAGCATTATCGGATGCTGAAAAGAAATATTCGATTACTGAAAAAGAAGCACTTGCGCTAGTCTGGAGTATCGAAAAATTACACTTGTATTTGTCACACACTCGTTTTGATGTGATTGTCGATCACCAGCCGTTGAAGTTTATTTTCAACTCGAAAAATCGTACAAGTCCTCGAATCGAAAGATGGCAGCTAAAATTAATGGGTTATTCGTTTGATATACAATACAAACAAGGTAGTAAAAACATAGCTGATTTTCTTAGTCGAAACGTTAAAGAAAGTGATACAGTCGAATCAAATGTTACTAAGGTTACATAAATTTCGTGAAAGAAAATGCGATTCCATACGCAATGTCGATTGAGGAAATTAAACGCGAATCTCATGACGATGAAGAAATACAAAATATACGCAAAGCGATCAACGATGGAAACTGGTCGAATTTACCAAAGTACAAGAATATTTTCTTTGAATTTTGTTTAGTCGATGATATCGTTATGCGAAGCAATATAGTAGTTGTTCCTGTAACATTGAAGAATTATTAAGTATTTGAGATAGTTCACAAATCGTGTTTGGGTATTGTTAAAACGAAAAATATATTACGTAGTAAAGTATATTGGTACAACATGGATCACGATATCGAAGAATTCATAAAGACCTGCAGTACGTGCGAGAGATTATTGCAACCACAGAAACAAACACCAGTTACGATGACGCCATTGCCGAAAAAACCGTGGAGTTTTATTACTGTTGACTTCTACGGACCTGTTCAAAACGGAGTCAAGTTATTAGTTATTACCGACGTAATTTCGAAGTTTCCGATAATAGAAGTTTTGAAAACAACAAATGCAACCACCGTGTGCAATTCGTTAGAGCGATGGTTCAGTTTATTCGGATACCCCGATAAAATCAAAACAGACAACGGTCCACCATGGGACAGTAACGAAATAGACGATTTTTTCAAAGCACGAAACATCGAAAACAATCTGTCAATACCTTTGTGGTCGAGGAGTAACGGGCAAGTAGAGCGTTTGATGACAAGTATTACGAAGTCGATACGTCATGCAACAAACAGAAACGAAAACTGGCGACAAGCACTGCAGTTACTTTTGTTGAACTATAGAAACTGTGTTCACCCTGCGACGAATAAAAAGCCCTCAGAACTTTTCTTTGAACGAGAAATCAACATTGGGTTACCAGAAGTTCAACCACAAACATCAACATATTATGAAGAAGTTAAACGATTTTACGAAACATATACCGAAAAAGCGAAAACGTACGCAGATAATAAGTACAATCACATAGTACCGGAAATAATAGTTGGAAGTCAAGTCTTAGTGAAAAGGGGAAAGCGAGATAATAAACTACAAACAGTTTATCAACCTGATGTGTTTACCGTTCTAAAAATAATCGGGACAAAAGTAGTCGTACAAAACAATAGAACATCACAGACATACTCACGACATGTTAGTTACGTCAAACTATCACGAAACGACGACAGTACGAAACAACAAAAACAAAACGATAAACCGACTTTGAAACAATATCCTCTGAGATCCAAACGCTGAACTTCTAAAGAAGGGGGATGTTATATATATAGACATTGCTCAAATGTCAACTTTGTTGTGTTTGGCAAAACACATCGACGCACACGTGTTGAACGCCGCTGTATAATATTGAGTTCTTTTTGATAAAAGAGTTTCAACTGTAAACAACGTTCGTAGTTTATGTGTCTTATCTGTGTGAACGAGTACATAACAATTCCGTGAATGGATATTATTAAAACATCAGTATCCAGTTTTTGCGATGACCATTTCATATATTTTTTTTTTATTATGGCTTTATATGAATCATATATTTTATGTTAATCTTTTATGAAGGATGGTATAGCCATTTTCGTTGTATTTATCCGCAGAATGTTACTTTTCCATATGATTCATGTTTGGTCTTTCTACATTTTGGACGATTTACGATTTTTTAATTTGTGAGACCACCTTTTGTTTTGTCATCTGTATTATATCTAAGTGCATATTTTGATTTGTTTTTACACCTTTATTCCTATACTGAGAATGTGACTCTACTAGAAATGTATTATTGGCTGTGCAGAGATTGTAAAATTTGTTGTGTTTTTTTGCTGGGCTTGGATTGTATTATGGCTGTCCTGGGAGTAAATTTTGTATTAGTTTGCTTGTAAAATTTAGATTTTTGACTGTACTGGGAGTGTATAAATGTTTTATTTTTGGCTGGGATATGATACAGATAGTACAGGTTTACATGGTACCTGTAGCAGATCATTCAGACCAGACCTGACCTGAAACAATATATACATTCCAAGTATTATATAGAAATGAAAACATAAAAAATTACTGACAGTTTTTACAAAAGAAAGAAATGTCTGGAAGCACCACACGTGGGACACGTTTTCACCCACGATGAAACCAACCGCTGCACCCAGAGCACTCGATCAGGAAGCGTGACTTGGTGTGAATGGGGTAAGGTTGTCTGCAGTGACAATAAATGGGTACATGTTCTGTTTTTGGAGGTTCGATGTGTCGGCTTTGGGAAGAAATTGTCGGGAAAAGAGTCAGTTTATCGTTGCGGATGCACTCCATCAAGTGAACTCGCATGAGTTCTTGCGATCAGTCGCATCGCTCAGGAACCCGTCCGTTACAGAGACAGGTGCCCACAGCCAGAGCAAACAGTCCACATTCAAAACCCCCTCGAGGTCAATGATCATTGTTTTTTTATGTAAATCCAGTTTACTGTCATTTGTTCTGATGTTGATTGAAGTAGGCAAGCCAGCTGTTTGAGCAACTTGTCCTTGTGGGTTGGTGAAGCGTCTTTGTACAGAGAGTCATATGTTTACGGAGTTCTTGTCACATCCCACGTTGCTAACTGTAATCCAATGAGCGCCACCCATGTTGAGTATCTGAACGAGGTGGTGGAGCACCTCAATTGCAAGGTCAACGCTGGTGATGACCTTCTTCTTGAACTCTCCCTTGCTTCCAACGTAAAACAGCTCTTTTGCTGGAATTCAATATAGATTTTATAATACAACTTCAAATCAAGTTTATTTGAGAATTATATTTGCATTTTATTTTTTTTTATATTTTTAAGATTAAATCTAATTTAACTTTAACTTTATCACCTATTGATAACTTGTATCTAGACTTGTATTGAAAATGAAATGAAGAACCCGAAACCAAATTATGCAACTGCCTCCAGAAAAAAGAATGTCCATTAAACAATAAATGTCTAACAACAAACTTAGTATATAAAGCAACAATAAACTCGGATATCCCAAATTACCAGCAAAAGATATACATTGGAATAAGTGAAGGAACATTTAAAACCAGATACGCAAACCACAAGAAATCAATCAACCACCGAAAATATGAAAATGATACGGAGCTTTCTAAAGAAATATGGAAGATAAAAGATGCTAATAAAACACCGACGATAACATGGTCAATAAAAGAAAAATGTACGAAAATCAAGCCAAACTCCAATAGATGCTCACTTTGCCTAAAAGAAAAACTTTATATCCTGACATCAAACAACCCCAATCTCCTCAACAAACGCAGCGAACTAATCAATAAATGTCGGCACCAAAACAAACATAAACTAAAAAACATCAAATGACGTCACGAAGTTATTGCATTGTAGCATTTTTATTTTAACGGTTTTAATTCACTGTAGTTAGCTGATGATTGCGAAAGCATGAAACTTTAAGTACTAACAACAAAAGTTGTTTTTCATTATTTATAAATATATATTGTCAGCCAAGGAGGTGGAAACATCGAGAAAGATTGCTTCTGTCCGTATACTCATAGAACGAGTTATAGGATTAATGAAAAATCGTTATAATACTATTTTAAAGAGAATAATACCATTGAAAATTCTCAAAAATATAAGAGAGGAATCTGTAAATAGTATATATATTGACTAATTGTGATAGGATTGTAACTGTATGTGCAGCATTGACTAATTTAGGACCTAGCATTGTATTTAGCAAAGATTCAGAGAAATAATATACAAACATTAAAAACTACATACATGTTTTATATATTTACTTTCCCAAACATTTCTTGCAGTACCATGTTTTACTTTTTGGTAAGCGTTTAAGTCCATATACACTGGGTGAAACCAATTATCACACCTGTCACAACCCACCATATTGTCTACTTGTCCAGCACAATCATCAATGCAATAATTTTGTTTTCCAAATGTTTCTTGGTCATCTTTGCTGGAAGTATCAGTAGTAGGTTTTTCTAATTGTCTAGTTCTCAATTCAGGTAGTACAAAGTCTCTCCAAAATTTATCACAATGTTTATACATTTCAGCTATAAATGAATCATTTTTCTCAACACAAACAATCACACATTCATTTGGAGTCCATACAACAAAATAGCAGTAAGATAGCCCACTAACAGCATGTTGTACCTATGAATAATATTTATGGGTGCTGTTTAGATAATATCCAGAGTGTCCCTTACCAATGTAAAATTTACCAGTTTCAATTTCTGCACATAGAAATTTGTCTTTAAAAGAATAAGGGCACTTTATCTCCAAAACCCCGTAGCCACAACACAAACAAAACAGGAGACACAAAGACCAACCCTTTCAATTTGCAGATTGTCATGAATTGGCACAATATCGTTAAGCGTTCTTTCTGATGTAGAGTAACCGCACAATATCTTTCTGAAAAATTCAATACCATCTTTTTCATGTTGTCGCCCCCAATTTAAGGCTGGTGCCCTAATATCAGTTCTTTAAAAAGAGCAAATCCTTTTAATTAAATTAACGTTAGTCTTTTCTAATGACGTTTTAACACATCTCCAATTATAGATCCAGTAATTCTACCGGCTCGTTGTTCATACTAAAATTGTGAAAGGTGCTGAGACCTGGTAACTTCTTCAATGTATGCCACATCAGCATCACTTAGAATAAGACTGTTAATGACATCATCATCATTCTCTTGTGATTGGTAAAACTCTCTCAGAGATGGTGGTAGTTTGTCTGGCAGTTGTTCTTTGCAAATGAATCCCTCACTATACTCTGAAAACAGGCTTAGTCCAACACACTTTGGCTGAACAAAATGCATAGCCTTGAGGAAATCTAGTTTTTGCTCTTTTGTCGGCTCCATTGTTACATTTGTTTGTGTATTACTATCAGCATTCAGTTTTTCTTTAGCTTCGTCAGAATATATTGAAATTCCTGCCACTGGACAACCTTTGATGTTCCGGACAAAAGTCTGATTCCATTGACATGCTTGCTCGGTGGGAGTGGAAGACGTTAATCCTAATCTGACAGCAGCTTTGATTTTGTAAAGCATTGCACCTACATGAGAGCATGTCTTACCGAGTCTAAAAATGGAAAGATTTGTGTATTTAAAAATTTGTTTCAAACAGCAAAAAATACCAGTACATTCATCTAGATAAAATTAACTTACCCTGCCATGCAATTGCAGTGACCAGCCAACACTGTACCATCTGACTTAATAGCAATCCACGGCTTATGACATTCATCAGTTGTTCTAAAAGATGGTCGGACATCTGACCTGAAAATGAACACATCCTCATTTTTCTGTCTGTAATATAACGTTCCCTGAACCCAGCCAAAGCTGAAGAATTTCCAAGCGTCAAGAGACTTAAAGTTTTCCATGGCCTCTAGAAAATAGATTCCTAAAAAATAGTATTTATGTTGTAAATATGAACTAAACTACACACATGGTGAATGGAATTAATGAAAACTTACTTGGAGTCTTGATAAGATAATGAAATAACTGGATATAGTTAAGTGGAGGCCATTCACTGGGATCGTCAATCCAGGTATCTGCAGGGAATTTGTAAGGACATTGTTGCAATCCTAGAAAAAAAACCAATTTAAAACATAGTAAACAGTAAAAATAAATAAGATTAATATTGTAAGACCTTAACTTACCAACTAAAGCTAATTTTTCTTTATATCTTTTTTTCGAAATTTCATCCAAATAATAAAAATATTCATACATGGAAGTCATGCTGATAGTCTCTTCTCACATTAAATACTGTTAATTACAATTAGCTAGCGTGTGGTATTTGTTTTCCCCCAAACCATAATGGCTGCTAACCGCAAAGTTTTGTCACGTGACTTTCCGACTTGAAGAATATATATATATATAGACTTAACTTTTCATTACACCTCTCAGCACGGTTACTCCTCAGCACGCTACACCGGTCTATACCGTAAAGCTTCGATTAAGCGCCCGGGAGCTTATTTAATATTTTTATATTTCTTTCAAGTCAAAACAAAAAAGTAATACTAACAGGGATAATTTTTTTTATATTTTATGTTTTATTTTTTTTGCTCGAAAAATTTCAATGTCAATGTCCTCGTCTCCCTCCGAATCCTCTTGAACGACTAAGTCTTCTGGACATTCCATTACACTCTCCTCATCGGGTACGAACGGGTTTGGTTCTGCAGAATTTATAAAGTCGAACTGCTTTCCTACACACGAAAAAAAATTAAAAAGTATTTATTATGATTAGGGGGGGGGGGGGCTTATTCGAGGGGGACGCTTATTCGAGGGGGACGCTTATTTAATATTTTGGATTTTAGGAAGGGCGCTTAATCGAGGGGGCGCTTATTCGAGGAGAGGCGCTTAATCGAAGCTTTACGGTAGTGAATAAAACATTATCTTAATTAAAATTTACACAATAATTAATTCGAAACCCGAACTTTTCAGCGTATGACATTCTTGAACACTTCGAAAACCATGGGCTAAAGATCGTGTGAAGAGTTTTTGACGGTTAATTTGGCACATGAAATTTGCTTTGAAATATTGGAAATTGTTATTAGGTAGCTTCATAGTTCTGCTCGTCATCATAATACTTACGCTAAATATATTTCAGAACTAATATAGTTCAGAAATTTTAAACGATGATGATGATGATGGAGCATAATGATGATGGAGCATAATGATGATGGAGCATAATAATGATGGAGCATTATGATGAAGACCTCGACCTGAAGTTTTAGTGTATTTAATTGCTCCAATTTATTTTTTATTTATAACCGCTCACAAAACAACTTGTGATAGCATGGGCTCAAACTTAGAACCTTTGGGTTGAGAGCCAAACGCTTTACCATTGCGCTATTGACGGTTGAGCAACTTCAACAAAGAAAGGAGACGAAGCTGGCATAGATATCAGGACGAGAGATTCTTGGGTTAAGTGCCAAGAAGCATCAAAGGATTTTTAACCCGAACCCGGCATTTGACTCAGGAGCCTCCGAAGCTGCTATTTGAAAAATGAAAACCCTAACCCTAACGGAGCATACAACGAGCGGATTCTTGAAGTGGAGAAATGGACATTCACTCCTCTTGTATTCACCATACCAAGGAGGTATAGCGTTCTACAAGCGTTTGACAGAAATGTTAGCAGAGAAACGAACGAAAATAACGCAATATTGATGGCCTTTGTGCGGACGAAAATATGGTTCTCGTTGCTAAAATCAAGTCTGGTATGTTTGCAAGGTTTAAGAACAACATCCGAATGAAGCGATCGTTAAGAAAAGTTAAAGTTAAAATTGAAATTTGATAGTTCTACGAATGTCTCGATATTGACACCGTCTGTAATTTATGGTTAATATCACGTTTTTCTGGTGAGTTGTTATACATCCGACAATCTGACAATCGCTAATTAAATACAAAGTCCTTTTCTAACTACCTTAAGCGTATTAATTAATGTTGGATTAATTTTTGCGATATTTATTTTTGACGAAAATTTTGCGATATTTATTTTTGCGAATTGTGTCTACAGCAGAATTTTTACGGAATTTATTTTTGCAAATCTAATATTAAAGAAACATTTTTAAACGTATTTAATGAAAATAAGAGGATTTCAAGAGAAACAAGTCAGGAATAAAAAAATAGATACCAAAATTGTGTTCATCTTCTTTCATTGACAGTGATAACACGGTGAAAAAAAAACCAATGAAAACTTCCATAAAACACCGTAATCAAAGAAAAGAATTGTAGAAACTAAATTTTGCGAATCACTATTTTTCAAACATATTGCGGGATTTATTTTTACGATTTTAGGCCAAAATTGCAAAAATAAGTATCGCAAAAATTAATCCAACACGATTTAATCCAACATTAATTAATACGCTTAAGGTACAAGGGCTTTACAAAAAAAAATTAAAACGAATGACCGATATTATTATTATTATATTTGATATCAATCATCGTCTGCCGCATTGGGAAGTGCATAACGCAACCCTGTCAATTTCATGACCTTATATATTTGGTCTTTATTCCCTTTTGAAAATATATAAAAATATGCGATATAATAAATACATAATTCGTAGTTTTTTGTTCATTAAAAACAGGAGGGCGAAAGAAATATATATGAAAACAATATCTGAATTAATTTTTTTACCGTTTGTTAGTACTTTGATGCGGTCCATTTGATGAAAACCGTTGAAGTTGACCACCAAACATATTGAATGGTTTGAATGGCTTCTATATTAAAATCGGTATAGTTCTGAAAGTTGTTGTTCACCATTTCAAAGCTTCCCCGTCCGTTTATACTTATTTCCATTATAGTTGCATTATAGTTCCATTATAGTTATGTAAATATGCTTTAGATTTGGTCGCAATTTGCTGCAGTTTTGTTATCCTGGTGGTTAGTCAAATCACACGTTTGCCAAACTGCATGTACCATGGTAAGTTTAACATTCAGAATGGTTAACGGTTTCTAGGAACGGTTTCTGACACCTTTTCTGACGTCACGAACGAGCAATGTGTACGCACGTGTTTTGCCAACAACGATTGCTTGTTTATTAACTACAAGAAAGACAACTCGAGATGCGAATTGTTCACATCGTATAGCGGCACCTTAACAGATGATGACGAGTGGTCGCAATTAAGTCCAGACAACAGTGATCCTTCAAAGGTTAGTATACTGATGTCAGTCTCGCAGTAGTACTGTTCATTATAGACGTCTACTATATTACTTTAGCAAAACACAAACAGAAAACCGTCGGTTCACAAGAACTTTCTCTTTGCAGGTTGGTCCGTCATGCGTTCCGAATTCCCAATGTGACAATCCCAATGATGTGTGTTTGACTATCTGCGAAGATCCAGGTTTCAAGTGCAGTAAGTAATTTTACATGTATGTATACTCATACATATCTTTATATCATTTTTTTGAATAGAATTTAAGATATTCTAAGATATTTCAAAAATTCATCACTTTTCAAAATTTAGTTTGATACTTTTTAGACAAAATTTCTCGATAAATAAATAATATTTTTGTTTCAAAGTTCTCTATATGAAATGTTCGTGAGAATCATTAATTGAAATAGAGTTAGCGAAATATAAGAAGATTTAGCCAAGTGAAATTAGATACAACGAATTATTCGAAATATTTTCCCAATATATATATATATAAGTTGTTGTTTTTGTATTCTTCTGTTCATAACACACTTGTAAGACATAGGGTTTATTTTACAGTCAACACAAACGTAGCCACGACAAGCAAAGCGACCGCTACTCATTCCATTGAATTTAATGTACCTAAATACATGGCCAGCTTCTGCCGGTATTGATTTGAATGATAATACCTACTCAAGCACCAAATACGAAGCTGGATTTGTTGAGACTTGGTAGAAAGTGGAGCTGGACAAAATCTACCGAACCTCTCAATGTATGTAGACCTAAGAAGTACCGTTAACCCGGGTTACCTCTTGCAGATTTCTACTGATGACGTCACTTACGAGCAATGTGGAGTGCTTGACGGAGCTTTAATACAGACCTTTCCGTGCGTGAAGCAAGCGAAGGAGCTTTAATACAGACCTTTCCGTGCGTGAAGCAAGCGAAGGAGCTTTAATACAAACTTTTCCGTGCGTGAAGCAAGCGAAGTTCGTCCTCCTTTACCACCATTCCAAGAATGGAATGTTGCAACTTAAACATTTTCTAGTTTACGTAGATATAAGCGATACGTAGTGAATATAATGAATACAAATCACATAGTAAATTTCATCACGTTTCATTACCATGGATACCATGAAGTAGTTCTCATATTATTAGTGCTACACAAGTTGGATTTAGATGACTTCGCATTATTATTAAATGAACTTATTCTATTGACAAAAACCTTTGTTGTAAATATATTATATATTTATATATATAACAACAACATATGTAACAACTTAAAGTTTCATGTATTCAAAACATTCGTCAGGTTACAAGTGAACCAACAAACTATAGAACATGCGTATAAAAACATGTGTTTATACCACAGGGAATATTACAATACAATACCTATAAAACCATATATACATATATACCACAGGGAATTTTTTTAGCATGACTTATCTAACATTTCCAATTAAGAATTTGTTTCTATGGCGACATTTGGACAACAATTCGGTACGCTTATTTAGGAGTCCCTTGGGTTCAGCACGAGCGATTAACGCTTTTTCAGAGAGACACAAATCACATCGTCTGGTACCACATTTATACGGGGAAGCTCTCGCTGCTATGCTCCATGATTTTTGGAACATTTTTGCTTCATCTTTCAATTTCCATATCATCTTGGAGAGTTCTGTTTCATTTGCGTATTTTTTGTGTTTGAACGACTTCACGTGGTTGTTGTAACGCGTTTTAAACTCCCCTTCACTTGCTCCAAAATATACCGACTTCTCGTTATCAACGGTAACTTCCGCTTTATTTACCTTAAGTGGATTAATTTTCGCGAGGATTAATTTTCGCGATTTTCGCGAATTATGGCCAAATTCGCGAAAATATGTCCTCGCGAAAATTTCAAAGAAGGCCAATTTGCGAAAATTAATACTCGCGAAAAAATTGAATAGGGCTGATTTGCGAAAATAAATACTTGCAAAATTTTTGAGAAAAACGTTTTTTCCAATTATTATCTTTTTTGGAAGAAAGATTGAATGTCTTTGCACCCTTTGGGTTTATGAACAGTAGTTTTTTCAGTGTCTTTTTTCTTTTTTGCTTTCGGTTGTACATCAAAATCGACGTTAAAAATTAAAATTGTACCTTATAACAACAAGTGTAGAACTCTTCAACTCACCGGCTTTTTGTTTATTATGATAACCCCACATTTGAAAAAGAAAATTTTTTGAATTCTAAAAATCTATGATTCGCGAAAATAAGTCCTCGCAAAAAATTTGAGGATGGTCGATTCGCAAAAATTAGTACACGCGAAATATTTGGAAAAGGCTGATTCGCGAAAATTAGTATTCGCGAAATGTGATTTTTTTGACCTCGCGAAAATTAATTCACTTAAGGTACTAGTTCATTAAATCTATCTATCAGCTTAACGTCCGTTTTCCATGGTAGCATGGGTTGGGCGGAGTAATAATAATGGTTGTCTTCCAATCTGATCTATCTGATGGTCAATCTATCCTTTACCTCTTGTGATGTGATAGCTGGGCAAAAGATCTGAGGATGCTCACACCAGATATCATTCCTACCGTGTTCTTCACTTCTTTCTTTTCACATTTGATTTTTGGTTCTAAAGAAACATTATTGTCCAAAATATTATCAGAAGAAACATTTAACAGTGGGAAATATTTACTCAATGGATTAGTTGAGCTAACCGAAACATGCTTTCTTTTTAAATTTGTGTGAATTGTTTGTTTACAAGAAAGAAAAATTGTTTTTTTTAACAACCGGTGCAAAGTGATTTGGTGTCCAATTCTTTTTATTGATTGAAGAATTGTTTGAATCACACCATAACATAAAATATTCAGTTGGAATTATTTAACAACTTTTGAATCTTATTATTCTAATTAATTCTTTTGAATCTTAAACATTATTTTAACATTAAAAAGATTCTTATATTTTAATAAACCACATTCAGGGTACAAAGAAATAATTGGTATATTTTTAACTGATGAAAGCACTGTAAGGCATAAAAAGGAATAGTGTTGGGAAATTTGTACCTTAATAGGATGGTCGTGTGCATTTTATATTACAGGCAATTTTTATGCTTTTTCTGATGGTATGGGGGTAGAATTTCACAAAAAAAATGTATTCCAATTTTTTTTTGATTTTTGAATAATTTACAGACCAAACCAGAATGACGTTATTTTTCTGAAAAAATTGGACATTTCCGTTCTTTTTATCATAATTAGAGATAATTTTGTTAACAGACCATGTGATGGAGAGTTGCTAATGTTTTAAAATGAAAAATACTGCTTTTGGTAGTGTTTGTTAAAACAATTGTGTGTATTTTACAGACCAAATAAGTATTATTGGGTTCTACCTTAGGGAAGCATCTTATTTTGTATAATATATATCATAATTATTACTGCAATCGTCGCAATGTTTTCTATCTTTTAAAGGTTCATAACTAGATATATAACGGTTATTTATTGGAAAGTCTGCAAAGTGTCACGTTCGATTTATTTTCGAATGAACTGTTCGATTATTATACTCTAGAAGCTACTTTAAGTGGATTATTTTCGTGAGGATTAATTTTCGCAATTTTTGCAAATTTTGGCCAAATTCGCGAAAATATGTCCTCGCGAAAATTTCAAAGAAGGCCAATTCGCGAAAATTAATACTCGCGAAAAAATTGAACAGGGCTGATTCGCAAAAATTAGTACTCGCGAAATGTGATTTTTTTTACCTCGCGAAAATTAGTCCTCGCGAAAATTAATCCACTTAAGGTACAATGCACGATTTAAGGCATTGTTGGCATATGACCAACCATGCCTTAAATATGTAAGATATGTGATATGTAAAACCAACTTATCCGAAACAGACTTTCTTGATGTGCCATTCGATTTAAATTCTGGAAAATATTTTCCATATCGAAAGCCTAACAATAAACCACTATATGTCAACGCACACTCGAACCATCCACCGAACATACTGAAACAACTCTCTGAGATGATTAAACAACGGCTAATTGATCTGTCGTGCGACGAGGAACAGTTTAACAAAGCCAAGCCATTCTACCAAGCATCGCTTGAAGACAGTGGTCATAAAACCAACCTGAAATACGACCAACCCAACACAAAAAACACAAACAGGAATAGAATGAGAAATGTCATCTGGTACAACCCTCCGTACAACATGAATATGAAAACGTTGGTAAAACGTTTTTACAACTTGTTAGAAAGAATTTTCCTAAAAATCATCAATTGCACAAGATTTTTAATGCAAACACAATAAAGCTGAGTTATTCTTGTTGAATGGATTTAATTTAATAGATTTATTGAATGGAACAAATCAATTAGAGACATTAAAAATATTTTTTATATAAAATATAAAAACAAGCATTGGTTAAATTCTATTTTTGACTTAAACAGTAAACAATTTTCTAATTTAGTCAAACTTAGCATCAGGGGTAAACCTTGTTTAGCTTTGTGTAATGAAACAAATATATGTTTTGCTTGGTGGTTTGTATTTTATTTTGTGCGTATCTTTCCCAATTATATATATTTTTTCTAGATATTTTTACATCTATTTCTACTGTGGTGTCACTAACATGGTTCAGCTTTTATGCTATTGAGTGACACTAACCATATATTTTTGTAATTTGTTTTTCTATGTATTTTTGTATTTTTTATTAAATGGTGAATAAACAATTTGAAATTGAAGAAATTGTAAGTACGCTAAGTATGAAGAACATAATAACTAAACACAATTCAGTAACACTCAAGAAAGAGAAAGAACGGAGCAACCAATCCTGCAACTGTCAATCGAAACCAGATCGAAACGGGCCTTACGTGTATTTTCGCGCATCATGAATTTCGTATAATTTCGCGCGTATTAATTTTTGCGCCAGGCCATTTTACAAGAATTTTTTTCTCTATTTCTCACAAATATTTCTTGAGAGACAAATAATTAAACACAAATAATAGTGTCAAGGTAATATCATTGCCAAAGCAACTAGAGACACAACAACGACGACACTCACTAACTGAAGATCGGCAATTGCAAGGAAACCAGAACCATCAAGACCTCTACTACTATAGTAGCAAAAAATAAATCAAAAGATATTCGGGGCATGTTCAAGAAAATTGCACGTAAAAACGCAGAACAAGAGCTTGAATAAGAGAATGACAATGTACAATGTTTTGATACAAAAGAGAAGTAAAGTTGTTTTAATAAACATTTGTTAAAATAACTCCTAGCTTTATAAAGAATACCTACGCTTTTAGAAAATTTTCACAAATGTAAGAAATGTGAGGCTTCCAGGTGAAAGGTTATTTATTAGTACAAATAATGTACTCTCGAGTCCGGAATAATTGTCCCGGGATGCTTATTAATTTTGGAGAATAATTCCACCCAAGACATGTTTATTCTAGTCACCCCTTTTATTTAAATTTGAAACTTTTTCCATGCACTCCTTTTATTAGGGACGCTTTTCTCAGAAAAGCCGCCTGCGTAAGTTCCAGAACGTTTATGAAGAAGCTCGGAGAAGTGTAAGAAACGTATTGATAGCAAATTATAAACTGCAGAAAAGATTTCTTGTGTTGTTGATTATTCTTTTACAACTTCTTGTTGAGTTTGTTTGTAATAAACGTTTACCTGAACTGAAACTTGTTGACTTAGTTCTATACTCCTACATTCTTAAGACCCTCATGAAAACTACTCTTAGAAAGGGGGAGCGCATCAAGTTTTTAAAATGAAAAAATTGAGAAAAAAATTCCACCCACCCCGTTTATTTATTTTGTGCCAAAAATCCAGCCACCCCGCTTATTCCAGCCACCCCTATTATTCCGGACTCGAGAGTACATAAAATGTAAGATTTTTTAGAGCAAATAGGAAAAATGTCAATGAGTTAATTCGATTCATATTGGAAATCAATATCAATCTTTTAAATAATAATTTATTTCCACAATAAAAACACAGAAAGATGTGAAATATTTACAAATAAACAACAAATTCTATAAATAGATAATTATGAAATTCAAACAAAAATAAGACTTAAAATAAGAGGTTTTACCGCATGTCCGTAAGTTCAAAATCTTGAATTTATACTTATAAAAAAGGTTTCTTCCTGTACAATAGAAAAATACACATTTCTTATGAAGCTGAACTGGACAGAACAACTGTAAGACTTGTCAAAAAATGATATTTCTCTTATATCACCCTAATTAATCCAAATTATTAAATTTCAAACGGATATTTTTATTGGAAACATTTTTTAAGATCAATAACTTCACAAGAACCTCTAATATCATGAATTGTTGTAGATAATTTTTATATATTACAGTTTTTAGAGTGCATAGAGTGCATGAACGACAGCATAAGCAGAGGCAAACATTTAGAACCTCTTTTTTAAAAAAATTCTCCGTCCGAATATTTACATCAACATATTCTTTTCATAAAAAAATACTACTCATTGCATTCTGGGATCATATTCCCATCAACCAACAGCATGTGAATAATGCCCTCTTTCATTTTCCCAGAGCTTACAGCGCTGATAATGCAATTGTGATCGCGAATTTCGAAATGTGTCTCGGTCCCATCATCTACGAATTCGCCCTTCAACAAAAAATCGAAATTCATGAGAAAAACATGTAACATTGAAATTATGTACACAATATGACCACGATGGATAGTGGTTGGTAATTTTGAACTGTACACTACACTATCCACAATCAACAAAGAGTACAAGTTTTAGAACCAGAAAAGGAGTCTCTTTGAGAAAGGAAACTCTTTATTTCAAACAAGAATTTCACAAATAAAATATTTAGCACAGACTACATGCTCATGTCAAAAACGATGAGAGTGACTGAAGTAACAGAAGATTTAGAACTATGTGTTTATATAATATTTCTTGTTATAACCAAACCAAAATAGTCACTTTCTACTTGAACTTACAGCTGTTTCCATCATGCTTCCATTTACCCAAACATCCATTAAATCTTTTTCTAAATAGATTTAATATTTACAAATACATTTCTAAACCCGATTAAATTATAAAATGAAATAAGGAAAATTATGAGCAATGGGCCTGACACAAGTCTTTTATGCGTGTATAATAAAAGATTCTAAAAGATTTCTATACAAATTTCTCTCTTAATTAAAAATTAAGCAACTGTATATCAATCAGTGAATTGCAAGCAAGACTCAAACTGTCGGACAGACAGAGAGGGATCTACCAAAATGTTGCTTTCAAGCAAATTAAGACTTTAATGTGTCATAGAAGAAAAATAAACATATAAAATTGGTTTGAAAACATGTGCTTTGTTATACCTAGAACTATTCTGGTATCAATGCCATCCAGAACTACAACCCAAACTTTACACGTCTTTTTTCGGTTCTCTTTGAACTTTTGAAGTGGTTTGCCATTAATAAACAAGACATATTCATAAGCAAACCCACTACAAGCTTCGATTGTAATGACAGCTTTTGCCATTCCCACCTCAAATTCAATTCGTCCAACCAATTTGAACATCCAATTTTTCCGCGACACTTCACCACCATCAACCCATACAACACGTTTACCTGACGTTGTTCCGTGTTCGAACTTTACCTCATGGATGCCATCAGATAAAGAGACTTTCCACACAGCAACAACATCAGATGTGTTAAGTGATGTCATGTGGAAGAATGATACGGAGACAAATCAAGAGTTCTGTGCCGTAAATTATCTAAGGAAATTTTTACTTAAAAGCACTGAAAAATATGAATTGTACACTCATAAATAATATAACAAAGTATATTGTTTCAAATACATGCATAATTAATCACAGCTTATTAGATATACTCAGCAACTTTTACGCAAAATTCAAAAATTATTTTTTGACCACCTGCAGAAAAAATCTTTAAACTAATTATGTAAGTAAGAAAGCAGTGTAATAAGACATCCAATCTTCCTCTATACCACATCAGAAGAATAGCAACATCCAAATCATCCTCCATACACATCCATACCACATCAGAAAAACAGTAACACCCAAATCATCCATACCACATCCATACCACATCAGAAAAACAGCAACATCCAAATCTTCCTCTATACCACATCAGAAGAATAGCAACATCCAAATCTTCCTCCATACCACATCAGAAAAACAGCAACATCCAAATCATCCTCCATACCACATCCATACCACATCAGAAAAACAGCAACATCCAAATCTTCCTCTATACCACATCAGAAAAACAGCAACATCCAAATCTTCCTCCACACCACATCCATATCGCAGAAAGAAAAGAAAGATCAGAAAGATAGCACATCAAAATAATGCCTCAAATCATTCATGCAACAACAGAGTAGGGTTGGTTTTACATGTGCTTTCAGGATTCTTTCTTTTTAAATGTTCTACCATTGGCGGTTATTGCCAATTTCCAGTCATATATCATTGGATGATCTGCAAGCATGTCAAGATGAAATATTTCTTAGAATGCTGGCAGAGTTAAGAGAAAAGAGCTGAAAACATTGTGAAAAGTTTTGCGAAATATGGAATGCATCTGACTGAGAGTACTTCTCCTCTTATATAGATAGCCTAAAAGCAGATAAAACCCTTCTCACATTGAAAGAGTCATACGGTACTCGTGGCCACTGGATGAAACTTGAGAAATAACATGTCACCTCGATGTTTGAAAAAACATCTTCACTTTGCGTTTCATCAATTCCTGGAATTTACCAGATCCTTTCAATTTTAAATTATGATTTTGAGAGGCCTAATTAAAGGCATATTTTGCCTATAAAAATATTATTGTATTGTAATATAGGCATATGGTTTTGTAAGCTTAAAATACTAAAAAAATAATAATAAAAGCAAAGTAATTCAATGCAATGTTATAATGCCCAAGAAGCATCCTTTACTGTTTCTACCTATGTAATGGATTTCCTCGAGACATTAAGAAATGGATCAAATCATGAAAAATGATTAGATTGAAAATTCTTTTGTCACCTGGCAAATATATAAGTTGGGAAGATCTTTAAAAAAAGAACATAAACAAAGGGCTGAACAATTTTCAAATGCATACTTACTCAGGGAGACCCTTCAAGAAATTGTCCAAACCATGTGTTGATTTTGGTGCAATTCTGCAATGGGGGTAGCGGCAAAGCCAATTATGTAATCTTCATCTATAAGTTTATAACCTCAAGTATGGTTATTGTTTGTTGCTTTCTTTTTACACTTAAATTCATTATTTGCGCTTTGTAAGATCATTTTTTCAGATTCATTAGAGCCACTTTCTGTAAGAGTCAGGCAATGTCAGAAAGTGATGTTCTCAAAACAACTTAGTTTTTACATATGTTGAAAGTACTTGGGTTTTAAGGATTCTAGGAAATAACCCCCCTGGAAAAATACCCCCGGAGAATTACCCCCTGTACAATAAGCCCCCCGGAAATATACCCCCGTACAATAAACCCCTCGGAAAAATACCCCCGTAAACTGAACCCCAGAAATATAGCCCTGGAATAATAAGACCTTAGCTCAGACCTAGGCCTCCTTAAAACAGTTGAAAAAAACTATGTGACCTGTTGTCTTTAAAAAGATATCATTGCTCAAAACTACCTTAGTTACCCAATGGACATCGTCTATATTTCCCCCATATGTGCGCAGTAAATTCATTATATCTTTTGTTCTGTTTGTTGCCTAGAGGTGATTGACGCCTCATTTTAACCAGAAAAGATGTGGGAATGTGATATAACTCTTTACAAATACATTTTATACTATAATCTGATGAAAGAAGGGCAATTTTGATTTATTTTAAAGGAAATATTAGTCAAATAAGTCACCACTACTTTAACACACAATACGTAAATAAAACAACAAATATTTTTAAACAAATCTACATCACTACATTACATAATAATGAAAGATGAAAAAGAAATTTAAGACTAGAGAGTTACATTTTTTATTTGAGCTTTTTCAAAGTCTTCAGTGGTTAACCAAAAATGTTTGTTATCTTTTGGTGTCGGTGCTGATAATTTGCAAACAACATTCTCATAATCGTAAAATCCCTGATCTTTTGGCTCTGGATAAACGAATGCATTGTTTCCTTCTCGGCCATTCCACAGTAATGTTAACACCAATACTAAAATTTTAAACTTAATTTTAGGCCATAAAAATTCAATTTCCATTAATTTTAATTAATGTCCATAGGGTTAAAATATCACAAAAGTCTTTTCAAGATTCAAAAATTATTGAAAAACAAGTGGTGTGAGCACAACCCTCTGGCACTGCAACTTCTTGTAAAAAACACGTATGTCAACTTTTTGATGACATATTGACATCAAAATACTTTTAATTTGGAAAAAGATCTTAGTGATGAATCTTAATAGGTAAAATGTGTCCATATATTGAAAAATGTACATAAAAAGAAAAATTATTTGGTTTTTACGACCGAAAACAATCAGTTTACTTGTGGGTGTCACGCAAGTCACATTTTTTCCTTAAAGTTATATAATGTAACTACCAAGAAAAGTTTGGTCAAAATTTGATATTGCCAAGAAATAGTGTCATTACTAATACCTTTGATATATAGCAATAAAACATTTTTTCATACTTTTCAAAAATGGCAGATAATTCAGTTTAAATATTCTGTCACGTGAGTCACAGTCACGCGAGTCACATTTTTTTTGACAGGAGAGACATAATTAAACATTTCCCTTGTGAAATATGTAAAAGCTTTCTGCATATCAATTTGATATACCATCAAAACAATCATTATTGAAATGATAACCCATCTAAAATGTGCTTTTTCAATATCTTTAATTTCATTTTGGTACTACATAGTACTGTCTACCAACAGAATATTCATTTCAAAATTAACTCAGGGACTTTATCTGGACTTTACAATTACGCCAGTGAGATTATTGAACCATTTCGAGCTCATTGTTTTGTGAAAAGAAAACAATGTGAAAGTTACGAGGAAGATAAGGAAGAGGCTAAACGTCTAAATTCAGATGTCATGATGTTGCAGATGGACTTTGCTGAAAATTTCACTTGTCGAGCACAAGATGAAGTCCAGTCTGCACATTGGAATCAGGCACAGGTCACCCTGTAAGTTGGTTCAGATGTAAGATCATGTCGCATGTTATTGTAAGCGACTCCAGAGAACATAATAAGACTTCTATTGTTGTTTACACTAACAAGTTGTTAGAATCAAAACCTGAAGGAGTAAAGCATGTAAAAATATGAACAGATGGACCCAAAAGTCAATTCAAAAATAAGTATGTTATGTCTTCCATGTAAATGCTCTCCAACAAACATGATGTTCAAATTTCCTGGAACTTCATTGCCACAAGCCACGGAAAAGGTCCAGTTGATGGTATCGGGGCTACATTGAAGAGAGTAGCAGAAGAAAAAGTGCAGAGGCGACAGTGCGTAATTAACTGAGTTGAAGATTTTTATGAAGCAGTTAAAGGAGGAAAAGTCCAGGTAACTATGATAACTGAAAGAGTTTTAGGAAAACTTGCATATGAACTGCAGCTAGAACAACTCTTTGATAATGCAGAAGCTATTACTGGCATTACTGATTTCCATTTCATTGCACCAGGATATGTTACTAAAAGGTATATATACATCTGAGATTTTTGATGATAACTCTAGCATCGACATGGATATTGAAACTAATGAAAGTGATAAGTCTGAAGATGAAAGTGATGACCTTTACGAAGTAGGCAACATGGTAGCGGTTAGAATAATGGGTAAAAGAAAAGACATCGCACTTATATACATGGTTGAGATCACCGAGATTGATGGAAATGATGTATGTTTAAAGTATCTTCAAAGAACAGGAAATCTGTACCAATGGCCAAACTCAATTGATTTGTCCTACCAACCAAAAGGAGGCATCATTTGCATCGTGTCCAACCCATCATTGGTCAACAACCGAGCACAACTGGCGTTTAGTGACCAATGCTTACAAAAGGTGTTAACGAAAGCCTCTAACTTAAACATTGTCAAAACTGTGCATTTGAAATAGTTTATCTTTATTCATGTTGTTCATTTAGATATTTCTGTAAGAAAAATCAACTTCTAAAATATTCTTAGCATTAAAAGAGATGATAGTAGAACTGTTTCATCCCCTTGTTTCAACCATGTCACGCGAGTCACATTTTCGGTCACGTCAGTCACACAACTGTTTTGATAAAATATTTAGAAAAAAAGATTTTTTTACTGTTAAACTTCTTACTCTTCTTAAGGCACTACTTGTGGCTCAATAATTTTTGTTTTGTTGTTTATTAGTGGTAGCAGGCTCTACTAAATTTAATTTTTCTAGTACCGGTTGAAAATTTTCATTTCTAGCTGTCACGCGAGTCACAGAGATATATTTTGGTCAGGCAAAAAATTGAGAGAGGTGAAAAATGAGTGTTTACCATTTTATTAATCCTTATACTATGTAAGATTAAAGGGATTCCCAAGTTCTCATACATACTTTATTACAATAACTCAAAACCGAATGTAAAAAATAATACGCTAACTTGTTTTTAAAGTCGCTATCTATCTCTAATACTCTAAAACAACGAAGAAAGTCCCGTGTTTTATCCGCCATTAAAATTTTCACGATGTTACATTTTTAAACCTCGGTTCAAACCTGTTTGGTATAACGCGACATGTGACGTACAAAGTATGTAACATCGTTGCGTATTGTTTGCTTTTGAAATAGAAATGTCTGTTCAACCTAATCGCTTTGAGCCAAACAAAAAAACTTCACGGAAAAATAAGAAACACGATGATAAGGATAAAGAAAGTGTGGACGGCAGTGAAATTTCAAACATTGAAGAGTCAATCGTTGAACACATCAATCGTCGTGAAATCAACCAAATTCAATGTAATGTTAGCATTACTATAAATATTTATCTGTTTACTAACTTTGTTGTGATTTGCTTTGTTATTATATCAGACAATTGTTCTGTATATTTTTTCTTTATGACTTCCCAGGTGTTTTCACACATTATGCATAATTTAGCTCATCCAGAAAACGAGTTTCAACGTATTCAATTTAAATCCAGACATCTCTTGTGTTACACAGCACGAATTTTTTGCGCCTGTATGTCGAAATCGATATGTATTGTGGACATGCATGGTAGGTCTGAATGACAGAGAGGGGGCCTGGTTTCCTCCTAGAGATAACATACTCCTGTTTGCATTTCATTTAACAAATTATAAATCAAGTAATTTTGTTATGTAAATCTGTATAATTCACAAAATAGAAGAATTAGATATTAAAATTTGCATTAGATATTTTATTTCAGATCGTATCGATACGCAGCATATCGCCAGTTTAGCTGGCTTATCTAAATATAGCTTGGTCGTTACGTACGACAAATAATAGTAGCCTGTTCGTTACAAAGATAAAGGAGGAATTTCCAGAACCTAGCAGAGTTTATGTTACCTTTAAAGATTAGAATGATGACGGAGATTCTGAAGTTGTTACATCATGGGAATATATGGAAAATTTTGAAGTGAAGAGGCGGAGTTAGGAGAGATGAGGAGGGGGCAATAAAAATGAAGCAAAATTTGTGCCCTTAAAAATAAATATTGAAGCACCAAAATGTTAAAAATTTATACAATATATTTCAGGTTAAACAATCGAGGACTTAAAAAAAGTAAGAAACAAATCGCAACTCATGGAAAAACAACATTTCGTTTAATAATGACCACAAAACAGAAGAAAAACTAAATCAAATTGCTTGAAGACGTGAATATTTTCTCGATCGCTCAATGATATCGTCTTTTGTTTCAGTGCAGACTGGAGCCATGACTCGTTTTCTTACCAGTTAGTGCTCGTTTATAAACGCTGTTTTTCATCACGCGAAAGTAGTTGTAGCGCTTTTACAACAAATATATGCAAAAACCGGCTTACAAACTATACGGCTTAATCTCATACATCAAAACTACGTACCATGTACGTCACAACAAATAATTACCTAACTTTTTCACCTTATACGGACAATGAGGTCTGAACCCTAGTTAGGGGGTGATCACATGAGGGGGGCTAGCCCGGTTAGGCGGGTTGGCTCGCTTTGCCGAGATCTCGAAGTTGTTAAAAAAGTTTCATAAATTTCTATGTGTGATCACATGAGAAACGAACCAGCCCGCTTTGCCGGGATCTCGCTTTATACGATAGACTTGTTGAACTTTGGGGAGGTTCAGCCAACATTGAACCTTTACCTTTTGGTGTAAGTGGGGATGATTTTTCCAGAGATGATACTGACACTGGCGTAGTGTCAGGAAAGATACCACCACCCATGACAAGAAGAGCGAATTTAGCAATATATCTTCAGCAGACGATTCATTTAAAAGTCCAACTCAAGACAATACAGAGGGTTATTTATCAGAGTCGTCAACTTCAAATTCTTCAGGGAAAAAACGTAAATCAGAGTGTGTCTCTCAATTAGTTGATAACAAAAGAAAACACCTTCAAAGAAATTTGTCTTCTGCTCAGCGAGATAAAATATTAATTGATGAGGCCAAAGATAATGGTATGTTTCGAAAAGAAATGGCTGAGGCAATCAAGGAATCCACTAAGTGTTTTTCAGAGTCAGTTAATACCCTTGGTGCAAGTATGGTACAAATGACAAATTCCATTGGAAGATCGATCGAAGTCCTTGCTCAAGCTTTAGCTTTTCAAAACCAACCTGCACAACAGCCCCAACATAATTTTGGGTATAATCCACCACAAGGACAAGGTTACTACATGAACTTACTAAATAAAGAAAATCCCAATGAAAAGAAAAATTTGTGAATATTTTTGTCTTGACACAACGCAACATTGAAAAGGTTAAAAATCAACATCAGAACAAAAGATTTCTATTTCAACTCTTGTTTCAAATATTGTTTATGTTATATATAATGTCTATCTATATCTATATATATATATATATATATAAATATATCTTTTTGATGTACTGTCAGTCTTAATGACCGCATCAGAAAAGCCAAAATATTCAATATAAAGTTTAGCTATTTGTTCATGTTATAAATTTTCTGCAAAGTACTTTGTTATTGTTCTTCTTACACCCCCCCCCCCCCCCCCCTCATCTGTGTTGCAGGAAAATATTGGATCAGGATAATTCTTATTTTCCTTTTCGTTTGTTTTCATGATTTCCATTTGAATTTTCACTTGATCAGAGTCGACAACTATTTAGCTCACAGTAGTTGTGAAGGACAAATCATGCGTAAATGACCGTTGGGATTTTTTCTAATTTCATATGCAAATTCCTTGTTAGAATAGACTACCGAGCTTTTAAACGTCCAAAGGCACATTCTATGGGATATCTTGCTGATCTCAGAATGTTGTTAAAAATGACCTCCACATCATTTTAGCAGTGCTCAAACTCTTTCATAAAAAACGGAGTTAATGGATAAACAGTGTCCCCTATTAAATAATTTGGTACTTTTTCACAAACTGAAAATAAAGACTGATAAACATTAGATAGATTTCCATTCTGAAGTTTTTTGTTTATACTTGAATTTGCAAAAACCTTGCTATCGTGCACACTTTCAGGCCAACGACAATCTATTTCCATGAATCTACCCTTATAATCACAAACTGCTCAGGATATAAGGATATGAGTACCATCTATACAGCCAAAAGCTTGTACCATTCCATATTTAGACTCAAACTGAGATGCGTTCTCCATCATTTCTTTCCTATTCCTAGGTAAAAACAGCAATTTTGGCCCAAGGTGTTGTGAGATTGCTCTACACACTTCAAATATTACAAAGCCAACTGTACTTGCAGCGACTCCAAATACATTTGCAGTCATAGGTAATGACCCAGCATCTTTCAGATAATACAATGTTATGGCTATTTTTTTGTCAGCGGGAAGGGCACGTCTGTTTGGAGAAAGCGGATTAAAAGTAATGAATGGACGTAATTCTTCCACCAGATCATAAAACTGGTCTCTTGACATTCGAAAGTTTTTTTCCCAACAGTCAAGAGGCGTTATCCCAGAGATAATATTTAACCACCATTGTTCAGTTTGACCAGGGAACACCCAATACAACTTTTTTCTCCTGTTACGTCTTCTCTGTTGCAAGTAACGCATCTTTTTTATAAAGAGTTTCTTTTTTCTTGTGGCTAATTTAACGATGACATTGTTCATTCTGATTTGATGTAAGTTCAATAATAATAAAAGGGCATTCATTTGTTGTGACAGGCTTAATGTAGATAAAGAAACGATAGGAAGTACACACAATGTGCTGCGACCGAAAAGACGACATTTTGCTTTATTTTCTCACGCGTTAATATAAACAAATGTCACGTGATAACTTCTTCAGCCCGGTTCGGCGAACTAGCCCGCCTAATCAAGCTAGCCCCTCTCATGTGATCACCCCCTTAGAAGTAAACATCGCGGGAAGAAGGTCAAAAAGAAAGCGTCGCATTGAACAACAACAATTTAAAAACAGAATAACTAGTTAGGTTGTTATTTGTTATGTTTGGGACAAATTCGATATTTTTTTTTAGATTTTTATTTATATATGTTAAATATGTATGAGAACTTGGGAATCCCTTTAATGTGCCAACTGACTTTTTAAAAAGGTACTTCAAATTTCCTTAAATATCAGTGTTTAACTAGCAAAATGCTTTCAAATGTCACGCGAGTCACAGTGGAATGGCTGTTCTCCTATAGCATATTGAAGACAAGTTGCCTCAATACCATCTTCAAATACCTGTTCACAAAATCAATCAATTAAATGTGCTAAAAAATTATATTACACTTTTATGCTTTGAAAAACTTTATTTATAAAATATTAGGAAAATTAACTTTATTCCAAGGTCAGTCAATAAATGAAGGAAATGTAAAAGGTTGAAGATCAATCCACAAACCATAAAAGTTTTGAACATTTTAAGGTCATAAATTTATATGTATCTTTAATATTTACCTCGACTATTTGTGCTGAAAACCATGATGTACCAAACTTTATTATTCAGCTCGAAAGCGCTTACCAATTCATCTTTCCCGTACTTTCCTTTGCCACAGTTTTTTTGAAACACACAGCCAGAAAAAGGATTTAGATTTTTTTTTCTTTGTTATTCATATCAAACTAGTATACTACTAAAAACTATAAAAATATACTATACTATATTATAAAAATACTACAAAAATACTAGATTTAACTTATGTTTTCTTTCGTACGTTTTATATAACAGAGCATAGTTAGCTCTATTGATTATTTTATTTTCACGTAAATAAATGTATAAAAATATATTTAGAAAGAATTAATTTCACAGAGATAATAAACTTTTTTTAAACCGATACAAAATCTTTTCACTAAACAACATTCATAAATACTGAACTCAAAGCTAACAACATTAAATCATATTTGCTTTTAGCTGCAATGCAATAGTTTCAGTAGCATTCTTTTCCCATGCAATGTAATGTCTTCAGTTTAAAACATATTTGTAATTTTTGGTTTTTATATTACAGTCTTTGTAAGTGTGTAAAACTTATTTGACTAATATTTCCTTTAAAATAAATCAAAATTGCTCTTCTTTCATCAGATTATAGTATAAAATGTATTTGTAACCCAGTGGGCACAAGACGTCTTTAAGACGTCTTTTTATGGTCTATTATACGCATTTAATAAACCCGTAATGCGTCTTTAAGACATCCTTTAGACGCATCTTTTAGACACGCATAATTTAGACGCATTATTGGCGTCTTTTTATGCTTATTTTCTGGCGCGCATTTTCGAGATATTATAAAAACGTCTTTTTTTCGTCTAGATCCCGCATTTTTTTAGACAAGCATTTTTTAGACGTTTTTTAGTACAAAAAGTAGACGTCTGTTTCTTTTCTTTAAAAATGGCGGGAAGATTTTCAGGGGGTACGTAGACCATCTTTTTAATAAAAACTGAATTTAATAGAAATTAAAAAAAAACATATAGTGCTAAATTCAACTAAAAGGCAAAAGAGAGCCAATTTTAACCATATTTGAAAGTAAACCTATATATTTCTTAAAATAAAGAAAACAAATGCCTTGGTTATTTAACCTCCGTCACAGGAATTTTTCTTCCCAAAAAGAAGAAGCGGCTCTGTTGATCCAAAAGAACGATAAGAAACGATAGCTATGCGTCGACGTCGCGCATTTTTTTTCCGTAGTCCGGCTAAGTATCCTAAGCGGTAAAAGTATCCCAAGTGGAAAAGTATCTTTAGCGGGAAAAGTATCCTAAAAATAAAAAACGGTAGTTTCAAGCCGAAGAGTATCCCTAGTGGAAAAAGTATTCCAAGCGGCCTCAGTATCCTATGCGGTAAAAGTATCCAAAAAACGAAAGCTCAAAAATCCGTGCTAGCTGTTACACAAGACAACAACAAAAAGGAAGGAAAAAAGAGTTAAAATGGCGGAAAATCGCATGGTTCATGAATTGAGAAACGAGTTCAACTTTTTAGAAGATACCTTTGAGCTCAAACAACGTGTTGCTGATATTGTTCCAATGCCGGGTTATAACTTAAGATATGTAAAAGGACGCCCTTTAACTTTTAAAACTTGTTTCGAATGCAACATTTTGGGTGAATCTGAAGGAATAAAAATGTTTGTCCAGAATTACATAAAAAGAAACAATGAAACCATAAGATTATCTACGGCGAAACCAAAATCTAAAGGTCCTTACAAGCTTGTGCATTACTACAGATGCCAACATAAAACACGGTAATTTTTCTGATATTCAATTACTTTATTGTCAGAAAATTTCGCGGGAAGAAAATTTCGCGAATTTTGAGAATTGGCCCTTCATTCGCGAAATTAAATTCCCGCGAAAAAAAGTGTTTTCCCTTCATTTGCGAAATTAAATTCCCGCGAAAAAAACCTTTTCGTCGTTCGCGAAATTAAATTCTTGCACTTTTTTTCAATTTTTCCGATTATTTTTAATTTTTCCCTATTATGATAACCAAAGATATTGCGTTCGTTGTAAGTTTCAAGCGTAGAATGGCAACGTCACGCACGAGAACAACATCAACACGGCGGAAATCAATGAGGAAGAAAGAGAGGCTTTTGTTAATCTTGCATTTGTCGCTATTGAGAGCGATAGCGACAATGATAAAGATATTGATGCGCCGGAAGATGATCATTGTAACGTTTTCGATATTTTTGAAAACATTGAACATTAGATATCATGAAAAATATAGTTAGTATTTCTTTAGAGTTATGTTAGTATTATATACAACATGTTTAAAAGTGCGGAGAACAAAAATTTTTGTTAATAAACAAATTAAAATGTTGAATTTTTTGTTGTCTTTTCCGAAAAAAGGATATCGATTTTGGCCATTTACGAAATTAAATTCCAACAAAATACATAATATTCCTTGATTCGCGAAATTAAATTCCCGCGAAATTAAGAAAATTTCGCGAAACGCTTGATTCGCGAAATTTTCTTCCCGCGAAATTTTCTGACAATTAATGTATTTTTTACAAAGCTTATATAATAATCAGAGATCTGAGATTTGTATTTTCAAAATTAAAACAATAAAATCGTAAGAAAAAAATGAGGTATAAGATGTAGTACAGCATATATATGCACATATATGAGTGTATGTAATAAATTAATTTTTAAGGTACGCTCATACTATGGATGTGAAGAGTTCTTTAGCAAACAACCCTTGTAAATGCCTCAAAAATACCGGGTGCAACTTTTCCATGGCAATCAAGTTAAAAAGAAGTTATGAAGATACTAAGTATAACGCAGAGACTTCTATTGAATAGAATCACAATCATTCTCTCACTGCACTGCATGCGTTGAGTTTTAAAGATATTCCAAATGATGTATCAGCTTTTTGTTACATGATTTTTTTCCCACAAGGTTTTGTTTCTCTTTTGTTGTTTTATTGAAATCTCAGTTAGCCTTGTTTCCACAGTGCGGTAAATACTCGGTTTGATTTTTGCTCTTTAAATTCAAGTTTGTTGCATAATGAAAACGCAAATCAATAAACACTATTTTGTTACAGAATCTAAATGAAAGTAATAGGTCAAATATAAATGCGATGAGTGGCTTTAAAAATCATATATGACTAACATAAAAAACATCACATAAGGTAGTTAGTCTTGTAAAAGAACACTTTGATGATTTAGTTGCAGATGAAGATATTGCTCAATACAACAACTTTATTAAGTACATTACAGATGTCTACAAAGATAAAAGTGATTGGGCCCACTGCTTTAGAAAAGCACTGCCTACAAGTGGTAACAACACAAATAACTATTGCGAGGCTCAATTTCTGGTGTTGAAGGATGGCATCCTAGACAAGAAAAAAGAGATCAACATTGTTGGGTTGCTCGATAAGTTAACAAAAATTCTTGAAGATCACTACAAAAATAGACTTTTATGTGTAGCCACAGGTAAGTTTGATTGCATATATAGCAGAAGATTCAGAGGATTGGGAAATGTAAAGAAGGAAGGTATAGGATATAACGTTCCTACGACTGTGGAACAAGCGGCTATGATTAAGACGGTAGAAGAGTTTGGAAATGGCACATTTACCGTAAGAAGTTTAAATAAAGAAAACACAACTTACTTAGTTGATATGAACTCTGGGTTATGCCAGTGTAAAGTAGGAGAAAACGGATCACCGTGCAAGCACCAGTACGTGCTATGGGCTGCAAGGTTAGCATCTTCGTTTATTTTCTTACCTGTTTTCGCAAAAGAAGAGCGCCAATTCTTCGCAGAAATTGCGATTGGAGTTTCAGGTCCAATTGAACTATATGAAGGTTTACATGAACAAGTTTCTGGCCCGAGTGAATTTAAAGAAATACAATACCGCAGTATGCCTGTTAAAAAGCCTTACACGGTGACGATTGAGACCCAAACCACCACCAAAACAAAGAAAAATGAATTAAGTGTAGAAGAGTGCGAAACTGCTCTCACTGAAGCCCACAACCACGTATTGTCACAGTTGAAGACCAATCATTTCTGACTAGTGTTGTTAAGTTTTTCCATCAAGTAGTCGAGACACCAGTTTCAAGGTTAACCAGCTTGTTTCACACATTTGGTAAATCTGGGACATCAAGCACACGCATCAAAGCAACTTCTGTGCTGAGACGTGTAAAAAGAAGAACGATTTTTGTTCAGCCTAAAGCTGTGAAAAGAAGGAGAAACAAATTAGGCAGTAGGTCAAAACAGTCAAAAGGGCAAGTAAAAAAAATACCTTTGAAGTCAAGCAACAAAATGTGACGCAAAAGTATTTTTTCTCACAGAACGTTTTAGAGAACAATCCAACTCCAAAAGAAGCAGGGCGCACTATGGGAAGCGAAACACGACATCCTAACGCTGCTCCCCCACCCGATAAAAAAAATAAAAACATCGCAATAACACTTTCAAAAACAAGTAATATTAATGACAGACATTATTTTTGAGAAAATTTTTTAACATGCTTGCTTAGATTATTTTTCAAATTAAATTTTGCTAAGCATTTGTGGCACGAGAACGGCTTTTTTGCATCATGAAAACAATAGCTAATAGAAAGGCGCGTTTTCTATCCATAAAGCCACATAATGATAATGTGTCATAAATAAACAGAAATGACAGAATAATGCATTGTGGAATTATCGATTGAAGAAAAGCACGTGTTTCATAATAAAATGCTAATTAATATAATAAGATCCATTGCTTTGTAAGTTGGTGATTGAAATACAAAAATATTAACTAAATATTTGTTGGATTTTAATTTAAAAAACAAATTATACCATTTTCTATTCTTCGGTGTCTTTCCCAGTAATTTCTTATTTCTCTAAACAAGAAAAAATAGAATTAAAATATGTGTTAATCACAGTCTGTTTTTAACTAAAGTTCTAAATAAACACTAACCCATTATAGTCCACCCAAAACCTGTCACAAAACCTCTGATTGTCTGTATTTTGAAGTACTTTGAACATGGAAACAAATATTAACGCCAATTAAAAAACACTAAAACTTCTCTGTAATAATAATAAAAGCAAATAATACTCACAAAAGCTCTATGGCTGCAGAATCTTAGTTTTAAGGATGATCGAAAGACATTATAAAAATAAATAAAAAATTGGAATAAACTATAATATATTGCTATTCAGGCCCTAAAATAAGAATTTAGAAGACGTCGGACATGATGTCCGGCATGTTACGCCATTTCACCGGACATCAGATAATCACGGCGGACATGAGAAAAAAATTTTCCCGCTCGCCGGCACGTACGGCAACCTTAGTATAGGAACGTTCGCGTACGTGTTTTTTTGCATAAACCAGATGTTTTTAACTTTTATGTAATGTACTTTTATGTAATAAAGGATTTTTTGGTTTTATAGACGTATTTCTATGACGTACGCATTTAGAAAAAAGTGGTTTCAGTTATATAAATCTGTGCATGCTGTGTCTACATCCTAACTCCCTAATGACCTGGCGTGTCAAAGAAGCCATCATATCGCAGTAACTATTTGGAACTATGCCACAAGTTACTCATTCCTAAAGGGACCAGTCACTACACTAAAGTGTAGATCCTAGACGATACATAACTACTTTTTCACTGCGGCAGAGGGTGGACCAATGCTGGAATGGCATAAAGCAACCAGCACATTGGAGAGAAGCTCATATTATAATATATATTTTCTTAAATTGAATTTTACATCATGCGGATAAAGCATGCCTACGGAGGGAAAATCTCCAAAAATAAATTGAAAGGGTAATAAAGAATTTAGCTGAGTCATTAACGTTTTAATTATATGACGTACGTCATAACACGTTCGTGATATGCTGAGACGAACTCAATTGCACTGAAACCAGCATGATTGATCGAAGTTATTGAAGATGACAAAATATCATTTTTCTCATTTTGTTTCTATATTTCACTACTCGAGCTTGCCTGAAAGTAGAGCGCTTGAATCGGTTTCAGGTGACTCTGGTCCATGGAGACATTCAGGTCAACGCCAAATCGATCGATCGCATTTTGTACGTCAGGGCATTGAATGTTAGCATGTGTAGAGAGAGTCGGCAACAGCTTGAGTAGTGATTAACAAACACATTGCAAGGAGACATAAAAATGTGGCAAGGGACAATGAATTAACTTTAAATGCACATGGCCTCGCAAAAATTCGCGAATCACTTTTGAAAAGTTAATTGGGACACTGCAGCGAGAATATACTAGACTAGCTATATAACCCGTTAAAATGCCACTCATTAGTTCTATGAAAAAGAATATAACTGTGTTAGCCTGTTGTGTTAGCCTGTCTTAATGTAGGTCAAATGACAAATTATTTAGTGCAAAACATAAAAATATGTCTACGCAAAAACATACGCGCAACAGTAAAAATTGTATTCGCGTAGGCAACAATTTTAATAATGAGAAGACTGTGATGATATGTGCCGTGACATATTTTCACTAGCGAAATACAGCTTTAACAAGTTAAAATACAACGACTTCTTCACTGATAACGATGTCTTCTTGAAATTAGGAAAAAGTGCGAAGTTAACCCGTTAAATCCAAGCTGTCGTGTTTTTCTTCAGAGTCTACTGCATGTTTATTGATTTTGTGTCTTTTCATTGTTTTTGTAAACAAAACTGAATGTTTCTTTGTGGTTTGATCTTTTTTTCTTTCATAGAATGCAGCATAGTTCTTCTGCATTTGTTTGTCTCTAAGATGAATGGAACTTTTAAACAACTTGCAGTATCGCGTGCAGTAAACATATCTGTCGGTTTTCTTTGAAAATCTTACATTTTTATATTTTACGTTACATAACAATTTTTTTTAAATGTTTAATTGGTAACGTTAACTTTCCTGAAAAGGAAAACAAACGTAGTTTTCTTCACATAATATTCTTACATGAAAAGTGATAAAATATAATATAAATCAATAAAGATGTGGTCATCACGGAAGAAAAAAAGTCATCGCTCGTGAAAATTAAAGCATGCGAGCGCCTAATCACTCGCGATATTCGATGAGTTTACAAAAACTAACAATGTTTTTTTATTTTAACAACAGTTATTTGCAAAGTTGAATTATTACACATCGGACAAAAAATAAAAAATGTGTATATACCGGACATCTATCATTGGGTGCCGGACAATGTCCGATGTCCGGCACTTATTTTAGGGCCTGCTATTAATTAAACGGACTTGGTGTGGAACAATTATATATATTACATACTTTTTTGTTTACAAAAGCGCGGACCGAAAGTAACATATATAAAGCAGTGTACAATTTGACACGAAATAACTCTGAGGATACTAACTCCGCTTGGGATACTGAGACCGCTGGTAATTCCTTTTTCAAAATTTCAGGATACTTTTCCCGCTAAGGATACTTTTCCACTTGGGATACTTTTACCGCTTAGGATACTTAGCCGGACTACGGAAAAAAAATGCGCGTCGACACCGCCATTAATGACGCGCAGCGCATTGTGACTGGATGCCTGCGTCCCACCCCAACGGACTATTTACCCATCCTTGCAGGCATCCAACCTGCTGAGCTTCGTCGTAAAGAAGCCATAATATCTCTTGCTCGCCGCGCCTTGGACCCCGACCATCTTCTCCATTCTACTCTCCAGCGTCCATCATTTGGAGAGCAGCGGCGACTAAAATCAAAGCGCCCATTTGTGCCTGTCGCACAACAGCTACTTAAAAGCATTGAAGATCTTGGAATAAGTGCGGCACACTGGAAAAGCCACATGTGGAACACGGAATGGCAAAACAACACCTCCAGACTCCGTGATTTCATACCCGACGCCAAATCCCTGCCATCAAGGATCCCCCTGACTAGACCTGCATGGGTCAGACAAAACCGTCTACGTACTGGCGTCGGGCGCTTTCGTTCAGAAATGCACAAATGGGGTCTGGTTCCTTCACCAGGATGCGAGTGTGGTGCCACAGAGCAGACTGCGGACCATGTCATTCATGATTGCCCAATCCATGGCCCCCCACATGGAATGTATGATCTGAAGAACCTGGACGACGAGACGGTCGATTGGCTGATGACAACCTGCCTAGAAATCTAGCCTGGAAGGCACACTGCTCATACGAAGAAGAATGAGCATTAACCTGTTCACCCTGTTTCTTAAGAAGTATGTATTTCTTGGATTGCTATTTCCTAAATGCAGTACTTTACACTTGTTAACATTAAACGACATGCTCCATTTGTGTGTCCAGCTTTCCAATGTTTGTAGATCTGATAGCTTGTTGCAATAGAAGTTTGATTCAGAGATACTAAAAACTTTTGCGTCATAAGCAAAGAGTAATATTTTACATAATTAAATCATGAGAGAAGTCATTGATTTATAAAACGAACAGGATGATTGGTCCCAAAACACTTCCTTGAGGAACACCGCTCAAAATGTCTTTCCAATGAGAGTACGCCCCGTTGATTTTGACACGATGCCTGTGGTTTGCAAGGAAACTAATAATCCATTGCAAAAGGTCGTCACATATTCCATACGATTTCAACTTTAATAGGAGACACTGATGCGGAACGGAGTCAAAAGATTTTGAAAAGTCTAGATAAATTGCATCCAAGGCTAAACTATTGTCCAGTGCTTAATTCCACAAGTCAAGCATTGTTAATAAATTAGTAAAACATGATCTACCAGGTACGAACCCATATTGGCAGTCGGAGATGAGGTTGTTATCAATTATGCTGTCCCGAATTATTGATTCCAAGATTTTACATGCTATACTCGTCAAGCTTATTGGTCTGTAGTTGTCTGGGGAGTTACGATCACCTTTTTTTATGTAGAGCAGTAACATTTGTGTAAAAATTTAGAATAAATTGAGTCCGAGCAAACGACAAAAATGGGACGCGAAGCTTTCTCGTGGTAAATACATCTTTTTACTTCAAAGGTCGTAAGCTAACTGACCACACACGTGGTCACAAAAATACAATACAATAAAAGATCTAGTAACGAGTGCGCCTATACGAGGCGCCTATTACAACAAAACAATAAAAAATGACGTAATCTTTTACACTCCCCCCTGTTGACTAGTCAACATATTTCTCCTTTAATCTTCTTATTAATTGTCCCTCGCGTGCCGCGTGCCGTTTTGGTCTACCATTACTTATACAAGTGTCCTCGGTATTTGTGTTGGAATTGACGTCATCGGAGATGTTTTCTTGTTCGGAGACTTCTAAGGGAATGATCTTTTGAAGCGGACGGCAGCACGATTGATTTCCTTGACTTTCTGAAGCGACGATTAATTTAACACCTCTGACATTACCATCGCTGCCGGTGACCAGTTGTGTGATTTTACCTAAGCGTCAACGTTGACGAGGTAACGGAACATCATCTCGAATTAAAACTACGTCACCAATTACGGGCGGTGGTGATGATCTCTTGGCTGATTTGCGGTTTAGGTGCTGTTCACGAAGTTCATTCAAGTATAACGAGTTGAACGATTCCCAGTATTTACGAATGAGCAGTCGCATGTATTTCGCTCTTTTGATGACGTTATTCTTCGAAAAATTCACAATGTCATTAATGTTTACGGAACCAGAGGTGTAGGAAACATTTCTGCCGAAAAGTAAATGAAATGGTGTCAACGCTTCTTCCAGATCGTCGGACGAGACGTACGTTAAAGGTCGGCCATTGATGACGAATTCGCTTTTGCATAAAACAGTTTCTAATTGTTCATAGGTTAAAAGTGATCTCCCGAAAGATTTCTTCAACGATAACTTGACGGAACGAACAAGACGTTCATAAAATCCGCCCCACCAAGGTGAAGCGGGTAGAATAAAACTCTGCTGAATGCCGTGTTGAGAAAGAAAACGTTTCACTTGACTTGAATGTTTTAAAATTATCACTGATAACAAACTTTGGTATTCCCTTTCTTGACATCAGCCTTTCGAATGCGCGTATACATGCGGGGGATTTCATATCCGGAACTAATTCTAAGTGTACGGCTCTACTAGAGGCACAGGTAAAAAGCAAAATGTAAACCTTTTTGGCATCGGCTCTAGCGGTTTCACGGACAAATAACGGTCCGGCATAATCTATTCCTATGTTACAAAAACTAAAGCAATCATAAAAACGAAAATTAGGAAGATCAGGAGAATCTGGGGAGTTCATAGTACGTCCTTGAAATTTCTTGCAAATTACGCATTTTCTAAGAATTGTCTTTACGTATTGACGTCCTTTCACAATCCAAAATCTTCTTCGCAATTGGTTCAACGTCGCCTCCACTCCAGTGTGCATCACTCGAAGATGACAGTCGCGTACGAGCAGTTCAGCAAAATATCGTCCATTTCCAGCAAGCAAGATCGGATGCCTCACGTCGTAGTTGAAACTTGAGCTACCGAAACGTCCCTTCAGTCGAGCAATGTCCATAACATCAAAGCGTTCTCTCTTTCATCGGCCGTGACACATTCGTCGCTATGTTCTTCTTTTGACGATATCCTTGCTTTCAAATTGTCGATGAAACGAATAACGTAGGCAGTCGTGTTGAGCAGTTTATCAAGGTTTCCAAATCGAGTACAGTCTATAACATTTGCCACACTGCACTGTTCTGCTACATTGTCATTGTTAATCTCCGTCTGTGTTGTTACAGCGCAAGCCATTGTTTGTTTCTGCCGCGACTCGACAAGAACATCTGCCTCATTCAACCTGGCATCTACATCAAAGTTTTCTCCTTCAAAATCTTTGTCCAACAAAAAACTAGGTCCTCGAAACCACCTGTCAAAGTCAGCCAACTCGCACACTCGCGTAGGAATATCAGCTGGGTTCTTTTCTCCAGCAATAAACGACCAATTCTCCGAATCAACTACCTTACGTATTTTAACTACACGATTCTCAGCCCAAGGTCTCCGCGCCTTTGTTTTTCCTCTAAGCCAACAAAGAGCCACCTGCGAATCAGACCAGCATTTCACATTTTTCAAAATAATTCGATTATTTAAGGCATTTAAAACCCGTTCAACCAGCTTGCCTAAAAGAACACAACCTAAAAGCTCTAAACGCGCAATACTTATTTGTTTTAACGGAGCAACTTTAGTTTTAGCTGTTAGAAATCGCACTCGCATACCAAGGGAAGTTTTTATTTGCAAATACAAAACCGCTGCATAACAAGACAGCGAACTGTCACAGAACCCATGTATTGTGGCAGATTCAAAATTTTCATTCATCTCAATAAATGCGAAACGTTCAACAGGCAAAACTCCAAAACGTTCTATGTCCTCTAAAAACTTATTCCAAACATTTAAAATCTCAGTATTCGCTTCTGAATCCCAGTCGTTCTTGTCCTTGCATAAAAGTTGGAAAATAGACTTTACGCGCGCAGTAATAGGTGAAATAAATCCCAACGGGTCGAAAAAGGTAGCCGCAATCTTTAAAACATTACGCTTTGTGGCGGGCAGAGTTCTAGCTAACTGAATAATTTTATCAAAACAGAATACGAATTTGTCTGATTCTAGATCCCATTCTACCCCCAAGACTTTCTTAGAACAAACATCACTCTCATTTCCCTCTCTTTCATTAAAAAACTTCTGTAACTCCTTACAATTAGTTACCCACTTTCGCAATACAAAACCACCAGCAGACAATATCGACATACTCTTCTCGTAAAACATTTTCGCTTCTTCTACAGTCGAGCAGCCAGAAATAGAATCATCAACATATAAATCATCGAGAAATCCTTCAACAAATAACAAATTATCAGATCTAAACTTTTCCAAGTGATGTCGAATAGTTGCATTTAAAATGAATGGGGAACTAGTAAGACCAAAAACTAGACGCACAAAACGATAAGCCACAACCTCCGAACAGTTGTCAAGTTCCCGATACCAAAGAAAACGTAGAAAGTCCTGATGTTCCCGATCAATCTCGATGTTTAAAAAGGCTTGCTTTATATCCGAAAGCGTTGCAATAGGGTTGATGCGAAATCTCAAAAGAATATCAAATATCTTAGAAATAAGATTAGGACCTGAGTAGAGACAATTGTTTAATGACGGGCCATTACTTGAACACGATGCATCGAACACAACTCTCAACTTAGTTGTTTCTTTGTCTTCTCTACGAACACTACGATGAGGCAGATAATGAACACTCTCACAACATAATTCATTTTCAGGTACCTTTTCAATAATTCCATCTTTCTCATAGGTTTTAAGTACATCATTATACTCCGACATTAAGGAATCCTTTTCTAACCGCCGTCTCAAACTACTCAATCTCGCCTTAGATATCTCAAGGTTACTAGGTAAAGTCAAATGGCCAGGTCTAAACGGAAGTTTTGTTACATATCGCTCGCCATTAAATCTTATGTCTTTCTCAAATTGATGTATTACGCAATCTTGCTCACTATTCAGATTTTCTACTTCCCAAAATCTATTTAAATCATTTCTCAAAGGATCACCAATAGAAGAATCAGCTGGCTCAAAAGCGCACCTCATCACATGAGAGGTAGTACAAAGATTAGAAAATGACGTGTTAGTTTTATTCGAAGAGATGGGACCACTCAACACCCAGCCGAGAATAGTTTCGCTCGCAGTTGGCCCACCGACTGTCCTTAAGATTTTTCCGGAAAAGAATGCATGATAAAAATCAAGACCTATAAGAATGTCAACATCAACGTCAGAGCGAGAATCAAAATCAGCGAGCTTCAAAGAGTTTAACACAGGATATTTATTTGCTGCCGTAGAAATATTTTGCGAGGTTAAAGGAACACAAATGAAGGGAACACAAAGAACTTCAACACACAACTTCTTATTGTTTCCGTATTTGATAAACAAACGAACGACATCTAGTTTCTTAGTGACATTTTCAGACTTACCAAACGTTTTCAACAGCAAATTCTCAGTACGAATAGTTTTAAGAGAGAGCCTTTTTCTAAGATTGTCAGAAATATAAGATCTTTGAGATCCATTATCGAAAAGAATTCTTGCAAATTGGGAAGCACCAGAGAAGGAATTAGACACTTCAGAAAAAGCAGTTTGTAAAAGAATTCCATTAGCAACGCCTACATGATTCGAACACGTGATACCTGAAGCCGACTCAGAAGATTTCACATGGTTGCCTGATGTTTCTTTAAAACAAAGAGATATGTGATGTTTTGCGCCACACTTTCGGCAAACATAAGACGATCTACAATTTCTTACACAATGACCTCCTTTTAGGCACAGAAAACATTTTCGGGATCTCTTGACAATATCTTTTCGAGCATTGACGTCAATAACTTTATCACACCTCGACGACGCGTGTTTTCCAGAACAAAAGACACAATTAGAAGCCTCACTTTGCACATGCAAATTACCAGCTGACGTAAAACTATCACGCGTGTTCAACGAACCATCGCCCCTGTTATCTCTTGTTTTAAAAGACAAACAACTTTCCTTTGCTTCAAGCTCCTTATTAAAATGTGCCATGAATTCGTCAAGTATCTAAACATTACTTCCAAAACCTCTCGAAATCACCATTAGCATGTCTTCCGGTATTTTTTCCTTCAAGATAGGAATTAATAGACAACCATAAGTACTTGTCTCAACTTTCAAACTTCTTAAATTTCTCACGCACGTTTCAACCTCGTTAAATAAATTTCTTAGCCCCTCGATGTTTTCAATACTTTTAACCCTTTTAACCTTAATTAATTTGTCTAAATGCGCTGAAATTAAGACTTGAGGATTACCAAATCTTTTTTCCAAAATATTTACCGCCTGTTTGTAATTATCTGCTGAGAGAACCATTCCTTTCACGGATTCTAACGCTTTACCCGACAAAAACCTCAGTAAATAGTTAAACTTATCTATCTCACTTAATCCGTCATTTGCGTTTATTGAAACTTCAAATCTATTCCAAAAACCTTGCCACTCAAGAGGATCTCCTGAAAACACAGACAATTCTAGCTTAGGTAATTTACAGTTTAACTTCGCGCTTGTTGAAGTCGCACTTTCACTCGGCGTAATTGAAGCAGTCTCTCGCGCAGCGCTAATCTTAACTTCAGCCAACCTAACAGCAATCTCAGCAAACACGTCATGAGAACTCTCAAAAAACGATAAACAATCTTCTACTTCTCTTTCAACCTTATCTACTTCTATCAATTCTTGTATTTCTTCGTCAAGACGTCTCAAATTATCTCCTTTCTCTCTCAAGCTTGTTTCTAATCCTGCTAGACGTGCTTCCAAAACATTTTCTTCTTTTAAATAGCGTTTAGCCTGATCTAAAACCTTACCAAATTGTGTTCGAAATCCTTTCCGTTTATTTATTTTCCGAGTCAAACCTTCATTAGTGGTAGCCATCTTCTCAAAACCAATCCAATTCCAAACAAATTTTCAACAATCAATATCCACAATATCTCACAAACCAACAACTTTTTCAACAACCAAATGTAGTATTCTCTCAGCAACTAATTAATTGTAATTCTTCACGTCCCTCATCGGGCGCCATGTAAAAATTTAGAATAAATTGAGTCCGAGCAAACGACAAAAATGGGACGCGAAGCTTTCTCGTGGTAAATACGTCTTTTTACCTCAAAGGTCGTAAGCTAACTGACCACACACGTGGTCACAAAAATACAATACAATAAAAGATCTAGTAACGAGTGCGCCCATACGAGGCGCCTATTACAACAAAACAATAAAAAATGACGTAATCTTTTACAATCTGGGTCTTTCCCTTCTTGAGGGATACCGTATTTAAAAGTTTTCTCGAATATAGCTATCTCGGATACAACTTCTTTTACAACACGCGAGTGGAGTCCATCCGGACCTGCAGATTTATTCGTCTTAAGATTTGTTAGCTTTTCGTAAACACTATTCCCGCTAATGTCGATGTTATTTAGTCTGTTTTCGTAGTTACTCAATTCGATGTCAGGTATGTTTGTTTTTCGTAATCAGAAATCTACGATACGCTGTCTTATTTTGTCGTATTTTACTCATTGCGCTTTTATTCATCCAGATGGGTCGTTTAAACTTTGTAGATAGTTAAGATAAGTTGTACTTTATGGGGAGAAAGTTTCGCGTTTTCGCGTTTTTTGGTCATTTTCGCGAAACTAAGTCCTCGCGAAAAAAACTGACATGCGGATTCGCGAAAGTTTATCCCACGCGAAATGGCCTAGAAAGCCGATTCGCGAAAGTTAAATTGAAGAAAAAAACATGTATATCAGTCTAATAAATCAATAACATCGGCAGATTTTTTTCTGCGCCACCACTTTGAACATATCATGAATATCATGATTTGGTCGATTCTTCTTTTTCTTGGGAGCTGACTGCTTCTTTGCTTTATTTGTTTGTACAAGTTCCAGAAGTGCTTCATCGGTGAAAGATCCAAGTATCTTCTCGTCCTTAGGTTCTGTATAACAATCCTTAACCAATTGAAGGTAGCGTTCTGCAAGCTGTGCATTTTTAAGTGTCTGCATTTTGAAATATACAATACAAGGAATTTCAATGTCACCTTGGAGCAATGGCGATCGTGGGTAATGGCGTGAAGACAGTTTAACATACATTGAAGTTCCTCTATCCAAGAAATATTTTGTTATTTCTACTTAAATAATTTTCTTATTAGAAAGAAAAAATTATGTTTGATTGTAAACAAATCTCTGTTTTATTTGTCAAAATTCCAATGTTTAGAGAAAAAAACTGCACAAAAACCGAATACGCAAAAGTTTATCCCACGCGAAATCCACTTTTCCAGTTGAACGCGAAAGATTATTTTACGCGAAATAGATTTAAACGAGTGATTCGCGAAAGTAAATCCCTAAAATTTCCCGTTTTTTTTCCTCGCGAAACTTTCTCCCCATAAAGTAAAAATTTGTCCAAGCTTCGTCTGCACTGAGGTTACTTAACTCATTTTCCCAGTCTACTGACTCTAACTCTTCTCGAATAGTTGTGTAATCTCCTCTCTCATATGCATCAGTCTCCTATCGTACAACGCGACACACACAGTCAAAAACTAATCATGATGACTTTTGCCTATTGTAGTGTAGTGGTTTATTGTAGAGATCATCCCTCTTCGTTCGTAAGCACCAAGTAGATTGGTGTCGAGTAGAGTAGATTCGATGTTTGCGTTGTTCGTGTATGGGTCGGCTGAGTAAAATGTTGGAATAAAAAGGTGTCATGATAACATTCTAGAAATTTCGAAACTTTGTGTAGTTCTTACACAGAAGTACTTGATATCGGCGAACAGTAAATTGTTCCAATGACAGGTTTTTCGTAATGTTCCAGATGAATCTCACATCAGACACTCTCACTAAGCGTTTGGAGATTAACCTGCGTTACTGAATTTGAACTCAGACATTTGTCGATATACATTACAACACCTCGATGACACGTTGGCTCTCCGACATTTGAAAAGCAGTTGTAACCTCTACACTCAGTTCACATGGCTGAATCGGATTTATGGCATTTTTGGTAGAGTTTCAGTAATGCTGATTGAATCTGGTCGATTAATAATAGATATAACATCTATAAGAAACTTTCATCTCGTTTATTAATAAGTGAGTTCGCATTTGCATATACACATTTGAGTTTTCTCAGATCTGTTTTTTTTTTATCTTTTTATGTACATGTTCCATTGTGGACTTCGTACTCTGTATATCCAGTTTCCCGAACTATCAACCTTTTCTTGTTCCTTAGCTTTTTCTCTCATTTGATTGAAAGCTTCACGTTGCACTTTGTTGCAATCATAAATAGAAAAATAAAGATATATATAGCTTAAATACGTCATCATTTGTTCTAAGAATGCTTAGGTGATCTAAAAATTATGGAAAACTCCACAGTTGATGTATTTAGTAAAAAGTGAAAGAAAAGGAATATTTTATTTATTTACTTTTAAATAAAAACATCTCTATAGGCAAAATTTAAAAAAATAGGATTCTAATCGTATATAAAAAGTCTTTTAATATAGTTTCGAAACGTAGTGGAATCATGATGACCTTAATAGGGTTAATTAGTATGGTATGCGCACGCACTGATGAGGGACCAGGGGCGAGGGAACGATTGCAGTCCAAAGTAAATATAACGGTGTACGATTTGAAGTTTCTTTGTTATTCAGATTTTACCCTACTTACAAACAATACAATAGTGACGATGAAAATGAAGGGGTCATGGAAGGCTCGACAGAAGAAGAAAAAACTATGTTTGATATTTCCAATGATGAATTGTAAAAGTTTATTTTACTGTTCTTGTGTTAAAAAAGTTAAGTCGTTATTAGCATTTTGAAAAACAAAGATTTTCAAGCTTTCTTTACCAAAATGGTTGTCATTTGAGAAGCAAATTATGGCATTTATGGCTTTAAATCGCAAAAATAAAATCCGCGAAAATTGTCTTTTTTCTGACAAAAATTAATTAATTCCGCAAAATACGCAAATTTTGAACCTACAATTCGCGAAAATTCCTTCTTTAAGGCCGTTTTCCACAGCGCGGGCAAGATTGGTGCAGATATTCAAGTCGGGATGGATGGTAAATTCACAGAAATCAAATTTAAACGAATGGATCAAGCGAAACCATTTGACTGGCACCAGAATACAGTAACGATCGATGAAGTGAAGGTATATATCAACTCAATAGCACCAAGATTAGCCGCTGCTGCAAAAAGAGAGGAGAATCCTACTTTCACTGACCAATGAGCCGATGTCTTTGTTCAAGAATATGATGATGCGCAAGCCAGATAAACCATCACTTCGGAAAGCCTTGGTTACTGATGAAGAGTCAATCAAACTTGATCTTACATCCTGTCAAAATAAATATTCTTATGTGATAGATGGAGGTGCTTTGCTGCATAGAATGTGCTGGGTAAAAGGATTCAACTTCAAGAAAACCGCAACAAGCTATGTAATGTACGAAGGCATACGAATCAGCATCAACAGAATCAGTAGAGCAACAACGGAGAGGCAAACGTTCAAGAAATTTTCAGATGTCGACGTGAAGGAAGAAATAATTGTCCCGTTCACTCAAGGAAATTTTTTTTCAAATACGAAACAAAGGTCAGTTGATCAAGATGCAGTCACAGTATTTAAAAGATGATGGAAACAAGGTCATCAACAACTGTTCCGGTGATGCAGATTCCACCATCTATTATACTGCATTAGATTTGGCTACCACAGGCACAGATGAAAAGGAAGTTGTTTTAGTTGCAGATGACACGGACATTTTTGTCATGCTCATGTACCACTAGCCTACTATTGTTTGCAGTTATTGAATTCACCCGGTATGATACACACTAATGCTAAATCCAGCTACTGATTGATGGTTATTTACTTCTTATTTTAGCAAAACGACGTATTATCCGAAGAAGATTATCACGAATGTTTTTATGAAGATTTGGCGATGCATCATGCAAATGACCGAAATATGTTTTATATTTTCTAATAAAATAGTGATAGCATTGTATTAACTCTATATTATAACTTAGCTCTATAACCATAAAATATACAGTAAAACGCCTTCTCAATCTTTGTTAAACCTATTCGACCAAAAGAAAATGTTATATCCGCCATTATGGATTTTGGCCGTTCCCATGGTTCCCATGTGCCAAATTTTAGCTTCCTACTAATTTTTTACAGGTTTTTATGAATTTTTGACTAAATCTACTGCACGTATAGGCAAATTTAAGCGTTCCAAAACATTTGAAACCAAATACTGATTTTCAAGGTTTAAATATACAAATTGTCACGGCTAGGCACGAATATATGCATTTAATCAATGTGCGAAACATTTCTTAATGTGATGATTAAGTCTTTCGCAACGTTCTTCAGGACTCTTCAATTTCTTCAACTACAAAGAAGAGAATATACAACTTCACGTGGCTGAGGTCAACAGATACCTTAAGGGCATTAATATTTGCGGAACTAATTTTTACGAATTTGCCCAAAACTTTAAATTCGATGAAGCGCAAAAATTAGTTCCGCAAAATTTTCAATTTTTTCCAATCGCAAGAATTAGTTCCGCAAGTTTTTTTGTGTTTGTTAAAGCATGGAAGTATAATAGTTTTATACTTCCATGGTTAAAGTAAGTATATACTCGAAATAAATCAACGGAATAATTTTCAGATAAAAATTATTCCGCCGAAATTCTGATTGTTTGATCGGCCAAAATTGGTTATTTATTATTATTATTATTATAAAATAAGGTTTACATCAAAAATTCAATGTATAGGCATAAAACTGTGCCTGTCAACCTATAACAAAGCAAAGTCATGCAAAAGCATAAAAATGCGAAGAGAATAAAAAATTGATAATAATAGAAAATAAAAATAAATCGAAAAATCGCTGGTAACGCTTCATAGAAAGACATAATCAAACAAATAATCGTAAATAAATAATCAAACATACAAATATCTTTTGTTTCTCAAGAACAAATCCAATCGATTTTTGAAAATGTTCAGTGACTCTGCAGTAACAACTTCGTTAGGGAGGCTGTTCCAGCTGTCTACAACTCTCATCGTAAAGAATTGCCTCCTGAAGTCGAGTCTGCAGAATTGTTTTTTCAATTTATATGAATGACCTCTTGTCCTCGTCAGTGATCTTCCTTCGATGTCGAACAGTTTGGTTTCACAGAAATAGAAGTTGTGAAACCATTTGTTATTAAATCGCCTCTTATGAAACGGTAATTCATACTTGGAAGACCTAAGCGTACAAGGCGGCTTTCGTAGGATAGATTTTTCATACCGGGCAACAGTATATATACAACAGTACAGTACAGTACAACAGTATTTATAATGTATTTCAATAGCCACAGAATAATTGTTCTTAGTCACTATCATCGATTTCGATAAAACAAAAAGCTTCCTGCGATACTTTTGAAGTTTTTGGTACCGCTTAGAAGAACGAGCGTATATCTTCTCTTTGAGTTAGAAACTCTACTGTTTTCTTATTTCCCGTATTTGACTGGACGACGCGGATAGAGCATTTACTTCATTTCATTCATTGAAAAACGCTCAAAATCACTCGATCATTTCTATGAAGTCGATCCTTTAACCAATGAAATGAATGAAGTGTTTGAGGTGATACCGGCAAATCAGGATGATATTAGCAGTTTTGCCTCTCGATCAAATAATGACGATGATGAAGAATGGGAATGCTTGGGAGAGCCGTTAAACAACATTTTCCAAATACTTGATGAATTTGAATAAAATTATTTGTAATTTTTTCTCTAAAAGAAGAACCGTCATCAAAACATTTTTTCTTCATATCTCTCTGGAGAAAAAAAATCCATTAACGGTCAATCGCAAAAATTAGTTCCGAATTTGTTATCGATCGTAAGTGATTCACAAAAATTAGTTCCGCAGAAATTAATGCCCGCAAAAATTAATGCCCTTAAGGTAGAGGACGCTATTGCAGTTTACAAGAGCCAGAAAGACACCGCATAAATATCTAGAAATTTGTTTTTAAACCTTACCTTTTATTTTCCTCTCCTTCATACCAGAACTATTGTAATACTCTTTGAGTTTGCTCAAGAAGAACCGCTCCACAACTCCAGCACATCGATAATATTCAGTATCCGGTCCGTTATACGTCCGACAATTAGCGAATATTCTCGACATGTCCGCAACAAATAGTTTCTTAGAAACGTAATAATTATTCTCCAATCTTTCTTCCATTGATTGAAGATCTAAATAAACACGTGATGCCATTATTGCGTCACAGAAACATTTTTTGGTTCTTCTCCATAAATGTAAATAGTCGTAGTAAGCCTATTGCTGGCAACAGAGGTAAACGAGGGTGTCGTTTCATTAGCGCAAGATGCTGGGAGTAAGTGTTGGGAGACGCATGACTCTGCCAATCAACACTGAACCACATTTGAACACATCAGAATGCTACACACTCGCTTAATCTACATCTTACAAACACCATAAAACCGACAAATCGATGGGTTCGAAAAAATAACTGGAACAAACACTTAATTTCTTCCAATATTTATGACATTATTAAACTATTTATTTTGTCGAGTAAAACTCCGGAAATTGTCAAGATCTACTAAAGAAACACGCACCCATTGGACATTTGATGACGTCATAGTAATCAGGAACCTCGGCTCTAGGTACCGGCTTAAGAAACGGCCATGCGCTCGCGTGATTCTGAAACAAGTAGCGAAGTTTAGCAAGAAGTGCCTTATTATAATAAAGACGTACTTTAACAGCGTTGAGGACGTTGGAGAGAGCATCCGAATGAGCCTCAGAATCGAGCATCACCTCTTTACTTAATGAAAGGAAATGAATCACAATCACGTGGCCATTCAATGAGACGGCAACAGCGACGGCAATAATTCCGCGGGAGAAATACATAAAAACCAATAGACCATTGGGAGATAGCAAATTTTAAATGAAAACGAGGCTTAGGTTGAGCTTCTTTTGTTAGTTAAGGTTGAGTTGTCAATCATTTTATGAACCTCTTTTGTTAGCAATGGTCGAAAAGGTCGGTTTACAGTTCGCGCGACTACTAAACGTTAAAAAGAAAAACTAGACGATAAAAAGAACAAATACAGTTGACTCTCTCTAATTCGAATCCCAAGGGGAACAAATTTTGTTCGAATTATAGAGAGATTCGAATAGTAGAAAGTCTCTCTTATTCGAATTTTCAGGTTTAAAGGGTGAAAATTCGAATTAAAGAGAGAAATCGGAATTTTTGAAAAATTGAGAAAAATCATAAAGGTGAAAAGTAAAAATAAATGATCGAGTTTTCTTTAACTCTTTTTTTTCTTTTCCTAAGTTTCATAATCATACATGCACAAAGTGACACTAATTGCTGAAAAAGCGTTCAATTTTTTATTGTTTCGTGTTAGATAGATTGTCTAAGTCAAACACACGACTCGCGTCGCTGAGGCCTTTCCACAAATCAACTCCAAATTTCGTAAATCTGACGCAGTTCATCAAACCATAGTCACAGATCAAAATATGATCAAACTTTGTACAAAAAATATTTACAAAAAATCAAAACTTTCGAACAGAAATTCGAAATTTGAAACAAAAACATTTTAAAGTCTTATCGGTTAGTTTACACTCCAAAAATTCAAATTACAGAGAGGATTTTGCCGAGGGGACCAGAAAATTTGTTCGAAATATGGAGGTTTTCGAATTACAGATATTCGAATAATAGAAAGTAAATTATAAGAGTTTCTTAAGAAAAATTGACGGTGACTTAGAATTTGTTCGAATTATAGAAAGTTCGAATAATAGAGATTCGAACTAGAGAAAGTCGACTGTACTTGTCACTGGAAATGGTCGCAATAACAAGAAAGATCATCATAATTATGATTCTGAAAATCCTGCTGCGAAAAAGCGAACAAATTTGGATCATCCAAGTATAGCTCCATGAAATTGAATAACTTCCCTCTCTCGCGTTTGCAAATACTTTTTCACTACAACACGCACCATTTTAAATAAGATTTAGCAATGTTTACCAAAATACTATACCATGATTGGTTTAAAATTATCCCGGCGAATAGAGAAAAATTACGCAATTACCTAAAAATAAACAATGCGCGTGCTCAGTGATGCACTCGCATCTTCGTGCGACCAATGTGCGCGAACTGTAAACCGGCCTAAGGAATTGCTGAAGTTTTACATTGCTATTTCGAATGTACTATTTGCAATAAAACATTCAGCTGTTTTCATTTCTCGACTTAAATAAAATAAAATTAAAAATGCTTTAATTTGTGAATATGAAAAATTAAAACCGCTAACTTTTGTCTCTGAAGTTGTTTCCATCCTGTCTCCTCTAAATGGCCAAATAAACATTGTATTCAGAACAAAATAAACCTTCCAGAAAACAAGGTAGATTGAAAAACTGTAGACAAAATAAACTAAAGAAAATGAAACATTACTACAATTCACCAGGAATACTAGAGATTGGTACAATTTACCTATGCCAGGAATACTAGAGATTGGTACAATTCACCTATGCCAGGAATACTAGAGATTGGTACAATTCACCTATGCCAGGAATACTAGAAATTGGTACAATTCACCTATGCCAGGAATACTATAGATTGGTACAATTCACCTATGTCAGGAATACTAGAGATTGGTACAATTCACCTATGCCAGGAATACTAGAGATTGGTATTTGTCTCACTCCATCCTGGAAACAAGCCAAGCCTGGATGAACTTTCTTGATTTCATCTTGTTTCTCTCGTATTAATTGGCGAATGATCTGAAAAACACGTTGCAAACAAAAGTACATGATTTTGTGTACACGAATTCAATAAAATAGTCATGAAATGGGCTTAATAATATTTTTTCGACTTTATACATAATTTATCTACTCTATTTATATACTAAGCTGCTTCAGAGGGTAAACACACAACACGTAAATGCATTTCATAGTTCATACCTCTTTTTGCTTCTTGACAACCATAGAAAATTCTCTATAGGGAATTTTATCGTTTAACGAGCACTGAAAGAAAGATTGTGTTGACAGAGTGGATATGTAGCTAGGAAGCAAAAGCCATACATGCATGAGAGTTGCGCCTTCATACTCCTTTATATAACCACTGTAATCCGAAATCGGTAGTGTGATATCTTTCGAAAATCCCTGCAAAAAGGAAAGGTAATTAGTAGTGGAAAGTAATTGAAATTAAGAAAAACAGGAAAGGCTAGGTTATAAGAGAAGAAATAAATAAAAAACATATTGCTAATTATTTAAAAAAGACTATAAATAAACAAATTTTTATTATTGTTGGGGAATGGAAACATTGTCACATGCAAGACACCACATATATATATATACAAGCACACCAAAAATGGAATTCATCAACATTGAAACGAAAGAGAAGTCGATGCACCTGTTTTTTAAAGTAACCAATTGCAAACTCATCAGCGTAAGTGAGGAAATGAAGTACGCAATTTTTAGTGTGGTAATCCTTCAGGTGATTCATCATATGTGTACCGTAACCCTGGAAATGCGAAAAGACTCTGCTGATTTTACTGTTTTTATTGTTGTGTTGAAAACATGGTTTATTAAAAGGTCAAAACGAGAAGATGGTAGAAATCTATGAAACTTTACAATTATTGCAATTTGTTTTATTAATGGTTTTGTTGTGCAAAATTTCCGATTAGTTGTTAACATATTCGTAAAAAAATGAATTTTCTATTCATTAACCGTGTTATTATGTACCTGTGACTATTACCAACACATTCAGCCATTAGGGTTAGGCTATTCTCTACTTGATTTCCGCCTAAGTATTGACTTAATGTTTAAGAAGTGATTTGTGAAATTTAGTGAGCGAGCTAGTTATTGGATCAAAATTAACTTTCATATTTGCCAACTTTCTCTATCTATTATTAATGAACAATCCACCACTCTAGCGAGTAAATATGAAAGAAATAAGATGGGAAATGTTTCTTTCTAGGAGTATAAAGAATAGTTAGCTACAAATAGCTGTTTTGTTGATGAAATACATGTTTGTAAAAAAGGTCGGATAAATTTGTTTTCTTCTTAAATGTATTACAAACTATGACTATTACAAACACAAAAATGTGGACTAACTTGATTATGCAATGTGCAATTCGCAAAGGTATATATATATATATATATATTTATATAAAAAGGCAGTTGACACAGTTAGACGATGTACCTTGACTTGTTCATTAGAAGACACTGCACAGAAGACAATTTCCGTGAAATTTTGTGAAGGGAACATGCGGAAACAAATACCACCAATAGGTTGACCATCCTTTATAAGCACCAATGTTCGATGTTTCCTGGAAGTGTAACAATAACTGATGATATTGGTTGGTCAAAATCAATCTGATTCTTTAAGAAACGTTGTACACAAAATAAAACTTAAACTAACGGGTCAAACACCAGTCTAGTAATGTACTCTTTTGGCATTCGTGGTAATTGATATGAGAAGACATTTTGCAAACCAATCAACCAGATGTTTGTTTGTCGCGAAGGTTTCTTTGACAAAGTGTTTCCGATGACGTGGAACTCGATCACTCCTCTCCTTTCCTCACTCCTGGCCGCTTCATCTCGAGATGTTTGCGAAGGATACAACCCTCCTTGAGGTCCGACCATTTTCGATGGGTCACTTATGGTATCTATGACTCGAGCAAGTATCTCCATGGGAACATCACCTGTAAATTAACATCATTTAGCAGGGGTCATTCATTTGTAAGTCTGTTAAGTAAAGCAATCCTTCGAATTGTGATAACATTCTGAAAATTGGCACAGTAATTCATTAGGGATAACCCCCTTACCATATATTTTGCACACAAAATCAGAATTCTAGGTGTTTTTCAGCAAAGATTTGTGAAAATTTGGGGTATGCCATTTTGAAATCCGAAATGGTTGATTTCCCTAGTTAAATTTTGGCCTTCCATTTCATGTTTTTGATACTCTAATAAATAACTGGGAGAAGTTTTAGAATGTTATCACAATTTGAAGGATTTGCCTAAAATAAACGCCTTAACAAGAGCCACTACTTTCCTTATTTTTAATTTATGTCAAATATGAAAAATACCTCCTCAATAATAAGATAACTAAAGTTCATAATGAAATGTAGTATTTCTAAAACCATTGACAACTCGAAGACAAGAAACAAACCAGTGGGTGTAAGCATTTTCATTTTCTTCGTAACAATTGGTTCCACGTTTCCAACTTTGCGTTTAAGGGAATTATCTATAACTAAAAAATGTAGTGACTGTCTTTCACACAAAAGCAATGCTAACCTGATAACTGACAATCATCGGTTGAAGAAGAGCTAAAAATACATGTAACTTATAAGTCGAAACAAAACAATTTAAGTTTGGTGCATCATAATAAGTCTAAGTGGTTGTCATAAGATATTCATCAGAATTTAACTCAACATGTAAATATATTAAATTGTGCTATTAGTTTTCTTTTTTCAAAAGCTACAACAATCAAAGCAATTTCACATGCTGTATATGTTGAAAAATTGGAATAAACATTTGTCATCAACAGGACATTATTTTGCCATTGTTGTTATTGTTTTAATTGTTGTTTGTATTTACAATATATATATGTAATTTATAATCATTTATCAATGTTGTCATATTCTTTCAATAACTGGTATATATATAATTTTGGGTAAATCAATTTCTGTTGTAATTGTTGTAAAAACTGATTGTTAAAAACATTGCATTTTAAAATACAATCTTTGAAATTGCCAAATTATTTGTTGTATATATAGATGTTATGCTATTGACACTTTTTATAAAAGCGTTTTTGTGTAATTTATTGTATTATTTAATTTATTTGTATTTAATGTATTAATGTATTAATATATTCCACCAAAGGGTTAATTGTTAACATCATGCTTTTCCACCTTATTTTGAAACTTTTAAATGGGGTAACAACCATAATACATTTCGACTACGATAACTGAACACAATTTACTCATCATGTAATCCCAGTGATGACGTTGGGTGACTCTTAAATGATTGGTCAGATTGATCATTTCCCATCATCCATATTGCTGATGTTGGCAAATTTATTTCTTCCTCGAGTAACTCAAGAAACCTAAAATGTTTCAACAGAATGTAATAACCTTAATGGACTACATACACACGGTTTCTTCCATGTTTAAGACGATATTCCATAACCAAATTTGAACAAAGAGCAGTGTAAAGTTTCCGATTGAATGGAAAGAATACATTTATATATATATATATAAATTGTAATATTCAAAAGATGAAATTTGTAAACCAAAACCTAGGAAAGTGTCCCAGCACTTTAATCTGTGTGTCTGGTGGTAACTTGTCTTTTTCTGCTGAGAATTTATCAAGAAGCTGTTGTTTCATCAAACTGAAAACGGATGTCAAAAAACTTTTTCCAAAAATTCCTGTCACTTCATATTTTGGAAGACTGTCACAGAACAATGGAACATGACAGTAGCACAACCATCTAAAAGTTAAAAATAAAGCATTGACAATTAAAAGTAAAAATGGGTGAGGAAATTTATGAAATAATTCAAAATTAATATTAATTTTCATAAATAGTCACACCTGGCTGTGATTTCCATGAACTCATATAATTTAGATGTCTATTAAGTAAAACCTGTCAAAATTAGCTGATAATGGGAGAACCAGAGAACTTTCAGTTGAGTGGGAATTAGAATGTTCCAATGACCTAGTGATTATGGTTGTGCTGAAATAACGTTTGTGTCTATGAAATCAAAGACTATAGAAAAAGCATTGAGAGTAACAGAAGATACTGAGATAAGATCCATGGTCTCAGTATCAGCAGGGTCTAAAATGAGGATTTTAATCTAGATGGTCATGCAACCGTAGCTAGCCAATGTTGGGCGGTCAGTCAGCCATTCTTGTGTGGTAAAAAATATTTTCAGAATTTGCATGGTTTTTCATAGAAAAAACCTACATCGAAGAGATATGCGTTTTTACTACTTTCAAAAACTTGAAAAATTGCAGCGAGTTAAGTTTATGATATTGATGTTTTAAATTGGTTTCTTTTTTCCCTTTCCGGTAAATTACACAAAAAAAACATTTCTATTTCTACTCATTCCGTTTGTTTAGTCTGACAATTCCAGTTGAGGAATTAACTCGGCTACTTCTCTGTCATTGGATGATATACACATATATATATCAATTTCACTACGTTTCGAAACTGGCCGTTTCGAAATTGACGATTCAAAACTGACGGTTCGAAACAATATTAAAAGGTTTTTCATTTACGATTAGAATCCACTTTGTTTTAAATTTGCCTGTAGAGATGTGTTTATTTAAAATTTAATAAATAAAATATTCTTTTCACTAAATACATCAACTGCGGAGTTTTCCTTAATTTTTAGATCACCTAAGCGTTAATAATCTTATAAGCAATATACAATTTACAGATATTCTTGTTGCCCTCGTTGCACGCGTAATTACACATGGCATAGGAGAATGATATGTGTAGAGAGCAATTTACTTTGGTGTCTGTTGCGTAATTCGAACAATTCACATTAAAGTCGCCAACAAAATAAATTGATTTTTTATCGCAGCTTTTAAAAGATCCGGAGAGAAATGAATAAATAGATTTCGATGGTTTATTTGGAGGTCTATAAGAAACAGAGTAGATAATAGAGCATTTCTTTTCGCCAGCGTCTCTGGACTTCAATACTTAAAATTTCATTTAATATTCATTCACATCAGAGAGCTCATCACAAAATTTATATTGAACAAATACACACAAGCTCCGTCACATGAACGTGCGGAAACATTTCAAATGCATGTAGCGTGGCCGCAACCAAATTACATTCCAAGATTAACTTTATTGATTTGTGACTCAAATTTGCAAATTTAAAAAATGTTAATAGAACTTTAAAAAGCAAAAAACAAAATTATTTCGAAAATGAATAAAAGTTGTTTAAATAACGTAAAACAATATTGTTTCGAACCGGCAGTTTCGAATCAGCAATTTCGAAACGTCTGTACACCATATATATCCAGCAATTGTTGAGTGTGGAGTTGTTGCTCTCTTCTTGTAGGCCTTTCATTTGCTTTGGTTCGGTCTACAGAGGTTAACTTCTACTACACTAGCCACAAATTCATTGTTGGCAAAGGATCAAATTCTTCAATTGAATTGCCTTGTTTAAACAAGGCTCCGACAAGACATATAAATAGGCACTCTAGTTTAGCATTTGATATTGAACAAAATTATAAGAAGAACCAAGTTCCACAAACACTTCCGGTTAGAGTGGAAGACAAGATGCCACATTTTTATTATTATTAAAATTCGTTAAGTTTATCAACCATTTTTTTTTTCGTAAGTATGGTGGTCAAATTGAACATAGTAGAAAGTTTCCAGAAGGTCAATTTGCAAATTTTGGCTTTGAGCGACCTTATTTAATGCCCTGTATCAGTGATGTAACAAACCAAAATGGTGTTTTTTTATTATTTTACTGAAAATGACTTCATGGTGCAAATTTCTGTGATCTGCTGCCAGTATTACCACCAAAGGGATGTCACTGAGAGTAATAATGCTTATAATGCAAGTGTTCTGCTTTACATGACATTAGTCAACAGTTAAACTGAATACACAGAATGGAAAAACTGGGCATACTCAAAAACATTGCACCAATAACCTAGCTAACAGAATGGTGTGGTCCAAACATGCAATCAAGAAAACCGACAATTGGAGGACAAAAAAATATTTTTTTGTAAATTAAATTTCAAAAGCGTGACAAAAAAGGGCTAAAATGATATAGCAAGCTTAAACAGGTGTTCATGATTGCAAGGTTCATTTTACATTCATAATTGTTAGAGAAAACTTCAATGTGTTAATATTAAGCTTCAATAAATAGGCTGTTATAGAACTTGACTAGACTTATAAGCGCAAGTGAATCCTTGTTATAATAAAGTAAACATTCAAAAAGGTTTGATGTTGACTGTCATTCTAATGCTTACTTCAAAAATAAACGTCTACCTAGTATAATCCATCTTGTATTTTGAAATATCTCCATAAGCTTTACCATCCTTGTTTTCAAGAACATAATCAATTTCCTGCTTTTTTTCAAGTGGAAATAGGCTCTCATCAGCTTGTCGCTTTTTTCTTGCAGTAGGAGTTTCCAACTTCCAGTGATTAAGACAGCGCACAAATATTCTAGACAATTCGCTCATTACTTGCGACTCGCGTTGGTCTTGTTGACAAAACTTGTGGAATACAAAGTTCTTTGCAATCTGAAAAAAATATTTTAAATTAAATTTGTTTTAAATTCAAGGCAACTAACTATTTCCTTACTAATATTTACGTATTTTCATATTAAATGTGGGTTAAGGGCGATTGACCTTCAATGTTGTGGTCAGCAAATTGGTGCTGAAATTAACATAGTAAACATTATCTAAAACCTATATAGACCCAGAATGTGCCGTAGTTATCAATTACAGAATGGTTTGAAATAAATATAGGAGTATGTCAAGGATATCTTTATCACCTATCCTATTCAACATCTTTCCGGACCATGTGATGGAAGAGCTGGAGAGTTCACTTCAAAAACACTTATTTCTGCTGTTTTCAACAATTTCTAGCATTGCACAGCAACGACAATGAAGGTGAACCCTGATAAATGAAAAGTATTGTCCGATGACTATAATTATTAATATCTAAATTGTCAACACAATGGTCAAGAAAGTTAACAAATTTATATTTTTTTAGTTCAATTGGCAGTGACCTGGGTAGAACTTAGGAACTTACTTGGGTGCTTAATACAAGTGGGGGTCTTAATAGTTGTGGGGGTGGGGAGAAGTAATGATTATTTTTAAAACTCTGTAAACTGTTGATTTTCTCCACCATTTTCTGTTTGGTCATCTTGTTGCTTGTACAACAGATAAGATGCAATGAATTCTGTTCTGAATGTTTATTAACTAACCGCAATATCAGAGCGTCAGATAAAGATTTATAATACAAAAGTGTTTAGACGGCTTTTTTAAACTGTAAAAGATGCACTTTAATGTTTATTATTTTTATTTTTCACAAGTCTGTTTATTTTAATCTTTATATTATATATATATTAACCTTTTCAAATTTAAAAATTGCAACAAATAAGTAATGTCATTTCATGTGTGTTCTTACTATATACAACTTAAAGTCATTAAAAGGAATTGAAAATAACCTTCAGTTCTTTCAATAAATTTATGTCATGCCACTCAGTTTTCGTTGACACCATTCACAGTTTTTCGTTCATTAAAAATTATTTTTAATACTATGACAATGACAATGTCCTGAGTATGACACTAAACTGCTTCGTCCTAAGTATGATGTTAAACTGCTTAGGCTTGATGGGAGTCTTTAGCTTTGGCTAATAACCTATCTAGGAGAAGGGAACTCTGAGATAAAACCTCTACTTTTAAGTAGGAAAGGGTAGGGAGAGCTCTTTTAGCTTTGGTTGGTAATCTCCCTAGTGATGGTGTCACGATAAAAACAGCTAGTTTCCTGATCTACAAATCAGGTTGAACGTTAGGAAAGGCATCCAGTTCATAAAAACCCCGCTCCAACACACATGATGGTACAACAAAATTTTAAACACAACTGCGTAAACGGGACCCAAACTTCATGTAAAGGTGTCGCGCACAGTAGTGATGGTGTAAGGTGTAAGCATCACTCGACCGTCAACAAGTTATTGCATCAAAATCGTAGTAGTGTAGATGAGAAAGTCAATTTTCGAGTTGGGACGCTTAATGTAGGTAGTCTTCATAAAAGGTCAGGAGAAGTGGTTGAAACAATTAGTAGAAGGCATATTGATTTATGTTGCATACAGGAAGTTAGATAGAAAGGAGCATCTACAAGGATGATTACAGGCAAAGAGAGTTCATACAAGTTTTTTTGGGTGGGAAATAAGGCAGGGACAGAAGGAGTAGGGATATTCTTAGCTGAAAAGTGGATTGATAAAGTGATAGATATAGATAGGGTTAATGACAGGATAATTATTATTAAGTTAATAGTGGGTAAGAATGTAGTTTCAGTAGTTTCTGTTTATGCACCCCAGTGTGGTTTGGATGATAGTCTGGTATCAAAGTTAGGAGAAAAGAAGATAGTGTTAGTAGCTGGTGTCTTTAATGGACATGTTGGAAGTACACCTAGAGGGTACGAAGGTATACATGGAGGTTATGGGTATGGAACTAGAAACACTGAAGGTGAAAGAATTTTAGAGTTTAGTGAAGCTATGGATATGTTGGTAGGTAATACTGTGTTTAAGAAAAGGAATAGCAGACTAGTGACCTTTCAATCCGGCAATTCAAGTACCCAGATTGATTATATCCTTATCAGGAAGTCAGATCGGAATCTACTTAGGAATATAAAGGTTATTGCAGGAGAGGAATGTGTTAGTCAGCATAGGTTGGTTGTATGTGACTTGAGCATTAAGTCAGGAACTGAGAGGAAAAGGACTTTTGTTCCTAAAAGAAAAATTTGGAAATTAAAAGACTCTGTAGTAAGGGATAGTTTTTGTACCAGTCTTAAACAAAACTTGGAGAGAGTAGAAATGAAGACTGATGTTGAAGGTATATGGTCTAAGTTGAAAAGCAGCCTCTTAGGTGCCTCTAATAGTGTATGTGGATGGACTAAGAGCCCAATCAGGAGACGGGAGACTTGGTGGTGGAATGATGTTGTTGATAAGGCTATTAAGGAGAAAAGAAGGTTATGGAAAGAATGGAAGGCAGGTGGGAATAAAGAGCCATATTTAGAAGCAAAGCGTACAGCAAAGTTAGAAGTTTATACAGCAAAGAAAAGGGCAGAGGAAGAAAGATTTCCCAATTTGCTAGATAGAGAGGATCAGAAAAACAAAGTTTTTAAAATTGCGAAGCAGATGAGTAAGACAAATCAGGATATCATTGGAGAAAAGTGTGTGAGAAATGACATCAGAGATTTAGCTTTTGATGATAGTGCTAAAAAATTGGCCTGGGAAAGTTATTATAGCAAATTACTAAATGAGGAGTTTGAATGGGACCGCAGTCTTTTGTCACAAGTTAGTCCAATTGAGGGTCCTGCTGTCAGAATAGATTAAGATTGGGTTAAATCGACTCTTAGTAAGATGAAAGATGGTAAAGCTGCTGGTCCATCAGGTATTGTTTCTGAAATGCTGAAGGCATCTGGTGAGGATGGTATTGACATCATCACTGAGATTGTAAATGCTATTGTCAGTCAAGGTGTAGTCCCTGCAGACTGGGAAATTAGCTCTATAGTAAACTGCTATAAAGGTAAAGGTGATGCCCTGGAGAGAAGTAATTATAGAGGGCTGAAAATTTTAGACCAAGTTATGAAAGTATTAGAAAGGATATTGACAAGATTTATTAGAGATAGGGTGAATATTGATGATATGCAGTTTGGATTTATGCCTGGACGGGGAACTATTGATGCAATTTTTATAGTCAGGCAGTTGCAGGAGAAATATCTGCAAAAGAATAAGAGGTTATATTTTGCATTTGTTGATTTAGAGAAAGCTTTTGAGTACCACGTGAAGTAATCTGGTGGGCGATGCGAAGGTTAAGAGTCGATGAATGGATAGTGTCAGTTGTTATGTCTATGTATGAAAATGCTAAAAGTCATGTCAGAGTGAATGGATCATATAACAAGGAATTTGGTGTTAAGGTTGGTGTTCATCAGGGATCTGTTCTTAGCCCGTTACTCTTTATCATGGTTTTGGAGGCTTTATCTCAGAAGTTTAGAGTAGGGTGTCCATGGGAATTATTGTATGCCGATGATCTTGTGCTTATTTCAGATAGTCTAGAAGAGTTAACTGCAAAATTTGCTACTTGGAAGAAAGGTATAGAGTCAAAAGAGCTTAGAGTTAACATGGGTAAGACAAAAGTTATGGTCAGCGGAGTTGACATTTCAGCACCTATTGCTTCAGGTAGATGGCCATGCTCTGTATGTAGTAAGGGTGTTGGTAATAACTCAATTTATTGCAAATATTGTGATCATTGGGTTCATAAGAAGTGTAGTGGTATAAAGGGTCGACTTACCTCAGTAGTTGACTATGTGTGTAGGGTGTGTACTGGTGATATTACCTTAGCAACTGGACAGCCAGTAGAATCTGTGCCAATAGGTGATGACTTTTTAGAGACAAAGGATGGATTTTGTTATTTGGGCGACATGATTAGTACAGGAGGTGGCGCAGAACAAAGTTGTATAACTCGAATTAGATCTGGGTGGAAAAAGTTTAGAGAACTCTTACCTCTCCTAACTTCTAGAGTGACATCTCTTCGCACAAAAGGAAGGGTGTATGATGCTTGTGTAAGGAGTATTTTTCTGTATAGTGGGGAGACATGGGGAGTTAGAACTGTTGAACTAAACAGACTAGAGCGTAATGACATGAGAATGATCAGATAGATGTCAAATGTGACATTGAAGGATAGGAAGCCTTCAAATGAGTTAAGAGAACGCTGTGGACTAGAAAGTGTTAGAAAATCTTTGCAAAGGCGTCGGCTTAGATGGTTTGGTCATGTTGAGAGAATGAATGATAATAACTAGGTTAAGAAGTGTAGAGATTTAGTTGTAGATGGTAATTGTGGCAGAGGCAGGCCAGGGGCAACATGGAGCCAGGTTGCGAAGAAAGATCTCGTTGAAAAACGTATTCAGTCTGGGTTGGTGCAGGATAGAGTAGGATGGAAGCGTGCCATCAGTAAACCCAGAGAGAGAGAGACATGTTTGTATGGACAGTTCTCTCTCTATAAGATTAGTGGACCAACAACAAAGACAGCTGACAGTGAAATTCTACTCTACGTGCCAATGTGCAAGGCGAGGAGGCAGTAATACAAGATAAGAGATTCAGACTCCAGTTTCATAGTGAAATCCTACAAAATTTGACTTTACAAAAAAGACCCATATTTTTGCGTTCCAATATAGGATTTAATGGTGATAATTTAAATGTATATGTAACTACTAAAAAAAATACCTTTTCAATATTTGGTGTTTCAAAAGGCGGCTTTCCAAGGGGTCCTTCTATAGATGGTTTTGCCATTTGAAGGATACTCTTACGCAAAAGTTTGAATAAATAAAAATAAACTTGTTTGTTATCACCATCTGGTTCTTTGTGAACACACATGAAAAGGTTTTCAATGTCAACAACCATAGACATGAGTTGATTAATTTTTTCATCAGATTCATTTTCTAAATGGGCTGTGTGTTCAGACAATGTGTGATGACACGACCTGCATTTCACCAAGTTCAATGATTTTTGTTGGTCATTGGGTTTTGAAGTGTTTGGATTTTTCCAACCATTGCAGGAACATCCGTCAACTAAGGACTAAAATACAAAATGTATATATATATATATTGTTTGCTGGCTTGAGTTGGTACCTATCTGCATAATATATCAATACCCCTGATTATCATGTAAAATTAGTAAAAACTATGATAACGGCCAATACTTTGCATGATGAATAAATTGCAAGCTTCTCCAGTTTTTTAAATCGTGGGTACGATTTAACTTGAAGTTTTTTCTGTGCTATCCTTTGAACGTTAGTCGGTTTACTTAATTCAGCAGGAGTAATCAGAGGAGTTTTCTTCGAATTTCGATTTTGCATTCCAATATTGCTATTGTTTTCAACAGTTTCGTCTTTAGAATTAGGACTATAGATTTCTGAATTTTTAAAATTGGAAGTGGCCATTATGATCCAAATGATTTGTTTATAATTTCGCTTCGCTAACCCAAACCTTGTATGATCAAAGTCAATCAACATGGATGTTTCGAAGTCAGTTTTGTTTGTCTGTTGGGGAAATATCTGTCGATCGCCTATGGCTGAGGCACTCATGAGGGATTTGATTTCTAAAAGGAAAGATGAAAATCAATGGAAAATTGACAGCTGCGGAACTGGTGGTCATAATATTGGAAATTCTCCAGATAGGCGAACGATGAAAACTTTAGAAAAACATGGTTTAACATGTTATAAACATAAAGCAAGGCAACTTTCTGCCTGTGATTTCAAAGATTACTCTTGGATTTTTGCAATGGATTCTTCCAATAAGAGTAATATTTTAAGTATAAAACCAGAATCCTCAAAAAGTAAAGTTATTTTATTGCGATATTATGATCCAGAAAAAAAAGAAACAGAAAACCCTTCCATAATTGACGCCTATTATGAAGACGATGCATGTTTTGAGCTATGCTTCCAACAATGTTTGCGAAGTCTTGGCAAATTCTTGGACTTTGAGTATTCTGAGAAAAGTTGATATTTTTGTGTCTATCTTGAATCTAGAGCTAATAAATTTTGATTACATCTAGTTTCTTTTCATGTTTTATAGAAAAGAAGTACCCTTTAATTTTCATTTATTATATACAAATTTAAGAATTAAAGTTATTGTATAAGTACTGCAGATTGAAGTATGATTCTTTTTTTTTCAATGATAAAATAATAGAAAAATTATCAGATTGCAGCATCTAATGGCTGTACTTTGATGGAATCTGGAGTGGAGTGTGGTACCTGTAGTTACTAATATATTTTGTCTCCTTCCTATACAGCGGTTTTATCTATTGCAGGGCGTAGCCAGGGTAGGTCAGTTACCTCAAGCGACTAAGTCATTGTGATAAAATTCAATTACTTCAAAAATCTCTTGTAAGTAAACTACATTCCCTTAAGTTAATTTTAAAGAATGCATTCATTCGACTTATATATACATATACTTTTACTGCCCTATGGTATTTTGTATTTTTCGTTTTCGACTAACCTAACCTTGATTTTTCATAGTCCAGGATATATGGGCGGTAGGGTGGCCCTAAAAAGGGACAACTTTCCGTCCATGCCAAAAGATAGTTTAACTATCCTAATCTTTGAAAAGTGATGGTAATCGGGCGTTTAAAGGTGCTAGAGCACATTTTTTAGGGAGTACTTTTGACGATTTTCCAAAAACATAAGGGATTTGTTAAGAAACACGAATTAATAACTTTTTGTATTGTACAATAATTTCATGAAAACGATGTCAATCAACTTTAGGGGTCATTCAAATAGTACGTTCGCTCAAATTTGCCAATTTTTTAACCCTCCCCTTGTTCGTTTTGATTACACCCTTCACCCTGCGAACGTTCGTTTTTACCCCTCCTCCCCCCCTCTAAAGGAATTTTCTGGTGTCAGGGAAATACCAACGAAGAAAGCCTTTTGTTGTGGTACATAAAATGTTGAATCAAATAAAGCACATCACCAATCAAACAAGGAGTTTTTCTTCTTCGGCAAATGGAGATTGTAGAATCTCATGATGACTGGTATTTCGTCGTCATTTTGTTGTTATTGTCGCCGGCTGAAACTTCAGCGGGATCTTCTGTTGAAACTTCTTCCGCTGGATCGTCTTCACTGGACGAGAGGGCTTCGATGGCACGTTGGCTCCTTCGGTCGAGTTCGATTTACATGGCTGTGAATGTTTTTACACTCGGTTTTTGATTCTATAAGAAATTAGCTAAATATTGTTCGCTTATTCGCTGACCCCTCCCACTCCGGACGAACGTACTATTTGAATGGCCCCTTATATTGCTATGCTATGTGTTCAAGATAGATTAAAGTTAAAAAAATGAAGGTTTTTATTTTATTCTTTTGAAAATCCGGGGTTCGTGTCAAATTTAAAATAGGCAATTATTAACGAAGAATAGCCCTTTTTGAGTTATTTTGACTAAGCCCTTGTAGAAAATCAAACCTATATCACGCTAATGAATACAAAACAATCACAAAATAGAGTGATCTGAGTTTGTTTGACAAAATAAAATAATGTATACAACTCAGAGAAGATGAAAAGCACGTTTCAAGAATTGAAATTGCTATACATTTCGCAAAAATTTGCTCTACGGTCCACGCTGTTATCTCTCAAACGAGATGTTTTTTTTGTTGTTTTTTCCCATATAACTAAACTTACATAGTTTTTTTTTATGCTTTATTGTTTGTTGTCAAATTAATCCGTTCGACGGATGTGGGCTTCATCTGCCAGATGAAAGTCACTCAAGTTGTTGTTGGTGGTTGGTGATTTTGATCTTTTTGTGCGGATGCATCATCGCAACATCGAGGGTACAAGCGAGAAGCTGATCTTCGTTTGTACAACACTTGTTGCCACCGACATGTGGACTTTCCTCTTTTCTGCCATTCTCTTATAGAAGGCCTAGCATTCACGAGACATAGCACCGTTCGTTGCAAACACAAGAGGAGTGAATGTCACATTTTCAATTTAAAGCACTCGCTCATTATATTTGCTTCTTCTTTCATTCCTCTCAAAGCATCTCTTTAGTTCTAGACCTCTGTACCTCTGTACACCTGAGCGTGTAGGTTAAAAACCCTTATGTCAAAGAATACTCTTTGGTTAGGTGTCCAGAAACCGAGAGCGTATATCGAGGCATGCTTCTGGTGTGGTGTTGGCAGTCCGCTCGTTGAGGACTTCCCCGTTGACTTCCAGGTTCCGTTCTCACGTCGTGACAGATCTCCTTCAAAGGGGTCGCAGTGATGTCACGTAGCTCGTTGTGACGTAGCGTAACCAAATCATCTTTCTTACAGGAAAGGGCGTGGCTGAGGTTAAACCTTTCTCCACAAATACAATCCGTTGGCAGCCGTTCGAGGCTCCAGTTGTTGCGTATCCTTATGACGTCCTAGAACTGCTGCTTGTCGAGGTCGTATCCCCGTTCCTTCAGAGGAAGAGTCGTAAGCCAGTTAGAGACGCCACACTCTAAGTTGGCATCGTTTTGTCTCCTTTCGTCAATCGTCATATCTGCCCGAAGACTGTCGAGTCACGTCTGTTGCCCTTGTTTTCGTTCAAACTGAACCTGGTACGTCGTTTTACCTCCTCCTTCGTTCTTATCAAGAAGGAAGTTCTTCAGATGGAGCGTGATGTGACACGAGTTGCCATATTCAATTGACGCTGTTTCCACGAAATTCTTCAGACCGAGTCCTCCGAGACGTGGTGGAAGGGACAGTAATGTTCTTTCTTTGTCGTTGACGATGTGACCGCCAGTGATGGCAGGGATGGAATGGTAGCGGGTGACATCCTCAAACGGCTGTAGGTAGTTCTCCATTCCTGAAATCGTCCTAAGAAAATACGTCAACTTGTGCTGGTATCCTGCAGTATAGCACGTGTATGCTGCTTGAGGCTGTGTTGTCGCAATTTGGGAGAGAAAAGATACATCGCTCACCCATTCATCAATGGTGTTACGAATATACCTCTTCTTGTACTCCTCACTTCCGATCACCGCACCAAGATGTCGCTCGGCTTCTACAGTTATCTGGATACCGGCTCCTTCGAAGATTCGTCTTGCTTCCTCCAGCTTAACTTTTTCTGTTTTACGATTAACCATGACTTGGTTGGTTGTGGATGATACCCGTACTTTGGTCCTGCTTTGATTAGGTAAGTCCACCATTCTCGAAGGGATGTGATTTTTCCAAATGCAGCCATCTTGTTATGGTTGTCGCTTGTCGCCGCTATCAAGATGTCAAGTAGCGGTGATATAGCGATTGCGTAAATTGCCACACCCAGCGGATCGCCTTGCGTAGTCCTTTCGCGTGACCGAAGCTCTTGTCCACCAATGACAAACAATCAGGCGGCTGTTTGGTAGCAGTTCTTGACGAAGGTGGCTATTGGTGGACACAAAATCGATATGTTGTGTATAAGTACTTGTCTGATGACACTGTTGAACGCGTTGGCAACATCCAGGAGAAGAACAACATCCGACTGCTCCCAACCAAAGAGCTCCTTCGTCGCGTGGATTGCTGCTTCACTGCCCGGCTTTTCGTCCACACATTTGTGCTTTCGATGAGGCATTGACAACATCTTCTTTCATGATGCTCACTACGATTTTTCCAGCGATTCTTCGTAGAACCTCACGAGATTAATTTTGGAAATTTCATTGCTCATATATAAGTTTTATCATCTTAACAAAATATATGTGTGAACTACCTCAACAGTTAGTGTGAAAACTGGTTAAATAAAGTTAATGTTTTTTTTTGACGTCTTTATCCCTTAAAGAATGACATGGTTTATAATATATGGTATATAAATTCTGTTAATGACGTTTTTGACATGTGCATCTGGTTTTAGTATTGCACAGAACATACTTTCAATACTAGTGTTGGCGTTGACATCCGGGGATGATGGTGCATTAGCTATGGCAGGCCAATATAAAGGTGTTGCTTTTCGACTTCGAGTAGTTTATCCCAATGCGGTTTTTGTTTACTGTGCCTGCCATAGACTTAGTTTGGTTGTGGTTAACACCTGTAAAATACAGCATGTGAAGAATCTTCTAGAACAAGCGAAAGACATCCTCTTTTTAAATTTGTTTCCTAAACGCACTGCTTCCTAAATGAATATCTCTCTCTTGGTGAAGCAAAATTTACAGACACTTGCAGAACTCGCTGGGTTCAAAAGCTTAGAGGGCTTGATGTTGTTTTGATAATTTTATCCCTGTCTTTCACGCCATTGAAGAAATGGGATTCAATTAAGGGAACGTTTACAATATTGACACTGACTCTAAAAGCCTCTTCATATTTGTTTCTTTAAACTGATTTTTTTTGTAGGCCTAGCAACTTAGCAATTAATGGATTCTTTTTTGCTATTACAATCGAAATCATTTGACATTTCACAGCAGTCTGGCAATGCGCCGTTTGATTCATAGGAATCGGTCCAAAGCTTTTTAAAAATAGTAAACCACGTGATCAAACCGAGTGCACGCGAATTTAAAACGGACGGAGCAAGCGGATATTTCAGAGGAGAAACGTTCGAGTTTGTTATGGATTTTTTTGACGAAGAGGCATTCGAAACCTTTATTAATATTGAAATGGAAAGCCCCAGAACTGAGTCAAATAAAATCATCATTTAATGATATTTAACTTGTTACATTACTGGATTTATTTTGTTATCTAGTCACTGATTCAATAATAATAATTGTGTATTGAATTGAATATCTATGTTATCTACACTATTACGCCTGTTTAATTGATTTAGCATTCAAATATAATTTAAATATGTTGTTATAGATTGTTGCAGAATCTCCTGATGTCCAGTTTCGCTGTACCGAGTGTAGGATCGTCATCCTTTGTTTATTTAATTACTTTATTTTTGTACCTATTGATTTTATTCAATTACTCCTTTTACGGCTCTAGGGAATTTCTCTTCTCATGGCTCTTGGGAATTGCTGCCCTATAACACGTTTGTTTTTTATATAACCTTTTCATAACACCTTTAAATGCGCTGTTATCAATCCTCAATCAAGTTCAAACATTTACTCAATTCTATACAAGTTGTCACATTTGGATTTCTCAATTATTCACAAACTCATTCATTGAGCCACCTGGTACGTTTATTTTTTATTATTTGTTTGCAATCAAATTTATATTTATATTTTTCCCACTCAAGATTTCAATTTATATCAGTTCAGTTTATTTTTCCGAGTCTCAATTTGTATATTTTATTATGTTATTTCAGTTTGAACAAATCAACAAAGTTCCAAACAAGGCTCACTCAATCCCCACACCGGAGTGCCAAAAGGTAATATATAATAATAACGTTCGATTGACTCGCCATTAAACAAAAAACATGCTCAAGTACCAACTGAAGGGGCTTTACCATTTTGCGCTCCAACCCACTCCAAGCCACTCCAGGCCCCAACAAATGGTAAAGCCTCAACTGAAGAAATTGATTCGTATGTTCTAATATCGCTTGCTCAAGAATGAATAAAATGCTTATTTGGATGAAGACCAAGCGTGCTTGTTGCATTTTAGTTTTGTTTGTATAATTGACTTTTGTAGCAGTTCTTAAAATGTAAACACATATTGGGCTCGGATTGATTACAAACAATGGAAATTGACATTAACTTACAAACGCTGATCTTAATTGTGTATTTTGAGCAGAAAATCTTCACAGCTTATGGTTGGACACGAGTTGCAAATCGATGCAGGTCATACTACTGTTGACTAGTACAATTTTTGTAAAGAGATATATGAAGCGGAACTTGTTAACAACAGAGAGCAAATTGGGGGTATTGATGAAAACATAAATGGCGTTTTGACTCCAAAGATTCGACGACTCGAAATTGACATTGACTCGTCGAGTTCTTTCATGACTATGATTATGAATCAACAGGTTTTCTTTTTATATTTACAGAATGATTACTACTTGAGTTGAAACCAGTATCTCTAAACAGTAAACCTACCAATTTTCAAAGCAAACGGAATACATTAAACTTAGGGGCCAAATTTTCCCAAATAGGGCATTAGGAGTGAAAATATTCCAATTCCGGTCCTTGATTTGCAATCAGCATTCCCTAAGTAGTAAACTTAACAATTTTAAAACAGAACATTTTATAATTTTGGGCCTAAATCATATTGGTTTGTTTTTAACAAGGCTCCCAGAACGCTCATTATAGTCCAGGCAAATAGGGAGGGATCCTATGTACCTATGTAACATGAATCAGAATGGCTTTTGGGCTATATAGCTGGCAATAGATCTATGTTGGCCTAAAATCTCCTAGTGGGTCTTTTGAGACAAAAAATGCAATAAAATCATTATGGATGAGCATATCCCAATTATGGATGAGTTGAAGTTAATATTGGTTTAACTCAGAGCAGCATTCTTTAAAGGGCGACAAGACAAAATTCACGATCTCCCATAAAAAACCAACAATCAAAACAAGTTTCTCAAATTATATCTGTTCATTTGTCATAAAAAAAAGAAATGTAAAATTATCATGGAGCACTGATATAAATTATTTAGAGAAATTACAAGTAAATCTAAGGGCTATTATACCCCGCCATTCATACCTAAACAAACAAAACCTTAAGCTTATTTATTTCAGCCTAATACATAGTTATCTAAACTATACAAATATTTCATGGGCTAGCACTTACCTGACCTCGAAGTTACAGTGTATTCAGAAACACGCTGCAAGACTCAATAAATCAAAACTGGAACCAAGCAAACCTTTGTTTAAAGAATTAAGGATTTTAGATATATTTAAAATAAATTTGAAAAATTAATTTAATTTTATGTTTAAGGCAGGAGCAAACCAGTCCAACATTTTATCCAACAATTTTTTTATGATGTTGGATGAAATTTTCTACAGATTGGCTGCACAAAATTTTGTGTACCACAAATACATCGCTTCATTGAGTTTGTATATTTTATCTCAAATAATGAAAACGTTAAAAGTGGTTATATATTTTTGGCAAAACAATTCAAATTCCTAGCACATTTTCATAATAAAAAATTGTTTTTGATGTACATATAAGTTCCGTTTCATCATACGGTGCACCAAATCCAGTTGTTTGAGGATCACAAATGCGCTTTTTCTTGCACTATACTTCTGTCGTAAACTGCGGTAGTCTTGAACGTGCTTTTCCTTAACTTTCATCGAAAAGTCACATTCACACGTGTTGTACTTCTAAACAATGAAATTCTTTACATTGCACGCGTTTATTCGCTACAACAAAAATCTAATCGTCAAAGATATATTTTACTAGGTTATTCCCGCAACAACAATAACAAAATTGTATTAAGTCAGATTAGATAAGAGATTCTTACGATGATAGACAGCTGTACGCGCGTGCACAGCAACTTTATTCCAGTCTCAATATCGTTAAAGTTCGAAATCAATTGATGTTGGTCTTTAACGATTTCGTTAACCGATGTGAGCAGTTCAAGCAATATATTTTTATAAAACAGCAACGTTTCTCGAATCTGAAAATTAAAAACAAACTGCTTTAAAAGAACAAATAAGAATGATTCCCTCTCACTTTTGCGTGTTGGTTCAACCGTGGTGTTTTTCTAAAACTCTCTCCAGAAAAATATTGACAAATTACACCCGGGGGAAAGCTTGATGTGTTCAAGTTTTGTTTTTCTTCCTTGAAGATTTCATTTCCCTGCAGAAACAAACAAAGGGTACTATATTCTGGCGGAAGAAGGAATTTTGGGAAAAAGGGAACTTCAACAGGAAGTCAAAAATATGCAAAGTTGTTTCTAATTTGTATCTAATCAGAGAATGATTCTTGTATACGTGTATTATTTTTCAGCTAATTTATGGAAGATAATAAATAACTTTGAAAGGAAACTCACGATTTGACACTTCAGCGTTTTCACAATCGAAAGGTTGTAGGGATCTCTTTGCAAATCTTCAGCAAGGTAATAGAAAAATCTGTTGGCATACATGCAATCATTTGGTTTGCAAAACTTGGAAAAACCACTCTTGCCATATGTTTCCTTTGCTCCACTGTTCTTATTTAACGGATTTGCAGAATTATTATCTTTGGAAGTAAGGATAAATACAATCGCGCATATGAAACCAGCAATCAACAATGCTGCTCCACCTATCGAGAAAGTTGCATGCTTTATTGTTATACATATATATGCTGAATTCCATTTTTCACGTCATATTTTAAGTATACAACTATCATGACATCTTACCCAGTTTAATCTTTGTCTTTTTGTCCATTTTATTCGTACTCTGTTTAAATAGCTTTTTCTTGGCAGTACAACTTTAAAATTGTTGAATGTTTTTAAATATGAGGTCTCTTGAAGTTTTATTTGCGAGAAATAAAACTTTGATAATATTAAAATGCTTAGCGAATCTTTTATAAAGTGTATAAACTTTCGTTTTCTTTCATAGTAAGTTGTCAATCAAAGGGGTATGTTCCCTAAATAAACTTCCAGAAATTCTTTATTCTGATAAAAATTCCCTCCCCAGGATAAATATTGTTTGTTTATGTAATCTGTGGAAATTCCCGTTACTAAAATTTTGCAAGTTCACACATTTTTTGTGTGATTGGTGAGACTTTTCGCTGAGTGTTCAAAAAGTCGTTAGATACGTACGTGTCATAAAACGGTTGAATTGTAGGGGCTCAGATGCAGATCGGCGACTGACAGAACGGCATTCTGCAAATCCACTAATAAAATCTTCACGATTTTATTAGTGGATTTGCAGAATGCTTTTCTTTCAAAAAAAGGAAAACTGAAACAGACAAATAAAGGTATTTGGTTTTCGTGTAGATTTTCATGTTTTAAACTTTAGATATATATTTTTTAACTTTTTTTTTTGTTTATGAATATGTTATGTTGTTGTTAACCTTACAATATCACAAAAAAGTTTATCTTCTGCAGGAAACCTTTCATTCCTAAAGATAGTGGTTTTAGTAGTTAATATGTTTACTGAACGAAGGGAAATTCCTCACAATGATCGATACATTTCCAGTATTTCAAGAATTCCCTAAACAATCAACAGTTCGCAGATTGCTCGTTTATTTACACTGCAGGATCATAACTAACAAATAGAATTAAGTTGTTAGGGGAGACATTCAAGAAAACATCCCGAACAGATAACTTCATGTTGGCTATAGAAAATTAGGCAAACCAATATGTTATCTCATTCCTTTTTGTTCCACAAGTGTTCCAAGGTAAGAAATGTCTATATTAACATGCGTGTTCAGGGATCATTTTGAAATTACCTTTAAAAAATATTAAGTATGGCCAATGGTAAGTATTAAGTTTCAAATTTGAAATTAAAAACTGCAAAAAGAAATAATCATTTTATTTTGTTGTTTGTCTTTTTTGGAAATCCCCAGGTAAGTTCCTCTGATGAATCACTACAGTAGAAACTTTTTAAAATGTTCGGAGAAATGTCAATTAACTTTGAGTAAATTGGTTTCTGTGGTAATATTTTTTCATATTTGGTTGTAATTTAAAATTTGTCGATCAACGACCTTGATTATATTAATATTATATTTAGACGGACAATTAAATGTGGAGGTAAATTTTGCATCAACATTTACACCCAGGTTCATGAGTTAAAACAAAAGAGACAGCTATTCTTGTATGCACCAACATGTATATTTAACAATACACAGAAAAATGATTAGAGTGAACAAAATTATTGACTTTTAAATATAATGCAATCAATAAATACATGAAATAATTAAAAGTTTAATTTTATATGCGAATAAAGAAAAAAAATCGAAATTAGCACATGGAGCGGAATGAATGTTATTGCATTTCTTTTCTTTGCGTAAAATTGTTGATATTTTCTTGTATTGTTCCAGTTGAAGAACAGTGAATTGTAAGAGGGAATTAGCGGATTATCCAGTCGTTACACCCGCACAACCTGCCCATATTTCGTATGATTCTTTGGTATAGAGAAGCTAAAAAGCAGGTTTTTGAAAGGATGGTGTTATAGATGTAGCAGGAGAGAAGGTCGTGGTTGATAATGAAGAAAGTACGACGATTTGGGACATCAAATAAACACATGCTTAGAGAACAAAACGCTAGTACTACATTACTATTAACTTCTTCCCTTTTTTGCGTCAATCGTTCTAATAAGCCGTTGAATGTCTTTATTAAGATACTTTACCTTAATAGATCTTACCACATATTGGTCCATAGACTGTTGACGTCGTATTGGCGGACGCGGAAGCAACATAAGTTCAATATATTTTAGATCTTCAATCCTAGGATGTTCTGGAAAATTGCCTATAATGAGAGTGACTTTTCGATTCTCCGTTCCAAACTTCTTATCTAGCTCCTTCGAACTATTCATCCAACTTTCATATTTAGCTGGATATGGGCATGGAAGATTTCACAACCATAGGACACTTTTTACCCATAGTACTAGCAGCTGTCATCTCTATAAGTCTTTACTACACTGATCACTTGCACATTTTCTACTTTTCATATGTAAAGATTTGTTTGGGAGGCCTTGATAAAACAGATTCATTAGCATTATAAACATCCTTTGGTTCAAATCGTGACAGGATAGTTTGAAGAGATGTTTCTTACCAAGATGCGGTCATTTCTGATGGTGTCACTGACTTATACATTATAATATGTTTTCCAAACATACGTTTGGAAGGTTTTTCCGTTTAATTGTTTTTCGAAATCAAGAGCTTTTTCTTGTAAAACCTGCCCATTTATATTTATTTAAAATTCTCAGATCTTTGTATAAGTAACAACTTGTAGCATGCTATATTTACATGATCATACGTTCCTTCTGTTACTCTCTGTCTTTTAGTTCCGCCACTGCTCTTAAAAGCATGAATTATCTTTTCCTTATTCTTCTTCTACGTAGGCAATGTATTTTTGGCAATATTGAACTTTTTAGAAACATCTTTATTTGATACACCGTTTAAGCTCCATTGAAGCTTCTTATTACACTTCTAATGTCTGTTCGTTGTGGCGTCGTTTAATTCCTGCTACGCTTGACATTTTTATTTTAAACAAATGCACAAATTTTCGAACTATAGATGGGCATTCCCAGGGGGCGTCGAGAGCCAGCACGGGCTCCTTGTGCTCATATATAAATACACACACACACACACACACACACACACACACACACACACACACACACACACACACACACACACACACACACACACACACACACACACACACACACACACACACACACACACACACACACACACACACACACACACACACACACACACACACACACACACACACACACACACACACACACACACACACACACACATGTATATAGTATAAAAAAGCGAATAAAGTAAATACAATAGATATGTGTTATGTTGAAAGAAAAGCATTATTAAAAAACAATTATAAACAAACAATTTATTTCAAAGAAATATCAAGCTTATTTTAGAGGTGCTTCGCGGGCATTGCGGCTTCCAACGGGGCTTCAACTGCAAGGATCTCTAAACTTACTTGTTAGTCTTCCTTGACACATGGTCGATCTCAACACATTTTTTACCCGTGTCAACTGTGTCAACTGTGAAGGTAACGTTAGAAATATTCTGAGAAGGACACAGACATTTGGGAACAAATTACTGAGTTTTAAAGTGAAAATTTTGCAATAGCTCCCATAGAGATATATCCGTGTTCCGAGATTTGCACTGTGGATATGCTTTAGGCTAAAAAAAATAGTACGACATATCATAAGTCTGTTATGCCTTAAAGAGACACTCAACTTAGGTACATAGTTAATTACTGTCTGTTCTTCCGGCGGTAAACGTAGAACAAAAACTACTGCGCTTAAAACAGTATATTACATCTAATTATTTCGCCGCCTGCTGTGGACTTTGGTCCGATCGATTTTCGTCGGGTTTGGAGCAAAAATCAAAAAGCAAAAATCTTTTGGTGAAAGTCGCATTTTATCCCTCGACATCTCCAAAGCATTTGACAGGGTTTAGCACAAAGCTCTTCTTGCTAAACTTCCTTCCTTCGGACTGCCCACAAAGATTTCTAACTGGATCGAAGACTTTTTAACAGAAAGGTCCATAGCTGTTAGAATTGATAGTCACCTTTCTAGTATGCATCGCATAAACGCAGGAGTTCCCCAGGGTTCAGTGCTGTCACCAGTTCTCTTTCTGATGTTTCTTGACGACCAACAGTCCCTCTTATCCTCCTCCGTACATTCCTATGCTGACGACACCTACCTCCATGCTTCTTACTCTTTCGCTCATCTCAGTGAGGCCACAGCCAAAAACATTTCCCTTAAAAGATCTGAGGCTGCAAATATTCTACAAAATGACCTAATTAGGGTTACAGAATGGGGAGACAACAACATGATCAAATTTAATACCAAAAAGACCGACCAAATAGTTGTCTCCAGAAAGCGGAACCGCTCATTCCCAGATGTAGTTATGGGTAACGACACCCTCCCTTTCTCCTGTCACCTACCTCAACTCGGCCTACGAGTGAGCTTTGACCTACACTGGAATGAGCACATATTTGGTTTGGCGAATAGAGCTTCGCAAAAGTTGGCGTTTCTGTTTTGTGCCCGGAAGTATTCCCCCCTGACAAAATTCTAGTTCTGTATAAATTCTTAATTAGACCTCAGTTAGAATACAACTCACCCGTTTGGGGCGGAGCTCCTAAGTCCGTGTTGGAAATTCTTGATCGTATCCAGCGCAAGTCAGTATGATTATTTGATAATCCCAGGTTAACCGAAAGCCTACGGGTAGCCGCACTTTGTCTGTTCTATAGATACTTTTTTGGTCATTGCTCAGTTGAACTGCACTCTACTGTCTCACCTATTTCTATATTCTCCAGAAACACGAGGTACGCTTCTAACTGCCATCAGTTCAATGTTTCCGTTCCCTCCTCAAGGACCATCATGCACTCATCTTCCTTCTTTGTCCGGGTCTTCAATTGGTGGAACAAGCTTCCATGCAGTGTATTCCCTAAAAGCCATGTTTACCACCTCCAAGGCTTCAAACAAAGGATAAATTGTTTAGACCTTATGAAAATTTCTTAACTTTATTTCAGCCCTCTGCACTTATTTCTCCTCTACTCTTTTGTCTACCTTCCATTTAGTCTATGTCTCTTTTACTGATCGTTCCTTCCAATACACAGGACTCTGTTGAGTCATAGGCCCTGCCTCTCCTGTGTATTTCCTAACTAATCGCTCAATTGTAAAATTTGTATCGTAATGTTGAAATTTACTGCACCATTGCATTGAACCTTTTCTGCTGCAACTATCTCGTAACCTTTTCTTCTTTATTATCAAATTATTTGTTTAGTTGCCTTTTCATATATCATTCCAATCCGTGAGGACGTTATTTGCAGCCTACTGATCTTAGATGTAATAAATTGGCTGTTTAAAGGGCAGTAGTTTTCGATTAACCTTAGTCACCGGAAAAACAGGTAGGCTAAGCTTTTTAATAAGGCCATGGCTCCAGGTGAACAACTCTACTCCGTATTTAGTTCACATTTAACAACTGATTAGGCCTAAATTATTTACTTAATCCGTGTTTAATTGTGATTAAGTACATAACCAAATACAAAAGTATAATTAAGACTTCCACGACCTCTCTTCTTTTTTGCAGATCATTTAAAATTACTCTAAACTGAGCAACGCTGGTTAAGCAGCCAAACAATGTTGCCAGAAATTCAGCAGTTTTAATGAGCGGAGACCCTCCTTGTTTTGAATTTTTGATAGTAGCACGAACTTTCCTAAAGCTTTTTTCCTAATCATTTTTAAATGTGTTTATTGTTAATAGTTTTATTATTATCAACAAGATCTTTCCAGCGGGTGCCTAAAAAATTCCAGCCTGATGTTATATAAATGTATTTGTATTATAAACATATTTAAATTTTTTATCCGATCTTTGTTTTATTTTATTTAGATTTAAGCATATGGTGATGCCAAGTTTAATAAAGTTGAAAAGGATTATCAACAAGCTAGAAAAACCATATCAATAAGGTCGTAAAACCCTCTCGGATGACACAAAATAAACACACAAACTAAATATGAGACTGTAATGCTTTAGCGATTTACTAACGTGCGTTTTAAATTAACTGTTTAGAAAATAATATTGAGCTATGCACATAAAAAATAAACCCAAACAGATTCATATGTTGATCGATTAACAATAAAATTGTTTCATTCTCGCCAGTTGGAAATGAGTAACGTTTTTAAGGCTTTTACACTTACAAGCTTACGAGAAAGCCCTCTATACTGTTTAAAAATTTACCTGTGCAGTCGTGGGGTAAGAGGCAAGCTCTCCTGAACTGGATCTCCAGGTTAGGCCATGTCAAATCAATTCCAAAAAATAAATAAAAAAACGCCGGGCCCCATTTTTGGTCTAGGCCCCTATGGCAGCGTACCCCCCTGCTCCCCCCCCCCCTCGTCGGGCCTGGGCATTCCTCGCACGGATGTATTCGAATTATACAGAGTCGACTGTAGTAGCTATCACCGTAGCAAAAATACTTATCAAGAAAAGTGACGGTGAGTTACTCAAGGTCCTGGATTTTGACAACTCATCGTGGACGAAAAGTCTTCTTGTAAGAATAGATTTTGTGAAAGGAGCATGTACCACCGCCTGTCTAGAAATTCCTGAAGGTGCTCACAAGGAAGCAGAATTAATATTCCATCACGAAATTGTCAACCTGGTCGAAAGATATTCTATTCCACATTTACTAATATTTAATATCGGCCTGGGTGACCTGAGATGCTTGCAAGGGTTATGATTATTTCAAAAAGGAATGCATTGTGGAGAAAGAAAACAACCAAAACAGGCAAAATAAAACTGGTGTCAGGATGAAACAGTTTGTCATCGGTAAAATACAAATAAATTAGCTGAAATCGGGTTTCTAATTTCGAATGATGTACCTTTAGAAACCATTAACCTAAGAAAACAAGTTAATGAGCAACCAAGATCTATGTTTAACTTTGACGGTAAACTGCCACCGTGCTCGAACAAAAGAAAACTAATGCACAAAATCGAAGATAAAGTTGTAGAAGATGAAAATGATACAGACGAAAGATAACGAACAGAAAATCACAAAGTAGTTATTTTTGAAGGAAAAGATCTAGTCAACAAGCTAATCAACAATCGAAAAACAAAGACTTGTAAAGACCTCGAGGGCCAGTTTATTCTCAGAAGTTCGCCTAATATTCGATAGGCACATAGAGGAGTCCTTGATATATCAGACAAGAGAAAAGCGGGCATCTGGCCAATCTGTTCGATACATTGTAAGAGACTCTACCACATGTTTAACAATGAAGCCGTCTCGATCACACAAGCTAACAAAAAGTGATTTAACTGTTTATCTATCAAAGTACGCAATATATGAGCTAACAAAAGCTAGAAAACAGTTGTAGCTGTCTTTTGAACTGAAAGCATATAAAATATTCCGCTAACTTGCTCGTCCATAATCATGAAGACACCCTTATGCTTTTACACTATTTTTAGTCACGTTTGTGAGATGGAACCATTCACTGAGGTGTTATATATAGTTTCACCGGCGCATTTCTTCTGCTTATTCACTTCTATCCACAGCTATGCGCAAATACTATTTGTAGAACAGGTACGGCTTCTGAGAGATATCAAAATACAGAAAGTTTATGAATCAATAGGACCTCTACACGCGGAAGCAATAATTGCATTTCATGTATTCACTGGTTGCAATAATACAAGCACGTTCTATGGTAAATCGAAGACTGTAAAAAGTACACATCTGAAGAAACAATAGCTGGTGTTTCTGACATCTACTGCAAACGTAGACCTTTAACCGTGAATACAATTCCAAAACTACGATGGTATTTGATTATTAAAAACCAAATAAACGCTGAATCTCTTTCACCTGCTGAAGGCGCATTGGTTTACAAAATAATGAGATGTGACTTTTTAACATCCATTGCATTCTGTACAGTTCCTTACAGCCTTTAATAAATCTACCAGATCCTGCAGAATTTGGATGGAATAGATGTGTAAGGACTCTAATTCCGAACACTACTGATGATCTACCAGCACCAGTTGATTTGATGTGCGTATGCAAGTCCATCTGCTCCATAAAACGTCAAGTGTACCAAGTTCGGACTAGTGTGTACGGATGCCTGCTGTTGCATAGAGTGCGAGATCAGTCCAGAGTTCCAGTCAAACGTCTTAGATGACGGTAATGTTAAGAATAATACATAAATCTCGAAAGCTTGGTTTCTACCAATGCTAATGACGTTATTCTCATGAAAAGTCTAATTCCTTTGCATAAGATTAATATTTTACCTAAAATATAGGTATATGAAATCATTTCTTCTAACGTGTTCACACCAAAAGTAAAGTAATTATCGTGAAAATTGACTTAGGTAAACAAAAACAAGAGAGAGCTTTTTAAAAGAAAAAACGTTTTGTTCTCTTGTAAATTGTGTTACTATTAGAAACACACAAGAAGCCAGTCGGCTTGAAGATTTCTGCTTCAACAATAGAAATTTATCAAAACCTAAAAGCCTAAGAATTTATACAATACATATATGTTGTTAACAGAAGATTACGCAGTTTGGATACCATACTGTTTTTCCAATCTTTGCAAAATATACACGCCCTTTTTATAAGAAACCAAGCAAAGGGCCTAATAGTATAGACGTAGAGCGAAACGTCAAGCACCCCCCGGACTAACTAGCAATATCTTTGTTAAGCGGACATAAACTCGTTTAAGGTATCTAAAAGCTGAATAAAATCTGGTCATGAGTAAAATATCGTTATAATAGCAACGATAGGCACGGTTGATAAAAGAAGTTGTTGAAAGTAACCGGGGAAAAAAAGAACCTATAGATATAGATCATTTTTTCAATAAATTTTGGTGAAAACATTCTTTAATAGGTTTAGGTAAGTATGAGCAAGGAAGTACGAGTCAGTAATAATACGTTTTATAGGTTTCAAAATTCAATACAATATATTTGGATATTTTAATAATTTGATATATATATTCTACTAATTCCATATTTGTGCCTGAGCGTTTGAGTGCCTAAGCTTTTTATACTCTGTCGAGTGCCTGAGCTTTTATACTCTGTCAAGTGCCTGAGCTTTTATACTCTGTCGAGTGCCTGAGCTTTTATACTCTGTCGAGACTGATGATGCGACGCCGATGATAACTTCAGTGAAAAATCTAAAAATAAAATACATACAAATAATATATTTGTTTACCATAGTTTATATTATAAAATTTGTATAAGAAATCGTTATCGGCAAGATATATATATAAAATTGTATATATGTCTTTACTTTTCAGTACGGGAATGTTCTCGATCAGGGTATGTACCTTGATCAAGGTACATACACCCCTTGATTGGGTGGTATGTACCTCGATCAAGGGACACTCATTTTTTCTAAGCTGTTTGGAAGGTGGGAAAACTGGGTGGATAGACTGTCTTCGTTGATTCTGCAAGCCTTGGGTGTATGGAAAATTGACTGTTGAACCCCTGGAGTAGATGTGAATAATTTTCCTTTAGAGTATATACAGTATTTTCTTCTAATTTGAATTTGTATTGAATTTAAAAAAAGATGCAAAGCTAGTTTACTACTTTTATTTTCTATATCTACCCTTTAATAATAAAATAATTTGAAATTGAAAATTCTGAAATAATTTTGTTCTATATAACTTTCTGTTTTCTGTGTATTTACAGGGGTATCACTTTATTTCAAAGGGGGGTAGTTGATAGAAAGGGGCGGTACCAACCCCCTTAGGAACTATGGTAATACTGGGGGCTAGGATAGATATATACCAAGGGGACCTAAATCTTTGGGGGGACCTAATTTTTCTGGGGGACCTAGCACCCCTCTGCATACCATGAATAATTACATGGCAAAACCTCAATCGGGGTGAAATAACCTAAACGAGGTGAAAACCCAATCGAGAACATTCCCGTACTGCTTTTAACCTTTTGTCTCCAACATCCAAAATAGAAGAGGATTACAGGGCAGAGACAAGAGCAATTATGTAAACAAATATCACAAAAATCCATTTATTTATATATATATATATAATTGAAAAGAAATCACAGTTTTATGGCTCATTAAATTTGCCAAATAAAAGCAAAAACATTTAGCTAAACACATTGAAATTTTCTCCTATCCTTAATTCTTACTATAGTTAAATGTTAAACATAAACCAGAAAGAGTTAGTAGCAATATCCTTACCTTGGGCAGACTCGTCGACAATCAATCAAACTCTTGAGCAATAATGAATAGACAATAAGTAATACGCATTCAAGCAATAAGTAATAAGAATTCGGCAATCAGCAATCAAATAAATGATCAGCAATCAAATTAATGATCAGCAGTCAGCGAGGAATCCCAAACTGCAATGAACTTGAAAGGAAGGAGGATTTCCCCTATTTTAGCGGGGATCTTGAGACCAAAGCAAGATTTTCATTCAGTGGCGGATGCAGGGGGGATCCAGAGGTGCAAAGGAACCACCCTTTCAAGCCAAGTCAAGTCAAAAAGTTGAAACTATGTTTTTTCAATGTTATAAGTGTATGTTTCACTCACGCTCTTATTCTACACACGTAACTGACAATAAACTATCTGCTTGCAGATGACGATAAAAAGCAGTAAAACCCAAAAAATATATAGCTAGCTAGGAACAGTATTGCATGTTCTTATACGTACGTAGCTAGCTTATTACAGTATTAGCTATTCTTGATCGCGTTGCAATTATAATTTGAGGGATATTCTCTTGTATTGAGAGGGATTCACCCAAAAAGTTGTCAAAGACACACCCAAAAGGGGCGTGGCCAAAAAAATTTCGCCAAAGGGAACTCCTTTATTATTTTCTGTATCCGCCACTTTCTGCAATTTTTGAAATCATTGGTTCAGCTAGCCTGAGTTCCACAATTCAAATATGTAAGCACATACGCGCGCAGGCTTTCTGTGGTCTCTATCTATCTATCTATCTCGATACCCCCAAGGCGATTTTAAAAATTCTGTCCTGCGGAGCAGAAATCAATAAAAAATACCTTTAAACAATGCTTTTTACGTCATAGATCCAGCGGTATCTTTGATGTTTCTTGTTCGCATATTATTCGTACGAGAAAAGTATAAAAATGTTAACGTTACTCGGGTGAACCAAGCTTAAAAGCAATTGATTCTATTTCTTACACTAGGTTATCGTTAAATCCCCCAGTTGTAGTTACTCTCAACAAAAACAATATCTCTCTTGTTGAAAAGCCATTCTTGAGAGTAACAAGAAACAAAAGGATTCGTTATATCATAGTCTATAGAAAAAATCATATTCTATAGACGATTATGGTTATATCAAACCTTTCAAATTCTTGCTACTGGAGTTTCGTGCATGATGAGATTTCTAAATTTCGCTCGGAAATTTTTACGACTTAACTCAATTGCTAGAGTGACGCTGTTGTCAATGATTTTAAGCGTGAGTAAAAGACGAGGTCTTTTTCGGATAATGTTGAAACTCCATTTAATATTGGATTAGCCCTACATAAACATAAGAAAATAAAAAGTTGGAAGTTAATAGACTTTCTATACGAAGTCATAAGAAATCTTTACAAATAGAAAGGCTGGTCTGCAAATTAAATAAAAACATGCTAGTAATGCTAAAACATATCTTGCATAACTGTGGCTTTTTATCATTAAAATTGTACTTTGGTAAAACAATCTGATATTTTACAGACCAGATGTAAAATGTTTCTTTTACTATATCGTTAGTTTACATTTAATTGCTTTTTTACAATTAATTATAGATTTTTTTCTCGGCAAAAGAAAATGCTTTAACTACAACATTTAACGATTTTGATGTTGAAAAAAAAGAATTTTCCGGTTGTTAAGTTCTGGTCTGCAAATTTTATCTGTCAAGCCGTATATTTATTTATAGATGTAATTATACTGCTTAAAACAAACTTAAATTAATACTGGTTATGTCCCAGAGCGCTAATTAAACATTATCATGAAGACCTGAGTTTTTAGTGTATTTAATTGCTCCCATTTGTGCTACAATTAATTTTGATGAAATACGGTAAGAAAATTTTGGATCACGTGTGCAAATTAAAAAACTTGGATCCTTTGGTGAACGATACGTGTCGTGTTTTTATTAAGGCGGCCGGGCTTTCTATTATTTGAGGATTATTCAAACCTTCTTTAATGTAATCCAGTTGTACTTGCTTGAAACAGCTTTTCAAGTAGTGGATTATGTAAGTTCCCTGCTGAAGATTTACTAAGGTGGTTGAACTGTGTATATTTTATTTCGTGGGAAACCTCCTTTATAAAAAATGCTGCTGGCTCTGTGAACGATATTTGAAAGTCCATGAAAGCGCATATCTTACAGATTAAAATGTTTCTATTTTAGAAGCGCTTTAATAGATATGAGCTTTATACGTCACTTTTTAGACAAAATAATTTGTTGACGGAAACTGCACTGTATTTTTTACTTCAGTAAACCCAGTATATAGTATTGAAACATTGAAATATGCACGAACGTGTTTTGCCAATAAATAGAAATGTAAAAACAATCACAAATAATGGCGAAAAAAGATTGGAGCTGCAGAACATAAAGTATTTCATTAAATATATTTCTTTTAAAAACAAACTATTCTTCGGGGAATTCTTGGACCAGCCCTCCGCCTCAACGCTTTGTTATGATTTGATTATATTTTACTGTTACTATTCTGCACTGGAAATCAGTTTTCGTCACTATAATTTATTTAGATTCAATTCAGGATTCACACAACCTTTGTATGCTATTTTATCAAACAAACCACATTTGTTAATTCATTCCACTGATCTCCTCCGCCTATCCTTAGAAAATGAGAGGAAGTAAAGTTCCGAATAAGGCTAGACAACCATAATGGCTTCTTCCACGTAAACACGTTTTCAACGTGGTACTCGTATGTTTCTTCAAGCTGGGATGAGTTGGACATAATCATTCCTAAAATACATACGCTTCTACCACTAAATCTTATAATAGAAGTTCAATCAAACTACTTCTTCTACTTCAATTATATATCGCTAAATGTTTTTTTAGAGCGTGCATAAAATTATGACGAAAACGACGTTCGTCTATCTGTTTGCTCTTATATGCAATGTAAGTAATATGTTGTTACGTTTTAAAAATATTTCAAATTAGCAATAAAATGTTATGTGATGTAAATCCATGTGAACCTTTGCTAATTAGCTAACTAAAATATATATATATTACATATTATGACTGGTGATGCGACAAAAATTGGTAATATGATTTAACAATGACTTTGAATTTAAAGTTATTTATCAGTTTGAATTTCAGTAGGCAGTATATTTTAAAATATCTAGGATACTTTTTAAAATTAAATCACAAAAACCGTTTAATTATAAGCAGAGTTCCAATTGGTAATTTGCAAATTGTGAATAAAATTTAACAAGTTCACTTTTTTATTGTCTTACTCTACCTGTGTTTTCTAACATTTTGTTTAAGGGCATTTTAGTGTAATTTTTTCTGGAGGAAAAGGCACAGCACAGAATGTACCATAGCATATCTGTATTCGGCACCTGTCCCGGGTGGCATAGCTAAAACCCCTCATGGTATTAATATTTATGTAGTTTTTAATTTGTTTACAGTTTTCATTTATTTTTTTTCTTTCTTGGTACCTTCAACCATTATAAGCTGCTTTTAAAATGTTGGTGATTTAATTATGAATGCAATATGGACAATCTTAGTTTAGAATCTTTCTATTGATTTTTGTAAACAACACTGAAAGTTTTCTTGTGTATTGATTGTTTTTCTTACATGTAATGCAGCATAGTTTTTCTGCATTTATTTGTTTATAAGTTGAATGGAACTTTTAAACAACTTGTAGCATTGCGTATAATCATGTCTGTCGGTTCTCTTTGAAAATCTTCCTTCGTTCATATTTTACGTTACATAACAAACTTTTTGAAATGCTTAATAACTGGCAACGTTTTTTTGCAAGCAAGTTTTAAATACATATTTTCTTCATTTTTCTGAATTTGGATTTCGGCACCCAATAACGCTTATGGATAATGATAATTATTTATAAACATTTAATATAAAAAAAGTAATAATGAATGGCTGCATACCACATATCCCTGAAACCTTTATATTTGGTTTTTGCTATTACATTCTTCCTACTTTTTGTGGACTTGGGACCACCACAAAGAAATAGTTTTCTTTGAGATTAAATTTGTGATGACAGTAACTGTTATGGGATGCTTAAGACAGTCAAATTTTTGTGATACCAGAATATTTTAAAAGGATCATCTTTAGTTATAAACATCTAAACTAAAAAGAAAAATTAAGGAGCGCAGAGCCTGTTAAATATATTTTATTGGGTGTGCACAATCGCGCTGGTAAACATGTGTTTTTCATTTTGCGAGTGCTAGTCACCGTGCCATGGTAAAATATTCATGGCATGGCCTGTTTTGACCTCATATAACAGTAAAACACATTATGTGTTCAGGGAAGGAATAGATCCAATTCATTATGAAACCATAACCTCTGCACTTAAGTGGCTTTCATAGCTTTTGCTTGTTGATTTTTGCTTTGCTTGAGAATGTTGTTCTCAATTTCAATAATGCCAAGGGACTCAAGGGAGCCTCTAACAGGAGATTAAAAGATTGTATATAACAATCACATGATATTGAAATGATTAAGTCATTTGTAATAATGTCATAGCAAAGATCATTTCTATTTTTTTATTTCTCTTCAGTTTGGGCTGTCTCAATGTAAAATCAACACGAAACACATCATCTCAGTTGATAATGTGAAAGACTACAAGAAGGTTTTGAAAACGCATACAAATGTCCTCACTCTCTATTCAAAAGATGGTAACTCTTTCTAATGTCTTTTTAAAATAATTGTTTTTTTCTTGAATAAATGTCTAGTGATGAGTCAGCATTTAATTTATATTCACAATGAATTTCTGCTTATACAGTAGAATCGCGATGACTCAAACCCCCGCTAAGTCAAACTTGTGTTAGCTCCAACTGTTATTCCATTGCCTTCCCTCACAGTTTCTCATAAAAACCCCTGATAACTTGGACATTCGCTATCTCAAACAATTTTACTCGCTTCTTTAAGTGGTTAGCGGGACTATACTGTAGTTCATATATTGTTTTAGATAAATCTGCTCTGAACACTTTAAAATGGATGGATGGAGTTGCTAAAGAAATAAAGGGGAAAGGGACAATAGTATACATTAATTGTGGGCAAGTGATGATGATGATCTTTCTAACTTCATGTTTTTCTATAATTTTTCGTGTTAAATATGATCTTTGTTATTGATATTGATTTAATATATTTGTTTGTTTGAAAATTAATATATATGCAAAGTTTATTCATTTTAACTCTGTTTACTTTTAATGTTTAAAATCGTCATAATGTTTTATAGGGAAAACAAAGAGTCAAAGAAGCTTTGCAAGAAGTACGGTGTTAGTCCCAATCCGAAAGAATTGAAACATTACAAGTGAGTGATTATCTTGTTGGTTTAAATGTTTTAAAATTCTTTTAACTAATACAATGTAAAGTTGTGTAAATGTAAAAAAGATCTATATTTGTGAAACCATGTGGCTGGAAATATTAAAATATGTGTTTCTTGAAAAAATGTCATCCTTGTTTATTTATGCGAAAGATTTTTGCGGTTAAAATTGTTCACTAAAAGATATTTCAGGAAGGTTTTCTTGTTTTATCCTGATTGTTTTAAAATTTTAAAGGGACGGAACTTTCAATAAGAATTATGACCGCAAGGAAAACGAAAAGGTATTTTGTGCTTTACTTTTGATCATTTTCAAGCATTTACAAATCGTTAAATGGCATACTGTTTATCAAATTAATTTACTGTGTTACTAAGCATTCTTCATTCAATTTTTTTAGTCATTGCTGACGTTCATGACTGACCCTATGGGTGACGCCCCTTGGGAAGAGGATCCTAATTCAAAAAGTATTGTTCACGTTTCCAGTGAAAAGGTGAAGGATATGTTGTATTTGTTGTTCTAAGATTTTCCTGGGTACTGTTTCCTGTTATTACAAAAACAAATCATATTTTGTTAGTGTTAGTGGTGTGGGACAAAACACCATTACGGCCATTCCTAATTAAAAAATTTTGTAAAATGATTGACAACTCAACCTTAACTAACAAAAGAAGCTGATTTATTTGCTGTCTTGCAAATGGTCTTATTGAAACAAAAATTTAAGCCAAACATGGTTTTTTATAAGAAAGTTATTTTGTGACTTCATAAACAATCCACGATATATAGTTGAATCCCAATAAATCGTACCTCGGAAGTAGACTTTCGCTTAGTTAAACTGAATTTGTGTGTTCCTTCGACCAAAATACTTTGCTTTAGATTTAGTAAACTCAATTTCCTATCTCCCTTGAGGTGTAGTGAGAAAGTTGCCTTAAGAAAAAAGTTGCCTTAAGAAAACTAAGTTTACAAATATAATGATGTTGATGTTTTGTTTTACAGAGTTAAAATTGCATTCCCAGTTGAAAGTTTGTTGCTTTTGATAGGATCTGAACAAATTACGACGCAAGGAAAAAGGCCAACTTCTAATAATGTTTTACGCACCATGTAAGTTATTTTAAATGTAATTCTTATTTAATAAATATCTTGGTTGTATTCTGACATAGGGTGTGGTTATTGCAAGAAGTTAAAGCCTGATTATGCTGGAGCAGCTTTAGCTCTTAAAGGGAAATCTGTAAGTGAGACGTATTGGTTTTAGTACATTCTTTAGTTTTATTATTGCAGACGTTTGTGTTTGGTTTAAATTTCATCAATTTCCGTTGAGATCCTGCATTTTAATGACAATTTGTTGGAAGGTTTTCGTTTTGTTTTAGGTACTGGCTGCAATGGATGTTGATAAGCCAGACGCATTCAACGTTCGCTATCAATTCAATATCACTGGCTTCCCTACACTTATATATTTCGAGTGAGAAAGTAACAATATCAGACATTTGTATTTTGCGGTCCTATCAGGAAAAAATTGAGAGAATTCCACTCCAATTTTTAGTTTTTACTTTGCATAATTGTAATTTAGTTACTTTTGTGTGTGTTTTCACCCATTGAAATATATATTATGGGTTTTTTGTACCTACAGAAATGGCAATGAAAAGTTTCGATATGGCGGCAAAATGGATAAAGAAGGGATTATCAAGTGGCTGGAGGAGTGAGTGATTGAGTTCTTACTCGTGCCTTTTCTTTCTTTTGCTTAAAATTGTTTGAGGTGAAAATCAAATATCACCCATCGTTCTTTCATCTTACAATATTTTAGTTATTTTATTATTTACAAATTATTTTAGCCCAAAACCAGAGTCAGAGGCTGTTACTGAAGCCACGGAAAAATGGGAAGCACCTGAAATCTCACATCTCGATGATGAGACTTTCAATGATGCTGTTAAAAAGAATCCATCAATGCTTGTCATGTTTTACGCTCCATGTATGTTCAACTTTTGTTTCACCTCTAATGCTCCGATATATGATATTGTTAAATTGACCTTTGGACCCATGTTTTGAAATATCTAGTGTTTTTTTTCATGAAAGTAAAAGTGTTATGAGTATGACTATAACTGCTACTGAAGTATAACCATCTGTTCATAATTTGTTTTTCAAATGAATTGGATGAAAGAATAAGAATAGAAGTAGGAAGAATAATTTAGTTGTTACATATAATAAAACTCAGAGATTTGCGCATATAACCTTCACATTCATTCAGGTGTTGACCAGTCAACAATCTAATATTTGCATTTGCAGATTTTTGGGGAATTGTAACTGGCCGACAAAAAACCCTGAAAAATAAAAATATTCAAAAACCTTAATCCCTCAAAAAAGAAGGAAATGCTGTTTCCGAAAATACGTCGGACAAGTAGATTTTTTGTGGACTAATAAGTGTCATTGGTCTGTCATAAGATTTAAATTGGTTTTTCAGCGAATATTTTGTTTAAAAATATATTATTTAGGGTGTGGTCACTGCAAGAAGTTGAAACCTGAATACGTAAATGCTGCAAAAACATTACAAGAAGAAACAGTACAAATCCTATTGCAATTTTTTAAATTAAAATAAACTGCTTTGTTCTATTCTCTGTATATAAATGCTAATCAAATAACATTTTGTTGTGATGATGTAAAGGTGCTATATTCGTTCAAAATCATTTAAAGTTGTTCAGGATATTAGGGTTAATTTGAATGTTTCTTAGGTTGTTGTTATTTTTGCTTAACATGTTTATTGATTACATGGCATATATTAAATCGGAATACTTATGCTTTTGTGTTGGTGAATATTCGATTACTTTTATTTTAAGAAAGTGATTATTATCTAAGAAAGTTATTCTATCTAACATCGCGTTTATATTTTTATTGGATTTTTAAAGATGTTTTATATTGTTTATATAAAAAAATTTTAAGAATGTGAACAAAATAAATATGTTTTTAAAAGTGCTAATTTAAACATTTATTTTCGCATTTCAGTGAATATATAGTGTGATATCTATATTCCGTCAGTGTAACTTATTTGAAACGCAACATTGTCTTTCAGCTTCCTGCTACTCTTGCTGCAGTGGATTGCACCCAGTCCACTGAAGTTTGCAAACGTTTTAACGTCAGTGGTTACCCTACATTGAACTATTATGCTGACGGTGAATACAAGTTTAAAGCTTCTATGCGCAGTGCCCAGGATATCGTGACATTCATGCAGGACCCTAAAGAGCCTCCGCCACCTCCACCACTTGAGAAACCGTGGGCTGAAACATCTGCCGACTTAGTCCTCCATTTGACTGATGCCAATTTTAAAGAAGAATTGAAGAAACGAAAGCATGTTTTAGGTAACCATTGCACTGAAACGGGATCATTGTTAGCATAAACTTTAACTTTTAATCTGATTTTTTATTGTTACATTTCGTTCTGAGACTGTTTGTTATCGTAGTCATGTTTTATGCCCCATGGTGTGGTCACTGCAAGAAAGCTAAACCAGAAATAGAGACTGCAGCTGAAAAAATGAAGGAGAATCGGAAGGTGACGTTTGCAGCCGTTGATTGTACTCAATACGACCCAACATGCAAGATATATGACGTATCTGGTTTTCCAACTTTCAGGCAAGTAGTAAGAAAAATATTGTGGCTAAAATATTTATCCGATATTGAGTCAAGCATCTATTTTATGTTCTTGCTGTGTTGAATGTTCAGGTATTTCTCATATGGAAAGAAAGACTTTGCGTACGAAGGAGGCAGATATTCGGATGACTTGATCAATTTTATGAATGCCCCTACTGAACCTGTCGCACATAAAGAACCTACTGTAGAAGAATGGTCTGACACACCTAGCAGTGTGATTCATCTAAACGAAGAAACTTTTGATGATTACATCAACTCTCATGCGTCTGTAATGGTCATGTTCTACGCCCCATGTATGTAAAAACATAATTTTAAAGTTGTTTCTTTTGTTTTTTAACTTCGCTTCTGTAGTTTTGCATATTTAAATGTTATGATTTCTCATATTCTACTAAGTCACTTGTTACCCGCTCATTTAAAAATTCTCAAAATATCTTATTTTTGTTAAAAATAGATTTTCTTTTAGATTTTCACATGTTCTCTACGCAATTTTTTCATTTTTTTTAACTGTGGAGGTGACGGACTTCCATTATAATCTTTATGATACCTTATATGTATAATATACATTTATTTAAAATTAAATTTAAAACAAAAATTAATGTATTTGTTAAAGTTCCACTGGGGAATTATATGGAAGGCCTGTTTGAAACCATGATAAAACAAACTGCGATGAAAGAATTTGAAATGTGGTTTTCAAAAAGTCTGTTAGAAGAAAATAGATTCAGCACCCTCAAAAACCCCATGTTTAAATTTTCAAACTAACAACAGCAAAGTGTCATGGGATTTAACAAGATTAATGTTGCCTTGGGAGAGGTGGCATAATTCAACAACTGGAGGAAAACCTTTTCATTTTTGGGCATGAAAATAAAGATGAGTTTTAATATGACAATGGGTGGTGTAAAAAATCAATTTTGTAATTCCTGATCCGCGGAGCTATGATTAACATATACCCCTATTTCTTTTATATAACGCAGGGTGTGGACATTGTAAAGCCATGAAACCGGCATATATGGAGGCGGCTCACGAGGTGTTACATCAGGACCACGACCTGTGCGCGGTTGACTGCACGAAGAATCGTGTGGCATGTGGACGCCATAATGTAGCCGGCTACCCAACGTTGAAGCATTTCTTAAACGGTGTCAGTTCAGAATACCAAGGTGGTAGAGAGAAAGAAGACATTGTCACGTTCTTGACTGGGTAACTGCTGTTCAGTGTTAGCATCCAGATGAATATTTCCGTTCCTTGATAATATCCAAATAATTTATTTTCTTGCCAATCTAAAGTTTCTTGGTCCTTTGTCCCTATTTTGTTTAAATGCCATAATACGATTTTAAATTCCTTTGTTTCTCACGTGTATTCTACATTTTATGATTGTGTAATTTGAAGTTTTTTGGTTGACAACAGGGAACTTCTGGCATCTTACTTTTGAATATCAACATTCATTTAGGATTGCTATGACAAGCCAGCCATCCCAGACACATCCTGAATGGGAAGATTATCAAGATGTATTTCATCTCACCGACGACACGTTTAGTAGATATATCGAAGAAAACCCTGCGATTTTGGTCATGTTTTACGCCCCTTGTAAGATTTGCTTCTTTTCCTTCCCTTACTTTGATATTAATCAGTCACCGTGCTAGGGTGTGGCCACTGTAAAAAAATGAAGCCAAGTTACAATGAAGCAGCAAAGATAGTAAACACAGAGAAGCTGGTATGAATTCAATTTGTTTTGCTCTAAGAAAATGTGTTAAACAATAGGCTTCATAAAAAAATAGGAGATATTTAAAATGTTAGCTGTATGGCAGGCAGAAAATACAGTATTTTCATTGTGGTTCCCATTTTTATTGTGCTAGAAATAATTGTACACATAAACATTGACCTTGTCTTTCAGGTGGATGGCAAACTTGTCGCTATTGACTGCACAAAGAACTCGCTTGTCTGTGACATGTATGGAATAAAGGGCTACCCAACATGTTAGTATATTTAAATGTATTGAATGCAATTCGGTTAAATAACTTAACTTGAAACTAATTTTTTGCTTTCTTGTTTTATACACATCCATTCAGTGAAATATTTCAAGTAAGTGTCAGTTTCTTAATTTAATTTTATCCTTTCATTATTATTTCTAAGCGGAATTAAATTACTACTTTATTTATGTAAATATATGTGTATGTTGTTCCATAGGAACGGTGTGAAGTTCTTAGAATACAAAGGAAGGAAATCAGCTCAAGATATTGTTGAGTTTATGAAGGAGTAAGAGTTTTTGTAGCACCTAAGGTACAAGATGGTTCAGATCCATTCATCCATATGTTGAAAATCTTTTGAATGGTTGAATTGAAAACTTTGTGGGCTGTGAAAGATATTGATGCAAGTTGTCGTTAAAATTCACACATTTATTTAGTCCAAAGGAACCACCACCCAAGCCAGCGGAAGTTCCTTGGGCCGATGAGAACACTGATGTTCTGCATTTAACTGAAGAGAGTTTTGATGCAGCCCTTTCCCAGCACACTTCTCTTCTAGTGATGTTCTACGCACCATGTAACTATCATATTTCACGTTTATGAATGCTCCTTTCTCCTCAATTTCGAGATTATTCAGCAAGAAAGTAACACTCATTTTGTTTCCCTTCTGAGAATCAACCCATTGTTTACACGCAAGTTCTTGTATCGTTTTTTCTTTCGATAGCTGGGAGATAGATATTAATATCTTTCATGAAGTGTTTTTCGTTCCCTTATATACAATACACCATGTCACCATGCTCATACTGGTAGTTTAAATATCTTCAGTTCTACCAGTCCGCTTTTCTTATGTGTGATGTTTTAGGGTGTGGCCATTGCAAAAGAATGAAACCTCAGTATGCGGAAGCTGCCAAAACTGTCAACATTAAGAACGAGGTATGAACATACTGAAACAAATATATATGCAATCAATGGTACCGTATTGGTGGAAAGTAATTTGTACAAACCCATTTATAAGAATCTCTTTTCGTTAACAAAACTATATCTTTAGGAAAAAGTCGTTGCTTTTAAGGAAAACGAAATTTTGATATTGTTAACATGAATTCCTGTTGATTTTACCGTGTATTTCACATGCAGGTTCCTGGAACGCTTGCTGCTTTAGATTGCACTCTTCACCGTAGTGTTTGCAAAAAGTATGACGTGAAAGGGTTCCCGACAGGTAAAACTTACTTTCAAGTAAAAATGAGTCTTAATTCGTTTATTTCCCCCTTTCTTTTATGTACCGTGTGCAGTCAAGTATTTCAAGTGAGTGTTTCATTGACGATTTTACATTGATGTAAGGATTTGTCTAAAATCGACGTTGTTTTGCAAATTCAATTATCTTCCATTTGTCAGTCAACATTTTTAAGCGGAGAAACTATACTTGCATTTCGAAACATTTTTCGCTCGTTCCACTTGTATAATTGTTTACGCATTTGTAGAACTGGTGAGGAAATAGAGAAGTATCGAGGGGGGAGAGATGCGGGGAGCTTCATCGAATACATGAAGAGGTAAGGCGACGTTGCTTGTTTTCCGGAAATATTTTTAATATTGGAAAATGTTTAGGTTTTTTTCTTTTTGCTGGTGCTCTCTTGTAAAAACTAATGTATATATAATCTATGATGAGTTCATAATGTTTATTACCAAGCCCTTCCCAACAAGCGAAGGACGAAAAACAAACAGAATGGAGTGACGAAGTTTCAGCTATACGACATCTGGACGCTGAAACATTTGCTGAAAGCATCAAAAACATTGAAGTGCTTGTAATGTTTTACGCCCCCTGGTGTGGCCATTGCAACAGGATGAAGAAGGATTACACGGCAGCTGCCAACCAGTTGAAAGAGGAGGGCTTCCCGGGGTTCTTAGCTGCGATAGACGCCACTAAGGCAAACGATATATCAAAACAAGAAGGCGTGCAAGGCTTCCCCACATGTAAGTGGGTAAATCTTCGAACGCATTCTTAATTGTAACATAAATATATTGTTGATTTAATTTTCCCTTTTTTACAAGTTTTTCACAAGTTTAACATTTTGTTGTGCTTTTCATTTTAGTGCGTTTTTATAGGTGAGTTGACCTCAAATGTGGTATGTTCTTTGAAATATGCCCCTTGTCCTATGAAAACATGTTATTTGTGCTCTGCAGTTCTTTTGTATGCAGTAGACTCTATTCGCCAAAGAAACCCTTTAACGTGTTCGAATAATAATTGAGGTCGAATTGCACGGAGTTGACTGTATTACTTGTTTTCACAGAAATGGAGTGTTTGCGAATGCGTACGACGGCCAAAGGACCACCGAAGATTTGAAAAGCTTCATGAGAGCACAGCTGGAATCCGACGACAAACGGGAATCTGAATTGGACAAAGAGGACTGGGAGAACATTCCTAGCTCGGTCGTGCATTTGACACGTAACAACTTCAAACCGTATATGTCGGGGAAACGTCACGTGCTAGTCATGTATTACGTGAAATGTAAGTGTTTGGATGTAACGCTTCGTGAATAATTCTTTCTCCTATCGTTAGCAGGGTGCACAAACTGTTTGGAAAAGCGAGGCCATATGATGCAGGCCGCGTCTCGATTATCCGACTCTCCGACGTTCGGTTTAGCTGCCGTAAACTGCGATAAGCAAACAGGTGCTTACAGATATCACTGTTTTTGAAAAAAATATTTTATCAAGGATGAAAGAATTCCGGATTTATCCGGACTTCCGGTTTTTGGAATAATTGAACTTTTTTCCGTATTTTTTCTGAAAAAAAGAAAGAAAAAGAAAAACAGGATTTTTCTAATCGTGCTATTATGTACACATAACCCTACCCCCCCCCCCCCCCTCCCCCGTTGTCGTTTTCATTGAAATCCATTTAGGATTTCCGGTTTTTTTAAGAAACCACTCTATAATCCTTGTTGATATTTTATGAAGTTCCTTTCAAACGTTATTTTTTTCTGTGTCTAGATTTCTGTCAAGAAATAGGCGTGGCTACGTTTCCTGCTCTTAAATATTACGCCGATGGCGCCTTTGTTGAGAATTACTCCAGCGTGACCAAACCCTCTGAGCTTGTCAATTACATGCGATCAAAAGTGAAGGAAGAATTGTAGTGTTTGCGGGATTGTTTTTTTTTTTTTTAAATAAAAGAATACACTTTTTCATCTACTCTCTGCTCGTGCGCATCAACGTGTTATGGTAAGCAGGTGCATTCTTATATCTTGCATTCATTAATCGGGATCTCTGGAGCTTGTCACGAAATAGCTAGCAAGACAAAGAATCGAGCATGTTGAAGATGGTCATTGTTGATTAGATGCTAGGAAATATAGTAGTCAGGCAGATTTGTGTCTGAACCCTAAAAAAAATGGTATAAAGCTGAAATTTTCAGGAAACACTCTTTATGATCTTACCTTTGACATACTAAAACCCCACCAACCCCCGATGGGTGGAACTCCACTTTTTTGACACCGTTTTGAATTCCCAAAATGTGTGCTTTTCCAGGAAATCTGACCCTAGTAATGTCTAAAACTGATAATTTGTGGAAACTTCTTGTAACTTTTATCATGGTTTTTGATGTATGATGTTTTTGCAGGGTTGAAGTGATTTTTTGGGATGTAAAACATTTGATGATGTTACCCACAGTTGCTGATGTCATAAAAAAAAATTTTTTCAAGTTTGCATAGGTCTTTTCCGATGCACTTTGACTAAAACTCGAGAGTTTAGCAATGATGTTTTATTGCCATCAACATAGTACGTGTAAACCATGCTTACTATACGCAACGATAGAAATCAACAGCGTTCGAACTTATTTAATATTTTCATTTCAGTTTCAACTGCGCAGTGAAATGGTTGATAATACAATAGGTCTCTGTCTGATTTCTGATGATTTTAATTCTGTAATGATTTAAAACGGGGAACATCAGAATCTATTTGCATGACAGTTCTATCAAACCGAAGCTTTAACATTGTGACATTTTTGTTCTAGATAATTAAAAAATATAATTGTGACAATTGGTAATCAAGCTTGTAGTTGGTTTTAGTTTGACTTTGTATAATGATTTTGTGCCTTGGGTTTTGCGCTTTTATTTGGTACTCTCATTTGGTAAGTTGGTTTGACAGCATATGGTAAGTGTTAATTCGTCTTTTGCTGCAGATCTAGTACAAACTACTGTGACATCTTAATGAATAGTTATAAATATTGCATGCACCCAGTCAACTTTTTCATTATCTATTTTTATTATCTATTATCTCTCTTGCTGCTCTACCACTGGAATGATAAAATGCCTGATATAACATTCACATCGGAGCGATCAAAAGCTACATACAACATCAAATCAGCCGTGGCAAAACACTCTCAAATCAAAGAATATCTTCTTATATTGCATGCATGGACTGGTTGTGATACCACATCTGCTATCAATGGAAAAGGCAAAACGTCGCTTTTAAAAAAAGTCGAGGCATCAGCCCATCTCCTGCAGTTGTTAGATGTATTAAAAGATCAAAATGAAGATCAATCAGAAGTAGGAGAATCAGGGGTTCAGTTATTCTTGTATCTGTATGGTGGGAAAGACGCACTTGCAAAGTTGCGGTATGTACTCTCGAGTCCGGAATAATAGGGGTGGCTGGAATAATTGGGGTGGCTGGAAAATTTCCTGATGAAAAATAAACGGGGTGGCTGGAATAAGCGGGGTGGCTGGATTTTTTTGCACAAAATAAATAAACGGGGTGGGTGGAATTTCTCTCTCAATTTTTTCATTTTAAAAACTTGACGCGTTCCCCCTTTCTAAGAGTAGTTTTCATGAGGGTCTTAAGAATGTAGGAGTATAGAATTAAGTCAACAAGTTTCAGCTCAGGTAAACGTTTATTACAAACAAACTCAACAAGAAGTTGTAAAAGAATAATCAACAACACAAAAGAATTCTTTTCTGCAGTTTATAATTTGCTTTCAATACGTTTCTTACACTTCTCCGAGCTTCTTCATAAACATTCTGGAACTTACGCAGGCGGCTTTTTTGAGAAAAGCGTCCCTAATAAAAGGAGTGCATGGAAAAAATTTCAAATTTAAATAAAAGGGGTTGACTGGAATAAACATGTCTTGGGTGGAATTTTTCTCCAAAATTAATAAGCATCCCGGGACGATTATTCCGGACTCGAGAATACACACTTGGTTAGAAAATTAGAAGAGAAATTAAGACACGACCCCTTATATGTGGGACTTTATATATGGGACTTATATTCAACTTTTATGTATCATCATACTCTAAATGCTTATTTACCCGAACATGGAAATTGAATTTGTTTTCATGCATTAATACTTGGCTAATTGCTCTAGGTACAACAAGTTTATGGATATGGCAGCCAAAGGTGACATTTTGCCTGAAAACCTGCCACCAACAGAGAGTGCAGCTGTACAACATAGCCTAAGAGTTCACCAACAAGCAATTTTGTGGCAGACATTTAACAGCGTTTCAATACATCCTTTACAGTGGGGTTGGAAGGAAGAAAATTCAAAGTATGTTCCACAAACGAGTAGTGATGATGTTGCCCCACCCGAATTGCTAAAGTTTATCAGATGTAATTGTAAATTGTTAAATAACATGTGTACGTCGACGTTATGTACATGCAAGCGGTATGCCATGAAATGTGTATCAGCGTGTGGAACTTGCAGAGGAGAAGTTTGTGAAAAGACTGAAGAGGTAATTGTCAAATATATTTCATTCGACTTTCATATAAAACCACAAACTTATCCTTTGTTTTGTCCCATTCGAGTCCTGTCTAGTGGGCGCCAAAATATCTAATTACACACCAGATAATTTAGATTTAAAAGGTTATGTCTTATATTGTAAATCATTATACTTTTAGGTACATGCTGAACCTGACATTGATGAAATCGATCGCGACGGAAACATCTTTGACATCTTAGATGGGATATGAAAAATGCTAGGTTTTGTTTTTCTGTTCTTCAATTAATTAAAAAGCCTTCTATTAACAACAAACCCTTGTTTTTGACCGAAATTACGTTTTTCTCGTTTTTATGACGTCATCAACATATTTTGGACTTTTTATTTTATTTGAAATTGTATGATACCTAAAGTGGATTAATTTTCGCGAGGACTTATTTTCGCGAGTCGAAAAAAATCGTATTTCGCGAGGACTTATTTTTGCGAATCAGAGGTTTTCAAAATTTTCACGAAGACTTAATTTCGCGAATCAGAGGTTTTCAAATTTTTCGGGAGGATTTATTTTTGCGAATCGGAAAAAATGAAAGATTTTGTAAACTCAGAGGCCTATCATACTAAGGGAAATAAACATTAAAAAACTTTAAAAGTAGAGCATTTTTATGCATATAAACGTTTTTCTTGTCATATACCATATTTTTGTACCTAGTTTACAAATTAAAGGTTTTCTTCGTCATCAAAAGTTTCAAATATGATTCTGTTGTACTCTTCATCTTTCTCGACCCACTCATCGCTTTCGCTCTCATTTCCATTTTCATCTACGTACTTAGATCCTTCTTCGTGCATATTACTCATCTCACGAGATGCATTTTCTCCTAACATAGGATCAATGTTTTCAAATAGGTCGAGGCAGGGTAATTTAGATAAACCTTTTTCCACCGCATCCGTGATGCCTGCTACTTGCCATCCTTTCATTTTCTGTTGACGTCATTAAACATTTCAATGATTCATTTCGCGTGCAAAGGTGCCGGGGAGCATTAAGGCCACATTCTCCTTCAAAGATACGAACAAATGGTGGACGCATTATATTGCCAACTCAAAGAAGTCATAATGGGGTGTTTTGTTGAAAGAAATGACGAACGGAACGAGCCACCCATATCAAAGAAGAAAAAAGCAGATGTTCCAAAGAAGCCAAAAGAGTGCAAAGACATAATTTTTTTGGGCGTCAGAAGAACAACAACAATAATAATAACAGATATTAATAATATTTTTATTATTTGTAGAAAAAAGGTTTACAAAATTGAAATTTTGTTTTATTTTCGCGAATGCTAATTTTGCATTGTTGAATAAATTTCGCGATGACTAATTTTCGCGAATCGGGTTTTTTCAAATATTTCGCGAGGATTAATTTTCGCGAATCAGCTGTCTACAAAATTTTCGCGAGGACTTAATTTCGCAAATTTGGGCAAAATTTGCGAAAATTAATCCTCGCAAAAATTAATCCACTTAAGGTAGATGTTTGGTGTAATTTTCAAGGCATTATGACTAGTAGTTCTCAGTCAATTTGCAAATTACTTTGCCTAACATAGGATTAAAATGACATTAAAAAGTCCAAAATACTGAAAAGAACTCATTTCAAAATGGTGTCAAAAATAGTGTTTCACTGCTTAGGGGTCGGTGGGGTTTTGGTATGTTACAAATATGTCACTTTGGAATATTTCCTGAAACTTTCAGCTTTATACCATTTTTTTTAAGGTTAACCCATTTTTTGGCCCAAATCTGCCTGACTATAGCTTCGCATTAACCATGTATTAGAAGTTTTTTGTACTGTTTTTTTACTCGCATTAATTTCCCGCCGAAACGAATAAGTGGCCATAAGACCCTGAGAATATGCAACAACACTCACAAATTGAAATTCTAAAAATTTTCCGTACCCTTTTGCGGAAATTAATTTTGCCAATTACTATAAACAATTTTTTCGCGGGACTTAATCACGTATTGTATTGTATCGCATTTTTCGCGGGACTTAATCACGTATTGTATTGTATCGCAATACGCAAAGTTTAACCCCTATTGTAATCAGTCAGTAGTTAGCCAAATACCACATGCTTTAACACCATTACACTATCGTATCGGCATTTGCAAACGTCAACCTATTTTTGCAGAGTTGGAAAGCAAAATTAAGCTCTCGGAAACCTGTACCGTTGGATTGGACAGCTTGTAAGCATGGAATGCCTATGGTGTTCCGAAGTAATCAAGGTTGAAAGAAGTTTTTAGGTCGTCTTCACGTTTTTATTTTACCTTTACCACTCAGAGTGGGTTGCACGTTTTCAAAAGATGATACTCCCCACAATTGTGCAGGTTTATCTGCTGGTTTATTGGAGCAGATTCTTTTCTTCCCTTTTTCGGTATATTTTTATATTGATTTGTAACATACATTCCATTCTTTATATAGATTTTATAATAGAACCAGAATATTTACCTTCGGACCTCTAAACTCATTAACATAGGTAGTAGTCCATAGTTCACTGGATCCAGGCCTCGGTGAATCATTGCTTTTCATTCATGCCTTAAACTGGTTGCGATACAACCTCAAGACCTTATAGGATAGGTAAAGTAACTGCAATGTATAAGTATAAAGATTTGCAAGGCCCATCTTCCGTGTTTATAACCCCAGGCAAGGAAAGCAAAAGCAAGGAAACAGTTGAAGCAGCCGGTAGGTTTCTTAGTAAGAGAGTAAATAACTGATTTACAATGAAATGTCAGGTTTATATCCGCAGAAATATAAGATCCACTGTCGGAACAATATCCACAGCCTTATTACTATCCTCTCGATATATCGCTTTACAGCTCACTGAATTAGAGATTTAGAGTGAAAGAACCATCCCATCTTAAAGAGTTCTTTATGACAAAACTATGTATAGTATGGGCGAAATAGAGTAAGACCCGGAATTAATTGCTATCAAAGCAAATTTGGTACCATTTGAAAGGTAATTATATGTAGAATAACATATCAAATGCCTCCAAGTGCAACCTTTGAGCAATTTTTATTACAACCAGTTGACTAGAAGGTTTTTTGTCAATTTTACCCTAATAATAGACGTTAATTTCTGGTTTTCGTTATGTTACCTATCATGACAGAAGATTGCGATTTGCCTTGCCCTTGAAACTTGGCATGGTCAATATTTACATATGACAATGTATTGACATCCGAATTTTTCGCTGACGCCGACATTTTTTTTGCTGACGTCAGCAGTATTTAATAAAAATTTACAAACTTTTAAATTGTTTGAAGATTTCGTGTATTCGTGTTGCACTTAACCCATCTAACCTTTTTTAATCCCGGTACGTGTCGGTTATCCCCCCCCCCCAGAAAAAAGTTTTTATTTAGAATTTAGAATTCCACTGAAGTGGCCAATAAGCGGCAATATTAGTCAAAATATGCTCAAATAAGTCAACATTATTATAATGTCTTTGCTTCCATACCATTCACACAAATACGAGTCCAACATTATTGACAACTGAATCCGGAGACTCTAAGCTTTCCAACAGTATATAATTCGTCTCTATGTTAATTTTTTCTAGGTTGACCCTAATTTCGGCGTAATTCTACAGGACTACAACACTTGTGGTGTGTGCGGCTCATTATTTCGACAAAATTAAGGCTGTGGTTAACTGTTAAACCCTATACCCTGCATTGCTACTATTCCACCATACGCTCTCCAGAGATCTGACATTATAGTAGTTCCAGATCGTATTGCTGTCTGGATGATCGGAAGCAATTATTATTTCGAATTTTTATACCAGCATATTTACGCTTCGCTTAAGCTGGACTTGCATTACGCAATGAGTTTCACTCAGGAACTCAGAAAGAAAAATATTCCAGAGATGGGATTCAAACGGGCCCGGTTGAGTTTGTGAGCCGAAGAACTTTATCCACTAAGCTACTGCGCTCTAAAGTAAAGAAAAGCAAAGAACCGTATACATAAAACTTTACGACCAACAATATATCAATAAAAGTCTGTATACAATAAGTCAATAAATGTCTCTATACGCCAATTCTTAATTACCATTGAGCAAGTAACTTGCTTTAAAACAAACAACATTATTTTTTCCATTGACCTCAGCGAAACATATGCGATCTACGTATTTGTTTTTTAATCTTGCCTTTAGCAATTTAGTGGTATAAACATCTTCAGAACCAGACAGTTCCTTCATTTTTTCATGCAACTCTGTAAGTGAATATAGCTCCACTTTAGATTCCAACCATTTGCAAAACAAGTTAAACTTTTCGTCAAAATCTTTCACAATAGTCCTGCCGGATGAAGGTTGCTGCATCGGTTCATTCTCCAAGCTTACCGAAAATCTTTGGTAACAATTGTAGTGGTAAAGGGCTTCTGCAGCAACTATATCACTACAAGACATTGTTTGCATTCTAACCTTTTCAACTCAGACATCTTTCCTTTCATTGCATATATTCAACACACTATTTCGAAAAGGCAAGGTGCGGACATAACCAATGCGATTTCTACTTGGATTTTTCGGATTTTTCTTTGCCACATTTCCACAAAACAATCAGTTCTCCTTGAATTTAAACACACAATTTTGATCTTGTGATGATGGTATTTCAAGAAATGCAATGACATTGGAACTACATTGTGCCATTGTAGCAGTCTGTTTGTTTCACAAGAATTCTGAGTTTTTGTACTATCAAACTTTCTCTTCACTGCATCCCTTTTCTTAACTGCATTGTGTCGACGAACTTTGGAAGATTTACTTTTCTCATCAGTTTTATTATAAACAAACACTGATGGTATAATCTGGGTGTGTAGGATCGTCTCTCATTGGCCTACCTCTAATAAAGTGCTTTCCACAGATATAAACATGCTTTGAAGTAGGGTTCCAATCACTACCATCTCTATTTTTTCTCTTACTTCTCTAAGCGTGTATCCATTTTTTTTGAAGCTCGGCATCATTATTCGGAAACCTATAGAATCCAGATTTGTTTTCCATCTTGTTATGACTTGTGCGACACAACTTAGAACATTTTTTAAACTCAATATGTTACAAATTTTTCTTTACGCTTTGCTGTCTCGAAAACACCGTTTGTTGTATGTAGTTGGCACCGAGCGGTTGTTACTATGGTAACGAAAATTCTCGGAAAGCTCCTTACAAGAAATTACAATCAGCTGTTCCAAGGCGGGTTTTTAAGGTTCCGCAAGAATTATGCTTCAGTGCGTTAGATTTAAATCAACAAAAATGTATACATGCTTGTTACATACAGCTATTCAACAGGTCGTCAACAATGTTAATTAGCGGTTCAAGGTGATATGTGACGTAATTACAGTGTTTTGCGAGTTGTTTTTAAGGACTTCTATAGAAAGTGATTGATATGGGTGCATCATTGTATTTTAAATTCTAACGATTTATGGATAAACATGCACATCCCTTTGCCTTTCTTCCTATCTGTTCTTTCTTCACATATTGCATTATAATTTGTTAATTGAAGATGTACAGCGTTATCATTTCTGTACCTGAGAGAAACATCTTAAAGTTAAAAAAATTCTTATGAAAACTTCTCATGTTCAAATGGAGAATAGAAAAAGTACTTTCTCTCCAGCTCAGATGAGGCTTCATCAGAAATATTCTGGTTATTTTAATATTTAGGTTTTGTGATCATTATTAGTTTGTCAATAATGGAATCCATTTTGGTTTTATTCTACATGTAGTGATATTAAGAAAGAGCAGAAGGATTATTTAACGTGCTAAATTCTCTCTGATAAATGCGATTATATTTTTTTTTATAACAGCGTACTTAACAAGCGTTTAAACTCTGGCCAAAGATGTCGCCGTATCTTCATTGTGTTTTTTGAAAAGTTCTCTCGAACGAAACCATCCGATCCTATCACCATTCTTTCGCTTTTCAAAATCTTGAAAGTTATTTTACAGTAATTTTCACATGATGCTTCACAAAGCGTGCGAAGTTGATAACTTGCTTGCTAAATTGTACTATTTGACGTCACAGAATTATTGAACGGAGAAATATGAATACATATTGAAACATTTTATCTAAAGAGTTGGTAATTAAGCAATCTTTCATGGATAATCAAATAAACTTGTTACATTTTTCTAATTGAAGCTTGTTAGCTTCTCGGAGAAGAACTTTGCTAGCGGTTTTGAGGTTTCGGTTTTGGTATATAATGAGGAAAAAGGTTCCATTTTCTTTTGCAGATGCGACTTATTCTCTTTTTTTACATATGCACGGTGTGTTGATAAAAACATGTAATATTATAATCATGAAAATACACACAAAGTACAAAAATTTCACAGATATATAATAACAATGAAATCACTGAGCTCTTTCTTTACTACATTAGAAGGATCAGAGATATATAGAGCTTTCTAGTGCATCTAAGCAGATTAAATAAAATTTGTAAAACCAGTTACTGAAATAGATGTGTCGACTTATCACTACTTTTTTGAAACGAATTATAGTAAATTCCAAATTCTTCGTAATAGAATAATGTTTGTTCAAATATTTTATGTCATCGTACCTGCCTACAGAGTAAAATAAAACGCATTGAAAACTATACTTGTTTCTATTTTTACAAATAATACTTTATTTTCTTATTATATTTTTAATGTATTTTAAGATTTGGCACTAACAGCTTTCCTTTTACTTTATAACTTTATTGGGATCATCATATGGATTTATTTTCAGGAGAATATGAAAAGAAGTTTATTGTTGTTGCCGTTCTTCCTATTTCTTTCCATTTCACTTGGCTCATCAAACAAAACAAAATCGGTAAAATTCTACAATGCAATTGAAGATGCATGCATTACTAACAACATCTCTCAGAAAAACTGTACTTGTCCTAACCACTACAGACCAATGCAGACGCTGTGTACACAACACTTGAATTGGAATATTCAAACCGTTTCATGCAACAAAAAACTGGAATTTGCCATAAGAATTTGCGAAGTAATTTTGGACATTGCAGGAATTCTTGGAAATGGTCTTGTTATAGGGTTTGCATACAAAGAATGGAATTCCCTGTCAAGATTTCGACACATCATTGCCGCTCTTGCCTGTAGTGACTTTTTCTTTGTGCTTATTCATCTTATCAAGATCACACCAAAGTTCTGGTTTTGCAGATGGCCTTTTGGCCTATTTTTTTGTAAATTTTTTTACAGCGCTGTTGCAAGTAACTCCGCTATATCTATCGGATTTATCTTGTTAATTGGGTTAGAAAGGTATATTGGAATCGTTCATCCATTCAACCGATGGATGACTGGTAGGAAAATAACTTTACTTTGCACGTTGAACGTCGCCTTGGGTACCATTATTGTAATCCCGTACTTGGTTGTTTTAGAAGTGGACGATAGTACGCAATTATGCGAGGAGAAATGGAGAGGGGAAAAATTTGTTTACTACTTATGGACCATTGTGATAATATACTTTTTATTGCCTACAACCTTAACAGTTTTTATGTACGGGAGAATAATGTTTTATCTTCGGCACAAACTTACAAACAATGACTGCAATGTCAATATTCAACAACAGAAAACAAGGATAAAAGTAAACAAACGGATTATGAAGATTTTGATGTGCGTGTTAGTGTCCTTTGTTATCTGTACATCACCAAGCCATATAAGTCTGATTGTAATTACACACGCTGGAGCTAACCACATAACAAAAGCCATTCATGACAACAGGGAGGCAATATCAACTATTCCATACGTGCTTCAACTAGTGGTGAATCCAGTGATCTATTCTCTTGTCGATTTAAAGTTTAGAGCAAAGATTAAAACTTTGTTTAACATCTATCGACAAAAAGGTTCATTTGCGCCAACTCATTTACCTACTCAATTGGAGAACACCAACAAACAGGTTTCAACTGACTGTTCATAATTATGCATGAATTATTTTAAGAAAGTCGATGAGAGTCTCAGCGCTAATGCCTACTGATTTTTAAGCCTTTATTTAATGATCAACCATTCGATGTTATAGATTGCTCACGACGTTTTTTGTAATTGCTTTGCGTTGTTATTAACAATCTATTATTTTACCACGTATTTATATAATATCTTAATACGTGACAATACTGATGCGGTTTTTAATTCCAAATTATAATAGTTGTGTTGATGAACAATTTGAATGTCCGAGTAATAATGCTTATAAAAAACAAATGTAATCACGTATGGCCAAAAATCCATGCTTCAAAGATACAATACGGCAGTACATAGACGATAGAGTATAAATTAATAGTACTAAACTGACACCTGCGTCATTAAAGAAGAAACCAACTGGCAGGATGGCCATTCATACTAAATCTGTAGATAATATGTTGAAATTTTACACACATGCCTACTTTTTTAGCTACATTTAGCAAAAGTGCGTTTTCTGTAAAAATCAAAATTCCTGCGAGAAAAATATCCTGATTAGATTCTGTTGAATTACTCATGATGCTTTCCACTTACAATTTTGACGTACCAAGGGCTGTAATTTATGATCTAGTTAATTGCCACATCGTAGAGCAAATCTGAAGAAGATGTTGCTTTCCAGAATTATAAGTAATAACGAGGTACTGTTTAAGTTAAAGTGTTAAACTCTAAAATCAAAATTGATTTGGTTCAGAAAGTCGAATTAACATAAACATGCATGTGTGTTAGTAGCAGGTCTTGTCCATAACACAACATTAATAAAAGTAAAATTAGTTTCAATATATTGAAATGGATATGTGAGGTTTGAACGGGTTTATTTACGTTTCGATTTTGCAATAGACAGCTTGGTTGGCAAACAAAGGAATTGGACTATGGACTAAAGAAAGGACTCCTTTCAACAACTGTTGACCCATTTAAACTAGAGCTGATAGATAAAAAAGATTCCCCTTCGCTGTTTCAAGTTTTTAATTCCGGTAAATAAGGTAAATAAGGACTCCCGTAAATTTGCACTCCCCAGTCATTATTTACTAGAATAAAAAAAAAAGTAAAACAAAAGGATTGCAGATCAGAGATAAATCTTTAACAACTTCGTTACAACTAACTAAGAAAATCTTTTACAATCGATTGGCCTACGCTTTGGGGTTTTCACCTAGGCCAGCATGAATATCCTCAATTATTTGACGCTGACGCTCCTTCGATGAAACAACAACTCCTTTTTCGTTACATATACAAAAACTGACTGTTTACAACAGAAAATTTGTTCTTCGGAAATTTGCCTTTTTACCTTTATCACCCACTATTTCTTCAGGATAAATTTTTTGTCTAAAATATAGTTCGATACTCGTGATTTGCCATATTGTGTAAATTTAAATTCCGTTGTAGTAAAAACACACAACTTGTTAAAATCGAACATTCAAAGTAAAAGGAATAAATTAAATACAGTGTTCGAAACGTCGAAACCTTAAAAAAAACTTTTTTTTTGTTTTAGCATATTTTGAGAATATAACTTATTAGTGAATAAACTATTAAACCATTATTGACACTTTTCTACATTTTCCCCGCCACCATAGTAAAATAAATTCTTTAAAAGTAATTCCCCCGCCACTACGACTGATTCTTTTCCACAATTCCCCCGCCAAGAAGAAAGATAGATAGAATGACAAATCGAATATTGATCAGACATTCAGCGACAGCGGAACCGAAACAACAATCCATTTGATAGGATTCTTATCGACATTGTGGCATATTTTCCACCACAATAAAAATGTACATTTAGACACCTTTAAACAAAACTATTTGCTGATCAATTTTTTAATGACCCTGCATGTTTTTATAAAACTTTGTATGGTTTTTATTCGTTTTATTCGTTATTACTTTTCATAATTTTATAAGGTCGTTTTCAAAGGATGCTATCAATAGTTCATAGGTAACTCATCATGATCGTGTTTTTGATTGGTGAGGGGGGAATCCTGGAAAAGAGAAATGTGGAAGTGCCCTATTATTTATTAGGGGAGTACTTATTTTACAAGGGGGTAATTATTTACTAGTAAATAATGACTTGGGGAGTTATTATTTTCTAGTAAATTATGACTTGGGGAGTCATTATTAACGGTTACACCGGCTCTTAGTTGTACTTTTCGAGTATGTTTTCGTATTTCATCTATGGTAATTGCATTTGGTTTAGCGTATGTTTGGCGTATGTAATTGTGAAATTGATGAATTCTTCAGTCACTGAAGATGGTATTGAGCATACGTCTAACGCTGTGGACGTGACAGTAGTCAGCTGGATTAATTTTTCCTTTAATGTGATTTATGGTAAAGTCACAAGCTTGTAAACGTAAGCAACATCGTTCTATTCGCAATGGTATCACTGCTTTCGGGTTTTGTAACAAAGATACAAGAGGTTTGTTGTACGTACGTATTGTGAAATGACTTCCAATTATATACATTAAAATTTTTTCGCAACCATGAAGAATTGCAAGACATTTTTTCTTTCTTGATTTGACTGTATCTTTTTTCTGTTTCTGTTAGTGTGCGGCTAGAATATGCAACGACTTTGTAATCTCCCTTTTTTGATGATTGCTAAAAAATGGCACTGATACCTGCGGGTCCTGCCTCTGTAATTCTTGTGGTTAGATTATCTTGCAAAAAGTAGCTCACAACGGCTTGAAAGTGCCAATGAAAGTGAACCTTTCAGGTTTTCAAGTGTTGTTTGACGTGGTTTTCCCCAGTGCCAAGGCATATCTTTCTTTGTTAAAGGTCTGAACGGTCCTGTCCTGTAGTTTGGAATAAACCGACTCAGGAAATTTGTCATCCCCAGAAATGATCGGACTTCTGTAACATTGGTCGGAGGCGATAGCATTTGAATTGACTTTTTCGGGCTGGGACTAATTCCATTTGCTGAGAATATGTAATTAAATAATTTTACAGATGTTTTGTCAAATTCACATTTTTTTAGATTCAATGTCAGTTCCTTGAATCTGTTCAATACCTCCATTAGGTTGCGTCTACTTACACCTGACTTTTCCCAAATAAAATGATGTCGCCGGCAAATGTTTTTACATCTTTTTACGTTTTGTAAAACATCCTCTAATTTGAGCTGTAGCTCTTTGGAAGCTGACGTTGTTCCAAAATCCAGCCGTTAGTATCTATGGAGTCATTGGTGTGTTGCAAATGTGGTAATATATCGGGATTCTGGTTCGAGTTCTAATTGTAAAAATGCGTTGTTTATGACTAATTTGCTAAATTTGTAGCTCCATTTAGATCATGAATGAGCTCTTCAACGCTAAGAGAGGCGAGTGCCTTCTATTGCTGCATTAGCCTGCTGCATATTTTTATTTCGTTAAGGTTTTTCTTTGGGAAAATGACAATCGGTGATACACATGGCGTAGTTTTGTCTGCAATATCTTCTATTATGTCCTCTTCGCGCAATTTAATGAGTTTTTTGTCCATTTTTTTTAAATGAAAAGGAATTCTGCCGATGAGTGTCACTGATTGTGGCAAATGTTCTTGTCAACCTCGTTGGACGTGTAATGCGAGGGCACATGCTGTGCAAGAATACAGTCGACTCTCCAATTAGCGAACACCATTGGTCATCCAAAGATTTTTGACTGCTAATTGGATGTGTCCGCTTTTTGAAAAGTCGGCACATTTTTTACCAAATTTTGGTGAAGGACAGAACTTTGAGCTACTAAAAAGCTTCATATGTACTTGCATATGTAGAAACATGTATATAATCTTAGTTATTTAATTATGTTTGATAAAGTCTTTGATCAAAATTTATTTTTCTTCTGTATAATTACTGTTTTTCCATCATATTGCGTATAGTAAACAGAGAATTAGTATCATCTTCACTCATGCCATCTACATGAACTAGCTTATCAAGTAACTTCACACACAACCTCTCAGGGGTTAATCAACAGTTCATCTCAAAATCTTCATTCTCGTTGCCTTTATCATTATTATTGTCATCATTGAATTCTTCATCGATTACACGTACCATATTCAAACTTTGACTGATAGACATCTCCAGTCAACTTCATTAGAGTAAATAGGCGGAAGTCACGTGTAAACATCATGATCAAAAGTATTCTTGAGCAGCAATGTCACAGTCGATTTGCAATTCGTTGGTTAATTTTTCAAACAGACTGATAAATTCTACATACAGCTCTACGTCACATTCAGGCGCCGGTTGTTCCACAACACCACATGTTGAAAAGCAGTTTTTTAATGGTTTCATCAGTGACTTCTTTCCAAGCATCGGCTATACATTGGATGGATTGAAGAACGTTAACTTCATCTGCGATCTTAGAAGCACAACGATAATCGGCGATTCGAGCTTATACACAGTGCATTAGCTTCATTATGTATTTCATCTTAAAGTTATTAATTATTCCAGCATCTAAAGGTTGCAGACGCGAAGTAATGTTTTTGGGAAGAAACATGATTTTGATGTTGCTGTATTTTCCAATCAAGGTTTCCAGGTGCACCGTTGCGTTATCCATAAACAGTATAACATTTCTATTATCATTCGACTCTCAAGTGACTGGAAAGTGAGGTGCAAATTATGGTATGGAGATTTCGGAAATTTAAAATTTATTTATATATACTTATTTGTTCGATAATATTTATGCAGGTACATCGTATCAGTAAAATATAAATTGTTAGCAAAGTGATTTGAAGGATAAGATTAATTTTGAACTGTACACATGCTTATAGAAAATAAAATGAATTAAATACCTCGTAAAACTTAGAACAAAAATTAGTAATTAGAGTAACAAATTGATTTCAAAATTGGACTGGAGTAAACCAGAAAAAAGATTGATTGCGTTAGAACTGATTCTAAAAGGGGGATATATCTGCATCCATGATTTTGGGTTTGAAAAGCAAGAACTTGGCAAGTTTCCAATGTTTGGGCAAGTTTTCAATGGCGATTGGTTTGCCAACTTTACCACCATCAGCACTAACGAAGATTACATAAAGCATCCACTTTCGTCCACGTTCCAAATGCCCTTCATATCATCCCCGTTACATATTTCTTTCAATCTTTCCATCCATGATCTAGGAAAACATCTAGAGACCCTCCAGATACTTTTTCTCACGAATACTGTGAGTCAATTTCCATTTGTCAAGTCAGCCCTCAGAGGTTTTAAAATCCTCTAGCTTAGGTTGACGCCTCACATTTGTTGTACCATGAGAAATGTTCTTTATTGTTTTATATTTCTGGTGGTTTTCCCGTCGAATGTGAATGTGTTTAAATCCTTTCTCCTGGATGTTTCATATTCGGCTCTTAAATGAGCTTCGTTTGACACACCATATATGCTGCTTGCGTTTTGTCAATTTTAAAGTCCCCTACCACTTCACTGCATGTCATTTCTAACCAATTCTAGACTCTCATGTAAAGTGACTGGAAAGCGAGTGAATAGAGGTGCAGGTTACGGTTTGGGGATTCCGGTACCTACGTTTGCACAGGAGTGGGAGAGCAGTAGCCTGGAAACTGGAAACTGAAAAAATGGAAAATAAATGCTTAAAATGAATTTCTCGACTAATTCTTATATCGACCTGATATAAGACGAACGACGGAAATGCTTTTCAAATTTTGAATGCGTTCATTTAAGTTCGATTGATTATAGTAATAACTAAGGCAAGTAAAGTCAATAAAGTCAAGTTTTTGTTATTAAGTTATTGCGGTGTGGTTTTAAATAAGAGTTCTGGACACATGGAGTAAGTTTCAAAATCTTAATTTGATAGGTCAATAAAAAGTCAATTTTTTATCGTTAGGTCAATTTTTCAATTTTAGGTCAATAAAGTCAATTTCTTTTTAATGCTGAGAAAAACTGACACTTTAACAACTTCTTGTTCATCAATCTCAATCTGTGCTAACTCTATTTATGATAGTGTATAGTGTGGATTATGCGAGCTCCTTGGCAGGTGGTAGCCTATTTCATTGTTGTAGGCTATAGAGTAAAAAAGTGACGTGACATGGTCCATAGATGTATTTTATTATTTTAAGATATTTATGCGCCGGAAGATGATCATCGTAACGTTTTCGATATTTTTGAAGACATTGAACATTAGATATCATGAAAAATATAGTTAGTATTTCTTTAAAAAAAAAAGATTTTGGTCATTCGCGAAATTAAATTCCCACGAAATCAAGAAAATTTCACAAAACGCTTGATTTGCTAAATTTTCTTTCCGCAAAATTTTCTGACAATAAAGCATAAAACACAAGAAACAATGGTTCACTCACTCAAATTTTCGTTAGGTCAATAAAGTCAATTTTTTTTATTTTTAGATCAATAAAAACTTGCTCTAGAAATAACGTTTGAGGTTAAAAAGAATTGTCTCAAAATATTCTAAGGTCGACTTCATAATGAGATTTTAAGAATGTCTCATACATTTAAGGTACATGTTTACGATTCCCCAGTTTGCTGGAGGCTTTGTGAAAAGTTTGTTTTCATACTGAAATAGATTGATTCTGCTTAATCATGGTACTAAGTATCAAAATCGTCCGGACACTTTTTCTAGATCCCAGGAGTCTAGATTTAGGTCCGTAAATGTAACGCCATCGATTTTGAGTTTTTTAAAAAATGCGCATTCCTTATAACCATGGTACAAAGTATCAAAATCGCCTGGTTACATTTTTTTTAGATTCCAGGGGCATTGTTTTAGACCTGTGTCCATGCCGTTAATGTTAATAAATGCAAATATTTTTAGACTGTAATGGAAAGAAATTTTAAAAAACAAATTACAAACATTTGTTCTAAGCATTGTTATAATTGTTTTTAAAGAAGAGTGCGGTTCCAAAGGTAATTCTGCTGACGTGTGCAAATATTACACAAGGGGACAAAGAAAACCTCCAGATAGATAAATATGTTTCGCAAAACATGAAGAAGATGACGAATTCTGTTTGTACAACCGTCGCAAGCCAATTTTACTATGATGTTCAATTTACTCGTTAATTAAGTACAATCGACAAGCGGATATTATAAGCCTATTTTGTTAAAAGAATATGGGTTTTTGTGAAGAGACTTGAATGGAAAAAAGACAATGCAATATTTGACGCGTGTAGGCTTTTAGAGAATGTAAGATGGCGCAGAAGTAAATAATAAACCAAAATTTGTGCTTACATTTTGTTTTGTTTGTAACCAGTTGAATACTGTTGTATGCTGAGATAAAAATTGACCTGAACTCACATCTGCTTATTCATCTCTTTGCCTGCAATTTCATGGTTGAAATGGGAGAAAAATGAATAATTTCCGGTACCAAACATCGCCTGTGTATTTCTGACATTATATTTGCACCAATATTCGCGAGTATATCTATCATTTCTGCATTTTTGATAGATGAGCGAAAGATCTTATTGTTTTATTAAATTTCGGCAATCTTTCTTCCACTGAGAAGACGTTCGTCGACAGCTGATTTACTATGTTTCCTCCATAATCACGTCAATGAGAACATCATGCTGGTTCCCAAAAATGAGGTTGCAACAAGTGATAGATCTTCATTGAAAAGTGTCCAAATAGTTAATTTCATGTTCAAATTGAAACTGTCTTGCAGTCTGTTCTAGTTATATTTAATTTGAAAGAAATATATTTATGAAACGAAAATCCATCATTGACGGACCATTTTAGTGGATATATTCATTCCGATATATTTCTTTACATTCCGATGTATTCTTTGCAGTTAAGATCTATCCAGCTTTTGCCGTTAGGTGAAGTTGGATTCCCAGGTAATTGTAACCAGGTCATTTTTAGGAAGAAGCTATTCTTCAACTAAGAATAAGGAACTTCAATCGCCGACTTCGGCGAAGGTTGTAAATTTAGTGATTGAATTAACGAATTCATCTTTATCTTTAGAATTAGTGCTGATCGGTACGATCTTTATATCAGCTTGTTAGTATCGATAGTGACAGTAAGCGCAAGAGTCTAGGATTGGCTTTGTTAATTTGAATATTAAGAGCTTCCTTCCATAGTTGAGTGCAGTACGGTGTTTTTCTTGAAGGGCTTCGAACGATCTATTTAAATCGATAACATCACACTGGATTAGGTTTTTGTCTGAAAGAAGTTCAAAAAAAGTATTTTTTAATATGGATTTTGTAATTTCGGAATAGTTGGAAGGTGTTAACTTTTTTGTTGTGATGCAATTTAACTTGACGAGTAAGTTTATTTAATGGTCTCAAACAATATCAAGCAATAAATATTACATGTAACTATGATCGATGATTGAATAAAGGGTTTCAAGCCTTATTACTTCGGTCAATGTGGCAGGCCTCTGGGGTTTCCTGGCCATACTGCCGAAAATCCTCAGGATGGCTAGAAATGACAAAACAACACAAAAACAAAGTTCAAATGAAATACTCGAAAATACGAGTGAAAAATGAGAAAATAGAAGTAAATACAAAATGTCCTTAGTACGAATAAAATAAACAGTGTGTGCTCTCTTCAAAAAACAAGGCTGAAAAAACTAACAGAGTAAAGACGACGGCATATTGAAAATCATTGTAAAAGTTATTGTAAAAGAAACGGCATATTCCATAATAAAAATAGTGCAATTTGAATTAAAATTTTGAGGGAAAATCAACCATTTTCATTGTTTCGACGTTAATTTAAATTATTGACTACTAGGTTTAGTTAGTTCTCGAAATGATTTACTGAAATGAGCGGCAAACGATGTTAAAGCCAAAATGTGTTTTTTATGTTTATTTATTTTGTTGCTACGACGTCAACGCGACCCTCAAGGAGCAACAACGTTAAAAAAGAAATAAAAGAACAAGCTACTTTTGCCATTTGCTATGCTATAAAAATATATATTTTATTTCAAGTATAGTTGTTACATTAGCTCTGAAAAGGTTTTAAATGGCATCCTACGGCAGAAATCGCGTAAAAGAGGAGAGTATATATAACCTAATTCCAAAAGCTCCAGAAAGAAATCCTAATACAGAAAGGTATAGGTCGTGTTTTTTTTTACAAATTCGGAAATGCACAATGAATGTCAATTGTAATGTAAGGCAATAATGTAATTTAAAAACAATGATATTCAACCATATGAGTTTAATCGGTAATAAATATAATATATACAGTCGATTCCCACTATCTCAAACTCTTGTTTAAGCAAGGGACCGGACAAAAAGTTTGAGATAGTGTGACTTTGAGATAGTGAGATAACACCAGGGTGGGCTCGGGAATCCGACGGAATTTTTGACAAGTGGCGGTTTAACTCAGATAGAAACGTGGATGACAAGAGAAAGCCTCTCAGAAGCAGTAAGCAGAACAAGGGTAAAAGAACCAAAGAAACATGAAGAATTGACAGTGGATGATCTGTCTTTCTCCATATGATAGGTTTCTCAGACAGACCAGGAAGCATCTTACTGGATCTCCGAAGCACATTTTCAACCTGTCGGTTGTGCGTTAGGAGCCGAGGGTTGACTAAAACATTACCATACTTAAGATTTGGCCTCACAAGCGCAATGAAGAGTGTTCTCAAACACCGAAGATCTAAATGTGTCTATGAGCACTTGATGAGACCAACAGTTTAATATGCTTTATTCAGTCTAAACAAACAAGCAAAATCTTTCAAGGCTTTTCCATGAGCTAAATTTTCTGAAAAGTTTGAGATAGCGACTGTAATGCTTCCTAGGGACCAAAATATTAGTTCCAAATAGCAAATAATTTGAGATAGCAGAGTTCAAGGTAATAAGACATTTTCTAAGGAAGTAGACTGTAAATGTTGGAGGAAAAAGGTTTGAGATAGTGCTTGATCGATATAGGGAGAGTTAACTGTGTGTATATATAAATACTTGTATTTTCATTATACCTATAAAAGCCCATACATCATAAATAATTGAACAAAAGATTTTATCAAATTTCCTCTAGGCTGTGAAGGGGGAAGGAGTCCTCTTTTAGGTCATACTTTATAAAGAAGGTTATGTTAAAATCTCTTGCAAACAACACGTATTATTATTAATTAATGTTGTTCTTTTTTTATCTTTTTTGTTTGTAAAAAAGCATTGCACATTATTATTAGGCACAATAATTCAACAAATTTCACCTTACTGAAATCTCTTCAAAGCCATCTTAAAAGGCAGACCCTAAACGATTATGAATGTGCTTCTCCTTGATTATGATTTACGTGTATGTATATGCCTATAAAATATAATATATATTATTAAATTGTGTTATTTAAAAGTTAAATTTATTCTCTTCTGATTTCACTGCAACCAAAATCTTGCTGATTTGTGACATTACAGTGGCAACCTTTTTAATTACTTTTTAGTATTAGGTTTTGTCTCCTCTCCTTTTCATACAAACCATATATATAATAGGATATTTATTTGTTGTTGTTTGTTTGTTGTGTTGTTTTTTATTGAATTTATTAGTGGCGCATTAAGGTCTTACAACAAGTTGTATATTTATATTCTACTGTATGGTTTGATGATTGAGAAATAAATATTAATCATCGTAATATACTTTTATCAGTTGAAAAGCATTATGCTTACAAAAAACCTGATTAAAGCAGACTCTGTGGAAAGTATCATAAAATATCTAAACAACTTTTGTCTCCCAGTTCTAGCACCTATCATGATATACAACACAATCCGCATCCAAAATTGATGCATTGAACACCGTCAGATAAAGAATTTTTAAAAAACAACAAAATTGAAAACTCTGTAGATGCATTTTAAGGCATGTCTCGAGCTGTGAATGTGTAGGGGGTTTAACTGTTGACAGGCTAAAGCCGTTAAAAAGACAAAAGTCAATTGTTGAAATTCCCTTATTTGTGCACAACTTCCTAAGAGTGCACCTAAACTTTATACTAAATATTCAGTATATAACTGTTTGGATTTAACTACAGCCTCCAATATATATATTTTTAATATAACTATCTAATTGGAATTTTTTGTTCATTGTAGGTCTTGGAGACAATGAATTCATGATTCAACATTTTATCAATTTACTGAATGTTAGAGTGTCAGGAGATAGCTGTATACACAAATACACCAAAAACTGTAATTTTGAAATTGACCTTGTGGTGACCATGACAAAAGGTTGCTATCCGCTTATTAACACTAGACATTGGATTTGTGCTGGCAACTCCGGGATAATATACTGCTGGGCTATATAAAATATTTTAAATTAGCAGCCGCTTTCTTGAAAGTAACAATTAAGCATTTCTTTCTTAGGTATAAATCGAAATTCCAAAATATGGTTAAAGATGAACAGAGAGTGAACAAGAAAGTGAACAAAACCATGGTATATATATATATATAACTGAAATTTAATTTCATCGTTGCATCATAGTGATATAAATAATTTAATTATTTAATGGTTATATTTATATCTATATACTAGTTAAAAAACTAGTCATTTTGACTTTGTTTAATTAGTTTATAATATTTATAGATAGTTTATTATATCTTTTTACATTATCCATTATTCAAACAGGGTCCTGCAGCTGTACCCCTCAATGAGCCAGAAAACTTCTTAAAGAAACGTGAAAAGCTGCCTCAGTCAACTAAAAGTAAGTTTTTTGTTGCAGCACCTAGTTTTGTGCAGGAGACACCTGTGAAATTTAAAGAAGCGCTTATTGAGGCAAGCATGGAGCACTGCACAAATTTTCATACTTGCTTTACTTTTGAAGAACTCACACAACCCATGTGACAATGAACTATCTGCAAACAGCTTTCAATTTTGGTTTCATATAAACTAGAAAGTAAAAAAAATATATTTTGTTCCTTAAATCGTAACAAACAATTCACGTGGCTGACGAAAGTTAGAGCGAACGAAGATTTGTATTAAATCACTTGACACTTGTCATTTTCATGTTTTTGTATTTCAGTTCCTTTAATGGAGTTTATATATATATACCACCATTATCACGTGTGAAATAATTAGTTAATAAAGACTTTATATTTTTAACATTAAAATTTCGGCAAGAAGACAAGACACAGTTCCACAAGAGACAGCTCATAACATTTTACGCAAGAAATCTTCTCTCTTGTTTAGATAAAAATTTTAAATATCCGGACGAGACTCAGCGAAAACCCGCGGTTCCTAGACACACAGAAAAACCGCTGATGGGCATAAATACCAAAAAGAACTTCATCAACACAAACGCCGTCGAAAATATCATGCTGGTCCCCAAAAAGCCGGCCGCCAACTTTGCCGATACTAAGAATGGCAGCACTCATCCTCTAGAGCCGTCCGGTTTGACTCCAAAGTACCGCAACAAGAAAGACTACGGCAAGAATCCTGTTTACCTTGAGAAGCGCAAGGAAGAAGTGGAAAGAGCGCAACAGGAGTACGATATGTACGTTGAACAGTCCATGAAGAGAGGCGCCATGAAGTGCTTGTCCATCAGCGAAAGGTTTGCTTACTACTACCTACTTTGCGATGACTTGAACTTATAAAAATCGTTCGAGTTAATATATGTGTGAGATTTCCAGGCTCTCTATAACTTTATCCTTTCGGAGGAGGGATAGTTTATAAGTTTAAGAGGGTTGTGAAGACTGGAACAAAGCTTCCAGTACATCACGTTTTTTTCACTTACAAAATCATATCAGTGTTAACACTTGGTTTGGTGAGACAAAAACTAATGCGTTAATAAAAATTCAAGTTTTAGAGGGATTACAATGTAGATATGGTTTCAATTTAAACTTGAACCTTTAATCTCCATTTTCCCTAATCATCTGTATTCCAATATTGATTTGTAGAAATAATATCATCGCCGGGTTGAAATCAAACTGGGAGGAGATTCACCACCAATACCAGGGTTTGTCTGTAGTTACTGACACTGCACCGAAAAAAAACAGAAAAGAGCGCATGGAGGCTGAGATGAACCAGTTAGAGAAGGACATCGAACTCTTGGAGAAGCACAATGCAATATACATTGCCACTCCGACGTTCGCTTATTAAATAATTTTTAAAAATATTTTTTCAAATTTTATTTTTGTAACAAATTGAAATTATGGTTTGTAATATATGATGATATAGTATATGCTACCTGCCGGTGTCGTCGATGGTGGCTTCCATATGCCCACATAATGAAATTTAGGAGTCATTGAAGACACGGACCCTCTTCTCCACTAACGGTCATATCTGGAATGCAATTTAATTCGCTCTCTGAGGTTTTCACACGATGTTAGTCCAGATTATTGGTGGATCTCAAAGAAACTTTCTCCCGTCGGAGGAAGAAAGAATAAGGGAATATTCCGGGCGCAAAATGACCAACAATGCGGTTACGGCAACTTATACATGTTGAAAGGAAATTGATATACCGCCAACGCCCTGGGCGTTTAGAGTTTATTTTACATTTAATAGGAGGCGTTTATTACAGCAAGGCGAGTTCACCAAAAAACAAAGATATGAAATTTATTAATCGTAATTTTTGCTTTTTGGAACCTCACTAAAGCGGACACATGCTGGACAAGAAACGTTTTAGGTCGCTTTAGAGAGGTGTTCGTTGTTGGTTTATCAAATCTTGTTTCGATTGGGTTTATTTTATTCAGGTCTGTAAAAGGTACCAGTCGCCAATATTTTTTTGCTCCATAGCTTAAATGATTTGTGTCATGGCAAAGAAGTGCCAAGCTTCCTGCGTTTGCCATAGTCTGGGAGGTAGCTACGGACGATTCCACCCCAAAAGTTACAAAAGCTTGAATAGCTTTAAGTTATTGGTTTAACTAAATATAGAGGATATCTGGAGGTCAGCTGGTTCAACTCTGATGGATCCGGTTTTTAGACCCAATTTAATTTCCCCAAAATTGCATTTCAATCACCCCATAAGTTACATGAATGAAACTACCTACCTATGTTGGGATTATAAAAACACAAAAGCTTACTAATATTTTTGGGGTTGTCAATCAGCTTACTTGGCCCAAAAATGCCCAATTTTGCTTTTATCTACCCCATAGGTTACACGAATGAAACTTTTCACAAAGTACCCTCGGGAACACAAAAATATAACAGCTTACCAAATTCTCGAGGGGGTTCCCCCAGCTTACTCACCCCAATCCCTTTCCACTGCCTAAACCAAAAGTTTTTGGCCTATTTCATGTCAACTCATAGGTTTTTAATAAAAGATTACTGTAAATATAGACGATTCAAAATTAACACTGATTACGTATATTTCAAGATTTACCTTAAGCGTATTAATTAATGCTGGATTAAATCGTGCTAGATTAATTTTTGCGATTCTCGCAAAATTTTTCAAAAATAGTGATTCGCAAAGATAAATACCACAAAATTTTTCGATCACAAAGGTCACTCCCATCTGTAAATCCAAAGACAGAATTGTTATTAAAAACCACCAACCAATTTTAATTCTTTTGGCTTTTTTTTAAATTTCTTGAAAAATTAATTTTTAAACGTCTTTATAATTACTTCGAATACAACATATTCTACCCTAATTTGGTCACCACCGGAACAGTTGACGCTATTTTAGATCTTGTTGACGAAATTTACTGCAATTTTGACAATAAAAATATAGTCTTAGTGTTTTCGTTTTCCTGTCAAAAGCATTTGATACAGTCAATCATATTACCTTAAAGGACAGAAAATAAGGCGAGGATAAAATAGTGCGGAATTAATTAGTGCGAAGTCCTTAAGGTATTCCTTTTGGAAAATTTACGGTGTACACGGACGATTTTATAAAATCTTTCAAAACTACTTTAATGATTCTTTCATATATACTTATACCAGTATATATCATATGAAAATAATAAAGGCTACCCAAACAGTATAACATGTGGTGTGCCACAAGGCTCTATACCAGGTCCTTAGCTATTTCTCATTTATGTGAATGACCTTCATAACTTCTCACAATTAATCAAGCCAATAATGTTTGCGGACGATTCTAACCTTTTCTTGTCTGATATATTTCTTCTCTCTTTAAAACAATGAATATCGAACTAAAGAAAACATGCCGCTGGTTCCAATGCAACAAACCTTCACTTAACACCAACAAAACGCAGTTCAGCTAATTTCAAAGTAAAGTACTAAAAAAGCATTTACCTCGAACTCTACTATATTTAATATTAGAAAATATTGAAATTAACCACAGTGAAGCAATCCAATTTCTTGGGGTATACCTAGATGAAAACTTATCTTGGAAGTGCCATGTTAGAACAGTTGAGAGAAAGGTTTCAAAATTTTTTGGGATTCTTGACCGTGCTAGACCATGTGCCATAATGATGTTATTTTATTGTCTTAAATTGTTTTAAATAGATGCACATTATATTTATAAATGGTATCCAATGATAAGACTTGTCAGTCCTCTGCGGATTCCATGCTTTGTAATAGATTTGTATACACTTTTCCAATCAACACGTAAATACCTTTTAACGGCAAAAATATCAAATAAACTAAAAAACTAATTGACAGGTAAACGAGTCAACAGAAGAGGAGGATACGGCTTAGATATTCCATGTAATTATGGTTCAACTGGTCCGAATTATGAAGGTGTCCGCTTTAGTGAGGTAAGGTTGTATCCTTTCATCAGGGAAAAATGTGTCCATCTTAGAAAGGCGTCCGCTTTAGGTAGGTTCCACTGTAGTTAAAACACACGGGTATAGATATATAATTGTTATTGTACTTGGCAACAAATCAATTTAGAAAAGGCTATTTGCGAGTCTCGCATTCAAATGCTTCTCGATTCACTCATCCATTCATTCAGTCACGCCAGATGTACTCTTTGCCTAATCGTATAGATTAAACCACGTTTCAAACATCGATGTATACACCCATAGTGTCTCTGCGAAGTATGCCAACGCAGAGGTTAACAGTATGAAGAGGAAAAACGCAAACGATATGTAGCACAGTTCCTCCATTAGCAAGATCGAAAGAAAACATCTATGCGATTGAATTTTGTTGAATGGTTAATACGTGAACCAATCAGGTGCTTAAGAGGTATTGTGTACTATTCAGCTTTCAAAAAATTGCATTGTCATTGGTTATTAACGAATAACATATATTTATACGGGCATCCCATATTCCTTCATTCTCATTTCTACCATGGACCTTTAAAATGTATATAACAGCTTTTCATTTCAATATCGTTCACAAAACTCTGCATGGAAGCTTGAATCCACCTTGTACCAATTGAGAAAATGACGACACCTGACAGTTTTCTGCATGCATGTAAAAACCTTGCGGGTCGACGTCCCACAATTCACGCTTTCGATTTTGCCATCTGTTATCTACCCATTGAATTCTTATTAAATTTAGTTGTCTTACAGCTTAAGTAAGTTTTAAAAATCATTTGGAAGTTAACGGGAAGCTGCATACAATTGCTTTTATAAATGACAATAGTTCCACTGCAAAACGTAAAAATCTCAGTGGAAGTTTCACGCAGAGCAAACATTAACATATCTTACATTTCAAGCAGTGGCTTTTTCTTCCTCTTCAATGTTTGTCTCTTAACATGCTGACTTTTCTTTCCAGCATTGCTATTTTAATTAAATTAAACATAAAACTAAACTGAGGCATAGAAAACGCTAAATGCATTTCTTCACGCGGTTACTTTAGTCAGGGCAAAAAATTGCCACTTTTGCGTTGGTAGGGTTAAAAGCATGAAATTTTGTATGCAAGTACTTTGCATGATAGTAAATCAATAAAACCTGGGACCCACTCTTGAATCGCATTTTTTGTACAATTTATAGACCAGATTTGACTGTGGGAGCAAACAAAATTAGAACTGTCTAACCTAGTAGTGTTATATACACTAGGGAAGATAATTTAATTTGGAGCAGGTTATAACAAAACACTTTGTAGCTGAAAAGCAATAGTAAACATGAGTAACTTTCTGTTTTTTAGAAATATTTTTTTAATGTTTTTTTCCAAGACACTTTAATATTACACCTCAAAAGAATAGTTTACCAAGCCTCTCTTTATTGCAACCAAGCCTTTTAAACTATGCAGTTTGCCAAAAGCAGTGCAATGGGGTTGAGAACAAAGAAGTGCTGGTACATTAACAACTTTGCCAGAAGCTTCAAAGGCATGTCATGAGCTAATTCGATGTGGCTGCAACAAAGAAAAAGTTTGCAAAGGGATGTGCAAACGCTTAAAATGTAGTGATGTGTAAATGCGGAGGAGACCGCGAGCGTTAGATTTTCGTGTTCAAAAACATCATTATTTATTTTAGAGTTAAATTTTTATTTCGAGTAATCTGTAAGTGTTCTACACATCATTAAACTAAAGCTGTTGTGTTTTTAAATAGTTCTGGTAAATGTTCTCTGAAAAATTGAACCTGGGTTCAAAAAGGATTGATTTATTTCACTAAAATAATCCTTATTTATGTTGTTTCCCCCCTGGATTTTTAGAACTCTGACCCTTGATAACCAGAAGCAAGGTTATTTTTCAGGGGGTAATATTGTTTTTGATCTTTAGACCTTTTAATTTCCCTGGTCTAACACAACACATTAATACAGCTTTTATTTTGACAAGCCAATGGGAACATGTTCTCTAGATATCGAGCCAAAAAGATCAAAGCACGCAAATGATTTGGCTAAATTGCATCGCTTCAAGGATTTTATAAAGGACAAAAGAAAGACATCACAATCATTTTTGTATGAAATTCTTGAAACCACAATAAAAAAAGTCTAAAAAAGATTTCCCAAAATAATCGGCACCATGATATATTAATGCTTGGATAGAATAGAAGACCTGCGAAAAGCAACGTTAAAAATTATTTCATTCCCAAACGTGAAAATAAGTTAAATATTTTAGTAAACGATTAAAAATCTACGAAACCCATTTATAAATAAATACAAACCGTTAAAAACATGTATAGTAATAATATCAAATGAGTAAATTAAATTAGTAAATACAATTCGCTATAAAGAAAGACAAATAAATGCTTACAAAATGAACACAATATCACGCGAAATCTTCTTTCTGTTCATTCATATGTTCTTTTAACTTAATATATTTAAATCTTACCATCCCCGCTCCTACCATCCCCCTTAATTCGTCTATGAGATGCAATGCAACAACAGACTGTTCTTGTTGGGCCAAGTGAATTCCGGGACTCCATCCTGTTTCTTCTTGACTGCCAGCGTCAGGACCTTACCACCAAGTTCAATGTGCAGAGAATCTTGCACGTCGACTCGCAAAGGAGAACCAGTGATGCTACAGAATAATGAGACATTGAGACAACAAAAGAAGCATGGGCACACAATTTAATTTCGTACACAAGCTTACTTTTGGTACTGCTCGCATATAATGCCCACCAGTTCACCTGATCGACATTCCCTTTTGTTGTTGTATAAACAGAGCACGAAATTGTTGCCCGGCACCTTGATCACAACTAAATTATCGCCTCCGGTTGTCACGCCAAGGCCGGCGATCTAAGTTAAATACGAATTATAACCTCCTTCTCCTCACGTTGTATTTCATTGCTAGGCAACCAATCGTCAACTTCACAATGTGAAACTTGTTTTATATAGAAGTTCGCATAACCAAAGTATATACGTTACCCGTCTGAATGGAATCACTTTCAATTCTTTGTAAGCGCTGGTAAGCTTGAGAACACCTGTGCTCGTTACTATGACGACGCGATCTTCCATCTTCTTGTGTTTGTTCGCCTGAAGTAACTCAATGACTCAGTGAGGTTAAAGCATGGATGAGGAAGCTAACCTTTCGAATGAAAGAAGAGAAGAGAATGCGTCCACGGTTGTGCAATTTCTTCGACATTCGTTCGTAGAGCTCTGAGCTTCTGTTTTCCACTTCCTGCGAACATTTATAAGGGAATTACTCCACGTGTTAGCTCTACTCTAGATTATATTCAAGATAAGCATACGCGAAGTAAGAAAATACTTCGAAACAGTATTTGGTGCAGATTAAAATTATTATACGTTAGAAGTGCATGAAAAAGTAGAAATATTAAAAATATATGCGAATATGAAGCAATTTTTAAGTCACATCTTAGACGAATCTATCGACGGATAGATACAACTCGTCGTAGATACAACTAATTGTATCTACGACGTTACATCTTCTGACGTTCGAAAATTTTGCATTGTTATTCAGAGCCTTACATGCAGCAGGTAGTTGCCTAACCACCTTCTTTGTAATCCCAACTCAGTTTTTCGTTTATTGAGCACCTCCACAGCCGAGCATTTGATTCTCACTTCAATCCATTGTTCTCGTGGCACAGCATTCAACATCATCGATCCGCGCCATCTGAACATAGAAAACGTACTGGATTGTACTTTTATGTCGCCAACCGGGATAGTTTAAAATTGGTACCAGGAAGCTACTTTAACGATATAGTTGCCGAAGTCGCTTATCAAAATGACAAAATATAATCCGGAATCGAATACTCTACATATATGTACCTTTTGAAAAAAGTGAATAAAATAGGGTCAAGTTTGGATAGGATCAGAGGATACTGGTTAACATGTGGCCATTGGATGTCACGTCCGTAATGCGCCTCGTATTTTGCATTTCTGAGAAAAAAAATGATGAAGGTTTGAAAAAATGAAACATAAATTTCTGAAGGAGACTGTGAAAGCTTTATTCGCTATAATCTCTCACGCGATTTCAATGTGAAATTTACACTTATTCCATGTAATGGTGGTTTTACAACGTTCATGCAAGCCAACCAATGCACCAAGTGATGTTTGGGATACTCACGCGTATTTCGCGTTCAGTTCATTCACGTAGTTCGACAGCTTGTGTCTTCTCCAGTTCCGCATTATGAGAAGTGCAGCTCTCAACCTTCGAACAAGCAATCGAGCTTTAAAGCCCCGCCACGTCTACAATTATACAACAAATACAACAACGTGAAATGTTAAACTATCTAACAAGAAACACATGAGTAGACAATGAAAGAATATTTAGTTGTTCATTGAAAGGAATCTGCTCAGACATCTTAGCTAAAACACTTCTTCTTTGGAAAATAAAATGTTTTCCTCACCCTCTGCATCTCCAGCACAACTTTAGGGAGCTGTTTCAGACGTTCTTCTTCCAAGAAGAACAGAGTTCTCGGACTTCGTATGAAGATCTTCGTTTTCCCGTACTTCACCTCATCCATGAAATTATACTTCTCGATTATCTGCATGCAACCATCCTTTGGGTCTTTGTTCCAGCACGGCCACGTCTCTTCGCTGACTACTTTATAACTGAGATGCGCGAAAAGGAAGGTAGGTAAAAGCAGTTAACAATGAAAAAAGAAAATTCTTCATTAATTTTAGTCACCCGTGAATTTATTCTATGGCAAAATACTTTTAGGTCGCAAGAAATTAAAATGTTAGCAAATTCCACATGTTACAATGACTGAACTACATGCAAATGATGTGTGAAAAAGTTGCTTACCGTTGCAGAAACCTTGCGAAATGTTGTCGGTTGGCAAACCCTGCCCTTCGCACTCTGATGTTTTCCAGTAAACCAAGATATCTCACCTAGATTTAACAAAAAAGGAGCATAACAGAACTTTAAGGGAATCAAGAAATTTATTGAAGAACCTTCGCCTCAGTAGCAAATTATTTAAAGCGCGTTAGTCACATGTAGCACGTATTGATTATAAATGGTGGTTATAAAACAAATTAAAACACTGGTTTTCTACCTGATGGGTAATGAGATCATCATCAAACTTTGACGGAGACTTCACTGAGTTCGGTTTGATGCATCTTACATAGAATGGCTCCTGAAAAAATCACTTGTAGAATATGCTTGTGGTGGGTAGGAAAAGAGAATGCTTTAATAGGATCATATGTGCACGTCTTAAAAGATTATACCAAACTTAAATAATGCATTAAAAATGAAGCATTTTTGCATTAGCTATAAAAACTACCAAGAACTACAATAAAGTGGCTTAGTGTGACCACGATAGCCCCAGGATGCCATTAATAATTACTGGAAGCAGTTATTGACTCTACCATCACTGTAGGACAAGCAATAAAGCGGCTAAGAAGTGTTACACCTGGTATGGGAAGCAACACAAAAAGGGGAAATTATTATGATGTGAAAAGTATACTGCCTGTCAGAAGAGGTTGTAAGGAAGAAACTTACTTACAAATTTATCAAAAGCTTACGTCAAGCTCTGATTAAAGTTTACAAAGGTTACAAATTTTTATTTTTACAGGAAAGTCTGAAAAAACAACACCTTTTCAATAAGGTTTTCAACCAATGACACCATAGAACTCCTGAACATTGTGCCAGTTGTGACTGGTCGTTTCGTGACCTATAATTTAATTAAGGAACATTACATTCATATGCAATATGTGAAATAATCAATTGCACTGATCGTGATGTTGACAGTTTACCTGTGTCAGTTCTTGTTTGCCTTCTGGCCACATGTCCTTCAAAATCTGGTGGTTACTGAAATGGAGATAAACCATTAGTTAAATTTTACTATTTAACGAGCAGTATTTTAAAACAACAATCTACCTGTTATAAAGCAGCCTCTTGAAATCTTGAAACAGATTGTCTTTGTTTTTATCGAGGAAATTCTTCACTGAGTACCTACAAACATTCAAATCAATCTGTGAAATACGTGAAACAAAAATACTATGAAGAATCAGGAAGAAAGTTTAAAGCCATGCATGGTAGGTTAAACAGGGAAGAGCATAACACATGCATTTAATCATGACATTGTGAGCGAAAGTTAACTAACTTCACGTCACCAGCGTAATGTTGTATCTGAAAGTCTTTATTGTGCTGTAAGGTTTTGTCTGTACTCTCCGTCTGCAATATAAATATCCTCTTCTTGAAAGAATGTCATATTAGAGTTTAACTTGATATTGCAATACAAAATTTTCAAGAAAAACGTTTGTTTACAAGTCTTTCTGATACCTGTCTGCTTTTGTAATGATTGTGAACACCGAGTTTTTGGTCCATAGCATGTAGAAACATCTAAATAACAAATAGATATATGCAGAATAAAGAAAATAATGGAATGCAAAAACAAACTAACAATGTGTGTACAAAATTTAAATAAAAAAATATTGATAACATTTTGATAACTATAAAAGTTATTGAAACCAAGCTCTATTTTCTGGCAAATCAAAAACCATTCCCAACTTCACTACAATTTACATTTACTATAATACTTTTCTTATTTAATTTGGGTGCATCTATGGTTACCTGATCAGTAACTTTGCCCACGTTCAAGCATGCCTCGTCAAGGGTAGCAAATATCCCCCGGTGGGGCTGGTCAATCAGATCACAGATCGTCTTGTTGTTGAAGTATTCAATCTGAAATAGGCAAGAACATGCTGCACGATTCTTTCTTTGAAAACATTTAAATTTATTATTCCCAAGGGGATCTAAACATTTAAAATAATTGTTATATAATTTTATTAAATTTAATTTCACATACATGAGAAAGTTTGTAATTCACCCCCTATGACACCCCCTGGAATTAAAATTCAAAATTTTGGAACGAGAACCCACCAATAAGACACAATTTTACACTCCTATGACACCCCCAGTGGTTTGTGACAATGAACCTTTTTTGCCTTTCTCGCTTTTCTGCATTTTTTCAAAACAAGTAGCCTTTCACACGAATTTATTTAGAATAATTGCAGCATGATACAAACATGTTTCGCTGGTACAAATATACAGCCAAGTTACTATTGGACGGATCATCTCTAATAGGTCTCAACAACTATCTCTAATAGATCCACCCACCTGCACCCATTCTATCTGCTCACGTTTGTATTCCTCTTGCTCCTGTTTCAACACCAACTCAATAAACAACTGTTGAAGTTTCTCATTGCAGTAATTGATGCAGAGCTGCTCAAAACTGTTCTCATCAAAAATCTCAAATCCGTAGATATCCAAAACACCAATGACTTTGTTGCCTTTCGATTGACCACCGTTGTTATTGTTCTGAGATGGGTCGATGACTTTGTTTATAGAGTTCACAATCCAAGTGAACATGCGTTCATACATAGCCTGTAAAAATGACAAAACTTAAAGTCGTTCACTATCATAATATATCATCTTTCGATGCACAATAATAGGTAATTTTATAATGTGATCTTGATTTTTATGTTAAAAGAACCAAAATGGAACCATCACACAACAAATTGTCATAGTTGATGCTGTCAAAAAAGGCTGACCTTCGCCAATGCGTCACGAGCATACAACGCTTCTGCTTTGTTATGGCCTTTCTCCATTACTTCTCCACGTGCTGTCACTACACGGTAGCATAACGCCTTATCACAATCTTCTGTTTTAACGAGTAGCAATTCAGAAAACATAGCCGTTGAGTCTTTGTCGTAAATGTAAACTTGATCGTTTTCTTCAGCAAACGTCACATTACCCTTAATTAAAATGCTTTTAAAACAGGATGGGCACACAGCTAAAAACTGCATCAATAAATTTCAGAGGTTTTCTAAAAATATCTTCTTTAATTGTGATAATATAATATTTAAACAATATTTAAGATAAACTAAAAGGCTCTATAATTTTACCAGCGCAATTATGGATGCGACAAGCTTCCATATTGACTCGATATCAATAATGTTGAACTTGGCAGCGCGAAATGCAGCATTCACAGCTTCGTAACCTTTCTTATCATCTAATGATGGCACCTGATGGCAAACAAAAACATATAGAGAAATTTAGGTAATTTCTAATAACAATGTATAGGTATTGCAGAAATGGTGTAGGAGATTTTAGCTGATTATGAACTAGCAAAAACCTGATGACATGTACAAAGTTGATCACTGGAGCAGCGCATAAAATAATGTTCGTAAACATGACGATCACAAAGATGGCTGGCACACAAAAACTAATGAGCATGACTGAAAGTTCGAAAAAATGCCTTTTATCTCTCTGGAAACAAAGTTTCAATTTATTTTTTTACAAGATTATATGAAAACAAGAACACAGTTTTATTTGATGTGCTGCTGGAACAGCATGTTCCATGTTCCATGACAACATTGAAAACAACAACAAAAAAAGCCTCATAAAGAACATTCTTAACAAAAAGTAACTTTTCACCTGAGATGACTTCCCTTGACGTAGATAGACGTAGTCGTCTGGCTTATTTTGCAGTTTTGATTGTAGCAAATCGTCCTCTGAAGCTCCACACAAATACTATACAAAAACATTCGCAAAAATAACACTTCTAGCATTGGGATGTATGTGAGAGATTATGGCAGGCATGATTTTCTACTGATCCATTATGCAATATGTCTACACTCATTGCATACAATTTACATAAATGTTTTGATCACCATAATATTTAATAACTACTGAGGTTTGCTTCGTTCAACATTTTTTTAAGCTAAAGTAAACCTGAAAAATCCATCTTGCTGATGAGAAAGTAAACGATGAGTTTGTTTTGTAGTATATTCTCTTCAATTGAAAATGCAGCAAAATGCTTACCATTATAATTTGTCTATTTCAACATGCTATTCTATGTTTAAACTTGTCAATCCAATTAATCGCTATGGAGATCTAGCTTAATAAGAACATTGTGCTATTACCTGGTAAAAAGAGTGGAAGTTGCGTTCGCCTTCTTGTTGATGGACAACTCTCGCCTAAATGATAACAAATTGCTAAAACAAATCCACTAAATTTACATTAACAGTAACAAGAAATAAATAAAACAATTAGTACATAAAACAGTAAAAATGTTTCACTCACTTTTTCAAGCAAATAATTGTTTATGTGACCGCCGATAGGATCACCTTTGAAATCGAAATCAATGTCCATGTATTTTCCAAATCGACTTGAGTTGTCGTTTCGGTTTGTCTTTGCATTTCCAAACGATTCCAAGATGATATTGGATTGAATAAGAATGGTTTTCACGCTAGTAACAATAAGAATGATCAATGGGAATAATTAACTGGACAAAGTGACATAATGAAACAGAATCTGCTTCATGAAATATGTTGAACTTGACACTGCTAAAGAGACTTCATTTTCAAGATACCATTGGCATTAATTAAAGATTTCAAAGAACCATTTTGTCTGATTTAAAAGGAATGTAATTAATAAAACATAAAATAAATCAATTTTATTACAAACAATCGATAATAGTAAAACTATTATATAAACATATGTTAGTACTTTTCCACATCAGATCTTTTGTTGGGGTTAGTTACAGCGGCAATATATTTCATAATAATTTTTGAAGCTTCAGTCTTCCCGGCCCCACTTTCACCTGAAACAAACCAATCAAAATCAATTTTCAAGTATTAAAGTATTGAAGGAATTAGACATTCTAAAATGAAGCGGCCCTAAATTATGTCATGATATAGGATTTGGGCAGCACATGCAGTTACAATTTCCTGGTGTAAGTTTTTAATACATACTTTTTATTTTCTTCAATTTTCTCTATTTGGGCATGACGATTTTAGCCAATAGCATATATCACTATGGAAATTAGGTTGTGGGGAAATTGGGCTTCACAGTAGATAACATTTTGTGATTTTCAATGTCCATACAAGATAAAGAAGACAATCAGTAAGAATTCAATTAACAGGTAGGCAGTGACATCATTAAATTATGAAAATTTATTCTTTATTTACAGGCCTTGAAAACACGCATGTTCTTTTGCAAACTGGAGGGTCAACTTAATTTATCAGGTTTCCAGGCTAATGATCTTAAAACTGTTTCGAAGCCGCCACCGCTGCTTTTAAAAATTTGAAGTATAGCTAGTTTAAGGTATGGTGAAGTCATACTGTTTGTACAACTGTTCGACGAACTACAAGGCAGAAAGACGAAAGAGAAGCACTGGTTTAAATATCCCAGTCTATAGATTTTAAATTATAACTTTGAAAGTTTAAAAACTGAGCTCACACAGAAACGGCAAGAAAATTTACAACGAAATTTGATGTTATTGTTCGTATTGATATAATTTTACTTCAATCAGATGAATTTTTTAATAACCTAAATTTATCTTGAGAGCTTATACAGATCTAAAGTTTGAAAGTTTTTATTGTGGTACCAAAGTTGTCATTTCAAGCTTGAGTTGCAACAGAATTGTTAACCTAAATTCATGGTCAAAGTTAGAAGAGGCTCTTCGGTATTTGGACCAGCATGATTTATTCAGAAAACATATAATTTTGCAAGAACATTTTACTGTTATGGGATCGTTAACTGTTGGTCAAAAACAATAATCATTAGAGGTTTTGAGTACTTTTGTACCTCCCGTTCTCTTTATAATACTAAATTAAGAAATAATTATGCATTGCCATCCGTTCGGACACTCACAAAACTAACGTCAAAGGCAGGAAAACTTGATGAAATTACTTACATAAAAAACTTGTTTGAAAATATAGACAAAGATTGTGCTTGATAGTATTTGACGAGGTTTATGTAAAAAGGCTCTTCTTCTGCATGGAGGCACAATTTTTGGGAGAGCAATCAATGATCGAAAAGTGTTAGCAAAAACAGTTCTTGGTGTGATGGTTGTCTGTATGTTTGGTGGGCCAAAATTAAATCAAAAGGGTGTGAAGCTCTTGGAGCAGTTATTTCAAACCCCAATGATAAAAGGTTGTGTTATTTGAAAGGATTTGGGTGTATCAATATGAAAAGGAACACCAAGGGTTAAGTACATCAACTCACACAAGCCACAGAAATTACCCCAAAAATTCTATATTTCTTCAATGTATGTTAATGTATGTAATTATAAAAATTGACGGCAATACACCTTTTTTTATAAGCATGAGGGAAAATCGGCTCCAGCCTCATTTATGCTTAGCATTTTAACAATTTCAGGCTCAACATAGGCTTATGTACATGCTTATATTCTCATTTAAAAAAATGAGCAAGTAGAAAGAAATCTATTTGATTTTATTCAATATTCTTGAACCACTTTAACTGAACTATTTAACAATGATTGAACTTGATATGGACTATGATAAACGTTAAAGAATAGTTATAAAAATACTTATTTTCACTTCTTATATATCTTATTTTTATGTAATAATAAAAAGAACGTTATTTTCCAAATTATGTTTTTCTTTATTTGTTCATACCTTACGTTTTTACAATTGTAAAAATTGACAATCAGTTTTTTTTATATCATAAATTCGCGAGGCTCAGTACATGCTTAAAGGTATGCTTAATTTTTTTGACAATTTCAGCCTCAATATGCTTATAGCCGTTATGCTTATAAAAAAAGGTGTAGTTTTTACTATGCTCTCCTGGATATATGTGTGTTTCAACATATTATGAGATTATTTCATATAATAATAGGACCTTTTTGTTTTGTCTACAAGCATTCTTACCCACTGACTCATCCACAATAAATTATTTCTTGAAAGTTTGGTTGTTTCCTGAGATTTCATTGTCCTTTGTATCACCTGAGCGAAGACGGCTAATTCTGATAAAGGAGTGGAGTATATCTAAGTCCCATCTAGGTTCGGACTAGTTTCCAGTTATAGTAGTATATCTAAATGTGTGTCTACAGTTTGCAATACAGGCAAGGCCACTAGAGAGACACCTCATATATAATATATCCCTGATCAGGGATTTTTGTCACAGTGCGGTCTTAATGTTCCAAAATTTTGAATTTCAGTTTTAGCTATTTATTTATTTACTATCCACGTTCTAACAAAGACAAGGCTTCAAAGATTTTCCTCCCTGATTTCATAAAAATGTTGGAGATTTGCCCTGAATTAGCTTAAAAATAGCCAATTTTCCAGGTTTGAGTATATATATATATATATATATATATATATATATATATATATATATATATATATATATATATAATTATAATTTGTATGTCTCTACACCCTTTTTCCAATCACAACATGAATGGGGATGGTAGCTACCCATACCCCGCCCGAAAAACCTTAACAAAGATTTCTTGAGACATATCTACAGCTTCAAATAAGTGTAATACCTGATATTACAATGCATGTATCTTGAAACTTCCGTTGCATTCGTTTATAAGCAGCATCAGCAATTGCAAATATATGTGGTGGTCTTTCAAATATTTCTCTTCCTTTGTATTCGTTTACATAGTCCTTGTCGTAAATATCTAATGTTTTGTAAGGATTTACCGAAATAACTACCTCTCCTATATATGTATAAATCTTTTCTAAATCATATCTTTTTCTAAGATTAACCATGAACTCTTCCATATTGACTTGATCCAGGAGAACAAAATCTCCTTTACCAAACTCAACACCTTCCGTCAAAGCCATTTTCCTTCAGCACTTCGTTCGATGAATTGTCCGAGCTACGTGTTAGCTGTATGCTAAACAGGCATTTTTATAACATAGAGAGTTTGTATATGGAGAGTATTTCTACGTACGTCTACTTTCCAGTGAGTATTTTGTTTCTACAAAAATGTTTTTTGTGGTATCCAGTTAGGTTAGCTATTTTCCATCTCTCAAAATGCGAAAACATTTTAAAGTTAAAACTGTTAATTTATGTTACAAAACGTAATAATTATGCGCAAAAAGAATTTTCAAAAATAAACTTTACACGTGTTTTGACGCAGGAATCATAATTTTTGTTTTTAATTGAATTTATTTGAATTTAATTTTTGTTTTGTTTTGTTTTGACGTCATAGAATTATAAACGTCATATTAGCTGATACATAAGGTGGTGGACAAAACTGTTTATTACACCAATTATTCTATATTATTTATATATATTATGTGTGTGTGTGTAGTATTGTTATCAAAATGTTGTAGTTTATATGAAAAGCGATTTTTTAAAAAGAAATATTTTTTATGAAAAGTATATACAGTATATACCGGAATGCCTCGATTAAGCGCTCCCCTCGTATAAGCGCCCCCTCAAATAAGCGCCCACCTTCTTGGTTAAATTATTAAATAAGCGCCCCCTCGAATAAGCGCCCACCCCTCAATCTTCAGAAACGGGCGCCTATTCGAGTTTTCGGCAAAACAGTAGCACGGAAAGAAGAAAGGCAACGGAACACAGTTTCTTTTCTAGTTTTCATTCTTATTTTTATTTTACATTTCTTTATAACAGGGAAACATTTTTAAAAAACTGCCGTATAGTATTAAACGAGGTGACGGTTGTTGCAACTTGAAGGCACCCCCGAGAAGAGAAAGTGGTACAGTGGATTCTGAAATCATCGGATATATTGACGAAGGAAATGATTCGAGATTCATTTGTTTCTTGTGCAGTGACTTGCGCTACGGATTGTCACGAAGGCCGTGCAATGCTGAAAGAGCAGTTTGAATATATGAATTCGGAGAAAGCAAACCCGTTTTAAGTGATATCGATGACGAGAGTTCAGATATGTTACTAGGCATTGACCGATTGTGCTCGTAAATTTCTGAAAAGTTGCTGCGTACAATGCGAAAAGTTCCTGTGTAAAATGCGAAAAGTTGCTAAAAAGTTGAAAAAAAATACAAAAAGTTGCTACGTAAACTTCAAGTGTTGCACCTAATTCTCGCCCAAATTTCACGATATTTTCACGCATACTTAATTAAAAGTTTCTATATTTTAAAATAATATTGCAAAATGATACCTATAAAGATAAATTTCTTGAAATGTATAAAAATATTTTAATAAATCTTTCGCATTAGCGTATATTTACAAAACGTTTATTAGAAACCAATAAAATGAAAAGTTTGAAACAAAACTTCTGGAGTTCTGGTTGTTCATTTGACTTTATCTTGCTGGTATACTGTTTCCAGATTAGTAAAATACAACAGAACTAATTCTACAGATTGTATACACGTAATTTTTTTCATAAGAAACTAAGCAAATGCCCTAGTTGTTAGGAAATTCCTTCAACCGATTCCAAGCAGACGTACTGGCAGTAGCTTTACTCTCCCTTTGCTTGTATTTTCCTTTATTGACAGGAAGTTTTCGCTTACGGGGCACTTAGACTTTCACCAGTATTTCTTGCTATCAAAATTAGATCTTGGACTTCTTTTATCGGCACGTTTTATCTTCGTTCTCTGAAATCTCCACATCTTCGTTTTCTTTTTCTGATAAGTCGTCTCGCTCGGACAAGTCAAGTGATTCGTCCATGGCATTAAATTAGCAGCAAATTACTGGACGCCATTTTCTTTTTATTGTTAACACATGCACAGGCATGCACTTTAGAAAGCAACACGACATTCGATATTAAACACTGCCAGTGTTGCACTGGACATATAAGTATAGTGCTGTAGTGCATACATGTAATACATGACACTGGTCACTGAGACAACATGATGGGTTCGTGCAAAAAATAATCAAGAACTATAAACATCAAAACATTGTTTTTATTATCAAAAATTCTAATTATGACTTATCTAATTGTCCATTTTTTGCTAAAATTCGCTAAAAGGTTGCCCTGAAAGAAAAATATCGCTCGAGGTTGCTAGAAATGAAAAAAGTTGCTCTCAAAGCCAAAAGTTGCTAAAAAGTTGCCGGGCACAATCGGTAAATGCCTACATGTTACTCGTCGACGAAGACAAGGAGGGTGACGAAGATGTGGAAATAGATATTTTGTGAAAGAAAAAAAGTGTTTCTATTAAAAACCGCCTTTTATTTATGTTCAATTTTTCTGAATTGTAAATAAGCGGCCCCTCCCCCCCCCCCCCTTCGAATAAGCGCCCACCCTAGAGTCTCGGAAATTAAATAAGCGCCCGGGCGTTTCGAGGCATTACGGTATATGAGTTTTATAATTAGTTAATATTTTTTTTTAAATATATTCAACAAATAATAAAAAACGCAATTATAACATTGTACCTGCTGTTGTACCTGAATATCGAGATTTTGTCTTGAGAAAGATTTCCTGAATATCGAGATTTTGTCTTGAGAAAGATTTCCTGAATATCGAGATTTTGTCTTGAGAAAGATTTCCTGAATATCGAGATTTTGTCTTGAGAAAGATTTCCTGAATATCGAGATTTTGTCTTGAGAAAAATTTCCTGAATATTGAATTTCCTGGTTTATCGAGTTTTGTATTTGGTCCTTATTTAACTTCTTCCTATAATAGTCTAGAAATGAATTTGGAATTTTAAGAGTAGGTGGAACTGCGGTTTTATGGTTAAAGCTTTCGAAAAATTCCCTAAAAAGCTCAATCCTACTGGTCGGTGTATTGGGGTTCAGTTTCACGGTTGAAATAAGGTTCAGTTAACCCTATTTCAACCGTGAATACTTTCTCTTATTTGCTAGAAACAATAAGGGTGCGGTGAATACAAGCACTGTTACCACTCTGAGTAAAAGTGTTTATGCTACGAAACAAAATTCTTTTGATTTTGTGATCAAGCTAGCTGAGTCGCTAGTAATGCCCGCTATCTAGAGAAGATATCGAGCAGGTTCTAACCGAGTAATCGTGCAAAAGATGAGGTTTGTAACCGGTAAAAATGTTGACAATGCTCCTGCCAAAAAAGTTGATTACTCTGCTGTTGTAGAACGACCAAAGCGAACAGAACTGTCTCGATTGTTGCGAATCAAATAAAGACATGGACAAATTTAAAAAAAGTTAAATCGAGAATGTCAAAACTGTGGTAATCACGTATGCAATCATCACAACCGTGTTTTAACTAAGTTCACCATGCTGCAAATAATAGTGAACATTCACATTGACTGAAACCACGTGTTATTCAGTTAATTATTTCTTGATTTATATTGTTAGAAGTTAAGTTTTATGGATGTTTTATTTAGCATGCTAAGAGAAATAAATATATTTCAGAAAAAATTATTGTAGTTAGTGCAAAGGTTTTCCTGTAAAACAACTATGAAAATTAGATATGCAGATAACATCATTGCCTATTTTATGACGTCACAGGTGAAAAACACTATTAATTTAATCCAAAAAGGTTTGAAATAAATTAGTTCATATTTATTGACAACTCCCAAAAATGTCACAAGAATTAGCCTATATTACGAATTCCTGGAAAAAGGCATAACTAAAATATTTGATAACCACAACAGCAGAATTAAAAATACAACTTAATTATAGTAATATATAATTATAGAAATTAAAATTAAAAAATTCAATTTCAAACAGTGGAACTCAGAGCAATGTTTTCCTATCTCCAAGTAGTAAATTAGATCACTCTTCATCATTGATTCCACCATCTCCCTCTTGATCAGATGTTGTGGAGGAAAATCTTGACTTCGCTGTTGAAAAAACAAGTTCATTAAAGCGGTCTTGAACTTCTTCTGCATCAAGCGATAATCTTACGAAAGAAACCATTGATCAGTTGTTGCTTGGTTGGAGTGTAAAAAAGATTAGAGACCAACACTACAGTAGAAAAATCTGCAAATAAAAATTGGTGTTTAGTGCTAGCAAAGGATTTAGGTTCATTATAAAAGAAAAATAAACTTTAAAAGCAAAAGTTTAAAATTATGGAAGTCATTTTGGAATATATGGATGATGGCGAAGAATAATTAATACATTTTATTGTGTTATATTATATTGTTTTGCCATGGCACACTTCCTTCAACAGAGTTAAAGTATTTACAATAGTCATCTCTAACAATTTTTTCATCTTTTGTATAGTTGTGCGAACTTGCTGGTTTTATTGCTTGGAAACACTTATCGTTTGCAATCACTATCTTCTATAGCTTGGAAACACTTATCGTTTGCAATCACTGTCTTCCATACTCTGAATACTCTGCGCGGCCGTATTTGTTCAGCCAATCAAATTGGCGGAAATAAGACCGAGCGGACTTAGTGCTTGTGTAAATTGCACATAAGATAGCACGTTAATACTGCAGTCACCTAAAATGTATTCGTTCTTACTTTCTTTGTGCGATTCTTTTAAACTAGATCAAATCGATTTTTGAAACAGTTGCATTTTCCCATTTGGTGGGCGATAATATTTTTGCCGCTTTTGTTGATAATTTCTAAAAAAAGGGTTTTTGCATTTTTGTTAGCAATAGAAGGTCTGTTCGAATTTTATAAATTAGACTCCTCCGCCTCTTGAGTTTAAGCGCGGCTGACTTAAAAGATCATAATCAGGCAATATATAGTTTGAATTATTCTCAATAAGAGAATCTTGAAGAAATAATTAATATATTGATAGTTTCTTCTACATGACAATCAATGTTTTTTATTCCGGTCCACAATTGTTTATCGCTGCAACAAAAATTGCGTTTCTGTTCTGGCAAGCTGCTTTTGCCATTTCACATTTGCTTGAGTAGGAAATTCCATCGGAGCCACATACGGAAGTCCCTTTTTTGCAATCAAAACTGCAATCTAGAGGAGAAAATAAACTAGCTAATAACATAAATTAAGGTTAAATCGCTTAAATTAAAAGCAACCTACGGTAGGATCATGAGTAATACCTTGGCAATATAGGTTGTTTTCTAATCCGGTTTTGAATGGTGCATTTCTCACAAATGACACCTTGACGCTTGTGTCGTACTCGGAGTTCTTCATAAGACACTCGTTATTGTATCTGTTACGGTCACTTCCACACACCGGTCTCATAATTTTCGGGCATCGAGGTGGTGCTAAAGATATCCAGTTATTTTTCTCTCAGTAAAGTAATACAATAAGCTAAAGTACTTTACCTCCATTTGTAACGGCCAACAAAGCAAAAAAGCAACCAATGAGAATCGATTTCATGACGTTTCTTATTGCGTTTAACAAAAATCTGAAAAAGGGTGCTACTTGTAACTGCAGTGGTCAAAAAGAAATAAAACTCTGTCAATTGTTACTTACTTTTTTCAGCAATTAAAAAAACTATCTTCCAAAAGGTTACTTTATAGGCAAAAGACCTCACACAAGGATATTAAATCCTCTTCAAATTTTAATTCCGAGCCACAATATTATGGCAGTTAGAATGCTTGTCGGAAGATTTCACTTGAAACAAGCCAGTGTTGATTGTTTTATAGTAAACGCTAAAGATCTATAGACATCTAGAAATGAATCTTAACAAAAGATTGTAAATAGTTGAAAGAAAACTCGTTGAACTTTTTCTAACTGTTTCAAAGACCGGTTTGTTTTGTCTAAAACTACAGTGAGTCGAGTGATAATGAGACTTTTCTGATTTAGCATCTTGTATCGGAAATGAAGAATTCGGATAGTCGTTATATAAAGTGAATAAAATTTTGCACGGAATTTAAATTCACATTTTTTTATCAATAAAACTGTACAATGATCAAACTCCGTGGTAGCCGTGCATAAAGGGCATGGGTACTTATGTCCATGAGATCAAAGATGTTAAATGACCCGCATACCCTAACTGTTGTTTTATGAATATCTAATAACCTCAAATTTTGAATCGTTGATCATCATATTGTTGCCGTTCGCCCATTTGTAGACTGATTGCAAATCAGCTTATAGCAAGGATGTGTCGTTCAATGATTTGATGATTTTGGCGAGTCTAGTGTCATCAGCAAAACTCTGCAAGGTTGAATATAGTATATCTATATCAATGCCTCCAATTTGGATTAAGAATAGTAGTGGGCCTAGTACAGAGTGTTGTGGGACTCCAGAGATCACAGATGTAGGATTTGTTCTCTAGCATATTCCATAACCTCTATTTTAAAAGAGAGTCCATAACATATTATATTTTTTCTGACTCCATTACGATGACTGTATTCTCCAACACGATCAAATTAAAGGAGCGTTCACTTCAACGTTGAAACTTTTGCAGAGTATTCGAACTTTACCAAAACATTCGAATTTCACCATGAACTTTACCGAGACATTTAAAAATATCTTTTGCGTGTTATGTTTAGCAGCAAAAAATGAGCTCCTGTTGTGGAATGCAACTTCAAGATGCAATGTTGTTTAGAGTTTTCAACAGTCTTAAGAGGACATTATGTTTATTGTGGACTATAGACACCTTCAAAAGGAGAACTTCTGACGTGCAAAGCGGATTTTTGTGCAGAAGCCAAACTTCAGGATGCTCATGCCGTTGGTGTTTACAGGAATGAAGTGTTTGTTAGTTATGTCCCAATCGAGCTGTCTAAACTTCATTTTTACTTTTTGAAGGCGCACGAAGATACACGAGTGTAACCAAAGGTTACAGGAAAAAGAATGCGGGAAATAAGACTTGTAGTCGCGTGCCTGATGTATACATTGTTACTGCCGGTATTTGTGAGAAAGAACGCCAAGTAATGAGAATTATGCACGATGAAATAATGGAACTTGAAGAGCGTTTTTCATACTTTTAATTAACAATTGAAAAGGACTATTAAAGGTTCAATGATTCTGTAATTTATCGTACTGTATGCAGAATAGCTCTTTCACTTGAGTTATCCTATAGTACCTGAGGCACTTGTCTTCATGGAAAAAAAACAATTTTTGTACACGTACCCAATTTGGTCAACAATGACCAAATCCATCAGCATTTTTGGCAAATCTTTGTTAGTTTTCAAGATTTTTTTTGTCCTCGAATGAGGATATCAGGTACTTGAGGGTGAAAAAATATTCATTTAGTATTAAAGTGGAATTGTGTAAAGAAATAGTATGTTTTGCCTAATATTGTCACTTAAATACGTCTATAACTGGTGGAATATTTTAAATAGGATTTGTACTCATACAAGTACATCAGGTGTTCAAGGAAGATAAAAACATAATCTTTAGCGTTACTTTACTTTTTACATGTTTACACCGTGAACATTTACTTCCAACAGCACATAAATAAACATCACATTTACTACATTTGAATCTAGTTTTTCTCTTACAATCTTGGAATTTACATCTCATCTGATCCTTAATTTATATCCCCACTTTTTGGTTTTTTTGGGTAGGTACCTTTTCAAAGAATGTTTGCCTTTGAAAGAGATAACCTGCTCGCCAATAGATTGGCATGTTTCTGGGATAACTAATGAACTAAATCTGTCACGTAGATAATCAATGATTGGCTGAATTTTGTAGCATTTGATATAGTTTTCACTGTTGTCCAGCATTGCATTGTTATTGAAATGTATTGTGGTGAGAATTTCTTCGAACCTGTTCCGTGTCAAAGCATTTGCAATCAAATTAATGCGGCTTCTGGGACTCCAATACATTTTTTTATTTGGTAATTTTACAACTCCCATGTACATGATGATTCCAATAGACTTCTTGATTTCGTCCTTAGAGATTTCTTTCACATTTCGTGATCCTTTCGTCTGTGATCTCCAATTATTATATAATGCTGTCTGGAACGTAATGTGATCTAACAACTCTTCGGTAAAGTAGAGTCGAAAGAATGTGGCTGGTGGCGTACAGCAATTTAGATTGAAAATTTTAATTACATCAGGTTTTAGTTTTAGTGTTTGCTTTGGTATGTCTGAATTTGCAGGTGCTTTCCAAGTACCAACATTTGTTGCTTTCTTCCACTTGATCGGCTCGTTCTTGTCTCTGATTTTAGCTGGTCTTTCGTCAATTTCTTCTTCAGAATCAGATAAAATTATTTCTTCATCTGTTTCACTAGATAGCTCATAGCTGTAGTCACTCATGCATTCATCACTCTCATCCTCATTTTCCAATCCATCTTCACTGTCTAGAATCTCTGGGAGAGCGACAACCTTTAGTTTCATTCGATTTCTTAGATTTTTCATAAAATGATCTGAAATATCATAAATAAATATTTAGGAAAAGGTAACTAAATCTATTATCACTGCTTATTCGAATTCATGATGGTCCAGAACTAGTAGAATTCAAAACACACGGAACTACAATTTCCTAGAAAAAAAGTTCCGTAATTACCTAGTGTTCTCAAAAGAGTACAAAGTAGAAATCAGCAAAAATAATATGAATGTTAAGAAAAACATTTGCACACATTCTATATATAATGTTGAAAACAGATACATTGAGAACATTTTACAAAAAGAATTATCTTAGAAATATTTAATTTATTTTAGAAAAAAATGAATGAAAGTATTTTGAGAATAGCAAAACTCACCTAGTCGATATTACTTGTTTAGCAGCCATCTTGAAAAAGCAATTCAGAAACGTGCGACACAAATAAAAAATATCTATAACGATCACTTGAGGCATTGTTAGTTATTTGAGGTCAAAAGGAGGACATGTTCAAAGTATACAGCCATTTAAGTGATGTTCTCTTTTGAAGACAACAGACACTATAGGCTAGGGTTAAATTGTATTTTCCTACCCCTACTAAGTCAATGACGCTGCAAATCAACGGCCTAAATTATACTGTTTCTAAGATAAGACGGGTCTACTATTAATTTGACCCAATCTTGAAAGGGGTCTACAATTAGAAGGGTGCTAGTATTTGAGGGCGTCTCTTATTAGAGAAAATACGATATTTCAGTGGAACTGCGATATCAAATCTTATTCCACAATCTTTGTAAGTTTTGTTAGCTTAAAAGCAAGTTTGATATTTGTGAGTCAGAGACGTGTATTTTAATGCAAAGAGAGAGAAAAACCACTCAATTGAAAACATGGAATAGAAAATCATGTATCTATGACAGATTCTTATTACACACAATCAACAAGTTATTTATTTATTATTTAACAATAAATATTTAATTGCATGTTGTGGGAATACCCCTTTGCTTGAAAATGTAGTTGGGGGAAATCCCATTTCCATCGAATTCCCATGATGACGGAATAATAAAATAATAAGTGATTGATACAGAGATTTATAAAAGTTCATTTTCAAACATATGGAAATCCCTGACATGTCCAGAAGGGAAATTCCCTGTGGATTGAAGTATTTATAACAGAGGTTATTTAGAAAAGTTCATTTGCAAAAATGTTGCGTCTTATCTTGTTGACGTTATTCTTCATACATAAAGCACAATGTGATTTGGAAACAGCCCTCAGCGTTGGAAAGGTAATAAAATATGTTCACTCTTCATTGTAATATTCAAGTGAATGTGTTGTTTTCAGGTCCTTTTGGATTCTTTTGTTTCAACAAGTGTGAGCAGCACGGATTTAACAGCAGCTGAAGAGTTAATACGTGGCCTCAGTTTCGATGAGTACAAGGAAAAGATTAATTGCAAAATTATGAAAGGAATAAAATTGGACGATTTTAATACTGTTATAAACCGTATCGCCACTCGTCACGACATTCCAGACGATATCAAAGAGTCGATCCTCGACGGTCAATACAGTGAGGAAAATCATGAATTTATCAGAGAGTTCAAGTTTCAGATTGGAACTTCTGGAAAAATCATGTACGGTCGAATAGCCACTATTAAAAGAGGTGGAAACTCAATTGATCTCGCCTACTCTTTCTACTCCCTCCAATTTAAGCTATCTCCTAGGAGAATCGAAGAAAAACACGTCAAGAGGTTTCTGGGAATTGTATATGGAAGGAATACTAATGTGCGGTACGAAGAAAGAAATTTGAGCGAGAAAGATAGAGATCACATGTTTACATTTTATCGACAAAAAGCCATTAATGGTTTTGTCACTGAGTATCCGAAATTGGGTAGAGATGAACTTTGAACTTTCTTTATTACGAATTTCAAGCTCACATTAAATTATAAATTTATCTAGTAAAAACATAAATAGAATAATTAAATATTTTAGCACATCACCAGAAATATGTTTTAAATCTTTGGCAAAGCTATCAAGATTGTTGTATATTATCCAACCTTTGTAACATTGATATGCTGCTTCGTATTAAATTTAATATGTTGTAGTTAAATGACGCGATTTGATTGGTTCATAATTGAATATATATATATATATAAACTCGCAATGAAGTATTAATTTTTTCGGGCTAATTTCAATTAATTAAAATATTTTCATATCTTTTGTGGAATCTGCGCAAATCTGTAAAAACTTCAAATACCGAATTTATATTTACTGCTACTATAAAATGCAGAGCAGCGCTTGACCAAGTAAAGAGATTTGATTGGTTGAATCAAGTTCGTTGGTTTTGATGACGCGAATGATTCGCAATCTGTTTGGTATGATTGGTATGTTGGTTATTGCAATTTAGCGAGCTAAATATTTTTCTAGCTATAACCTGTGAAGAAGCTACCACTCTAACTAAAAGTAAAAACACGAAGAATTGTTGCTTTCCAAGAGTATATATAAAGAATGGCTAGCTAGCTGCAAATTTATCTCTTGTCCTTGAAAACATTTATTTGTAAAAAAGATCTAGAAAAAAAAGAATGTCGAAAGTGTTTATTGATTTCTGCTCCGCAGGACAGAATCTTTAAAATCGGCTTGGGGGTATCTAGATAAATAGACAGAGAAAGCAGAAAGCCTGCACGCGTATGTGCTTATTTGAATTGTGGAACTCAGGCTATATGAGCTGACCCAATTATTTCAAAAATTAACCAATAACAAAATAATCCCTTTGGCGAAAATGTTTTGCCCACGCCCCTTTTGGGTGTGTCTTTGACCACTTCTTGGGTGAATCCATCTCAATACAAGGGAATATCCCTCAAATTATAATTTCAACGCGATCAAAAAGTAGCTAATACTGGAAACGCTAGCTACGTAAGTATAGAACATGCAATACTGTTCCTAGCTAGCTATTTTTTTTTGGTTCTACTGCTTTCTATCGTGATCTGCAAGCAGATAGTTTATTGTCAGTTACGTGTGTAGAATAAGAGCGTGAGTGAAACATACACTTATAACATTGAAAAACACAATTTCAACTTTTTGACTTGACTTGGTTTGAAAGGTTAACCACGTTAAACCTTGAAAATCTTGCTTTGGTCTCAAGACCCCCCGCTAAGATAAGGGAAATTCTCAAAAAAGTTCCTTGCAGTTTGGGACTCCTCGCTGACTCATTATTGCTGATCATTTATTTGATTGCTGATTGCCGAATTCTTATTACTTATTGCTTGAATGCGTATTACTTATTGTCTATTCATTATTGCTCAAGAGTTTGATTGATTGTCGACAAGTCTGCCCAAGGTAAGGATATTGCTACTAACTCTTTCTGGTTTATGTTTAACATTTAACTATAGTAAGAATTAAGGATAGGAGAAAATTTCAATGTGTTTAAATGTGTTTGCTTTTATCTGGTAATGAGCTATAAAACTGAGATTTCTTCCCGAAAAAAGTTTATGAATTTTTCACTTTTTTGTTTTATATTTTTCTCATACTCTTTTATTCCGATCTCAATCTTTTTGCTTTAATAAAGAACTATGATTAAACGTTAGGAAAAGGTTTTAAACATTACGTACGTACATTTATACATGCTCCGAAACTAACAAAACAAAAATGTTTTTTATCTTATATATTTAATCGATATTTCGAGGGGCCGACCCAAGATATAACCGGCGATGCCCGGGGGTGACACTAAAAGTTAAAATATGACTAGATGAAAAGTTTCATTGATTCTAATTTTGACTAATGATTTATAAATTCTACTTTTTAACTCGTATGTTTTGCATTTTTTTATTTTCGTTGAATAGTGATAATATATTTTTTTGCATAATTACTCGACGCGTCATATTATTGCAGTATATGCAGCTGGGATCAAACTAAAGTAAAGAAAACTTTTGCTGCTTAAGAACGTTCTTGCTCGATATATTTCATTGACTTATATTTGTTTCTAAACCAAATTCTCATTACTAAGACTACATTGTGTATAGGACATTGAATGAAAATATCTGCGTTGAAGTTTAATTTTTTTTCGGATTTTCGATATTTGTCAAACAACTGTATACGCTTGCATTTTGACGCTCTAAAATATAATAATTCTTCCCAGATGCGTGTATTTCCACTTCAGCTTAATTCTGAACGGTTTCAACGCTATCTACAAATGAATGCATGCAAGGAAGAAGAAGAAAACGAGTTAGTTTGTCGTCGCAAACATGTGCAGTTGATATGATCTGGAACAGAAACATGTCCCATTGTAAACAATGTTTAAATTTTGTTTTAATTATTACATTACAACTTGGTATTTTAATTTGAGGGTTCAAAGATGAAAACAAACCGAATGACTACGACCGTTTGTTCGTGAACTGAAAATGCGCTTCTAAAGGTGATGACTACGACCGTCTGTTCGTGAACTGAAAAGGCGCTTCTAAAGGTGATGACTACGACCGTTTGTTCGTGAACTGGAAATGCGCTTCTAAAGGTGATGACTACGACCGTTTGTTCGTGAACTGAAAATGCGCTTCTAAAGGTGATGACTACGACCGTCTGTTCGTGAACTGAAAATGCGCTTCTAAAAGTGATGACTAAGACCGTCTGTTTGTGAACTGGAAATGCGCTCCTAAAGGTGATGACTACGACCGTCTGTTCGTGAACTGGAAATGCGCTTCTAAAGGTGATGACTACGACCGTCTGTTCGTGAACTGAAAATGCGCTTCTAAAGGTGATGACTACGACCGTTTGTTCGTGAACTGAAAAGGCGCTTCTAAAGGTGATGACTACGACCGTTTGTTCGTGAACTGAAAATGCGCTTCTAAAGGTGATGACTACGACCGTCTGTTCGTGAACTGGAAATGCGCTTCTAAAGGTGATGACTACGACCGTTTGTTCGTGAACTGAAAATGCGCTTCTAAAGGTGATGACTACGACCGTCTGTTCGTGAACTGGAAATGCGCTTCTAAAGGTGATGACTACGACCGTTTGTTCGTGAACTGGAAATGCGCTTCTAAAGGTGATGACTACGACCGTTTGTTCGTGAACTGAAAATGCGCTTCTAAAGGTGATGACTACGACCGTCTGTTCGTGAACTGGAAATGCGCTTCTAAAGGTGATGACTACGACCGTTTGTTCGTGAACTGAAAATGCGCTTCTAAAGGTGATGACTACGACCGTCTGTTCGTGAACTGGAAATGCGCTTCTAAAGGTGATGACTACGACCGTCTGTTCGTGAACTGGAAATGCGCTTCTAAAGGTGATGACTACGACCGTCTGTTCGTGAACTGGAAATGCGCTTCTAAAGGTGATGACTACGACCGTTTGTTCGTGAACTGAAAATGCGCTTCTAAAGGTGATGACTACGACCGTCTGTTCGTGAACTGGAAATGCGCTTCTAAAGGTGATGACTACGACCGTCTGTTCGTGAACTGGAAATGCGCTTCTAAAGGTGATGACTACGACCGTCTGTTCGTGAACTGGAAATGCGCTTCTAAAGGTGATGACTACGACCGTTTGTTCGTGAACTGGAAATGCGCTTCTAAAGGTGATGACTAAGACCGTTTGTTCGTGAACTGGAAATGCGCTTCTAAAGGTGATGACTAAGACCGTCTGTTCGTGAACTGGAAATGCGCTTCTGAAGGTGATGACTAAGACCGTCTGTTTGTGAACTGGAAATGCGCTCCTAAAGGTGATGACTACGACCGTTTGTTCGTGAACTGAAAATGCGCTTCTAAAGGTGATGACTACGACCGTCTGTTCGTGAACTGAAAATGCGCTTCTAAAGGTGATGACTAAGACCGTCTGTCCGTGAACTGGAAATGCGCTTCTAAAGGTGATGACTACGACCGTTTGTTCGTGAACTGAAAATGCGCTTCTAAAGGTGATGACTACGACCGTCTGTTCGTGAACTGAAAATGCGCTTCTAAAAGTGATGACTAAGACCGTCTGTTTGTGAACTGGAAATGCGCTCCTAAAGGTGATGACTACAACCGTCTGTTCGTGAACTGGAAATGCGCTTCTAAAGGTGATGACTACGACCGTCTGTTCGTGAACTGAAAATGCGCTTCTAAAGGTGATGACTACGACCGTTTGTTCGTGAACTGAAAAGGCGCTTCTAAAGGTGATGACTACGACCGTCTGTTCGTGAACTGGAAATGCGCTTCTAAAGGTGATGACTACGACCGTTTGTTCGTGAACTGAAAATGCGCTTCTAAAGGTGATGACTACGACCGTCTGTTCGTGAACTGGAAATGCGCTTCTAAAGGTGATGACTACGACCGTCTGTTCGTGAACTGGAAATGCGCTTCTAAAGGTGATGACTACGACCGTCTGTTCGTGAACTGGAAATGCGCTTCTAAAGGTGATGACTACGACCGTCTGTTCGTGAACTGGAAATGCGCTTCTAAAGGTGATGACTAAGACCGTCTGTTTGTGAACTGGAAATGCGCTCCTAAAGGTGATGACTACGACCGTTTGTTCGTGAACTGAAAATGCGCTTCTAAAGGTGATGACTACGACCGTCTGTTCGTGAACTGAAAATGCGCTTCTAAAGGTGATGACTAAGACCGTCTGTCCGTGAACTGGGAATGCGCTTCTAAAGGTGATGACTACGACCGTCTGTTCGTGAACTGGAAATGCGCTTCTAAAGGTGATGACTAAGACCGTCTGTTCGTGAACTGGAAATGCGCTTCTAAAGGTGATGACTAAGACCGTCTGTTTGTGAACTGGAAATGCGCTTCTAAAGGTGATGACTACGACTGTTTGTTCGTGAACTGAAAATGCGCTTCTAAAGGTGATGACTACGACCGTCTGTTCGTGAACTGAAAATGCGCTTCTAAAGGTGATGACTAAGACCGTCTGTCCGTGAACTAGGAATGCGCTTCTAAAGGTGATGACTACGACCGTCTGTTCGTGAACTGGAAATGCGTTTCAAAATGTGAAGGGACGATGAGCTCTTGTTTGTTAATATGTAGTAGAGCTAAAAGTATATGAAATGACATATACATCAACAGGTCTTTAATGTAGAAACAAGCGATGTTAATTTGGTGGAAGTTCCAAGGTGGATGAAGAGAAATTAAGACCTCATAAAATTCAAATTCAACGAGATAGTGAGAGGTTTTTTAAATGTAACTAATTTCATATTGAGCCCACCGGTTGAGCTTGTCGCTATGGAGATCAAGGATCGAGCAGACGAGAAATGTACAAGGTTGATTTTGCTGTGACGTGTAGTTTGCTACTAATTGAGGTTTATCACCCAAATGACGATTAGTATCGCGTTTGAGATTTCAACCAGCGTCATTATTATTATTATTATTAACAATGTTTTTACAGGATAAAAACTTCAGTTTACAAAACTGCTATAAATGCTTCTCCTGCTCAAAAAAAAATAAAAATAAAAAGTATATATATATAAATAGAAAATAAAAAACTATTAGTATCATATACACTGTTAAAAATCAACGGAAAAATTGTCGCTATTGCTTATAGTGTGCGAAAGGCGATTGTCAAATCAGCAAGCAAATGTTCAACGATTACATACAATGAAATCAGAATCAACGAAGTACGTGGTTGTTCAAGGTTATTTACACGCCCGAATCACCTGTTAACCTACGAAACCTGTTACAATTAAATTAAGTGAGAGGTCAAAATCCTTAAAAATTCATAAAATTTAAAATTATTTATTGCGAAAGGGGGATCAGTCAGACAAGTAGAATTGTCGAAATTGAACAAAAATTGATGCAGGAATTGACGAGATAACAGGCCTTATTACAGGAGCAATTAATATTCAATATTTCTACGGGGAAATGATTTCTGGAACGGTTTTTCAAAATCATTGTGTTCAGCATCAAAACATCTCTAATACGTCAAAAGCATTTCTTGCATGAACATCATCAAATTCAAAACATAATCATCAAGCTCCATGGTAGTTCAGCTGAATTCAGATTCTTCTTAATACTATTTTCTTAATTGTTCTATATTTTTAATATTTTAACTGCGTTAGCTTTACTTAAATGCATTGCTTTTTGATGCATCATTAGGTACTACCCCTTTTAGCCACAATAACGAGTAATTTCATTTGCACCGTATGCAGGATATAGATAATAGGGACCCAGGAAACATCAGAAAACGATTATTATTATTATTATTATTATTATTATTATTATTATTATTATTATTATTATTATTATTATTATTATTATTATTATTATTATTATTATTATTATTATTATTATTATTATTATTATTATTATTATTATTATTATTATTATTATTATTATTATTATTATTATTATTATTATTATTATTATTATTATTATTATTATTATTATTATTATTATTATTATTATTATTATTATTATTATTATTATTATTATTATTATTATTATTATTATTATTATTATTATTATTATTATTATTATTATTATTATTATTATTATTATTATTATTATTATTATTATTATTATTATTATTATTATTATTATTATTATTATTATTATTATTATTATTATTATTATTATTATTATTATTATTATTATTATTATTATTATTATTATTATTATTATTATTATTATTATTATTATTATTATTATTATTATTATTATTATTATTATTATTATTATTATTAAAGTCATCATTTGTTTACATAATTGCTCTTGTCCCTGCCCTGTACCCTCTTCTATTTTGGATGTTGGAGATGAGGATTTTCATCAAATAGCTCAATTTGTCCTAGTTATCGAGAGACTTTTTGTTTGTCAAATTTTTGAGTGACTTAGAGAGATCTTAGAGGGGTTCGTAAATTCATAATCAAAATATGGTGATAAGTGTGTTTAATTTTTCTCTTTCTATATCTCATCAAACCAAGAAAATAAAGACAAGACTAAAGTTATATGAATCCTAAGCGGAGAAAAAGTCAGTTAATTTAGTCTGTTTAGATTGGGTTAGTACTTCTTTCTCAACAATTTTTGAAGCCTTGATTGTAAGTGTTTTTAACTCTGTGGTATCGATCATCATGGAGTAATTCATCAAGGTATCAATTGCATCGCGCAGTTGAGATGTAGTTGACTTCTTTCTAAAATTTGGTCGGTATCTTGGTCAACATCTTCCTTATCTTGAATTTCTTTGACATCGTTTCTTAGAATATCGGACAAGATTTCTTCATCAGACATCAAAGCTTGAGTTACTTGAATAGCGTCATCAAAAGAAGCGACATCTTCAGCAGACAAATCTTTGAAATTTCCATCCCTTTTACTCAGTTGACGGAGGTTATCATTAATAAGTGCATCAAACGGGTCGTCAGATCCTAATGTGTTGCCATCAACCTCACAAAAGCCTGCTTTTTTGAAGCAATTTTGAATGGTTTTCTCTGTAACCTTATCCCAAGATAACACAAGCATCTTCGTTGCATCCAACAGAGAAATTTTAGATAATTCCTTTTTGTTATCAATCGCATCAATCATCTTTTGGATCACTTTCCCCCTGTACTTTGCTTTCAAGGAACGGATAACTCTTTGGTCCATCGGCTGAAGGGCTGAAGTTGTGTTAGGAGGAAGGAAAAAAAGATCAATAGCTTTTAATCCCCCAATTTCGGGATGAGCGGTGCAGTTGTCAATAATGAGAGCAATTTGGCGACCATCTTTCTTCGTTTTTTCGTCAAGATCTCTGACCCATTCTTCAAATAGTTTTGCATCCATCCAACTCTTTTTCTGGCTTCGATAACGACATGGCTTTTGTTTTAAGTCTTTAAAACATCTTGGCTTCTGCGATTTCCCGATCACGAACACCGGGAGTTTTCCTTCTTTCATGATAGCCGCAGCTAGGCCAGTTATTCTGATTTTGCTGTGCTTACCTCCGGAACATTTTTCATCTTTTAAATGAAGCCTTTTGTTTGGTAAAGCTTTGAAGAACAATCCAAACTCATCAGCGTTGTAAATGTCGCACTCCGCATAATTGTTCAAAATCGTCATGAGCGTGGTTTCTTTCCAAGGGTCGGTCATTTCATCCGTGACATCCTTTCCTACACCTAAAAAAACAGATGATAGGGGAGTTTACTGTATGCTTTTAATTCCCTGCAGCTCTAAAATGTATTCGTCCATTTAAAATAATGATTCAAATGCCATTCGAATGTTTTCAAACAGATTTTTGCAATGCACGCAAATTTTTTCTTTCTCTTTTTTTCTCTCACAAACAAGAAAATTTAAGTGAAAATGATGAAATGTTAAATGCCTCTATGGAACCACATAACAAAAAGGACAAATTTGTTGTTTCTTTTCATGGACATGAAATGTATTTCAAAGTGCCTGATATTGTTCTAAATGAAACGTTAGTCTGCCAACTCCATCCCCAGTGGGCAGAAAAACGAAATTAAAACGTTTTTTAAACGTTACGAAATACGTTCGTAAAACGTTTTTAATTAGTCATTTTTGCATATACGATATTTCGTTCGGTGGAACGTTATAATTACGTTACGGTGGAACGTTATAATTACGTTTCTGGAAATACGTTTAAAATACGTTTCTGAAAAAGCGTTTAAAAAACGTTAAAAGTAAGTCATTTTTGCACATACTAAATAACGCTTGTACGAAATGTTATAAACAAAACTTTAAACATACGCTTATCTCTTATTTTAAAAGAAGAATAAATATAAATCTCGGTAAATAAATAAATTTCAATGTAATTTCACTCTCTCCACTATTTCAAACATTTGCATAGTGTTTTGATACCTGTTTCTTGACCAATTCAATTATTAAGTTTGCAGTAATTTTTATTTTTCATATAATCTGTATGAATATAATTGAATTGGAATAAATATACTAATTAAACTACTTATTATTAACAATTTAAAATGAAATAAAATAATAATTATCCGAAAAATTTCAGGTTATAAGTTGATTATGACAGGTTATAACATTATGACCCTTTAAGTGCCAGGATATTCAATGTTTTTGGACTTAGTTTATTAGAGGGCAGTGTTACACAAAGGAGCATGGGTCGCGGCGCTCCTAGATACCCTCCTCGGACTCCAGGACCATAAAAAGATCAAATTTTCAAGATGAGATAGTCGCCCTTGGAAGTTAACGGGTTAAGTTATGCGGGTAGATTAAAATTAATAAAAACTTAAGGTTAATCAAACTTTTTAGTCACCTTTTTGTACAAAAATTTCAAAATCGTAGTCGAAAAAAGTAGTTAATTGAGAATGAGAACCATTAAAATACCTTAATGGGGTAAAATTTGGAGAATTAACGAGTTAAATTTAAGGAAAATTATAAGAAAACTAGATAAAATTTACGAAAAAGAAAAGATTTAAATTAAAAATTTTGAATGTTTTTATTTCGACCGCTGCCACCTGCACGGTCTGGTGCGGCTTTCAAAAGAGTGGCAGTTGCCTCTTTCACCTCCTTTTCCGTGGCTCCACGTTTTGATATAACAATATTTTACTCTACTGTTTATGGTTAGCTAAGTCAAAAATATAAGTACATCACAAAAAATTATTGTCAACCAGAACCAATAGTATTGTTGAAAAAAGAAAACAAAAAAAGAAAAAATCTTGTCATCTTTCATCCATTTCAACCATCAAAATTCATTCATGTTTGATTTGTCAGGACTGGTCTCTTTTCAATTTGAACTTGTTTGGATAATCTCCGTTGGTTACCAATTTAATTTTGCCGCTTTTCAATAGAAATAGTGCCAGACCTCCCACAGCCTGTATACGACGAACGCGTTTTTTTTCTAGTGTTGTTGAATAAACGGGTAGAGTCGTATACAGGCTAGAACTCCCACGAAAAACCTTGGGAATAATATAAACAAACAAAACTACACCTAATTAAAATTTGATCAAGTTACAAAGAAGCTTGATTTTCCTGTCGTTCTAAATATTTTTTTACGCTTTCTCTTTAGATTTATTAGATTTTTGTGCTTTTCTAATATACTGAATTTCTAATTATTTTTCTTAAAATTTTAACAATATAATTAATTTAATTTACAGCTATAAAATATATTACTAACAACCTATTGCGACTTTAATTCGTTTTTGGGATTGACCATTTTGAACTGTTTTTGCGGAAGAAATTTTGCTTATATATATGGGTAAAAATCGCAAAAATAAATTCAGCAAATAATTTTAGATATTCCTACGAGAATCTTATCACATGATTCGGCCCGTTCCCACATAATATATATTGGATTGTATGTGGAAAGTTGATGAATTTAAAAGCAGAACTGGGGATTTTAATGTTGTAGGGGGTGGACCGAGTCAATAAAATATTCTATAATCATTTCATTTATCCTTCCGTTGTATAGCATGTATGACGAAACCAAAACTTCCTCTTTGGCGGCACCTTTTTGTTCACCCACGATAAGTGAACCCAGTCAAAGCATGAATTACAGCAGATGCTCGACGACTTCTCCAAGTCATCTTTACAAACTGTGCAATACCAACTTTCTTTTGTTCTCAGTATATCAACTAGTTGAACGTCCACGCATCAAAAGTAAAGTACTTTTGCATAGACACCAGCGAAATATTTTCGTCCAAGCATTTCATCGGTACATTCTCAGGACGTGGTTCTACATCATGTTCTTCAATCAAAGTATGGTTCGACCCGCATATTACTCGGTGGATAGCCTACATAGCCACTTTGTTGTTATTATTAATTAGTGTTAGTATATTATTATTTCATTTATTTATTGTTCATTAGGGTCAACAAATGCATTGCTTACAAATAAAACTAATAAAAATCAACCTTAAAACATTCAAATTACGTATTAGTGGTTCGCGTTCCGGCGTTCTGGAGGTACCATCCAGGTACAAGTTTGAAAATTACTGCTTTCTTATAACACAAATATAATTGGCATGCGTAATGTTTACCCAGCCAGGACATTATTTGTATTGCTTTGACGTTGTTTCAACGTCTAAACAACGTTGTTTAAAGTCGTGTGCCGGCTGGGTTGTATTTGAAACTCATAAAAAAACATCCTACTACGCTTATATAACGTAATATAACCGGTCGGCTAAATTCGTTATTCATATTTTATTAAAAAACGTTTTAATTTCGTTTTTTTCAATACGCAATACAAACGTTAGAGAAATAACGCAATAAAACCGTTTTATATGAAACGAAAAATATAACGAACTAAATATAACGTGATAATAACGTTTCATTTTGGTTACGAACGTTTGTAACCAATTAAAAACGTTAAAAAAACGTTTTAAATTCGTTTCTTGCCCACTGGGTTTCCTTTGCAAAAAACAAAGCTTTAGTTTTCAAAACAGAGGCTGACACAGGGATGTTCTAAGCTCTTGCATTTACGAGCCATTTGTAGCAAGCTTCGTCGAGGTGTTCGTACGTAGATGTTCTGAATCTATGCCTTCTTTTCGTTGATAAATTTGAATCAACAGACTCGTAGATTTGTTTCTTCTTTTCAGCCAATTTGAAATGGTCTGTTTTGCTATTCTAGATCCCGAGCGACAAGTGGTAGACTTTTGCCACTGTCAATTTGCTTAAGAATGCGGTACTTTTCTGTAATTGGTGTAGAGGTCAGCTTGCTTTTTTGTCCCAGCTGCGACATAACTGCACTTTCACGCGAAAAGAACTCGAGAAAAGTTTGCTTTGTTTACAAGAATTTTCTTTCGAATCATTGCAATGTCTTCAGTCTCGGAAAAATATGAAGTCATTCAATTGAATGTCCCACTTAAGCGAAGTTTTTACTTCAAGGGACCGAGAAAAATGTACTACTTAGCGGGCGTCCTACTTATCCAGGGGTCTCACTTAAGCAAAGTTTTTTTGCTTGAAAAGGGTAAGGAAGTTCAAGGGACGGAGAAAAGGTGTACTATATAGCGGGCGTCCTACTTATCCAGGGTCCCACTTAACGAGAGTATACTGTATATATATTATCTGAACTTTCGCGACCGACCAACCGACCCATGTTTTTTAAAAAAATGACAATAACCGAAGAATAAATTGTGTGTGGCCTATATAAAAGTAGTACGGGAATGTTCTCGATTAGGTTTGTTCCTCGTTTGGGTTATTTCACCCCGATCAAGGTTATGCCATGTGCATATCTTTTTTTTCTCGGACCTCGATCAAGGTCAAGCTCACGTCGTGAATTTTTCATGAACCCAATTGGGTATACCCGCTAAGGTGCCGTTTATCTTTATTTATATGTTTTATTCCCGTGTTGATTTTAAAACAAATAGTTCAGTAAAAATCATATGTTAAACGGCCAATTTTCCATACACCCCAAGGCTTGCAAAATCAATGAAGACAATCTATCCACCCGGTTTTCTCACCTTCCAAACAGCTTAGAAAAAATGAGGGTCCCTCGATCAAGGTACATACCACCCGATCGCGAGGTCGCGTACGTACCCTGACGAGAACATTCCCGTACTGAAAAGTAAAGACATATATACAATTTTATATATAAGCTGGGATCAACACGTAAGCTACATAGAAAAACACTCATCTAAAATATTGGCCTTACTTTACAAAGTAAGATTTTTCCTGGACAAAAGCTGTATGAAACAAATATACTTCTCTTTAATGCATAGTTATCTATCTTATGGTAACATTACGTGGGCGAGTATTTATAAAACAAAACTGACTAGACTTCTAATCTATGCAGAAACATACGTGTAGAATTATAAAGAAAAAAAACAAAATGGAACATGCTTTACCCTTATTGCGTGAATTAAATATTTTAACGATTTACGATATTAATATTTACCAACATCTTATAATTATGTACCGTTTCAAAACTGACAATTTACCTGTCATTTTTAATCACATCTTTTGTAGAATATCAAACGATAAATATAACCTTAGATCTCACGAATTATTTAATTTTAAAAGTATATCATTTAAAAAGAAGAAATGTGAATTTTGCATATTACATAGAGGACCTCTCATTTGGAATAACTTTGAAGAGCCACTAAAGAACGCAAATAATATAATCGCTTTCAAATCTTCAACAAAGAAATCCATTTTATTAAAATATAACTAATTCTTTGTCTTTTTTTACGTTGATAATATCTAGTTGACGCAGAATTATATATATTACATATTGTATAATATGTGAAATTGCTACAGTTGATAAACAACAGTGGGTTTTATGAAAAGGATTGACTGACTTGTCAGCATGGCCTTCTTTAAATCTACGCCAATAATTTCCTACACTACTTTATACGATTTTAGCTACAATTTCTTTATTGTAACATTTTACATATTTATATACTAACAAACTGTTAATTGTATATTTTTATTGGTAAACAAACAAGAAAAAAAAAAGAAAAAAAGAAAAAGGTTATCGTCGCCGACTGGAGAAACTCGACAGAGCATAAAAAGTTCAAGCACTCAAACACTCAGGCACAAACTCTCAGGCACAAATATCAAATTAGTATTTATTTATTTATTCTCAAATATTTATAACAGGATAAATTTCTCAGTCGTAAATAATATATACAAGATTATACATAATATATACTGTTGTCCTGGAAGTCCTGTGGAATATAAAAAAACAATAATAATAATAAAGGATATATTACAAATAATTAAAAAAAGGAGTGATAAAATATGATATATTTGCCTAAAAATAATTACAAACTAATTATGTAGTTGTTTTAATAAAATATTGTTTGATTTTTTCCTTGAATTTGATATGGTTCATTTCAGATCTAATTTTTAGTGGCAGCTTATTGTACTCAAGTCTTCCTTTGAAGTAAAATGATTTACGGGCCACTTCCAGCTTTACTTTAGGCAGTCGTATTCCGCTGTTTCTAGTATTTATCTTAGTTTTGTTTAGTTCGAAATAGTTCTCAAAATTTTCGCAGACACTTTTTGATATACATCGATGAGCAAATATTGTGACACGTTGACGTAGAAACGACTTCATAGATGCGACAGGTATTTTTCCGATTATCTTTTGAGCCCGGTTTTCAGTTCGCTGAATCCTCTCTTCAAGGGTTTTCGATAAATTTCTAAAAGTAGAGTATGGGCAATAGGTCAAAATTGGTAGTATCATCACTGTAAAGATCCTACTTGTTGTGTCTGCGTCAATCAGTGGTCGTATTTTCTTCAGCAGGTTTACTCTTGATGTAGCTCTTTTTAGTATCGCATTCATGTGTTCAGACATATTCAATGTTTCATTTAAGACCAGCCCAAGATATTTATACGATTTTGTGTAGTTTAACGTCTCATAATTGTGGGTGATTTTTAATGGTGGATTGTTCAGTTTGCTCGTTCCAAACAGTGTCACTTCCGTCTTTCCTCGTTTAGTATTGATAATTAACTCATTTTGTTGGAACCAGGTTGTCAAAGAGTTGAACTCGTTGTTTAGGACTACGTGTATATTGGCGGCGTTATGGTTTGAATAGAATATGACCATATCATCGGCGTATTTTATGATTTGTGCGTTGCTAAGAGCTACGGTAATATCATTTAAAAACAATAAAAATAACAAAGGGCCAAGTATTGATCCATGTGGCACACCACAAACAATTGTCTCTGCTTGGGAAAAAGTTTGTTTAAAGGATACCTGTTGCTGAGGACCGGAAAGGTAATTGGTAAACCAATCTTGAGTGAGACCAGTGATGTCGTACGCAGGGAGCTTGTTAGTGATTTCTGAGTTACCCACGGTATCAAAGGCTTTACTAAGGTCCACTTAAATGGCACCTGTAAGAATACCTTTATCCATTGCTTTCCTTATCTGGTCGGTGAACCACACTGTTGCAAGATTCGTGGAGCGATTTTTTCGAAAACCAAACTGACTTGAAGATAATAGTCTGTGTTCCTCCAGGTGATCAAGTAATTGAGGTAGTACATATTTTTCGAGCAGTTTGGAAACTGCTGGTAAGATACTGATAGGACGATAGTTATCAAAGTTGTTATGTGTACCTGACTTGTAAATTGGTACTACTCTGGCCTTTTTGAAGTCATCTGGAACCACACCTGTCCTTAGCGAGAAGTTAATGATATGCGTCAATGGCTGCGAAATGACACAAACAATATCTTTCAGGAATAACGATGGAATTTCATCCAACCCAACAGCACACTCTTTTTTAAATATTTCAACACTTCCCATTCGGTAGCAGTTCTGAAATTGAATTTTTGCTTCACGACATTTGAGTCGACATTTGTTGGTTTCGACCTTCGTAACATTTGAGACATAGGAAAAACGCCTTTCTTTAACAGAGTCGCAGCTCCAGTGAAGAAGCAACAGAAACCGTTAGCAATACTTAGTTTATCATTAAGGATAACATTATTGCTCGTACGAAAGTTGGTGGAGTGTTCTGAAGATTTTGCTTTTGTGGGATAAATTTCCTTAATGGTCCTCCAGAAGCGCTCGGGTTTATTTGAAGTATCCTTTAATTTATCATTGATAAAGGTCTTTTTGGTTCGTTGTATTTCATTTTTAACAAAATTTCGTTTACGCCTATAACATAGCCAATCTTCATCTTTGTTTGATTTCCGCGCTTTGCGATAGAGCTGATCGTGTACAATCATGTGTCGATTAAGTTCTTTTGTTATCCAAGGAGACTTTTTTCCTTTAATACGCTTTGTGACGAGCGGTGCATGCTTATCTAAGGTTCTATTTAAGATTTGTTTCATTTCTTCCCAGCTCTGGTTTGGAGAGTTGCTGTTGTAAACACCATCCCAGTTTTCATTGCGGAGTTCGTTGTTTATTGCATTGACGTCACAATTACGGTAATCTCGACAGCGTATTGTCTCTGGCTCAAACCTGATGTTATTAGTTTGTCTCACGCATGCTATTAAATCATGGTCGTTCAATCCTGCAGGAATAATTGTTTTATATGAAATATTTTGTTTATTATTAACTTGTATCAAATCAATTCATGTACCCGTTTGCTTTGTTGTTCGCGTAGAGGTGTCAAGTATTTGCTTAAAATCATTATCTTTAAAGATGTCTTTAATCGCTGCCTGATCTTTTTCAATAAGGTAGTTAACATTCATGTCTCCCATGATAATTGCTTCCTTTCTCTCTTTTTCAATCGTTTGTAAAGTTTTTGTCAACAAAATTTTGAAGTTTTTTGAGAGGTATTTTGACGCGTCTGGAGGTTTATACATAGTTCCAAAAAGTAATGGTTTTGTGTTTTTCAGTCTTATCTCGATCCAAATGCTTCAATCTCGTCATTTTCAAGGTCAACTCTTCTTAAATAATTGATTCCTTCCCGAATGTATAAGCCTACACCACCTCCTTTACCATTTTTTCGATCAGATCTGATAAATGTGTACTCCTGGATTTCAAACATAGCATCTGGTAAATCCTTGTTAACAGAGGTTTCTGATAAACCGAACACGTCGAAGTTATTTGATAATAAGATTTCTCTAATTTCATCAATCTTTCCGAATAAACCCCTGATGTTTTGATGGCAAAACTTCAATTCCTTTTTTGATGAAAGGGTTTTAAAATCTCTCTGATTATTGGGACCTGGTTGCAGTTCTACGTCTCCACATAACATTAATAATAAGAAACATACTGATCTCTTCGTAGGCGAAATAATTTTTAACTGCTTTCGGTGTAAAACTGAGAGAATAAAACTTTCTTTGCCATCATACATATCTCCATAGTTTAATGTAATACTAACACCATCGGGTGATGAGAAACAAGCTCTTCTGACCATAAAATTTATACAAAACACCAATACTAGCAGTAATACCAACACCATCGGGTGATGAGAAACAAGCTCTTCTGACCATAAAATTCATACAAAACACCAATACTAGCAGTAATACCAACACCATCGGGTGATGAGAAACAAGCTCTACTGACCATAAAATTCATACAAAACACCAATACTAGCAGTAATACCAACACCATCGGGTGATGAGAAACAAGCTCTTCTGACCATAAAATTCATACAAAACAGCTATACTAGCAGCGCTCCAAAAAACACATTCTTTCTTGCCGCCATCTTGACACGTATCAAAATTGAAAGAGAATATAGTAGAAGTATAGTAGAATATATATATCGAATTATTAAAATATCCGAATATATTGTATTAAATTTTGAAACCTATAAAACGTATTATTACTGACTCGTGCTTCCTTGCTCGTACTTACCTAATCCTATTAAAGAACGTTTTCACCAAAAATGATCTATATCTATAGGTTCTTTTTTTCCCCCGGTTACTTTCAACAACTTCTTTTATCAACCGTGCCTATCGTTGCTATTATAACGATATTTTACTTATGACCAGATTTTATTCAGCTTTTAGATTCCTTAAACGAGTTTATGTCCGCTTAACAACGATATTCCTAGTTAGTCCGGGGGGTGCTTGACGTTTCGCTCTACGTCTATACTATTAGGCCCTTTGCTTGGTTTCTTATAAAAAAGAGCGTGCATATTTTGCAAAGATTAGAAAAACAGTATGGTATCCAAACTGCGTAATCTTTTGTTAACAACATATATGTATTGTATAAATTCTTAGGCTTTTAGGTTTTGACAAATTTCTATTGTTGAAGCAGAAATCTTCAAGCCGACTGGCTTCTTATTTTCTTATTAACTTTACCATAGCGTAACATAATGCCAACAAAGTTGAAAGTAAACGAAACTTAAACAATCAGAGGTTAAAACCTTCCCACGAAAGAATTGGTTTCGGCCGTAATGTAAGCAAGCATGTAAAACCACATGAAAAACATAGGATTAAAATATGTCCTTTTGTAAAAGATTTACTGCCGAAATAAAAAAAAATGCTTCCCAGATTCTGAATCTGATTGAAGTGGATCATCTTTAACCTAAGGTGTGGTTGTCTCATAAAATTTCCAAAGTAATCAGCTGATATGACTATGAACAATTCTAACATTGTAAAGGCCCATTTACACTTCACTCCATTAAGGCCGAATTCCATTAAGCGGGCGGGCGGAATGTTCCACGCGGGATTTTCTGCTCGAGCGCAATTTTCCGTCCGCTTTTTAATTTCGATTGAACTTGCTGTACAAATGTGCAAACATACATGATTATCAGAAAAAAGTTACAACAAAAAAAGATGGCTGCTTTAAATTTGTTATTATACAAAAGGAAGATTTTGCTGTTAATTATAGCGCTCTATCAAATGGAAAGAAAACCAGCTCAGAAACAGAGCTCTAGTCGCTGGAGTCATACTAACATTTTGGAAAGGTGTTGGACTCGAACACCTTTGTTTTTTGTAGAAGATGAATTACTATTTTTATCCATTATTTAAAACTATTTTACAAGGAACTTTGAATAACTTTTAGCTGCGCTGTCTCTCTTTTTAAAATTTAACTTCAAATTTGAATGTTTACATTTTAAAAACTATGCAACAATCGCAATCGTTGTCGTAATCTGATTGGCTGTTTAAAAAATACAAATATTTAATTGGTCGCTATTAATAGCTATCAACTTTCCGCTTGAAAAAGTTCAGAATTCTGAACTTTCAAAATCTTCCGCTCGAAAAATATTTTTTTGCTAGCGATGACTCATTATTTAAAATGCGCATGCTCAGAACTAATTCCGCGCGGAAAATTCCGCCCGCCCGCTTAATGGAAATCGGCCTTTAATTGTTCCACGGACGCGCGAGAGACGTTGGAAGTAGTTTGGCAGCCATCTTGGACGACCATAGCGTCTAAAATCAAAATTGTAAAAAAGTTCATCGCTAAATTTGCTTTGGTGTAATGTTTTTGTTTACATATCTTGGAAAGAAGTATACATGGATGGGTAATGTGCTTTAAGTTTTGTGTGACCGAAAAAACTTTCTATGAGTTTCCTACATAATTAGTTGTACTAGAGGCAGTTGTTGGATGAGCTTACATTCCTTCGAGTTCAAATACGAATGGGGATTATCCTTGTGGAATGCTATATGGACCATCATGAATAAACTGAGTTGTCGAAATTCGTTTAGTAGCTCCACCCCAATTATCACCGTGGTCATGGAATATTTGCGGACCACGAAAACAGTCATCTGTTTCAACAGACCTCTTTATGCAAATTTAATTTCGCGGACGACGATTATTATGTTTTCTAAGCGGATTAAATTCCGCTGATCATGACAGTTCACTATTTGATTATTTCTCGTGGACTTCAACGGGCTGGACGCGATCTTTGAAGGAAGGCGTGGTCATAAAAGTGGATGGATCTACAGCAACCGCTACTAAAGTCAACACAGACACAGCTGGTACTTTGAAAGAACAAAGTGAAAAAAAATAACATCAAAAGAAATCCGGCGACTCTTCCATAAATATAGAGAGAAGTTGAATATAGGAGTCAACACAATGTTGATTAATTGATTTTGCACGTTACTGCTCAGAAATGATACATCAAATTTAATTCCTGTTGTTGGTTGTTGGACGCAAATTGGAAATTATTCAGGCAGATCTCGACAAAAGTTTGATTATTCGCAATTCATTCCGTTTTAGGTGTTTGCTTTTGACAATCGATATTTCAGTTACATTTATCCAGTAGCGCATTCTTGATAGAAGAACTCTAACATTTCAGATGAAAACATGACTTATCTATCTTTGACACGTGTAGTCTCCAATCACGTAACAGTTTTGTAATTTGACATTAGTATATTCAAGCATGTATAAACTGAGTAATGGCCGCTAATTTTGGGCGTTGAAAAACTTTTGAATTTGTTATACGTGGGCTATCAACGTTAGCAACGCATAGATTGAAGAGTATCTATATTAATGCTATTTAAGTTGTCTTTGAGTGATGATCAAAAAATGAAAGCTTGAAACACTACAATAGATTATTAAATGTTGCATTTGAGTAGCCCAGTGATATCCTTCCAGAACTTGCGCCCACCTCAGGCCCCCCTCCTCCAGTTACGACAGCTCTGATTAGGGACGCTTTAAAGAAAATGAAGATTTGTAAAGCTGCCGGACCTTCAGGTATTGTTGCGGAGATATTATCTGCTGCTGGTGACAGAGGTCTGGAGTCGCTTAGAAATTTTACTGAATCCGTGTTTAAAGATGGTGTGATTCCTAATGACTGGCAAGAGAGTTTCATCCTCAATTTGTATAAAGGAAAGGGAGACGCTTTGGACAGAGATAATTATCGGGGCCTAAAACTCACAGATCAAGTATTGAAGGTTTTAGAACATATGCTTGAGACGTCACCAGATCAAGTAATCTGAAAACCACTTCAGCGGAATGATTTTTGTTTTTATTTGTGTGCTTTTACTCAAAAGGTACCTAGTTCCAGTGTCAGTGTTGAAAAAATATTTTTACTCTGCGAGTTCGTACGCTAGTAAAAAATATGGCGTACGCAATTTTAAATATATTTTTCTTTCTATATTCACCCTAACAATACATAAAGAGTTCATCATTTTGTCTACCATTTTGGACGAAATCTGCCATGTCAGCTGTTTACTAAGATGCCCTTTTTGTAAAAACACTGCTGACTCGATATTTGGGTAACAAATCAATTGAAGACCAAAGAAATTTGGTACCAGAATGATGGAATTTAATCTTATTAGTTTTATATAATGCTATTTTTCAAACACAAAAAAACCATCTTCATAACCAAATAATAATTCAGTCTTACGGTTAAATCAATACTACTCATCATCATCATCATCATCATCATCACCATCATCATCATCAACAACAACAACATCAACGTCATAATCAACTAGTTAATAAAGACTCCCTTTTGTTACCTCGGCCCCTGGCCTCGCAATTGACTCGTGCAGGGGAGAAGGAGGAATTCAACGAGTGACGATTATTTTGAAATATTTTAATGTATGTAAGGTGAAAATATTGGTCAGATGACGTCATAAAAGCCAAAACTATGTTTGTTTGTTATAAAAACACGCTTTTCGCGAATAATAAAAACTGGTACGATTTTGCACAAAACTTCTGAAAAGTTGCGCTATCAACCCTAAAAGAACATATAAAAAAATTAGCGAAATCGATTTAGCGCCTAAAAACAGACTTAAAAACACCCACATCTGCGGTCAAAAACGTGCTTTTACGCTACGCTAGTTTAAAAATTCTATACATAAATTCACTTTGTTACATGCATTGAATTCCACTTACTTAAATCTATTATCGAATGCATTGCTTTATATTCAATGTTTTGATGGTGGAAGAGCCTTGCTTTCAAGATTTACAAGTTGAATGAAATAATGTACATTGATAATTCTTTTATGGTTACAATTTTATAAAGGGAGTCATAATAAACTAAGGGAGTCATTTTTTCCTAGGAAATATTAACTCTAGGGAGTCTTAATTTTCTAGTTTGAAATAACTGGGGAGTTAAAATTTACTAGTATATTGTAACTGGAGAGTCAATTTAAACCAGTTTATGTTATAATTTAGGGGAGTTCAAATTTTCGCTGACATCGCAATTATCAGCTTATTTTCATCGCCGTAACAATTGATATGATCTAATAGTGTATTTTCAAACTTGTGAAGACAATCAATTGTTACGGCGATGAAAAAAGCGGGAAATTGTTAAGTATTTGATGCAAGAAGGAAAATGTTTCGATCAATCGAAAGATCTCTGCGGGATAAGTCGATTTTTAAGGTTGACGGTTCACTAATTGACGATCCAACTCCATCGAGAAAGTAAAAAGAGACGTTTTTATTGGGAAACATTTTACGATGTTTTTTCCTTTAGAACTCCGTTGATGTTAGCAGTTCTGCATGATCACATTGAAATTGTTAAACTGTTGTTACTTTACCGTGCAAAAGTTGTAATTGTAGATAAGACCAATAAAACAGCGTCTGACCACGCTACTTGTGATAGCAGTCATATTAACTATGATATAATGTTTTATTTTAGTTTGATTTTAACTTTATTCTTTGCTATTTCATTATTTTGTTTTGTAGCGCGTTCTTTTCCATAAAAAAATCGTAACCGTTTGTTGCCACCCATTTGAGGTAAACAATTGTTTGGTAAATCTCATAAAATCTCATAATGATCGTTTGTCTATTTAACCGATTATTCTTAACTTAACCTTTTTTGAAACACAGAATTAAGAATAAAGTGAGTAGATGATAATAAATATTTAAATCATTGTTAATTATCTTTGAAAAAAATAAATTCGGAAAATTATGAAACCTTATTTTTAAATTACGAAAGAACGTTTTACACGGAATTCAAAAGAAATCGAAATATCTTTCGCAGAAATACGACATCTCCAAGTTGAAGAAAGTTGACGAGTAAAAGTGAACAGAAGGCTGAGATGAAAATTTGAAAGAAGCAAATGAATTATTAAGAAGAGAAGGAAAGGAATGGAAAGAAGAAAAAGAAATAAAAATGATGAAGTTTGAAGAAGTGAGCTGAAAAATGAATAAAGTCCAAATAGAAAATAAGTTCAGTCTAAGGATTAAAAGTTGTTGGTCAAAAAAAATATTGAAGAATTGAAGAGCAAGAAAATCAAAAGTTTGTTGGAGCTGAAATCAAGCTGACGTCACATGCTGAAATGAAACGCACATTGGTTGAACAGAGAGAGCTGGAACTGAGAAAATAAGAAGAGCTGTTTGAAGCACGCAAAATGATTTCCGAATGCGGTGTCAAGTATCTATAGGTATCGGTATCAAGTGCTATTTATTGAAAACAACAGAAGTTTTGCGCTTTTTCTAAATCATGAAAGCAAAAATCAAGGCATTAATAGAGAAATAATAAATGGTGAAGGGAGAACAAAACTCCCGCTAAAACGTATGAGTTTTTCGTATAATGTATCTGGGGTATAAAAATGGAGCAGGTGCTCATAATACAGGTTTAACGCGATTGATTGTAAAACAAATGACGTGGTAAAGTAGGAGTGGCGACCGCCTGAACAGCTACACTCCACGTCAAAGAAGGCGTTGTGCAGTCGACTAGGTTGTGATTCTACCATACCAATATTTCTAATAAATACCAGCAGGCCAAAAAATTGTTTGTTTTTGTCTAAAAATGACTTTTTCAATAACACAAAGTTAAACTCATAAATAGTGACATGTATACTTCTTGAAAGTAATTTAGTTAGATTGTTTTTTGAAAACTGTGCAATGGTTTTGATTTTTGTTTTTTTACAAAGCTTTCAGAACGCTCATTAAGCACTATCACGAAGACCTCGACACGGAGTTTCAGTGTATTTAATTGCTCCCATTTGTGCTAAGGTTATTTTTGATCAAATACGGGTTTTTTTATTTATAACCGCTGACTAAACAACTTTGTGATAGCATGGTCTCGAACCCAAAACCTTTCGGTTAAGAGACGAACGCCATTCCCATTGCGCTAACGCCTGGTATATTTGGTCTGTAGCTAGAAGTTGTCCTTTAGATTTTCCACACTATATACAAGAAATGTGTGAGAGAGAAATCACTACCAGCATAATAAAACATTGGCTTAACAATAAACTGGATTTTTTAATATTTGTTTGCCCGACACATTCTCAGCATGATCAAATATGGAGAAAGATAAAAATGTAGCAAATTTATAGATAAAACATAAAAATATTTCATTACGTTCTTCCAAAAATTACCATTTCGTACGGAAATTATTTACCAAGCTGGTTAAACTGGTGCATTTGCATCTACGCAATCTGTGCTAATATAGATGGTTCGACCTCAGACACTCTCCTTCCCAAGCGTAAATCTAAATAATCCAAGAGCTTGCCAGTTTATCCTTGCATGGATGGACTGGTGAGCCAAAGAATTTTGCTGAGAAATAAAACCTTTTTATTAAAATATGGTTAAAAATGTTCGTTGATGAACCGGAGGCAAAGACGGTTCTCTATATACTAAAAAAATATGAGGGAGATGAAATTCGATCCGGTTTAAATTTGTGGTCCGAAGCACTATCCACTGAGTGACTGTTTATTAACCTAACCGACCAAGGAAGTTCGCATTGTAGGTAATATTGCTTATTTTATTATCAACTTAAATATTAAATTTAATACATAAAGAAAAACTGGTCTCGCCTATGAGGGAGAGCACTCATTGATATTATTCACGAATATTTCATGTATTTAAATGTAGCTTGACGTCGTCTGCATCATTTTCTGCATGGGAACCAGTCTGATATATTTCTTATTTGCGCTTCTTTCCACATGCGGAGCATATCCAGAAGAAGGTAAGTACGACAGTTATTTGAGAGCTGTTTGCAGTTGTATCAGTAACATCCACTTTATGTGAACTTCTTTTCTTTACTCAAAGAAAATGGCGAGTTGGAAGGATTGGTTTTCGGCGGAGACATGGTTCTTACACCGGAACAATGGGAGATGGTGCAAACGGGCGGTGATATTAGTTTACCGGGTCAAACACATCGCGTAAGAAGGGCTGATATGAGCAACGCCAGCATTCTATGGTTGCCCAACAATAAAGTTGTGCCCTACACCATCGCTGAAGAATTAGGTGAGTTCATATTGAACTAATGAACAATGAATTAATCAGTACTCACAAAGAGATAACACTGCACAGTTCTTTGTTTAAAACTTTTTGCTCTTTTTCAAAGAAAATAATGCGGAGGGAAACTTTGGACTGATGACCGGCTTCCGAGAATGGAAGGAAAGAACTTGCCTGACCTTCAAAAAAAGAACTAGCGAAGCTGATTATATCAGATTCTTTGTTGGTGATTGGTCAGTGCGTTTTGTTGCAAGTTTGATAGATTTTCTCAAGTGAAATCCATTTTAATCTACTCAATTCACTCATTGATATACCTGCTATATTAATTATTAAAGCATTTGAACGCGTTGCAGATGTTGGAGTTATTTGGGTAGACAACGAGGCCGTCAAAATGTGTAATTGGGAAACAATTGCTGGGATGTAGGAACCGTCGTCCATGAAATAGGTATATAGAAAAAATTTCATATTTCTAAGAGAGATCTTTACTTTCGAAATGTCTGTATAACTTTTGGTTTCCACCCGAATCAAATTTTTTAAGCAAACATGAATTTTTTGAAAAATTCCATCCGTGTATACCTAGCCTTAAACAGTCAACTGAGAGTTCTTTATTAAAGGACACGCGATGGGGTTCGGACACGAACAAAATCGTCCAGATCGCAATCGATATATTCTCATCAGATGGCAGAACATTGAAGAAGGTTAAATTCGCATGTCGTTTCAGTTTTTTTTTCTTTATAATTTTGTCACAAACGATTTCAATGGAACTGTTAAAGATAAATGGCTTAAGTTAAATGTGATTGAAGATATTAGATAATGTAACGGATACCAAATAATAATCGTTTATTAAGTGCGAAGGAAACCATTTGGAACATTTGTGCAAATAACCTATTTTCCTTTTAGACGCACGGTACAACTTTAATAAGTACAGCGATTCGAAAGTGGACAGTTTAAATTCTTCGTATGACTACTACAGTTTCATGCAGTATTCCAGGACAGTGTTTGGTATCAACAACTCCGTAACACTCGATCCCTTGCAACCAAACATATTTCAATTAGGACAAAGAGTTGGCTTTACTGATAGAGACCAATACCAGACAATGGCCCTCTATCGTTGCGAAGGTAAGTGGGATGGAGATTGAGCAAATAAAACAAATCATTTTCTACGCAGGTAAGACAACCCGGAAGACGACTGTTTTCCCAACATACAATTTGAAAGGTGAGAGGAGTGCATCGTTACGACATTATGAGAGCGGGACTTGGAAAGAGAAATTTCAATCCGAATACTTTTATTATTTAATTTGTTTCATCCGCTAAAATCTTTGATCGTATTTGAAAACATCACCTTACGCAGTTTGTAAATATACGAGATTCTTCTATCTGTTACCTAGGTGACTGGACTTGCGATTTTGAAACGGATTTCTGTAGTTTTATTCAAGACATTGAGGACGATTTTGATTGGTCTAAAGCGTATGGTAAATCACGTTCGGCAAATACTGGACCCGATGGTGACCATACGACAGAAAGATTGGGTCTGTTAGCTTACTCTTCCCTCTTTCTCTATCAACATCAAATCCTTTATTCAGGGACTTTCGCTTACATTGAAGCACCTTCCCGCAAAAACTGAACCACGTGGCCAGACTCAAGTCGAAAGTGTTCTCGCCCACATTGCACCGCCACTGATTTTCTACAGTATGTTCGCTCATAACAAATCCATGATGGGGAAGTTCAATGTGTATTTTACAGACCAGCGAGACCGAACTCAACTTGTTTTGAGTCGCACCGCCAGCCATTCGAACAACAAGTGGAAACATGCACAGTTCGATTTCATACCAACCGGAGCCTATCAGGTGGCAAAAGTGTTTATATTTCATTGTGTTGTAGTACTATAAACGTGACCTTTCTGTCAGTTTTTGTTCGAAGGAATTCGCGGTACAGGTTACCAAGGTGATATTGCTATTGACGACCTGAGCATGGCAAAAGGAGTTTGCGCTTTACAATCGACTCAAAACAAGCCCGGTAAAGCGCTGAAAATAATTTGTTTCAATATAGTTATTGAAGACTAACCATTTGCTTAAATTCATATGAATATAATGTTGCTTTATTAGAAGTTTTCCCGTTCTAGTTTCGAGAGGACCGTGCGAAGCATTAAGGACAGAGAGGCGGGATATTGTGGACAGTGGAAAATAGCTGGTTTAGAAAAGCGAAAAGAAATGGAAAAGTTTTGCGGGAAGACATGCAATTTCTGTTGTAATGAAGAAAGAAATCGGTGTTGATTTAACCCACTGTCTGAAGTCTTATTAAATTCTTTCCAAGTAACGATTTTACTAAATTGTACTCTTTCAGCGATTGACAAAAATGAAAACAGAAAAATTGAACCTATCAAAATAACAATCTCTTGCACACAATGTTACAATCATAAACAGCAAATGAATAAAATAGAAACGGTCAATAATTTTCACACCGTAAAATACAATAAGTATGCAGGAGCGGTACCGGCATTTAAAACGTCGGAGTGGGCTTATGTTTTAAAAGTCCCTTGAAATTTGAATTTTAGAACCGTTAAACCTTACATGTTTTCGGGGACAAACCACAAATTAAAAGTTCCCTTGTTCGTAGTTTCATAAAATAAAATTACTACCGCCCATAACTTCACCGACGCTTTAGATTTCTTTTCGAAAATAATCGAATACTTTGTTGGCCACGCTCGCTGACACACTACACTCCATTAATTGTTCCACGGACGCGCGAGAGACGTTGGAAATAGTTTGGCAGCCATCTTGGACGACCATAGCGTCTAAAATCAAAATCGTAAAAAAGTTCATCGCTAAATTTGCTTTGGTGTAATGTTTTTGTCTACATATCTTGGAAAAGAGTATACATGGATGGGTAATGTGCTTTAAGTTTTGTGTGACCGAAAAAACTAACAATAATGTTAAAAACTATATACAAATAGCTTTCTATGAGTTTCCTACATAATTAGTTGTACTAGAGGCAGTTGTTGGATGAGCTTACATTTCTTCGAGTTCAAATACGAATGGGGATTATCCTTGTGGAATGCTATATGGATCATCATGAATAAACTGAGTTGTCGAAATTCCTTTAGTAGCTCCACTCCAATTATCACCGTGGTCATGGAATATTTGCGGACCACGAAAACAGTCATCTGTTTCAACAGACCTCTTTATGCAAATTTAATTTCGCGGACGACGATTATTATGTTTTCTCAGCGGATTAAATTTCGCTGATCATGACAGTTCACTATTTGATTATTTCTCGTGGACTTCAACGAGCTGGACGCGATCTTTGAAGGAAGGCGTGGTCATAAAAGTGGGTGGATCTATAGCAACCGCTACTAAAGTCAACACAGACACAGCTGGTACTTTGAAAGAACAAAGTGAAAAAAAATAACATCAAAAGAAATCCGGTGACTCTTCCATAAATATAGAGAGAAGTTGAATATAGGAGTCAACACAATGTTGATTAATTGATTTTGCACGTTACTGCTCAGAAATGATACATCAAATTTAATTCCTGTTGTTGGTTGTTGGACGCAAATTGGAAATTTTTAGCTAGTTATTCAGGCAGATCTCGACAAAAGTTTGATTATTTGCAATTCATTCCGTTTTAGGTGTTTGCTTTTGACAATCGATATTTCAGTTACATTTATCCAGTAGCGCATTTTTGATAGAAGAACTCTAACATTTCAGATGAAAACATGACTTATCTATCTTTGACACGTGTAGTCTCTAATCACGTAACAGTTTTGTAATTTGACATTAGTATATTCAAGCATGTATAAACTGAGTAATGGCCGCTAATTTCGGGCGTTGAAAAACTTTTGAATTTGTTATACGTGGCTATCAACGTTAGCAACGCATAGATTCCTTCACAAGCTGTACCACTTGATTGAAGAGTATCTATATTAATGCTATTTAAGCTGTCTTTGAGTGATGATCAAAAAATGAAAGCTTGGGTCGAACACTACTACTTTATCCGGCGATAGCGCAATGGTAATGGCGTTCGGCTCTTAACCGAAAGGTTCAGGGTTCGAGACCATGCTATCACAAAGTTGTTTAGTGAGCGGTTATAAATAAACAACGCCGTATTTCATCAAAAATAACCGTAGCACAAATGGGAGCAATTAAATATACTAAAACTCCGGGTCGAGGTCTTTATGATAATGCTTAATGAGCGTTCTGGAAGCCTCGTTAAAAATAAACAAAAACAAACAAACAAAAACAAACTACAATAGATTGTTAAATGTTGAATTTGAGTGGCCCAGTGATACCCTTCCAGAAATTGTGCCCACCTCAAGCCCCCCTCCTCTAGTTGCGACAGCCCTCATTAGGGACGCTTTAAAGAAAATGAAGATTTGTAAAGCTGCCGGACCTTCAGGTATGTATTGTTGCGGAGATATTATCTGCTGCTGGTGATAGAGGTCTGGAGTCGCTTAAAAATCTTACTGAATTTGTGTTTAAAGATGGTGTGATCCCTAATGACTGGCAAGAGTTTCATCCTCAATTTGTATAAAGGAAAGGGAGACGCTTTGGACAAAGATAATTATCGGGGCCTAAAACTCCCAGATTAAGTATTGAAGGTTTTAGAACATGTGCTTGAGTCGAAGTTCAAGGAAATGGTAAATATTGACGAGATGCAATTTGGGTTTGTCCCTGGAAGAGGCACTACTGACGCTATTTTAATCCTCCGGCAATTGCAGGAGAAGTACCTGGCTGTTAAGAAACCTCTTTATTTTGCCTTTGTCGATTTGGAGAAAGCGTTTGACCGTGTACCGAGAAAAGTGATTTGGTGGGCAATGCGTAAATTAGGGGTTGAAGAGTGGGAGATTCGTGTAGTCCAGGGAATGTACAAGAATGCAAGAAGACGAGTCCGAATAAATGGTCTACTTAGTGAGGAATTCTTTGTAAAAGTTGGTTATTCATCAAGGTTCAGTATTGAGTTCTTTGTTGTTCATTCTTTTTTTGGAAGCTCTGTCTCGCGAGTTTCGATCTGGTGTACCTTGGGAACTCCTATATGCAGATGATCTGGTGCTAGTTGCCGAATCCTTAGAGGAATGTATCGAACATTTAAAAGTGTGGAAATCGGGTATGGAAAGCAAGGGCTTGCGTGTGAACAACAAGAAAACTAAGTTTTTGGTGTCTGGAGTTGGTTTGGGTAAATTGAGGGACTCTGGTGCTTATTCTTGTGATGTATGCCGCAGTGGTGTTGATAACTCTATCTTGTGTTCTCTGTGCTCTTTCTGGATCCATAAAAAATGCAGTGGTATAAAGGGTAGACTTCGACCTGATCTTGGTTATATCTGTTCCCGCTGCAGGGGTGTGGCACGTCCTAGTGATGGTAGACCGGTCGTGGAAGTGACTGTGGATGATGTTAAAATGGACGTTGATCCTTCCTTTTGTTATCTTGGGGACATGTTGTGTGCAGGTGGTGGCTGTGAGCTGGCCGTCAAAACCCGTTGGTCTGTCGCATGGGGTAAACTTAAACGTCTCTTACCTGTTTTGGCATCTCAATATATTTCCTTTAAAACTCGAGGTAAAGTATACTCTGCAATGTTACATGGTAGTGAGACATGGGGTCCTACTGTAACTATCTTACAAAGACTCCAACGCAATGATCGATCAATGATTCGATGGATATGTGGGACAAAACCTCATGATAGAATGCCGTCATTTGATCTACTAAAGAGACTTGGTATGCTACAGTCTCGTCGCCTTCGGTGGTATGGGCATGTACAGCGTGCCTCATCTTACATCAAGACAATCTCTGCACTCCCGCTTCCTCATAGTCGTTCTTGTGGTCGCCCGATGAAGACATGGCAGAGTTGCATTGAAACCGATATCCTGGAACGTCAGTTGCCGGAAGTCGATCCAATGATCAGGGAAGAATGGAGAAGAGAAAGCCGACTGCTGTCTACCCCAGTGTCTGGGACACAGGCAGCAGTATAATAAAAGCTACGGATACTAATTAACTATTGTAATTATATATTGTTTTGTAGAGCGACTACGCTAATTCCTCTTGTTACACAATATTTTATTTCTCCTTCTCTAAACTGCACTACTCAATTTCTTTTCCAACAGTCCTGGGCACACTCCAACATATTTTAATTTTTGAAAATTAAAAAAAAAAATCTAAATTGACATAGTAGTGGGTTCATAAAAGAAGCTCTAACGAATAGAACATTGCGAGTGACTTAAACTGCGGTTAATTTAAAGCAGACCGCAAGAATCATCCACGCAGAGAATTGAGATTTCAAGAATTGATTTTTGTTAACACTCGGAATGTCTAACTCCTCTGTAACAGCCCTAACTCACCATGTGACGATATGCGAATGTTTTTTTCCATAATATTGCTGATATTAAACTCGGTAAACTTCCCTCCACCAATACGCGCGGCTTCTCTTAGAAGTTCGTTAAAATCGACCTAAAAATGTGCTTGGAGATAATAATGATACCGTGCAATAAAGATTTTATAATTAAATTAATTGCTTTTAAAAGGACACAACCTTTTTCTTGATTGCGAAAAACAGAACCTGTTCTGCAATTAAATTACACTAGTCTTTCTATAAGCATACACTTTATATCAGGTTTAAACGAAGAAGCGAAATACGGAAATTTTCTTTATGTATCAATTTATTACCAAACCACTGTTGAACTTTGTTAAACACGGCATAAGTGAAATGCCTCCACATTTTGTTATAACAGTTGCTGAAAACAATGGTATATCCTTAAGATTTTTCAGTTAGTCGTTTACTTAAAACCTTCTCTAAAGTACGAACGATGACTGCATAAGCTAAAGAAAAGAAATAAAGTTTTTTATGAAATTTTGATCTGTTGGAAATGTTAATTATCGCTTTTCATATTCTGACCTTTGGTTGAATTATCTCCACCATCGTGTTAATGCATTGCGACGAACCACAGCAAGGTACAGTGGACACACGCTCCATCAACAACCTGGATTTTCACGTAGAGAAGATAGAACCCATAGCGTAAAGTATAAAATATATTCGATTGTCACTAGTTTTCAGAATACAGGAGTTTTTATAACATTGGAAAGGCGTGAAAACTATTTTTAATGAAAATTCTTTGTAGTCTTAATGTATTCTAACAAACATAAAGAAGAGGAAACCACGTATATGCATGCTTTTTAAAACGTACTTTCGGGACAAGTCATTAGCGACCCTTAGGGCCTGTATATATGAGCCCTCCTAGGAGGGCTGGCCCGCCTAAACGAGCTGAAAATCACCCCGCCTATATATGAGAAAAAACCAGCCTGCTTAGGAGGTCTAGCCCTCCTAAATTAATAATATCTACGGCGGAGAGAAAATATGCGCCAATGCGCGTGCACATAGACAAATTTTCTAGCCCTCCTAACCGGGCTGGAGCGTATATATGGAGAATTTCCAGCCCGCTTTGCCGAGATCTCGGCTAAAGAAAGCGAGATCTCGGTTAGGAGGGCTAGCCCTCTCTTCATATATATGCAATGTGAAAACAACTGTGATTTATTATATAAGCGGGATCTCGACTTGAAGGAGGGCTCATATATACAGGCCCTTATTCACGGTTTTAGGCTATAATTACTTTCGGAAGAATCAATACCAAAGTGGAATCAAATAAAAGATTTCCTTTACCCTCACCTTTCTTGAATAGCACACACGACAGCCTGTTCGGCTTCTTGTATGTCGGTAGACATAAGGAAGATGTACGCGTGTCGATGCAGACGAGAAAATTTTAATAGACTAAACCAACAACAAAGTTTGGTTAAGAAAAAACTAAATGTTTTTTTACAGTAGTACTTTTCCAAAACTCGCTGGTCCAGTTGATTTGTACCGTTTTTGCAGGTGACCGCTTCGCAGATCGGCTGAACAAGAAAGGCAATCGAGTTTTTTGGGAAAATGACTGAGTGCTTCAACGTCCCAGCTGCCACTTTCACATAGAAAAAACGCAAATCAACTTCCTTGCAATCGCAACAACAGTTTCTGCTTACTTCGAACTCGGAAGAATTTTCTTAACAACCTCAACAGCTCGCTTCTTTCTAAGGAATTGTTCACTATAACTGACTCGTTCATGTCTAATCTAAAAACTACACTAACTGTATAAAACTCACAAAAAAATATTTCAGGCTCTGTTCCAGACAAAATATACACTTCGAAAACGTCAAAACGACACAGAAAAGCGCTGATTTAATTTCGTTTTTTACTCCTGTTAAAAATTCACATCTATAAACAAATAAAATATAACATCGAGGTTGCATAAAAAGACATGTAGTGGCATGCAAGACACACGGTGATTTGACAGCGCGGAAATAAACGCTTTGTGTTTTGCATCAAAAAAGCAGAAGCATTAAAAGTGGGAAGCTCATGAATCGTCATCGCCATCGTCAGTAAATATGACGCTGTAGTTATCTTCCAAAACTTTCTGTCGTTTTTCTTCTTTATCTTTTTCTCTGTTGCCGCCCTAAAAAATTGAAAAAGCAAAATATGTAGGTCGAACATTTTCAGAATATAAGCATACCTTCGAGATTTCAAAATTTCGTAAACTTTAAGCATTCATTTTAAATTCTACGAAAAGAAAATTAAGCCCACTAAATCAGATTCGATTTCTAGAATTAACAGGACGTTAAAAGTCAGGACCTAAAAACCTTGCTAAGCGAGACATTCAGATATCCGATAATCACACCGCTCTACATCGATAATCAACGATGAGAAAATAAGGGAAGCAACAACCAACCAACTTTAGTACCACCTACCAGAAGGCCGAGTAATAAACCTTTAAAATCGAACGAATCACTCGCCATGAAGATTTTCGAGTTGGATTCGGTCGTATATTTATCCAAACTTTCATCTGTCTTCACGATCTTCACTTTAATTTTGTCTAAAGGAAAAGGCTTTTAAATGTCCGTTACTTTCAATATATCCATATATCATTCACGTTAAATTATTATCATTTTAAGAATTTGTAGTGGACAAGCCTCTCCTTATTAGACAGTAATATGCATGCAGTTGAAATCCATTGAACAATGCACGGTACTCGAAAGTCAGAAGCTGATTGCATTTATGTTTTTGTGTCTGTGACTGTGTAACACAGAACCACTTTAAAACACACGAATTTCACAGCATTTATTTCTGAGTATCGTGCATAGACACCCTACCAATAGCATTTACGCCGGCTTCCTTCAGTTGCGTCTTCAAGGCTTCCTCCATCACCAACGCAACCTTCCTATCGTCAGCATCTTCAGCAACTGTGTCTTCAGTCATCTCTTCTAACACGTGATCGCTTTCATCAAATGAACGAACGTTCACCTGAATGGAACAAGACATTTCATTCATTTGTCAGAAATCGAATGGCAAGAAGAATAGATAAAAGCTCACGACCAGCAGCATAACGCTATCAACATCTACCTCCATATCGTTTCTTTCGTTTTCTTCCACATCTTTTGCATCCGCAGTTTTCACTTGATTCTTAAGCGAGTCAACGAACTTCTTAAAACCACTCTGAAAACTATCCAAGTTTTTTCGTTTCTCATCAACTTCTTCACCAGACTCCGTCTTCTCATAACCAGTGCCCATTTTATCTATCACATCGTTGCCTTCTGTTTTCATTTCGCTGTTAGGTAGGACGTCTTCAGCTTTTTCATCATTGTGGACTTTCTGCGGCTTCGGTTCTAACTCATTAGGGCGGTTGAAACGTTCCACTGTATTTTCCCTATATGCTGTTACTCTTCTTTCTACCAATCTGCAAAAAGGAGAAAAAATCCATCACAGAACTTACATGAACTTGTCCTACATCGTGTGCGAAATTGACATATGTGAGTTGATGGCAAAAAATAAACTTGAAACTCATTTTTAGAAGATTTTGCTGATGATTTTGAAGAAAAGCACGCACCCTTTCTGCTCGGTGAAAGATTCGAGATTTCTGTTTAACTTGAAGATGATCGACCGCCAGCGTTCCTTTTCTTCGTCATCTTTCGCTTTATAAAGTTGTTCGCGCGAGGAAGCAATCCTGCGCTTAGTATTCTGAATAGACCTTTCAATGCGACGGCGGATGTCAATGTACTGGGCGATTATTTTCTCGCTATGTTCCCGATTTGTTTCAAGCAACTTGGTGTTCTCTTTGGAAAGCTCCTGAAGTTTCTCAGCGGCATTCGCGTCGTCTTTTACAGAGGGTTTAGAGTTTACTTGCCTTTTTGGATCGTCCAACAGCACTAAAGTAAAGGAGGGTTTCGACAGCGTTTTAAGAAGTAACATGTTTTTCTAATTTTTGTCATCTGATTAACTTTCCAAAAGGAAATCAACTTTCAAAAATAAGAAATTCGCAGGTATATAGGGAACACCTACTCTTGTACATGGTATTCATTGATTTTAACAGGCCGGAGAAAGTACTATGTAGAGACTTTAAAGGATCTTCTTTATTCTCCTTTGGAGAGCTTGTTTTTAAATCGGCCAGTTCATCGATCGGTTCCCTTTCAACTTCTGGTGCTAAACACAACAAACATACAATCCCAACTCAATCATATTTGTGTTCCATGTCAGGATATTTGACACCCATTTCAATTTCAACATACTTACTACATATATTAACGTAATGTTTCCTATCAGGATTTTAAGTTGGAAAACGATAAATAAGAAGTCATAATAAAATAACACGCAATAATAATGAGTTAGAGTTCCGCACACACTCACCAATTTCCTCATCTTTTTTCTGCTCTTGTTTTTTCATGTACTTTTGGTAGGCATCTTGTGAAATTGCCGGAGCGCAAATCAACTGGAATTCTTTCGCATCTTCTTTCTTCATGAAGAAGGGATGGGTGCAAAGCTTAGCGCTATTCACAGTGAGGATGTATTCGCACGTTTCGACCTCCTCAACGCGAACAAAACTGTCACGATCACTAGCCGAGCAATAAAACTGAAAGATGACAAAGTAAATATAAAGTAAAGAAACCAACAACCTGACAATAATGTTCCCAGTAGCGAACATCCTGCCAATACACAATAATTGAATGTGGTTACTTAAACGCGAAAAATTAGATACATTAAGTTTCCGTCTATAGATTTCTTTTGTCATGACATTGATAACCCTTTGATAATGCATATCCATGGCCTGATAAGGGCTTCAGGAAACAATTGTGTCAACAACGAAGTAGAAATAGCAACAAAACAGGAAACAATTATGCAATGCATGATAAACTTACATCAACGTTAGCTGTTCGTGGTTGCGATGTTAGATCACATAGAGTTCCGTTGACATATCTTTGAGAGTGGTGTGTATTCAAGTCAGTTGTAGACGTATTGTTCTGCAAGAAAATATGTATAAGCAATATTCAAACTTCAATTTCCTAATGGATATATTATTAAACACACTGAAAGCAACAACCATAACGTATGATTCGAAGCTTGAACATTTTAAGATATGAAGAAACTGATAAATGGAGCAAAAGAAAAATGGAAATGATGATTCTTTATCGTGAAACAAGAAAAAAACTGCAGTTGTTCGTTAATCAATCTTTATTGTGCATGGAAGAAGAATTTACATACATCAATTAAAATCAGAAATAATAATATAATAATAATAAATTTTTCTAATTTATGATCATACAAACAGAGGATAGAGTATATGTAATTTCCTTTGTTATGACATTTTGCATGCCCTGAGAACACTACACTGTGTGTCGTTACATGTAATACTGTTGCTAGGATACACAAGAAACAAATTGCTTCTAGATTATATAAGATAGTAACTGTTGTTTTTCTCTTGGGACTATTTTTAGGCTTTTCCCGTGGAAGTTTATGAGTTTTTGTCGAAAAATTTTAGGCTGTAGAGAAAACATTGTATTGTTGTATTTTCCAGTTAAATTTAGAGTGTTTGAATTTAATTGTAGTTTTAGGAACAACATACCCATTGATCTTCAGAAGCAAATCGACCTAATTCTATCAAATCTGTTATTTTGCCATCAGCTAAAAAACCATTTAATGTTGGTTATAAGAAAGAAGGAAATAAACAAACAAAGAACACAATGCAATGAAATATATAATAAGTAACAATAGAACATAGAAGAACATTATTGATTTTGATAAAATAATTCTTACATTAACAAGAAATATAATCTTTACCTGATAAATGAAACTGTTCAATTGTCTTTTTATAACAAAATTTATAAGACCACCATCCATTATGCTAGAAGAAAATCCCATAAAGGATAGAGAAAAGCAGAAAATTTGATAATAATAAAATTAAAATTGAGAAAATTCCACTATATTGTCTTTCCCTTGAACATAAATATATTTCTGGAATACGATTTGGGTAAATTTCAACGAATCACTTATTAATTAGTGATAAATCAGTAATTGATGTGTTACAAGGATAATTGAGGTTTGGAAAATATACCAGCGTACAATTAGAATAGACCCCATATGTGGTTGATTAGTGTTAATTAATTCAAGTAATAATAAACTATTGTCTGCACATCGCACTCACCAAAGTTAAACATTGCCCGTCGAACAATTCATCTAAAATCTTCACAATCTGTCCCAATTCCAAATCCATTTTGTTTTCATCACTTTCAGGTTTGAGAGTGAACTCAGGAAGTACGCACGAGTATCGCTGGCCATGTTTCGATGATAAACGAACTTCATTCTCACGAAATTCCTTAACAAATAAAACAACTGGAATTATGTTTGGGGTTAAAAAAATAATGGTGAAATAATACTAAAGCTTTTGATAGATGTCAGCCCCCTTTCGGTTAGTGCAAGACCTTAAATGTAACCTTTGTGCCACCAGTAACCATTGAAAGTGTACCACCAATTACGTTATTGCAGCTTATCTTTTTTAAACAGTTTTCAGTAGAAGAAGAACACTTATAAGAACGATTACTTTCAATAGATCGCAAAATCTTCTTAAATTCAGTTTCTGGCATCAAAAGAATTTGTAAAAGCTTCTTTCAAGTTCTGTACCAGTTCACGATATAAATACAAAAATGTGTCCTCAAGAATTTGTTTGGTCAAACTGGGTTTGGCCCTTGTTGTCATAAACCAAAATTGTAAAATAAAGGAACCAAAGAAGCATATAACATAAGACATTTTGGGCAAAATACCCAGAGACACATCATTCTACAATGACTGTAACTCTCTGGTCAACCAGACACTCCTTGCTCCATAACGACCTTCTCACCTGCAAACAGTGATCTACAATGACCTTGACTCACCCTCCTTGTTCCACAGTTACCTTAACTCACACTCTTTGGTCATTAGTGACCTTCACTCACAATACTTGGTCCATGTGAACTTCAACCTTCACCTGTCTACAATGATTATGAACTTTTTAGTCTACATGACCTTCATATACTGGTCTGGATCATACAGTAGTTCGCAATATCCACCTACTCACTGGTCCACAATGACCATAAAAGCTCAGCAAATGTGTTAATTTCTATTACCATGAGTTAGTGACCCAGTTAATTTTGTTCTTGTTAATTGCAAATACTTTCAAAGAAATAAGTTCTGGAACTTTTCCTTTTGAAAAAACTTTGATTGTAATAAAGAAACAATGAAATCAAACATCTTAGAAAAACTAAGTTTGGTCAATCACGGGCTGTGTTGGCTCAACAATTACTACTTCACAATTCATTTTTTCAAATATATATATTAATTCCTTAATTTTCCCACAGAAAAAATAGAACATGGCTCTGTCATAGAAAACAGAACCATGGCCCGTAGATTTTAGAAATCAGAACCATGACCCGTAGTTCCGCTCGTAATTCAAATATATTTGTATTTTTCCTTCCTTTTTCTTTAAAGAAGAAATTGAAGTTTTTCCATATGAAATATCACAGAGTTTAGTCAAGGGAACGACATTGGGAATATCAAGAAAGCAGAATATTTTTGCCACACTTCTTTCTTTAATATATGGACCAGTATGGTACATCACAGGTTCTTTTTGAAAGATATCTGGTTGAGTTTATGACAAGAGAGTGACATTTACATAATAGATCTTCTGTATTTTTGACACATGTGAGGGAACAATACCCAGTCTAACTGAAAATTAATTTTAAAATATTTCCCCTGCGCACAAATAGTCATGGATTATTAATATACCTGACTTATAATTTTACTATACTTTCACTGGTTTTAATACCTTCAATAATATAATTTTTCTTCAAACAATATACCTCATGTAATATAACTGGACGTTCTGAGATTTCAATTCCATACTGCATAGATGACAATTCATCAATATCAATAAAAGATTCGCAATAACAATAATTTGATTCAAAAACAAAAAATAAAATACATATTAAAATAAAACGCGCCATTTTGAGTGTTGTTTTTGTTTTGAAAGAACTGGTCTTCGAATTACATGACCAATTAGATTTATGCTAGTAATTTCCAGAATGTGTTTGTGTATATATCATTTTGATTTAAAAAAATAAATTGCAGTTACAGACTGATTTCCTCGTATAAAAACGTTCGTTAATAAAAAATTCCACTTAACTTAATGGTAATTTTTGTTGTTGTTTTATTGAAGTTGCTCAAAACAAGGCCATTAAAGGCCACTTGTGAGTAAGGGCTACAAAAGAAGTTAAGTGATTTTTAGATGACGATGAATATTTGTTTTAAACAGTTGTCAGTTGAAGGTTAAGGAGTTCCAAAGTCTAGATGTTCTAGAGGTAATGTTCCTTCTGCTCCGTAACTAACGGCAACGGATATGCAACATGCATAGTTACAACAGCCTAAAATGTCTTGGTTACGAACTTTAACAAAATGGTCGAAGAAAACAAATTTATATGTTACGACCAAACATAAGCACCAATTAACAGAGAGCTACTTGATATATCAGTCAAGAGTTCTTCGAACTTGTCCTAAAAAAAAAATTTAAAAGTTTAAAAGTTTTTAGTTAAAAGTGACTCTGGCTATATGTCGGATTTTTTTATGATTACAGTCTACATCATCTACGAAAAGGTATCACGGATCAAACGATCAAAGTATTAAATGTTTCTTACTCTTAGTGTTGAATGGTTCTAAAAGTTTATCATTTTCTTTCTTTCTTTGGTTTCTATAATGGAATAAAAGAACACAACAGCAATTACTCGTGTTCTATTTTATTGAAAACCCAATTAACAGTCTTATTATTAATTAACAATTTAACACTCAAAATGCTGAATTTTTGTTTGCTGAGAAAAAATAGTTTGAAAGTTCTTTCGACTTCTGTCAATCGATGGCAATCTTGCGTGCAAATGTCAGCGAAGGTTTGATCTCAGCAATGTCCAAGTCTTTCCCAGCCTTGACTGTACCATTGTGAATTGATGCATCATCCAAAGTCTTGATGTTCGCGGAAAAAAACTGTTTTTATAGAAATCTCTGTGACAGTTTGGAATGCAAACAATCCATTGATGAGAAGATGACGAAAACCTAGTTGTACGATGAAAAATTCTGGGAGAAGGTGTAAGAGATGATAGTTCGCTTGAACAACGTCCATAAAAAAACTTGTAGAAAAGACAAAGAGAAGCTGCGTTTCGCCGGTGTGATAGGGAGTCTAGTTTCGAAAATAAGTTTGCGCCGATTGCGTTGCAAACACGCCGTTGAACACGGTCTAACAAGTTCAAGCAATTCGCAGGAGCACCTGCCCAAATGTGGCAGCTGTATTCCATGCAAGGACGTATTGACGATTTGTACAGGTAAAGGATACACTCAGGGGTGAGGTAACTCATTTCTCGTAAAAGAGAACCAACCTTCATGGCAGCTGATTTTGCAATGGTTTCAATGTATGAACGCCATGAGAGAATTGTTTTCAGGCAAATGAGAACCATTCATCAAAATTGGTGGTAAATATGCTTGCTTGAAATGATTAATGGAAAGAAGACTAGTTTTAGATGGATTGAAATTAACCAGCCAATTCTTACCCCATTCAACTACCGAATTGAGATCTTTATTGAAAACAGAGGCCAAATTAACCTTATCACAATCATCTGATTTATCAAGACAGGAATACAATGTGGAATCGTCAGCGTAAATAATGGTTTTGGATGATAAATTGTCTGGGAGTTCGTTTATGTAGAGTAGGAACAGGGTTGGTCCGAGAACTGATCCTTGTGGAACACCAGCATTGATGGAAAAAGTTGAAGATGAATGACCACTAAGGACAACCTTGAGTCTACGGTTGGAAAGGAAGGAAGAGATAATTTTGAAAAAGGAACCTTTTAAACCATATGCTTTGAGTTTATGCAATAGACCCAGATGCCAGACTTTATCAAATGCCTTGGAGATGTCAAGAGCAACTGCTCGCGCTTCACCAGAAACATCAAGGGCACGATAAAAACGTTCAGTTGTAACTGTCAAAACATCAGTAGTGGAACGACCAGAACGAAATCCGTACTGGGAATCATAAAACAAATTATTTTTTTCAATAAATTCCACTAAGGTCTGGTTAAGTAAAGTCTCAAAAACTTTGCTTAAAATGGAAATAAGACTAATCGGTCTATAATTTCTAGGATTAGAACGGTCACCACAATTTTTAAAAATTGGAATAACGGAGGCAAATTTCCAGGATGAAGGAAATCAAGATTCATCCAAACACTTTTTGTAAACAGCACACAAAACAGGAGATAACTCGGTAGAACATCTCTAAAGAACAATTAAAGGAATTCCATCAGGTCCTGTAGCTTTAGTGGAATCCATTTTGGAAATTATCTTGGAAACGTTATCCGGAGATAAAGCAATCCTGTAAAGTCTGGTCAGTTTTGGAGATGAAATATGGGAGATCGTGTCCAGAATCATCGAGGGTAGAATGAGAACTGAAGAGTTTAGCAAATAGTTCAACTTTATCCTTAGATAAATTAATGACTTCAGGACCATTGAATAGTGGAGGCACAGATGATTTATAATTGGAATTGCCCCGGACATTTTTAATGATACGCCAAAATTTACATGAACCTATTTTTTTTTAATTGATATGATCTTTAGTTCTTTCAGCAAAAACAGTTTTGCTTTACGAACAACATATTTACAGTTATTGCGAGAGACAATAAACAATTTTCTGTTAAGATCAGTCGGATGACGTCGGTAGCAATGAAAGAAATGATTACGATGGGCTATGGCTGCAGCACATGCTGGTGAAAACCAAGACGAAGAATGAGGTTTTATCTGATATTTCCTTGAAGGAACGAATATTCTTATTGCTTCAGATATTATTGAAGTAGTTTCATTAACACAATCATCTGATTTGATCTGAGACTGATTTGATAACAGAACAGTCTTTTTTTTTTTTTTTTTTTTTTAATATTAAATGATGGCGTTGAGTACAGACGTGCGTGTTGTTGTGCTAATGTTATGCTTGTTATTTTGTGGAAATATTGAAACTTGTCCTGATGGAACATACAGAAATGAGATTTTTAGTTTTTGTAAACAACGAGGTTTGAAGATAGTCCACCACAATATCCGTGGATTGCAATCAAACTTTAACTTGTTACATGAGTTAACCCAGAGCAACGATTTTGATATTATAACATTATCAGAGACTCACTTAGCAAATTCTGGCTTCAACGACATTAATAATCTTTACGAACTTCCGAACTATACTTTTATAAAAAGGAATCGAGACCGTGGTAACGGAGGAGGAGTCGCTGTCTACATAAAGAACAACTTAAAGTGGGAGCGTCGACATGATTTTGAAAATAACGCTGTCGAAAGCATTTGTTTACAAATCTTTGAGAAAAATGCAAAAAGCTTTCTCATAACAACTTTCTATCGTCCACCGTCGGGATCGAATTATCTTTCGGAAACTTTTAATGACTCTTTCAATCAACTTTTAACTGCCATTGATTCTACAAGTATGGAGTCAATCCTCTTGGGTGATGCCAATGTTAATTACGCAAAGAAGTCCGATAATAGGGACTTTAAAACGTCGTTATCCAGTAATGGTTATAAACAGCTCGTTACCGAACCAACTCGTATAACTAAAGAATCATCGTCGATAATTGACATTATTGCAACAACGCGTCCTGAGGTAATTAAGGAGACAAAGGTTTTTACAACCTCTATTTCTGATCATGAAATGGTAGGCTGTATTCGAAAGCGTAATCACATGAGATTTCCAGCAAGAACAATTCAAGTCCGTGATTACACAAATTATAACCCCATTACCGTAAATAATGAGCTTCGCAACGCAAACTGGTCTGGTGTTTTTAACGCTAATGGAATTAACGACGCAGTTTCACGTTTTAATACGAACTTAAATGACACTTTCATAAAACATGCACCATTCATCAACAAACGAGTGAAAGGAAGACCATGTCCATGGCTCGATAAAGACACCAAATCCCAGATGAATAAACGTGACAAAGCTCTTCGTAAAGCACGTCATTCAAAAGACGAAAAGAACTGGAAGATCTACAAAACACTACGCAACCATTGCAACAATTTGTTGAGATATGCTAAAAGCAAATACAACAAAACGTTATTAAATGATAACTGTGAAAATCCAAGGCGTTTCTGGAGTGCAATAAAAATGATCTTCCCCACCACATATGCAGCCAACCCTTCAGTTTCAACGCATAACAGTGAAAGCCGCGTCAAACGTTTTTCTGAACATCTCGCAAAGGCTATAACATCATTGAAAGCAAAGTTTATACACTGCTGTAACTTTGTGTGGCAGACTCCTAGACACATCTTACCACGCACGCTGAAATCGTTTCACTTTAAACCAGTTTCTGAACAGTTCATCCTAAAACAACTTAAACGACTCAAGCGCAACAAGTCAACCGGATTGGATGAACTACCCCCTAACATGCTAAAGGACTGCGCTGAAGTCATCTGCACACCACTAACGCATGTAATTAATATGTCGTTACACCAATGTGAAGTTCCTGCGATGTGGAAAAAAGCCAAAGTAACGCCAATATTCAAAGCCGGTGATGCAAACGATCCTGATAATTATCGACCTATATCTGCACTGCCGATACTTTCAAAAATTCTTGAAAGAACAGTTCATTTGCAGCTTATGGAACACCTTGAAACTGAAAACCTGCTATCCGAATTTCAGTTTGGCTTTCGAGCTAAAAGGTCAACTGAACTTGCTACAACTATGTTCGTTGATAACATTAGACGAGAGGTTAACAATGGAAATCTCGTCGGATCCGTGTTTATGGATCTTTCCCGAGCTTTCGATACGATCAGCCATAGTCAGTTACTTGCTAAACTTTCTTCATATGGTATTCGTGGTCATGAGCTTCATTGGTTCACAAGTTATCTCTTTCATCGAACCCAACTCGTAGAAATTGATGGTAGCCAGTCAACCGAGCAACCTGTATTCAATGGTGTCCCTCAAGGTTCAATCTTGGGACCGTTGCTGTTTGTGGTATTTTTCAATGACATTGTCGACTCGATCCGGCATGCACGTATCACCATGTATGCAGATGATGCTGTCATTTACTACGCCCACAAGGATGTCAATGAAATTGAAAAATGTCTTAATGATGAATTTGAGCGCATCGCTGAGTACTTGAACACAAACGAACTCATTATAAACCTTAAGAAAGGGAAAACTGAATCACTACTCTTTGGAACTGCAAAACGGCTGAGCAGTATCAAAAAGCCTTTCGAAGTCAATTTCCAGTCGAATGTCATTAACAACGTCGAGGAATACAAATACTTAGGAAATGTTGTCGACGCCACCTTAACGCTTAGCAATGACTTTGACACGAAATATCGTAAGGCTTCAAACAGAGTACAGTTGTTACAAAAACTTCGACCCTACCTAACAAAATCCGCATCAATGATGATTTACAACTCAATGATTGTTCCTTTGCTTACATACTGTGGAATTATCAACTTAAATACAAACAGAACGCAGCGAGCAAAGTTCAACTCTATTGAAAGAAGATCTGCTCGAATCGTTGGTACAAAAAGAGTACCCTCGATTAAAAACAGAATCGATAAAAGAGCAAACATTATTGTGAGGAATGCATTAAACGGGATGTTATGCAGCAACTTCAATGAGTATTTTACAATAAACACCCACGGAAAAATGACAAGAAATGGGAATTTTCTAGTGAAATTACCCAAAGTTAAGCTAGAATTTGCTAGGAATTCTTTTTATTATTTTGGTGCTCATTTGTACAATTCACTTCCTTTAGAAATTAGAAAGGAAGTCTCAATTTTACTTTTCAAAAATAAATTACGTAAATTTTATGACCATTAACTTGTTTCTAAATTAACCTCACTTCGCATTCTACACCAACCAGTCATCAGTAAAGTTAACATTTTAGTATGTATGTATATAATAAACGTTTTTATCCGTCAGTTTTTTTTATTTATTTATTTATTTTTATACAGGACACATGTTAATAGCAGTATATAATTTTAATACTGAAATGTATATATCCTGTCGAAATATTCATAATAATAATAATAATAATAATAATAATAATAATAATAATAATAATAATAATAATAATAATAATAATAATAATAATAATAATAATAATAATAATAATAATAATAATAATAATAATAATAATAATAATAATAATAATAATAATAATAATAATAATAATAATAATAATAATAATAATAATAATAATAATAATAATAATAATAATAATAATAATAATAATAATAATAATAATAATAATAATAATAATAATAATAATAATAATAATAATAATAATAATAATAATAATAATAATAATAATAATAATAATAATAATAATAATAATAATAATAATAATAATAATAATAATAATAATAATAATAATAATAATAATAATAATAATAATAATAATAATAATAATAATAATAATAATAATAATAATAATAATAATAATAATAATGGAGAGCGATAGAAGAAAAATAGAAAACTAGTTGAATGAAGAAGAGACAAACGAAAACACATGAAAGGTTGGTCGGGATCTTCCAGGTCAATTTCTCTAGATATTGGTAACGTTTCCTTAACATAAACTGCTAGACCATGCATATGAATGGAGGAATCCAATCTAAACAAAGGAAGATATTCAGGAACAAGGAAATCATTCGAAGATATACCAGCATTTAGATTAGATTCACAAAGCGCTAATACATCCGGTTTATTTTCGAACAAAAAAGCTTCAACATCCGTAAAATTTGTTCGTAAACCTCGAATGTTACAAAATGCTAAAGAGAAAGGAGGATGAGAATTCCTTAGTTTTCTGGCTTTGTTATTCCAAGATTTAATTTTGAAAAGGGCTGTTTTCTTATTTGTTTCACAAACAGATCCCACGGTGGTCCTCTTACTCTGTAGACCCATTCCCCCGAACTATCTTCTGCCTCCCTCTGTTTAGCTTCAACTCGAAATTTATTAAACAGATCTCTTTCTTCTTTGCTCCTGTCCTGATTAATATAGATATTTTCATCTACTTCTTTTAAAATCCTTTTATGTTTTAAAATGGAGATTTTTGTGCCATAATCACAAAGAGTAACTCTTAAAGGTCGAGTTTTACCGGATTGAAAAGTCCCAAGTCTTTCACAACTTTTAATATCGTCTATGCAAATATTTAGTCTTAGCTGGCTTTTTAAGAGATCCAATACTTGCACAGAGTTGTTTACAGAATCAGTCTCTTTCATACCGTAAATAATTAAATTATTTTTGCGCCTGTTGTGCTCCTCAATATTTTTAACAATTTTTTTACTCAGAGTACGTTCAGAGTCTATACATTCATTATTAAAATTATTTTTTAAATTGGAAATTTGCTTATTCAATTTTAAATTATCATCCATTAATTTCTGAATTAAAGAGGAGTTTGTCTCAAGGCTGTTTTGGATGTTGATCATTGAAGAATGGTTCAAAGAATGAGACGCTTCAAAAGAAACAAGGCGAGATTCAATTTTTTCAAAGTAGACGCTGCATCTAGATTCGATATTTTTTTCCAAGAAAATTGCATTTAGAGCAAGTTTAATGCAGTCCGGACAGAACCAAAAGTTATCAACTTTCTCATTGAGAAGCTCAATGATGTCCTTACTAAACTCACAACACTCATTGCAATAGTATTTGGAACAACGCGTGCAGTGCCTAAAATATATAATGCTGTCCTCACTGGTGCAATTTTCGTTGAAACAATGGGCACTCAGATTGGACCGATTTTTATTGAATCTGTCAGGTTTTTTCAAAATTCGACCGAAGGATGACTTGTTAGATGACATGATCAATGAAATATAATATAGAATGACAAATGCAGAAAGGATTACGACACTCAAACTAAAAAACTGTTTCTTCGGAATATGAGGCAGTCCCCTGAGATTACAACCCAAGCTCCCTAAAGTCCCCAACAATCCGGACGATGTAGCAGTAAAAGTGGAAATGAGCAAAAGAAGGTGACCTGAGAACAATATTCTTCACCTATATAGAACCACCTCGACCGTCCAACGACCCTCGTGGGAATCTAGGATTTACTAATTGCTAACAGGTTGCACACTTCAGTTAAGGGAGAAAGTTAAAATATTAAACAGTTTATTTTTATATATATACAATTAAGAAGTTAAAAATTAAAATGATTAGAAATAAAAAAGGGATGGTGCTTAGTTTAAAACAAAGATAAAATTTTGTATACAGTTTTTTTTAAAAAAAGTTCAATTAAAAACAAGAAAGTAAGCAATTTATTTGGCTGAATAGGCGTGTAGTGATAAGTTATACAGCAAATTGTAACGATCAGTTAAATGATCAGTTAATTGTTTTGTATTAAGGATTGTTAGGGTAAGTAAGAAATGTAATTATGCTGCAAATGGAGCAATTAAGATTATTGATTTTCTGTATTAGATACGGGAACTAAAAGTACTTATGACTTGAGAACAGTTGGGAGAATGTCAATCTTGATCGGCAAAGTCAGCAAATATCAGCTGTTTTTATCCAAATTTCAAAGAACTTTACCAGAAAACACCACCACAACTACACCAAATTGACTCCACAATAATATAATGAGTAAACTCCAATAAGAACAAAAATTCAATCCAAAAATAACAACGAACTGCAAAATTTTGAAGAGCTCTTCAAAACACACCTTTTGTTAACTAATTGATTTGATGATTGATTATTTGTGAGTTGAGTGATTTGATTATTTGTGAGTAGTTCTCTTTGTATAAGCGCTTTTGATAGATTATGGATGAAAGATTTTTTGAACATCCATCGACTGTAACGAGGCTATTATTGTCACAGAAAATACTGTGACCCGAAATTAGAAGAGGTGTTATATTACATGAATAAAATAACTTTTTCGACTTTTCTGCAATTAAAGTATTCAGAATAAATGCGGGAGAAGCAGTTTGCCATCGGCTTAATATAAACTTCGAGGGCTGCAAAGAACTTAACGGACCAGGGTGCAAGGGTGACAGTAAAGTTAACGTCTTTCCAGTATTGTCTCGACACTAGTACAAGATGGAATTGAAATTCCGTGTAAAGTTGAGATTTGTCAGTTGAGAGTTGTTGGTTGTAACATATTTATAGTTTAATGAATTATGTATCGTTAATACGAAAAAAGTGCGAAAATAAAATGTCAACTTCTTGTGTCCTTGGGTTTCTACCGTTTTTATTTCAGACGTTAGTTGCGACTTATAACAACGGCATATAACAAAACCTGTCAATCTAGCAAAACACCTGATATATTATAATAAAAGAAGATTTATTCATCATTGCCAGCTGGTTAAACTGGAATATTTGTATATTGTATATCTGTGCTTGTATAGGTGATTCTACCTTAGACACTCTCCTTTGTACGGGTTATAAACAGTGGAGATTTAAAATATATTTGAAATATTTTTGAAACATGATGATTCGGTTATCGTCATTTCATCAACAATATTTATTTCAGTAGTAGGAGGTCTATAGCGATTGTAGTAACAAGAGATTCCATAATTTCTTCTCTCTCTCTTCTTCTAAAATTTCCACCACGATGGAGGGCATTTTACTGATATTAATGCGTGTCTCATGAAAATTGCATAAATTTTCCGAATTTAACGTTTCGCCGCGGTGGTCCAGTTTTCAGCATGGGAACCAGTGTGATATATTTCTTATTTGCGCTTCTCTCCACATGGGGAGCATATCCAGAAGAAGGTAAGTACGACAGTTATTTGAGAGCTGTTTGCAGTTGTGTCAGTAACATCCACTTTATATGAACTTCTTTCCTTTACTCGAAGAAAATGGCGAGTTGGAAGGATTGGTTTTCGGCGGAGACATGGTTCTTACACCGGAACAATGGGAGATGGTGCAAACGGGCGGTGATATTAGTTTAGCGGGTCAAATGCATCGCGCAAGGAGGGCTATAATGAGCAACGTCAGCGTTTTGTGGTTGCCTAACAATAAAGTTGTGCCCTACACCATCGCTGAAGAATTGGGTGAGTCTCATCCTTATGTTTGCAATAAACTAAAAAGATATATGATATATGACAAAGATCTATTATAACAAAGATATATATGATTATAACAAAGATCTATTTTTTGCAATGAATAAGTTCGCAACTCTCAATTTGTATAGAAACGGAAGCTGCAGCTACTTTTGCTCTTATGGCTGGGTTTCGCGAATGGGAAGAAAGAAGTTGTCTTACCTTCAAAAAAAAAACTGATGAAAAGGACTTTGTGAGGTTTTTCCAGGGTAGCGGGTAGGTTTTCTTAAAGCCAGACTTCAATGGAAGCCAAACTAATGAACTTAAATTAAAACGCAGAATTAACACTCTTACTTTGTCATCCACTTATGTGTTATAACTTTTCTACGTTTTATCTGGAGTGAAAACTATGTAGCTTGATTGTTGTTGTTTTTTCACGAATCGATTTTTTACATGGAAATTGAACGTCGTGGTTAGAATATCCTTGTTACAGTGATTTCAAAAGTTCGTCCATTCAACTTCACATAGGAGGATTTGGTTTATTCTGTTTTTATTACAGATGTTGGAGCTACGTTGGGAAGAGAGGAGGTCTACAAAATATATCTTTAGCCGAACGTTGTTGGCGCGTAGGAACTGTCGTTCATGAAATAGGTAACCTCTGCATTTAAAACTTTACAACTATTTTGTGTTCACTTAAGCGGTATAAAATAGTTAGTAATTGTTTAACTATTTGTTATAATCTGGTTTGTGTTGAAAGTATTTTTTGTTTGTTTTTAGGGCATGCTGTGGGATTCGGACACGAACAGAATCGTCCAGATCGCGATCAATACATTAAAGTCAGATGGGAGAACATTCGCAAAGGTTCGATCTATAATATCAGCTTAGATTTTTAAAATTTGTGATTTTCTCCTAAATGGGAAAAAGAAATGTGCAATTGTAAACGTTTTTTTTAGGCAAAGGCCATAATTTCAAAAAGTACCGCGATTCTAAAGTGGACAGTCTGAATTCGCCTTACGATTACAAAAGTTTCATGCAGTATTCAAAGAGGGCGTTCGGTGTGAACCGATCGGTAACACTCGATCCCTTGCAACCCAATATATTTCAACTGGGACAGCGAGTTGGTTTTACTGAGCGAGACCAATACCAGGCAATGGGTCTCTATCGCTGTGGAGGTGAATGAAGAATATATATGGGTTTATAGATTGATTTAAAGCACCATATCGCTCTAATGAAATTTGTGTCAAAGCATAACCTGAAGGGTTTTTTTATAGGAAAAACAACGCGAAAAACTACGGTATTTTCGAGTTATGATTTAACAGGTAAGGAATCTCTTTTTAAACAGCAAATAAATTAAACTGTTGCAAAACTGATTCACGTTAAGGTGATTGGACGTGCGATTTCGAAACTGACTTTTGTGGTTTCAGTCAAGACCCTCAGGACAATTTTGATTGGTCTAGACGTTACGGTAGTACGCCGTCCAAGAAAACCGGACCTGACAGTGACCATACCACAGGCAGGCTAGGTAAAAAAATCTCCTTTCAAGATGAATACTATAATCTTCTCGTCACTTAACATTATTACCATCATCGTCTCGTCACTTAACATTATTACCATTATCGTCTCGTCACTTAACATTATTACCATCATCGTCTCGTCACTTAACATTATTACCATCATCTTCTCGTCACTTAACATTATTACCATCATCTTCTCGTCACTTAACATTATTACCATCATCTTCTCGTCACTTAACATTATTACCATCATCTTCTCGTCACTTAACATTATTACCATCATCTTCTCGTCACTTAACATCATTACCATCATCTTCTTGTCACTTAACATTATTACCATCATCTTCTCGTCACAACATTATTACCATTATCGTCTCGTCACTTAACATTATTACCATCATCGTCTCGTCACTTAACATTATTACCATCAACGTCTCGTCACTTAACATTATTACCATCATCTTCTCGTTACTTAACATTATTACCATCATCTTCTCGTACCAGGCACTTACATTTACATTGAAGCATCGCCTCCCCAAAAACCGAACCACGTGGCCAGACTCAAGTCGAAAGTGTTCTCGCCCACATTGCACCGCCACTGTTTTTCATTTTTCTACAGCATGTTCGCTCACAACAAATCCATGATGGGGAAGTTCAATGTGTATTTTACAGACCAGCGAGACCGACCTCAACTTGTTTTGAGTCGCACCGCCAGCCATTCGAACAACGAGTGGAAACATGTACAGTTCGATTTCATACCAACCGGAGCCTATCAAGTGAGCCTATCTTGCTTATCAATGGTTTATCGCTATGTTTTAACTAATACTTATAGATATTTCTAAAACCTATTGTTATACGAATATGAACACGCGGTACTTTTCAGTTTACGTTTGAAGGATTTCGCGGTACAGGTTACCAAGGTGATATCGCCATTGACGACTTGAGTGTGACAAAGGGAACCTGCATTGCACAATCACCTCCAAAAAAGGAAGGTAAACAGTTTAAGCTTCTATGTGTCAGTCGAGTAAGGCTTGAAGCTTATTGCGATCATGGGACAATATCGTAAATGTTCCAACCACCCGCAAAAACCTCTTTTTAAAACAATTATATAACGATTTGCCGTTTTAGTTTCGAACGCACCGTGCAAAGACATTGACGACAGAGAGGCGGAATATTGTGGACAGTGGAAAAAAGCTGGTTTCTGTTCAGAAAAGCGGAAAGAAATGGAAAAGTTTTGCGTGAAGACATGTAATTTCTGTTGAATGGAGAATTAAAAAATAGTTTATCGACAGGTTTGCTACTGTACTTAACTACGTAAATCAAGGAATTGCGTCTAAAAATCTTGACATAAATTCCGGGGAAGAACCGAATAAGGAAATCCTATCGCTAAATGTAGTGCGCTGAAAGATGGTGCAAGTAGTAGATTAGGTCATATGGTGGAGAGTGAAAGATGGAGCAGGTAGTAGATTAGATCGTATGGTGGAGAGTGAAAGATGGAGCAGGTAGTAGATTAGGTCATATGGTGGAGAGTGACAGATGGAGCAAGGAGTAGATTAGGTCATATGGTGGAGAGTGAAAGATGGAGCAAGTAGTAGATTAAGTCATATGGTGGCAAGTAGTAGATTAGGTATATATATATATATATATACGGTCCCCGGGCGACTTGAGTAAGACGCAGTCAGTCACCACGTGCTCCACGGTCTGAGTCGGGTGGCCACATGGGCATGAGGCTGCTTCTTGTATGCCCCAACGCAGGAGGGACTCACCGACGCAAGCAGTGCCGGAGCGAAGACGGTTTAGTCGCTCCCACTGCTTACGCGGTAGGTCAGCACCAGGCGGCAACGGCGGGCTGGACGGGGGACAGGCAGATCGAATAAAATGTGGACCAGCATCAATACGGTCGTTCCATGTCATGGGAGGGACATAGTTGTTTGTGACGAAGTGGGCAGCGTGACGCGAGAAAGGTCGGCGCGACTTGAGGCGCTGTACGTTGGCGTTAGTGACTGAGGCTGAGACCCGATCGTGGAGGAGATGACTCGTATCGTCCATCACCTTTTTCGTAAGGCGAGCAGCCTGTGACTCGCGCCGGATGTCTGGTGGCACGATTCCAGCGAGGACGGGAAGGAATATTGACTCCGTTTGGCGCAAGCAGCCGGTGATAATGCGCATTGTGTCGTTCAAGCTTACGTCCAGCTTTCTTGTATGGGCGCTGCGAGACCACACGGGTGATGCATACTCGGCGGCGCTGTACAAAAAGGCTAATGTTCCAGTCCGGAGGGTAGAGGTGTACGCACCCCAGGTTGAACCTGCCAGACAGCGAAGGAGGCCGTTCCTCACATTGACCTCACGGCGGAGTGCTTCGATGTGACGTTTGTAGGTCAGTGTGCGGTCCAGCGTGACACCAAGGTAGACTGGGTGTTCGCAGTTGGGCAGCATAGTACCGTTCACATTGATAGCCAGTTGGCGCTGGTTGTCTCGATTGTTCAGATGGAATGCCGTGGAGGTGGTCTTGGCCGTGCTAAGTAGGAGGCGCCATTTCTGCAGGTAGTAGGTTATAGCCTGCATGTCGTGATTGAGTGTCTCCTCAACCTTCTCCCAGGAGTCATCCGCAGCGAGTAGGACCAGATCGTCGGCGTACCCGTACTGCATAGATGTAGTCTGCGGGATGTCACTAATGTAGATGTTGAAAAGAGTGGGAGAGAGGGTGGAACCTTGCGGCACGCCATTGCAAAGGCGTCTGAGGTGACTCACCTGGTCATCGCTAGTTTTCAACCTGAAGTTGCGGTTTGTGAGGAGCTCCATCACGAAAGAGACCATGTGGACGTCGGGAACCATACGCAACAGCTTAAGGTGGAGTCCATGCAGCCAAACGGTGTCATATGCCGCGGTCAGGTCCACAAGGACCACGCCGACCTTCTGCTTTGCTTCAAATCCTACCTCGATGTCGTCGGTCAGGAGCGTCACTTGGTCGGTGGTGGAGTGTCCATGACGGAAACCGGCTTGCTGCTGAGGAAACTGTGGGTCGATCACGGGTTCAAGGCGTGCTAACAGCAGCCGCTCGATGAGTTTTAGCGGCATGCAGAAGAGCGAGATCTCTTTCTACCGAGATGGGCGGTAGCTCTTGGCATCGTCAGCTGGCTTCTTTGGTTTCAGGATCGCAATGGTTTTCGACCTGCGCCAGATCTTCGGAAGGCGGAGGGTGGACCTACATTTGGAGAAGAAGACTCTCAGCCAGGTGAGCATGTGCGTCCCACAGTGGGTAATGAACTCTGGGGCGATCTTGTCAGGGCCCTGTGCTTTGCCAGATTTGATGAATTTAACAGCAGCTGTCATTTCCTCTGCTGAGAAGTGTTCGGAGAGCAAGCCTCGGGCTGAAGTGGTACTAGCTCTCAGGCGGGAGATCTCTGCGTTCGCGTCCCGTCATATGGTGGAGAGTGAAAGATGGAGCAAGGAGTAGATTAGGTCATATGCTGGAGAGTGAAAGATGGAGCAAGTAGTAGATTAGGTCATATGGTGAAGAGTGAAAGATAGAGCAAGGAGGAGGAGTTGGAAAATGAAAATAATCTAAAGTGGAAAACGTCCTGAAACAAATTTTCGTGTTAATTACAATAGCGATATGTTGAAAATGCATGAAAATGTCTATGCATTCTAATGAAATGCACTACAAAAGATTTTTAATTTTCTTAAACAAAGGAAATCTATAGTCAGAGCCTGATTCCGATCATTATTCGTTTATTCAATTTTAGACAAAAACCATAAACCTCATCGTATGGATTTTGTTAATTGTAGTTGTATTTGTATACCGTAAAAGATTGATTTAGCTCCTCCTAGCAATTAACCGCCTCTACCAAATATCGCCCTGGAGAAACGGCTAGAATATGTGATCAAACTTTCTTCTTTCAGACGGCGTCACTAAGATTTCCAGAAACACACACAAAATCTGAGAAAAAGGATAAAAGAAGGGGCCGAGAGCTAAAATTGATGTCAACGCTAAAACTGATGAAATTCACATTATGATAGAAAAGTGTTTGTTGTAACGATAGTTTTTAAAAAGTGCAAATACGTACCGTAAAGATTCGAATAAGCGCCCAGGTTAAATCGTAAAAATTGACAGCGTTATTATAATAGTAATCTATTAGTTCGTGCTTTTAACTAATACACATAAAATTTCCTATAAATCCCTTTCTTTTTATGCTTGAGCTAAATTGATCAACATCTTGCATACATACCCTGGATTACACCCTTAAACCCGTTCGATTTTAACTAATTTAGAGGTAAAAACTTTCACGGGCAAAAACTTTTACGGTTTCTCTACTCTTTCGGCGAAAAGCTATGTTCACGAATTTTTAATATTTTCTCATCCGCGAAGGCTTGGGATATTGTCATTCGACCCTTGAGCTTATGTATATATTTTTTACATTGTTCATCATTTATTCAAGTTTTAGAAAGTCGAGTGTTGGGAATAACAAAACATACGCAAAGAAAACAATGGACAGTAAACTTTACGGCTTTCTCTTATCATCCTGGAAACGTGTTGTGACGTCACATTAGAACATCAATTCATTTCTTTTTCAAAACAAGAAGTTGAAGGTTCCGAATAACTACTATTTGTTACGTTTGTATTTTTAAATGGATGACTGTTGTTCATAAACGAGAGTGAAAACCAATGCAAAAACAACCTTTTTAACCGCTTATTTAACATTACCTCTTGTGCATAGAACTACAGGAGAATCTTTCTAATTCAAATTTCAAAGGGAATGCAAAATTGTTCGATTTACAGCAATATTCAGCGATTATGGAGACAAAATTCAATGTAAATCGGCTTGAAGGGACCACAGAACTTGTTCGATTTACAGAAATTTTCGTATAAAGGAGATTCGAATTAAAGAAGTCCTACTATAATTCCATATCGCCAAATAGCTGCTAACAAGAAAGAAGATTTTAATAAAACTTTTTCGTCTGAATGTTGAATCCTTCTTGATATCCTAATCTATTTTAATTAAATAAAACTGATAAATTCTTATTTAAAAAAATGTTTTATTTCTTTTTTAATTGTAAACTTTTCACGTTTCTTTGTTTCTATATGATAGGCTTAAAAGCCTATCATGTAATGCCTCAACAATAAAAAAACAACATGGGATTTTTCTGTTCATACGTACTTGTATTCGTACTAGGACATTTTTGTATACAGAACAAAAAGAGTAACTGAAGTTTTAGTTCGGTATTCAGCAAGTGATCATCATTATTTTTGATTTTCACAGATTCTTCAACTTCATACCTACACTGCTTGTTTACTCCATATCCAATCTTGTGAAAGCTGCGTTTCGTGTTAGAAAAACCTATCCATTGAGGACTGAGAAAAACTCTATCCCTTCGCAGCTATGAGCTTGTGGAATATCTAGAGTGATATGGTATAGACTGGCAAGCACCTCCAGTTGATTATGAATGAGATAATCTCGTCAACAGTAATCATTGTGATGAATCACTGTGATGAATCCACAATTTAATTCTTATAAATCCATCCGTGAAATTCTTGTGATATTTTTATGAACAGTATGCAGGCTCTACATTAGTAATTCGCCTTTGTTTTAATGCCCCTTCTGGATATATTTTGTCTGTAAGATTAAAAAGATTATTGGTATCAAACTCAATGCTGCATAGGCCTAGATGGTAGGTCAAATTACGAAATTTTAGAAAAACTAATTAACGATTTAAAAAGAGCTGCTATATTGGATTGTTTCCGATTTAACGAAGGAGATGTCAGGTGTTCGTCAACAGGAAACCAATGTAATCTTAGTTAGTCTTATAGAGTACACCATTAGGCTGCCGTATAGTTATCAATGAAAGCCGATTGACAGAAATCGACGTTGGAGCCAGGCACGTAAGTGAGGGGGGGGGGCATCAGGGGAGCCGCCCCCTGAAATATGCTTCTGCATTCAATTCCGCCCGGTGCTTTTTGAGCCACAGATATGATTTTTTTTCTTTACAAAATAATATTCCATAAATGACTCCTTGTAATTACCAGAATTTTCATAGAACGCACCTAATTCTTTTACCCGCTGCAACGCAGAGATTGTGCACCAGACAATGCTCGACAACAATAAACGTATGTTTGATCGCAGACGCAAAATCATAATGACAAAAAAGTTTTTGCAACCTTTTTTGGAATACATGCGTTGCATATCGATGGCCCGTTTATCAGCTTCCAGTGTGAATGTAAAGTTTTTCAAAATGTAATTCTGTGTAAATTCGCGAAAACTTTACAGATGTGGGAGAAATCTACAACTTTATCCTTCAAAATTATTCAGAAGCAGCACCAATCCTTACAGCCATATACAAACTTTGTATAATATGCGGATATGCATCAGCCAGAGTCAAGTGCTTCTTCTCTGCAATGACATGTATCGATGCACCAAGAAGAAGAAAGAGCAGTGCTTGGCGAGAATCTGTTTTGTCACATCTCTTTTTCGAAATGGAAATGGTGAGAGACATAGACTTTGATGAATTTGCGAGTGAGTGGTTAAAGAAACCGAGAAGCTTATTTTTCTAACATATATTTTATCTGGTGTAGTTGGTATAAGTTTATTATAAGCGTTTATACGTTGATTCTTTTTGTACTGAATTATGGAGGGACTATTAAAAAAGTACGTCCGTTGAGAAGGGAATCGAATCAAACATTAATGTGCATAGGATGAGGAACAGTTAACCGGGGCAGGTTTGAGGGCAGGGAATGTACTTTTTGAATAGTTTCAAATTTCAAACTAAATTGATCCACATTCCATTCATCAGAAAATTTGACAGCGCCCTCAGTTTAACGGCCCCCTCAAATAATCATTACAAATATAAATAATCATTTACAACTGTTGGCTCGAAACTTAGAAACTCGAGTACTTCACTCACGGACTCTAGATGGACCTACCGTAATTCGAAACAGATTCACTTAAACACTTTCCTCGTCTTATTTAAAATCCAAACTGTTACTCCAGACTTACTACTGAAGTATCTCGGAACACTGAAAGCCAGCAAAGGAGCTGGTCCTGACCAGCTTCCACCTCGCATCATAAGAGACTGTGCTAACGAAATTGTTCAACCTCTTTGCTCCCTAATCAATCAAAGTTTACGAACACATACATTCCCCTCTGCTGAGAAAGTTACTCGTGTAACACCTGTGTTCAAATCTGACGACAAGTCAAAAATAGATAATTACCGGCCCATTTCAGCACTTAATGTATTTTCAAAACTAATTGAATGAATCGTCCATCATCAACTATATTCATACCTTGAAACGAACAAACTCTTACAACATCAGCAGTTTGGTTTCAGGAAACAACGTTCCACGCAGCATGCAGTCTCCCTTTTTGTTGAGACCATTCGAAAAAAGGCTGACCAAGGTGAATGTACAGGTGCCATCTACCTAGACCTACGAAAAGCATTTGATACGGTAGATCACTCTTGTCTACTTCATAAGCTGCAACTTTATGGTGTCAATAACACAGAACTATTATGGTTTGAAGATTATCTGTTCAACAGGACTCAGTATGTTATCTACAACAACGCTACCTCGTCTCCACAACATATTAACTATATTATATTAACTGTGGTGTACCTCACCATATTACTTCTCGTAAATGATCTTCATTTCACATTGCGGAAGTCAAACCTCCTAATGTATGCAGATGATACTGTCGTATTCTACTCTTCAAAATCGAGTGAAAAAGTGGAAGAAGCCTTAAATGCTGAAGTCCAAAAGATTGCTGAATGAATGAACGAGAACTGTCTCATTTTAAACCTCAAAAAAGGAAAGTCTGAATTCGTTTTATACGGCTCGCAACAGAACCTACGAAAGCAAGGTACCTGCAACATCAATATCAATGCAGTACCTATTAACGTAGAACGTCAATATAACTATCTGGGTGTAACACTTGACAACCATTTAACCCTACAACAACATCTCGTAAACATCTATAAAAAAGCCTCCGGTCAACTCAAGCTATTATCCAAAGTACGATACTATCTCAGTCCGAATGTTGCAGAATCAATATACAACGCCGTCATCTTACCCAGATTGTTATACTGTCTTCCGATCATGTTATCCTTACCTCAAAGTCAGGAGGCTAAGCTACAATCACTTCATGATTGTGCTCCTCGAATATGTAATGGAAGTAATAAACCCTGGAAACAGCTATCGATTATCAAGCAACAACGTGCAGCATATGAAGTCTTCAAAGCGATAAACGCAATCAACGAAAATCACTTTAGATTCGAACGTACAAACCATGAAGTAAATACGCGAAAAAACCACAGCAACGTTAAACTGCAACGAGTTAGAACTGAATTTTGTCGTACACCCTTCAACCATCAAGGTGGACTTATATTCAACAAACTACCCACAAATCTTCAAAAGGAAATATCGGTTGCTACATTTAAAAGAAAAATCAAAAATGTTATGTTTTAGTCTCTGTCTTAATTTTTTTTAATGGATTTTACTTTTCAAATATATACATAATTATTCTAACCTTTTTGTAAATATATATACATATTATTTATTATAAGCAGGACCCTTAACAGAGTAACAGAGTCTTTTTATTATGTTCTCTGATTAGGACACCTGTATAAATATGAATAATAATAATAATAATAATAATAATACAGCCCCCTAACTCCTCCCACCCCAGCTACGTGACTGCGTTTGACATCTTTAAAGCCCATGATTTAAGTGTTGAAAATAGGCAATCTTGTCGTAAAGAAACTATAGAAACATTTATTTTAGATTGAGACATGGCCTACTATATACACGGCCCTATATGTCCCATAATCGGCCTCAGAAATAAGAGGCCTATTTTCGAACAATTGAAAAGTCAACCAATTTGATTTTTTGCCATTCCTTAACACATATTATTACATATAAACATTAATACAGTGCACAGCTGTATGAAAAAAGGTTAACAAGTATAACTCTGAAACTAAGAGAGTAAAAAAATGAAAAACGAAATAAATTTCAATATTAAACTAAATATTTGCACACCATTGAACACAACTTTTATTTGGTGCGTTGTCTCTTTTTAAATCCGGAAATTGCGTCTTTTCGAACTTTGTCAGTTGTCAACTTTTGTCCGTTGTTGAAAAATATGTTCACAATAGTTTTGGTTCCAAAATTAAATCCCCAGTCTCCATGTTCTTGGCATGTAAATTTAGGGCCAGGTCCATATTTTTTCAAAACATAAGTTGCTGTTTTACACACTGGAACTGACCCTGGAACATTCAATTCCAAACAACAAAATCAAGAATGGAAAAAGCAATCGCAGACAAAATCAGCCAGTGGTTTAGAGGGAACAGTCAAACCTCCTCGGGAAAGAAGCGAAAAGTAGGAGCATTGCATGTCAATATCACTCGCTTTCAAAGCCGCAATACAACTAATACAATTTGATCGTTTAATCAATTTCTTGGTAACATAACCAGAAATGGTCATTGCAACTTCTTGACTGTCAGGATCAAGTGAACACTCGGATATTTCATTCTCTTTATCATCAAGCAAAGAGTCAATCATTGGAAATTTATCTTCAATTCTTACACACAAATCTTCCTCCCAAAAGTTTATATTCTTTTTCAGTAAGGTACGACAGGCTAAAATTCTTTCAGAATTGATTACTTTTCTCAGACTCACCAGAAACCTCCCTCCACTCATTTGGCGATATTGTGAAAACCTTTGCTCGATTGGATCGCTCTGTAAACGGGCAATCATAATATACTCATACCCGTTATGTAAAAGTTCATCAATGAGCAAACTTTGTGAACGTAAAGTTTACTGAGAACAGATCCTGTTTGCTTTGACAATGTGAAGGATGGTGAGAGTGACCACTCGTCAATCCAGTTGGCTAGTTTCAAGTAAAAGCTGGTTTTGAAATCCCCCAAAACAATGGCATTGGATAGCGGATTGGCCGAATATTTCATTTTAGAGTTAGAAATGTTCCACCACATGTTGACAATGGATAAGAATCCAGATATATCTTTGCGATCTGAGGAATAACTTTGAGATGTGGCTATGGTTGTTTTGTGAAAAATGGCAAGGGCTAGAGGAACATTTTGCTTGTTGTTGCTAGGGTGAAGTGCTTGGTACGTTAGTTTTGGAGCCATACGTAAATTGCCTTTTAATCTTGTCGTGAATATTGTGCAAGTCATGCCAGGAAATATATCCAGCTGGACATTTAATGGTGAAAGGTCTTCCTACGTATTCAAAACCAGGAAACACAATTTTTTTTCCATTCAAAAGATTATTTCTGATATTCTTCAGGAGATGAACTGTGTCGTAAAATAAGTAAGTTTTTTATTACTTTTACCTTCATGCTCCATATATAGGTCACACTTTGAATTGAACAGTTTAATCAAATGTGAGAATGCGCTGACATTGGTCGAATGATTATCTTATCCCACTCTGATATTGAACGGATTTTTGGAAATACATTTCGTCAACCATGAGTATCAAGTCCTTGGTGTGTTCATCTTTTTCATAAGCAAGTTTTAACGCTTTCAGACAATCTATACCACCCTGTTGGATTCTATTCAACAACGAGATTGATGGAAAAAGAAACTTCTTTAACAACAACTTATAGGCTTGAAAGGTAAATGCAGTGCATAGCGTATCATAGCTGGTGAAAAGGGCTGTCTCCCTTTCGGCTTAAATAACTTCCTTTGTTGCAATTCCTCAAGCAATTCCTCTTGGTTCTCAGATACCGTTTTCTCTATATAAACTGGTAAATTTTCAAGCATACTCAGTTTCGTTAAAGTCCCATTAAAACTACCATTGTATTAAAGCTTTACTCGTAAATTACTTTCCACTTTGATGCTTCCTAACACCTTTGGAAACTTGGTTATTTCATCAAATTTCAAGTTATAGAATAAAACACTGTCCTCATATTTCTTGAACATAAATCCCTTTGGTGATACCTTTTCTGTCAGTTGCTTAAAAGTGATCGTATCCTTTTCACGAAATAACTCTAACTCATCTTCTTGAAATATTCTTTTTCTTGGGGGAGGTCTTGGTGATTGAATGGTAGGTAGACAAGAGGGTGCTTTCAGTAAATCTGCAGGATAAATGGTCGGCACAGGATTCATACCTTTTATCAAAGTACATCTTTTGCCTTTGTTCAGAAACTTTTCTTCGAAATGAAGTTCGCATATGACAGAGTTTTCTGTTGGCTGCCAATCTCTACGATTGACAAATCGAACCCAAGCAATTTTATTGGCATTGTCTTTTGGAAAACAAAAGGAAGCACTCTTTTTGTCCGAAGTAACACTTGAGTACCCAGTTTTTCAACTGGCAATACAACATTTATTTTTTGTTGGGACAAAAAGGAGGGTTACACAAAATATCCCTACTTTTTGTGCTACTGGGCCAGCAGAGCCGCCGAAGAGCATTGGGTAAGAAAAGAATGGCTACCAAGAAACACAATGAAACTTGGAGATAAAGATATCATCAACAACCCGCTTGTTGATCGGAAAAACGGCACTCTACCACCATTTCACATCAAACTGGGACTAATAAAGCAAGTTCGTGAAGGCACTTGATTATCTTGATTTGGCAGGGCGAGCGTTTCCATCAGGACATTAAAGTGATGGAAGAACGTTACCAAGGTCAATGGAACTGTAACATGATGGCAGATTACTGCTGGGGTTTGATAAGAAATGTCCCCCATGCAGTTCATAAGAGATCAGCTTCAAAATTAAAATTTATGTCTTAAAGTGATTGAGTTGGTACCAAGATATGCTTCGGATTTTTACAGCACTACATATATATCGTTTTAGTGACAATATTACTTTTTCTTGCATTTCTGTAAGAAACAGACATAACTAAGAAAAGATTAGTTTTTCAGTGGTGCTTTACCTGTGATGCGTGTGAATGAATTTCATCAATTTTTAATTGATTGGGAAAGATTCAGTAGCAATTTGAACAGGATCATAAAATTTAGCGCCATCGACTAAAATTTGTGCAGGGAGGCTATTTTCGCTGTTAGAATTTCCAATTATTTCTTTAGTGGTGTCCCAAGTTCTTTTAATATTGGATTTAGATTTTATCAAACGTTCATGGTAATAAATCTTTTTGGATTTGCGTTTTATTGTCTCAAAGAGTCTTCTATAGTTTCTGGATTTAAGATCATTTTGAGGATACTTTTCGTAAAGTTTTTGCTTTTTTTTAGAAAATTTCATAATTCCTTTCATAATCCTTCCATTGCTCAGGTCATTCCATATGCTTAAACGCTACAAATATTTTTAACTTTCGGCAAAAATATCCATTTTTAAAAAATAATGTCAAAAACGTGATGTGATTAGCAAAATCCAACGCCAAATTGGGATTCAGGGCCCCTAAATTACCCCAAATCCATTGAAAAACTCCATGCAAGCAAAATCGTGTTGACCAGTGTTATTAAAGATTAAACGAGACACATTTCCTCAGGTTGTTTATAATCCCAGGAAGCCTTTGTACCGCCAAACGTGAGCTTATATTGAAAAGGTAAATAGCTGTATTCATTAAATACTCTAGTGTTTTCCCAACCAATATGTGGGAAAGTATGTGAGCTGAAATGTCAATTCAGTAATGTTTGCCGATGACGAAAACAGTTTACGACAATAAATCATTTCTGTTTTTGGAATCCAGAATTATAGATCTATTAAGAAAAGGTTGGCCTTACCTCACCTCCAACCTTGTTAAATAAAATAAGAAAAAGCCAAGAAAAATGTCATGCAACAAGTTGCCTAGGTCTCTCCCAACTATACAACAACCTTTAGTCGTATGGCAATAATTGAACAGTTTTGACTTGGATGTAATCCAAACATGAAATTGTTTAAGAACAATAGCACGAACCCCTGCACGAGGCGAGAGCTCGAAATATTTAAGTCATTGAAATTAAAGAATTTAAAGAATGATAATGAAGAAAAAAATGACAGGTTTCTGGATTGATTGATTCTTTTTGTAAAATTACTGTGTTTATTATCCTGTACCTACTACAGCTGCGGTCGTTGGTTTTATATGCCGTCTACAAAACCAACTCATGAGTTAGTTTCGACAGCTGAGATAAATACAATAATTTTAAAAATATATATTAAGTTTAAAAAAATTACAGCAACGACAAAAACAGACAAAATCGATAATCGGTTTGTTTAGTTATTTTCTCCGGATACGAATTGGTTAGAAGACTTTTGTTGAGTTGTGTGGGATTGAGAGGGAATTATTCTCTCTGAAACACTCACATTTTTTAAATAGCAAAGAATAAATATTTACTAGATTAGTCATATGAAAGATAACGTCATGAATACTAAAAAACTATATATATATAAGTAATACTTTTGAACAGTATTTTTGATTCGTTATTACTCCATACTCTGGGATTAGTAATATTAACTTCTAATATTTTGACATCATAAATAAATAAAAACTCACTTTTTTCTTATCATATTTAACTAAATTGTTCGCACTTCATTGCTTGTATTTTATCTTAGTTTATGTCTGTTTTCGGGCAATCCATCACGTGTTGACCGCGAGGCACGACAGCCCATGCTACCTTTCACACGAACCTCTCGCGCGTGTTTTCTCTTTTGACTTTCGACCTGCGAGTCGTTACTTGAACGTCAGATATTCTCTCGCCGTCCTCGTTTGTCGACTTTTGGTTTTCGGCGAATTGCAGACGCACGTTCTGGCTGTGTAATACTTGAAGAGCGTCTCAGTGTTATCGTCGGAGCAGTAAATCTTGACCGATTTCAACCTCTTTTTCCCCATTCTGCAGGTATCGTGTTTTTGCATCGGCATTCCCATGTTGAGTTCATGCTGGGACGCGCACATACCAACGCAAAACGCCACGCGTATCAGTATTTCGCTAGAGCAGTTCCTATTGTGTCTGCCCAAGTGTCGTTTAATCACCACGCGACTGCATGCTATGTTCGCGGGAACTGAAAATAAACACGCGAGATTACGAACCAGGCAGAAAGGAGAGAGACAGCCTGCTAATCTCTAGTTTTCATTTGTTCAAATGTGCGGTGATTAACGCAGTTGTTTACATTCGATTATTACTCGAATGAATCTGCGACAGGCTCGTTGTAAAGGAGTGTTTGATCCAAACCAAATACATGCTAAACAGGACGTATTAGCAGTTATGATCGACAGCATTTACACTGGAAAAAACGGCTAAGCTGCAAATATTCTTGAAACTAGCTTAATTTAAACCGCAAAGACACTATTGACAGAAAAGTAGGTTATATGATGGCTTATTTGCATAATTAGTAACATTTTTACATAAGCCCGCTTGACATGCAGACACTGCAAAAATCGAAGTAGTTAGCCGCAGTTAGGTGAAAAGCTTCGAAAAAGAGACAACAGTCAGTTGATGACGTCACAAGCGCAGCGATTAAAACAATGTCGCCTCGTGTCAAAGGTAGAGAGAGAAAATATACGGCGCAACAAGAGTTTATTTGGGATCTGAAGCGAAACTGTGTCTCTCCCGAAGAAAAATAAAGGATAAACAACGCTTTAAAAATGTCTAGGAAACCTGCTTTGTTTTGCCACTGTTTGAAAACTTCAGAAAGCAAGTGTGTAGTGATAAACAGAGCTAATTGGTATTGCAATCAGAAGTTATGTTATATCTAGGGTACGATAACCGATTATAGACGTTTATGCAGCATTCAGTATTAAATTGCAGTGCAGAATAAAATTATTTACGTCAATAACCAGTTAAGTAATTCTTGAAAAATCAAGATAAATTATTGCTTAAACAAATCGTTTTTAAAAGCAAAAAGTGACAAAATGATGAGTTTTGTAAACTCGTGTTTCAATTGAAAATCGTGTTGTATTTTTTTCTTTGTTAATAACAAAAGTCAGTTATGTTTGACTGTTGACGTCAAAATGATGTCATTGACTGCATTTCTAGCGAGAAAAGCGTGCAAGTCAAAATACAAACAAAGACGATAATAAATCTGGCAATACGTGTACATAAGGCATTTAAACTAAAAAAGCACCCGTTGGTTATAGTCTCAGAACTTGCGTGTTTTTCTTTTTTATATTTCATACAAAATGTGTTTTATCATAACAGAATTTATTCATTTTGTATAATTTTATAACTCATGCTTCGGATGTTCAAAAACCTTTAACATGCGTGTACCGTTCTATGATTTATATACGAAAAAACATTCTCAATGTTGGTGGAAAAATCATAAGCAAACACTTTCATGAATGAGTTAAAAAAACCGCTTGATGTGCTTTTTTTTCTTCCTTCAGCCGGAATTGACGAAATATAGGAAATACGCCCATTAAAAATACGTCTTTTCTTCCCTCTGCAATCGTTTAAGCCACCGAAAAGAGTTGATGAGAGATGTGAGAAAATATTATCACGCGAAAAGATAATTCCTCGTTGTTTTCTTTTGAAAGGTTTTCTTATTGTCTAAAACATGCATACAAATCACACATCTCGCTTTAAAATCGACGATATCTTCATGTGAAAACTATAAAGATTCTGATATTGTTCTTTCATAGGTAATGAGTAGAAGGAAATTTTGTTTGTTGCAAATTACTTAATATCTGTTTACCTGTTTATCTGCTGTAAAAAATGACACGGTTGTGTAGCTCGTCTATTGACTTTGATAATAAATTATGGAAAATGGCGCAAATTCGTACAATTATCAGCTTGATATCAGTGACAGATTGAAGCGTAAACAATTTTAGTTGCATTTAATCTTGCAAAGATAATGTGGAAAAATAAAACATCACGATGTCTTTTGGCAGTTTACAAAAAAGGGATTTAAACAAGATTTTCGTCTCTTTTCAAAGATTGATGTACAAATGAAGACAATATTGTTTTGTAAATCTCACAGATTACATACATTTACTTATGTGTAAACTAAAACTTTGATAAGAAACTTTTTAATCCAATGTTAGAGCTAATAAATTCATCTACTACGGTTTATATACCTAAATATTTGATAGCTAGTATTATTATTCGTTTCAGAAGGCTTCTTTCGCAAGATTTTACACTTTTAAACATCAGAAAAGAAAGAAGAGTGTGGAGAGTGTGGTGAAAATGAAGAGTGTGGAGAGTGTGGAGAATGTGGTGAAAATGGAATTTCCACGTATCGTTTCAGACATTGAAAATTCCTGCACACAAATTTTGACCTCCGAAAGAAAGGTCACAAATCTCGGCTAGTTTTTGTATGAATATTATTCCGTTCATTTCGAATCGAAGGAAAAAGACTGATGAAACCTCACCTTGTACGGATGTTGTGTTTATTTCAATAATGCCACCATTTACTTGGATGGGATCACCTCGTTTACTCGTGCATAACGTTGGGCAGAGCATGACGAAAGAAATGGCGTAGACTGTAACAACAATGGAGTTCATCGTCAAACTTTCCAGTGCGACCAGTTTCATAACAGTTCAGCATAAATTATTAGCAGTGTATTGAGTTACACTCATTCATGACTTTTAAACGTTTTTTTTTTCTGAAAAACAAAACACATGTTTGAACAAGCATACCAGAGTGAGATAATATCTCCGCGAAGTTTTCTGTCTGTATTGAGTCAGTCTGTCAAGCTTGCCCTTTAAATCTTTACGCGAATGATACACAAAAAACTAACAACGCATAACACTAGTGTCTGATTACAAGAAAAGGTCGCTCGCTCGCGTTATTTTTAAACGACGACAAAGTTGCTCTTTTTCCTGTAAAACACGTAAAGTACACCTAAATGCTCTCTTCGATGACAATTCAATGACTTCAAGGATTCAATGACAATCGACTGTGTTTTTTTTTTACTCAATCTCCTCACGACAATAAAAAAAGTTAAACTTATCAAAATAAAGCCTGTTTACTTAGCTAGTGTCAAAGCTTTGCTACATTTTCACGTCACAATATAAGAAAATGAACAAGGGGCTTCAAAAAACGGAAACACTCTTAATCAATTTGCCCGATTACAACTGGGTGTGCCATTGTTCTTCTCAAACCCACTCCTCAACAACGTCTATAACACTTGGCTTGACATGCGTGTATCTGGACTGCCCTTTTCTAAAGAGGAACCAGCCGATATAAAGTTCTGTCGAAGGAAATTGCTAGCGTATAAAGGTCACGAAAAGCAGCAGAAAAAAAACCATAGAAACTTATTGTTTGTCTAAAGGATTTTCCTTGAATACACATTGAATCGTGTAAGTAAGTGAATATTTCAAATGTTATACGACCGATTTCAAATTTTATTACACGTTACACATTTATACTGTTTCTTAATTAAGAAAACATCTATCTAATTATTCCTACTTGGATAGTTAAATTTAACCTAAAATTTCTTATATCAACATATTGTTACTCTTTCTAATTTTCGTCCTTTTCAACTCCATTAAAGCATGATTCCATCTCCATTAAAGCATGATTCCATCTCCATTAAAGCATGATTCTATCTCCATTAAAGCATGATTCCATCTCCATTAAAGCATCATTTCAACTCCATTAAAGCATGATTCCATCTCCATTGAAGCATCAATCCAACTCCATTAAAGCATTTTCCCTATTGTTCAAATGATTTGTCAAATAACATTTCAACATCAAAAATTGCTTATTTTTGTTTGCGGAGATAAAATTTACTGTTTTCAGGGATTCCAAAATATTGATTAATGTTGCAAGTTAGACATAACAATGCAGTACTAAACGTTAAATTGTTCTGATTGTTATGGTTTTTATATAAGAACTAAAGTGTATAGACTCTAATGGACCATCATTTAATATACATCTCTCGCTATGATTTCCCACACCTACTACCGAATTTAGAAATGCTATCAACTAAACGAATGAGTAAAATAAAATGCCAAGCTGTCCAAGGAACGATTTGATTGGTTGAATTAAACATACGTAATTTCCTTTTAGTTCCGTATATCTGTTGTTTTGATTAAAAAAATTTTAATTTTTGCAAAGAAGGTGACAAAAATGAATCTGGTTTTAAGTATAGAAAGGATTAAAAGGTTTCCAACTTACATTGTTTAAGAAGTGATTAGTAAATGCGCGCTGATACAGTTTATCGTGGAAGTAACGAGTGCAATTTGGACGGGGGTTTATAAATCTGCATGCATCATTATGAGTAAGTATGGTCGGTGAGATTATTAGTGGATCTTTGGACCTTTCAAAACTAATCATGCAAAATGTTTCTAAGTTCCTTAATTATATCAACTATCATGTAACAGTTCTTCAGAAATATACAGTTTTGTGTAAAAGCAAACATAGTGTAATAACAATAATACTTACTCCATGTTTACAATTGCAAACTGCATTTTCAACACATTTTTCTTGCATTGCCATTATTTTGATAATAAATAATTCAAGTGCTACTTGGTAATACCGTGACGTCAGACGACGTCCATGTCAACAATTGCGAGCGGAAGAGAAAGCGATAAAAGGTGCAGCAATGACGCAACGAATCAAACAAACGAAAAAAGTAGTGGATCGTTGAAGTGACTGCAGAGTTTGACTTAACTTAATATCCTACTGCTGTACAATAAACGTCCGGTCTCGGTTCTTTCAATAATGATATCCAAAATTAGATCGTTTTAGACCTTTTAAAATATCTCATGCGCATGTAAAAGTAATTGGTAACATTTGCCATTGTGTGTTGAATCCCCTTTTAGCACAGAAGGCGTGCACACGTTAGAGTGTGTGTTACAGACGATGACACATCGCGCCCGCAATGCTCAAGGCATATAGTACGAAATGAAAGTTATGATAAGTTTATTTATACGCTTTGAACTCCTTGGAAATTTGTCTGCATAGGTCGGACATTTCTGTTTAAATTTGCAAGAGCGCAAAGTTTTGCGGGCAATCTTCATATTAAACTCAAAAGTGATGTCAAAAATCTGACTACAATGTCACAATAGCTTGTTAAATACTTGTGAGAGTATATTTTGGATGTCACACCTTGATATACACAAATACCTGAAACGTTTTTACCTCATTCCACGTCTAACAATCGTGATGCTTTGTAGCTATCTTGATGAGTGTATTTTATTAATAGAAATGTGAGAGTATATGATTTGCTCAGATTAATCATTCTTGGATTCGCAATAAATATCGCACCTATAATTAGAAAATCACAACGTGAGAAAATCTGCATCATTTTACTGATCATGCATGCAGGTGAAAACTTATAAGAAAAATTTTCTCATTGTATTCAATTCTCATCGATGTAATTTGACTTGTTTTGCTCTTAGACACGATGTCCATGTTATGCAATTCACTAGACAGTTATAATTTCAAAAGTATAAATGTAGTTTTTATATAATGAAATCTCCGACACTCGCTTTGTCTAATTTTAGCGCGAAATTTGCTTGTGAGGTGATATGGGAGATGTGCATGTTTTTAAAAATAACCACAATAACCACATGTACAATCATGATTGAAACGAAAAAAAATTATTATTGGGCCATTTTAAAATATTTAAATAAAGCAAGTACCGTAAAGCTACGATTAAGCGCCCGGGCGCTTATTTAATATTTTGGCTTTTAGGAAGGGCGCTTATTCGAGGGGGGGGGGCTTAATCGAAGCTTTACGGTACAGCAAATAATTGTGAAAGCAAATCCACATGTTCTTAAAAATATTGCGAAAGAACACTTTTTGTCCATCTACACGAGACGCTTGTCAAAATTGTCATAGAAAATTACTCGTGGAATGAAGGCTTAAACTTACACAGAACTTTGAGTGACACGAGAAGAGCACTTTAAACTACGACACTATGTAAGACACAAGAAAACCACAAAATGGTGAGTGAATCAGAAACACGTTGTTGCTAGTAGTATCACAAGTCTTGTAAAGAGTGGTAAAAAACAAAGATCTGGTGTAAAATTATGTCACAATAATTCAATCAATTAAACGCCCGTTTGGACACCTTTAAAAGTTATCATTTTACAAAGAATAGGTATCGTGCAGGCAGAATTAAAATTCAGCAAGTTTATTTTCTTTTTTGGAATTCCTAAAATGGAAGACTCTTGAGGGACAGACAGTCTGTACAAATATTTACGCCATAAGCAATACCGTCGTATGTTTATAAAAATGTAGTCATGCGGATTCTTTATCGCATGGTCTGCAAACATGCAATCAAACATAAGTAAGTAAATATTTATGAAGAATTTTTCTCAGCTCCCAATATTCACAGAGCGCCGCAGAATTCTAAACAGACATTTCGTACGACTGTTTCAAAACAGTTTTCCTGACACGTGGTTTGTTGCATTCTACTGGTATTTTCAAATAATTCTATTTCAAAGCAAAAAATTAACGAGAGGTAGAGCCAATCGCATTTCATTATTGTTATTTCATTAGGAGTAAGCGTTAACTTAATTAATCTAAATACAATGACAATTGGTCTTACTAACCACGTATGAAAACCGCTATAAAATCAGTGTGGCAGAATCAAGATTTTTCTCTTAGTTTTATTCCGAGCAATAATTGTCATACCTTTCTTTATTTTCAGTTGAACTGTTTGTACAAACTACGCCGCAGAGAGCTATTTAACTTATTTTTAAAAGGTTATAATCGCACACGGAATTTTAATTGTGCTGGGAGCCGCCTGGATTGCAAAGAATGCTTGCATAATGGTAATTAATGCGATAAAATGATTTGTTAAGTATGGGAACAATAGCATTGAGGAAATACACGGGATATTTGTGGTATTGTTCCCGGGCATGATTCGCAGAAGAGGGCTGGCTTAATGCGTACATTTCCAAGTCACTGTCCTTACTCATCATGACGCCATTCTTTTCTAAAGGAAAAATGTAACCTATCCATTGGTTTAGTAAGTTATATCTGAATTTACAGCGATTCTGTAAATAACATTTAACATGTTTTTGGAAAAAGCTCCAAAACATCTACACAGCGTTTCTTAAGAAGCAAAAGAAATGATATGAACTCAGTACAAATACCTCGATTTCAAAGCTGCTCGCCGCTTCTCGTTTCTAGAAAGTAAAACTCTTTGAAAAGAAAAGGCAAAATATTTATCAAGAAACAAGGAGAATACATATCTTAATAACAAGCGCTGTACAGATCTAGTTTGGCGACTTTGGCTCTTTCTGCAATTTCAAATGATTTTATTTTTTGTTAAATCGTAGTTTTTATCGACATGGTGACCGGTTCAGGAAACCGCTGAAAATTTCGTTCAAGTTTTTAGTTACATCGCGTGTATGTATTTTTTTTTATTTATTTCCGCATTCTTGACTTCTTACCAATGTTTTAGTAAGTCTGTGACGTAGAAGTATTTTTAGCAACAGGCGATTGCAATGCATAGAAACAACCGATGATGCAAAAACTAACTTTCGGGTTTTCCCCATACCTTACTCCTTTCAAATTTTGCCTGACTCAAATTTTCGCTTCCTTTAATTTTCGTCCCTTTAATTTTCGCCCCCTTTGCACCACCCCCACCCCCCTCGGGCGAAACTTGAAGGCAGGCGAAACTTGAAGGGCAATGTCTTATTTTTCCACTAATTTTCAAACGCAAGTTGCTTTTCACTTTATTCTTTTATACTTAAAGTTGGTTGGGGTTGGGTGGGTCGGGTTTATTTTGATACACACTGTACTCTATCAAAGACAGGGTAAATTTCCGAAAATAAGTTTTTGGGAACTGAAATTGCCAAATATGAAAATGTAAGATTTGACCTGGATCGACCGAATACCACACGTGTGCTTCAGTTCTCAGGAAACCTTTGCATGATTTATTTACTGAGATATCAAGCGGTTGGTAATAGGGGATACAGATATTTGGTACTGGGATCATCTTTTGCCCAATTTCTTGACCTCTTTTTATACCCTATCAGTCCATTGTCCTTTAAAGACGTCTGCAATTAACAACCACGGGTGATCCTTTGACAATCCCAGTTTTTCGTGAGGCCCAGATGAGAGCGAGGAAGATATGCAACATGTGAATGTGGAGGAAAAAGATGAGGATGATGATGTTATTGTTATAGACGATTAGTTTTTTCAGTTATTGTTCCTTGTAAAATATATTCTACAGAATTCCTAGTATTTGAGATAGTAGAAAAATTTTATAAATTTTGGGACACCTACCTAATCTTACTAGTAATTTCTTATAAAAAGATTTTTATTAAAAAAGCGTGTACACTATTGTATTTATAAAGAAGTTAAGTGCCCAGGTAGCCCTCCTCCACTTTCTTAATTTTCAATTCTAGATCAAATATCGACAAAAAGGCTGAAAATTAAAAAATCCAGCGCAAAATACACTTGATATGATAAAAGAGGCGTGGACTTAATAAACAAATTTGATCTGGCTTTTCGTATTAGACGATGTACGCACATGTGCATGGGTCAAGAAAAGGGCTTGACCTTAGGGGGTCTCACTAAAATAAGGTTTCAACCCGTTTCTAAATTCGCCCCCTTTAATTTTTGCCTCTCTCGGAGAAAAGGAATAAGGTCCAGTTAAAAATAAGTAGTAGTTATCGCGAGTTACGAGAAAAATATAGCGAATATTTTTTGAGTTTTTTATGTTTTTCCTAAATATTTAACTCGCCTAAAGGCTCGTATTTTATGGCAAGAAAAATATGCCATAATTTTCCAGTATTTCGCGATAACTACTTTATCAATAGGTTTACATGATATCTTATATAACACGCTTTGAAAGCGTGAACATGAACGTCGTCAAAACTCAATGATTTTACGATTACATTATTCTAACATTCGCACGTGTCATATTTGCACTCTGTTTTTAACCAATAAGAATCCCGGGAATAGTTGCTTTATCCAATCAGAAAAAAATTTTGAATTTTGCACTCCTTTTAGCCAATCAAGAAAAAATATTGAGTTTGCACTCCAAAATATGATATATATTATCTCGTGATTAGCCAATCACGTTACAGATATTCACGCAACCTATTGATAAACATAAATAATGAAAATACAGTTCAATATGGCATATATATATCGATGTATAATATAGCATTTTATTTGAATAGAGGCAAATAAAATGGATTGAGGCTTTTGATAAATATGCTATAAAGTTAACGAACAAATTTGAGATTTAATGTTTTACGCTTTCCAATTGATAGGCAGCCTTCTTCACCTTTTCTATCAGAGATTGTCAAATAATACCTCAATGCAATGTCAAAAATAACTGCGATCTTTAAGAGTGAATCGCGATAAAATATAACATTTTTAGTTTTTCTATTTTTACTTTAGGTCGTTTTTTACGTTTTTTTTTTAAATGTCCATATGTCAATATATATATATATAACCTATATATATTAACCTTGCTAGCCTTCAACCATTCATCTATTAATGAATTAATTGAAAAAGGAGTTTCATTGTTAGTGCAAAGATAACTTTATCAAATGTTTTGGTATGACACTTTTTCACAAGATCTGCTTTTTACTCACACATGTAAAGCAGTTTGAAGTAGGTTTTATTTGCTTTTCGAAGCTTAGCTGTGTTCTCTAAGTATACTTAGTGGCCAGGTCTCAAGATAAATGGATGATGTGAAGTGATTAAGACTTCTTCTGTATATTTGCGAAGACTTAATTACTGGCAATGTTCTTTCTACTGAAGACTGAAATAATTTCTTAGTAACCCAGTAATTTTTAATCTCAACTCTTATGCTATCCTATATTAACCATCGAACGAAGGTGTCGTCGAAAGTTTCTATTCTCTGGAAGATTTGGTGTCCACTATAAAACTCAAAAGACTCACTGAAACAACACCAATCGATACATTCTCTTCACGCAGAAATTATTCAAAAAAAACGTACACACATCCCAAACATTCTTCTTCTAAACAATCTCGTGCATCACCGTAGAAACGTATACATTCACTGAGGAATGAATAGACGTGAGTTGCTACGGACAATGGTTGCTATGGGCAACCACAACTATCAAACAAATATGGTTTCCTCTCTTCGCTTCTTCGTGAGTACGGTTCCAGGTTTGTGTTGCGCGTCCGGATGGTTCATCAACTCAGCGGGACAGGAACTCACCTAAACGTTAACTTGCACTTCTATCTCCAGATACACTTTCATATACATACAAAGCTTGGCAAACAACAACAAAACTACACAAGACAAACAAGTAAAAGCCAATTGCAAATCTAAATGTGCCATATCACCAGAAAACATGAAAATATAAAGCTGAGGTGTTTGCGAGAGAAAAATATTTTTTTTAGTGTCGCTTACAGAGCTGCTTAGCAACAGTTGCTTGAGATCGTAGAACACCTCTGAGTTGTCTTGCGTGAGAAACGTCACTGCGATACCGCTCTTACCCGCGCGACCAGTTCGACCAATCCTATGCGTGTAACCTGTAGCAACCATTAAGAAAAGAGAATTAAAACAGAAGGTGAATACTGAAGGTGATTATTGTCGCAAAATACATCAACAAATACGCACTTTCAATATCCTTTGCCATGTCATAGTTTATAACCATGGAAACATCTCTAAACATAATCAAAGATATGTTTCAGCATACAACCGGAAATAACAGGTTTTAATGCCACCACAACCGGATATTTGAAGAACTTTATTTAACACACGACATTCGAAAGTCAGCAAATATTGTGAAACACGTTTCGTGCAGATTAAAATGCTTTTATGTTAGAAATGCACTAAAAATTAGATATATTTTAATGACATGACATCCAGAAATTTTAGACGTCATTTCTTAGACAATTTCAATTCAAACTAATTTATCTATTTTTTGTGTTTATGTAGCAAAGAAACATTTTAATATGCACGAATTTTCTGACTGCCGTATATCGTGTATTATCACATAATACGTTCTTTAAGTACGTTTTTCAGTTATAATTAGAAAAATGGTCAATAAATCTTTTTACCAATTTATCCTTCGGAAATATATTCCAAATTAAATATAAAAATTATTGGCATGTAATATTGCGGGTAAAAAATGGTCTATGTGACCAACCAGAAAAATGTGTGGTTTCTTGGGTGCACATAACGTGCATGCTTATGAAACGCACGAGACGCGGTTCGTTTGAAATGTACGCACGTCGCTTTGAAAGCAAATATTTGTACACACAACAAACAGACACGAGAGTAAAAAATATGGCTATATATAACCATTACGAAATAGTGACTTAGTGTTCGCACACACGGATATATTTAGCGTCGCTCGTTTTGGAGTAGGTAACACTTACTTGATATCAATCCCACGTCCAACAACGTCAGTAGCAACGAGGATATCTTTGCTACCGTCTTTCAAGGAGTTCAGAGCAAACTCTCTACAATCAAAAACACGTTGTGTATAGACCAAGTCACTTGACTGGCGTATAACAAACATACCTCTGTTCTTGACCTTTCCCTCCGTGTAGTGTGGTCGCAGAATACTTAAAACACACAAGTTTATATGGATGTATATCATATATCACAAGTTATATTCTTTTTTTAAATCCTAAATAATACAAAAAAAGAGGTCTAACATCATCTTATCAAATTTCAATATGTTTTCTTTCGTAAATATTATTTTGATAAATAACGCTATAATAATGTAACTTACGAACGGGATTAAAAAGAGAAAACATTGTCATACGAACGACAAAACTTACCCCCTGTTTTTCTAGGGACTTGGCCAAAACATCAGCTCCCTAAAAAACATTCGTAACAGTAACTGTTTTCACGTTTTCAGTGCTTTCACTTACTTTCTTTTGGTTGACAAAAACCAGTACGGGAGGTTCCAAATGGTTGTTAAGGATTTCAAGCAATTTTTTCCTACGAATAAAAAAGGAGTAAAATCGCTGTTCAAATAAAGACTATTTGAAGTTCATACTCCCTAAAGGAAAATAAATAAAAACGACAATGGTTACTACGTTCTGATGAGATGAAACAACGCCTTATAACTACATCCAATAAATATAATGGACTCATATATTGACTTACTTTTTTTTCTCGGCAGATACGAGATACACTCTTTGTTCCACTCTATCTACTGGTTTGCCAGCTGAACCTATGTATACAGTTGCCGGTCTCCTAAAGTAACATTTAAGATTTTAATCGCTTTTAAAATAAAACTATTTTATTTGACTTTTATTTTTAAACTTTGTATAAATAGAAATAACGCAATATTGTTAGATTTTTTTTATTTACGTGAAATTGTAAAACAATTATAACTACTTTTTAAAGCTTTGCCATTTTTGCATCTATTTATTTAAATTTTTGACAGGCAAATAAGCAATCATTCTTCGTGTAGGATTCCTACTAGAATCGATTATTAAACGTCCAGATATTATAATGACGTAATGAAAATTTACGGTCACCAGAAGTTAGTAGAATTTTCCGTTGCTAGAATACATTTGGCAGATATAACATATTAGGAAATTTAATGGATTTCCATACCTGAGATAATTCCGGGCAAGCCTTTCAACTACAGGGGGCATTGTAGCTGTGAACATGACAGTCTGAGTATGAAGAAAAATACTTTTAAAAACAATGAAACTTTCCAAAGAAATATATCTGTATAAAGGGAAGTCACATCTGTACATATAACCCATCATCGGTTTTAGCTGCTAGAAACAATATATTTTCTTAATCGGCAAGTCAAGAAAGTGTTTTCAAAGTATAAAAAAGCATTGCTGCGATTATCATAACGTACCTATATATGTATTATATAAATGTACATAAGTAATTATGTGTTGTTTAGGGGGCGTTGTCACTTTTCTGGTCAATTTCAAACGGTCACTTGTGTTTTCTTGTTCTTTTAAAAGCCACACCTTAACTTAGACATAGCAAATATTTCTCACCTGACGAAATTTGTCTTTGGTACTCAAGCCCTTAGTAAGGATGTCCGGATCTTCAGCTTCCTCTGTGTCCGGTTTCACGTTTGTGACCGGAAGATACTCAAGGATCTTTTGCACATCTGGCTCGAAACCCATGTCAATCATGCGGTCAGCTTCGTCCATAACAACATACGAGCAATTACTCAACACCAAGTACCTGTTCTCTGAAAAAGACAATTTTAACATCATTTAACTTTTCAAGTATGAGATAACTTCAATAGAAAGTTCAGCAATGAATGGAGCTTTAAAGTCGATTGTAGCAATATTGATCTCTAGAACGTAACTTAATGCTAATCAGGTTTTAAAGACTTCTTCATCTTTTACATTTTTTCACGTCATCTGTCATGCGCAAGGTCTGCACAGATGTTTTTCATTCTGAGGTCATGTTTCAAAACCTGTTCCCAAGTCTTACGAGGTCTGCCCCTACCTACATGTCCCTCAACAACCATATCTCTACATTTCTTAACACAACAATCATCAACCATCCTTTCCACATGCCCAAACCACCTTAACTGATGCTTTTGTATGCATTTTCCGATAGATACAAGTCCCAGACATGCCCTTAGCTCATCAGAAGAAACTCTGTCTTTTAATGATACATTACACATCCATCTTATCATCATCATATCATTTCTATCCAACTTGGACAAATCCTCCTCTCTAACAGCCCATGTTTCCTCAGCATAAATAATGACACTACGGATACATGCCTGATAGAAAGACCCTTCCGTGAGAAATATATTTTGCCTTGAGAAGTCACTTTAATTTAAAGTAGAACCTGATTGAAGTTTGAACATAAACAATAGAATGAGAAATCATTGAAAAATAAAGGAATATGTTTCTTACCCAACACATCAATGAGACGACCAGGTGTTGCTATGACAATCTACATAAACAGAAAGTCATTTCTAGATGTCTTATAGAAAACCTATCACTTCATTATTTTTAATGTGGGTTGTAGATGCATAACAATATAATAACAAAATTTAACCATGGAAATCTATTTTTTCACAACAAGTGCAATGTAATTGTTACCTCACACCCTAAGCGAAGTTGAAAACCTTGTTCTTCACGCGACAACTAGACAAAGTTGAATTGTTATCCCAATCATTTTTATAACCGCAGTTTATACTTTTATTTGTTTGATCATTGATGGAATGATATGTCTATTTAGAATGCCACATAAACGTAATGTTGCAGAACAGCAACTGTGTACACATGCAACAACAGTAATATCTTACTCCTCCTATAACAGCCACGGTGCGAATCCCAAGTTTCTTTGCGAACTTCAACGTCTCTTCTTCAATCTGAATACAAGTATAAAGCCATACATGACACGATCATATAGAAACATGGTTGTTTATTAAAATTCACTTTACCTGCTGGGCCAGTTCTCTTGTCGGAGCAAGAATGATGGCAAAAGGGCCATGGTCTGATACCGATTGTCTAAAAAAGAAATGTTTAAATGGCGGATAATTTTCTTTATTTACTTTGAACAAATTTCTGATGAAGCTAAATATTGTCAAAATGTTGGTAAGAGTTGAAAGGAAAAAAACAACTCACTTAATACTCAGCTAAACCAGATAAAGAAAAGCAAGAACGATCTAGCGAATACACAAGGTACACAAGTACGTATTTTAAAAAGAGCCTGTAGAACTCAAGATTCTTAAGTAGACAATAACTCAGTCATAACTAAATGTGTAATCTTGAGAAATTTTTACAGCTTTTATTGACTATACAGTACGTAGCAATACGACCAAAGATTTATGAAATCGGAAGATCACTCTTAAGTGAGGTTGTTAAAATGTCATGTGATCTTTATCATCACAACACAACAAAATAAAAAATTACCCTTATAACTTAGGAACTACTTATCCAAGTCAACTCACATTTCTAGTAATTACTTGTTTTTAGCTATAGAATCGTTTTATATCAAATTAAAAAAACCTTTTTGACGTTAATTCTCCTTTTAAGAAACAACAACAATTTTCTCATTGTTTCAAACAAGAATCCCAAGTTTTTAGTATACCTACATGTGTACCTACATATCAATGCCTACCTATCAGCTTCTGGTAGTCCTGTAATCCATACAAGCAATGGAATGACGAATGCAGCAGTCTTACCGCTACCTGTGTAAAGAGTAAACTCTGTGAACATTTGAGAAAATATAGATGGCAGACACAAATATTCAAAGTAACTGAGATCAAGCAAGTGTCAAGGTCATATCTAGACTATTTATCATTATTATATGAAATTATTATACAGGAGATTCCCTTCTTCAGGATATAAAATACTGTTATTCTTGTGGGTTCTGTTAACAAGGTTAGCCCTTAGGATGCCCATTTACGCTTATGGAAATGGCTTAACCAAACAAACCAATTTAATGGGATGATTTGAGCATGAAAGGTCTTCTTTGCAATGAAAATAATCAAGAAATGTAACACAAGAAATGAAAATCCAATAGAAATCAACCTTTCAAAGATATTTAGAATCATCCAGCATTTCTTACAAATACTTACTTACTATCCAAGTTAGTGTCTGTGTTTCCCTGTTAATGAAGTGTGGACTTATTTACATTATGTTTCGATGGTTTAAACATTCTCATATCATATTAAGAATCAAGGCTTTTACTACCAGGATGCCCAACGTAAATCTATTGATAGAAAGCTGAGTGTTTTTACACCATCTCACAATATGAAGGTTCACTATACCAATAGCAACCGGCCAAGATCTTAAAATCAACAACAAAGATGTGCTTTCTCAGTTGGCACCACATACTCGCCAATTCTCACCATGTCCCCATAAATCTCAACTATAAGGATTAATTTTGTACCTGTCTCCGCTATGCCAATAATGTCTCGATTCATGAGGCCTATCGGGATTGCTTGTCGTTGTATGGGAGTCGGGTCCTAAAACATTACAGAAAAAAACTCCATTATTATTATTATTATTATTATTATTATTATTATTATTATTATTATTATTATTATTATTATTATTATTATTATTATTATTATTATTATTATTATTATTATTATTATTATTATTATAAAAGATTACCTAGAGTAAATTCACTAAAATTTACTTCAAGGTAGAATATATCATGATTAAAAATATGAAGAAGGGAAAGTATAAAAACACAATTGAAAATTAAATAAATTTGCATATTTTTAAAATGACTGCGTTGATGTGTATTTGACATGAGGTAAAGTAAGTTATTTTTATACCCAAACAACAATTTTCCTTCTTCAATGTTTGTTGTTGAAATGTTAACTCTTTGTCCTATTTTAATGTAATGTCACAGGCTTGTGTAACAACAGTAAAAAACATCAGCCTTTTGTATTTCTCACAGTAAAAGATAAATAATAAAAATAAAATAATAACGAGAAAAAAACATTTGAAAAGTTTGGGTTTGGTACCAAAGTTATGTCCATTTTGATCAACACAAGCAAAACAGCTAAAAGAATACTTTGTTTTTTAAAATATAGGATTCAATAATATTGTACTTTTAATTATATTATAAAATTATACATTTTTTTACCAATTTCCTTTTTTCCTATTGATATTGTTTGATGGTAGAATTGTTTTACACCACACATTCCTTAAATTATTTATATTTGTGTGAAATTGATATCTTATATAAAGAATTTTTCAAACTGACTGTGTATCCAAGCGAGAGAATCACATCCAAGATGTCGTTAGGTAAAGGCGATTCACGCCAATATCGAAGGGGATTCGGAATTTTACCACCTGGAAATATTGAAAAATGTTTTCAATTTAAATTGCAGAGTACAGTATTAGAGCACCAGATTAATAAAGTTACAATGTTTCTCTACCTTTAGCACTAATACTGAAATCTTCTTTGAAGATTCGCCAATCTCTATCACCCATTTCTTTCAACTCTTTCATCTTCCAATGACGCTCTTTGTATACGAGACGATCTTCTTTCGCTAACATGCGACTTGAATTTTTCCTGGGAGAAAAGTGTTACATTATTATTATATATATGATATTAGGCCGAAACATTGTTGTCCGAAATCAAAATGTGTTTATCAATCATGTTGTGAGAATGAAGGCTTCTCATATCCTTTATGATTTGTAACCAAAATCTTCCCAAAACCCAAACTCCCTTTCAAAACCCTAACTGCCTTTTCCAGTTTTGTTATACCAGAAAAGAATTAAGCTTGCATTAAGCTTCGTTATATAGTATTAGTTTAGAAAACCTGCATTACTATATAGTAAAATTCACCATTCAGAGATTTACGTTGTTTTTGCATGTAGTGAGGGCTGTTAGCATTAAATACATAACAATAGTTCAAATGATGAAGAAAGCACGAAACTTGATACAAATGTCTATCATGATATTCCAAACAAATTTTAGGTGATAGAAACACAAAAGTCACGTGATCAGGTCGTATGAAACCATATGACCGCCAACAACCTGGGAACATTGTGTGTGCTTGCCTCGCCGACAGTCCCAAACAGTTCGATCACACTGCTCGACAAAGAACCGAAACAGGAGAGGCCAGCCCATCAAAAAGACAAGCATGTGCCGCTAACCACCTCTGTTGGCGACGAGCTTGCCGCGACAAACTACAACACCAGCAGGAGCTGGTCTCCGGGCTTCTTGCTCGGCGACAGACGTTGATGCACGCTGCAGGGAAGTGCAACCAAAGGTGACGCCTGACCGTGTGATGACAGTCCATTCGAATCCGCATGAAGCCACCGCTGTTGAGCTGAATCTCAACAGTGCCTTGCTAATTCCATGCGCTTCCCTTTCGACGGTTTCACGTACTGTTAACTCTCTTTTCAAAGTGCTTTTCATCTTTCCCTCACAGTACTTGTTCACTATCGAACTTACTTATACTGCACGTTTATCGTCGCTTGTTCCCCGAGTTCGAGGGTTAGATGTTGCAGTTGTCAATTTGTTCGGATGGCTTCCATTCACTTGACTCGATTAGCCTCTATTGCAAAGGGAAATGCCTCTACAGGTCAGGATAGAGAGTAGCTCTCTAAACTTCTTCCATGCTGATCGTATTCTGGCTGTGGTTGCTTCATAACAGCCACCTCTCATTGCATCAAACGATGTAAGCACCAATAACTCTTCATAGGTTGATTTTTACGATATGAGATAATTCTTCTTTGGAATCTACATAGAATTTCCTTTCCAACGGTATATAATATGATAAGGTTTGGAAAAAACGATTTCAAGCAAAACATTGATGACGTCATTTTGCTCACTTTGACCACCAATAAATCTTCATAGGTTTATTTTTACGATATGAGGTAATTCTTCTTTGGAATCTACATCGAATTTCCTTTCCAACGGTATATAATATCTTGAGATTTGAGAAAGTTGATTTCCCAGCAAAACAGTGCTGACGTCAGCGATCACGTGACTTTTGTGTGTCTCCCACCCTAAATTTGTTATATATATCATGATAGACATTTGAACCAAGTTTCATGCTTTCTTCATCATTTGAACTATAACAATATGCTAACAGACCTAACTAATGTGTTACTTATTGTGGACTAACTGGACCAAACATATGGTCAATTTTGATTTCAGCGTTTTTAACTTTCTCCAATTTTTAAATCTTTCATTGAGGTGTGTGAAAAATGTTCGTAAACCTTTCAACGAAAGTCACCAGGACAGGATTATAGCAAGAAGCGATTAAAAGCATAAATGAAATTTGGTATTTCACGGTCACATTAAGTTTTCTCCCATAACATGAAGCAGAGGGGTGATTAAACAGTAATTTTAAAGTGCATACATTTCCTGTATCTTCTCCGATTCAGTTCTCCGCTTCTCCATTAGATGATCGTAAAACTTGCTTTCTTTCTTTTGTACCTACAATAAGACGTCCAACTCCATTAAAATGTTTTCAAGAAAAGAAACAACCTGACTTAACTTTGGAAAGAACGTCCAGTAGAAAAAATACCTTAAGTCGCAAAATTAGTTATATATTAAGATTGTCAGGGTTTTACAATGTAAGATTGATAAAGAGTCATCACACTTACCTTGATATCAATACCGGCTTTATTTCCTCGACCAAATAACAAAGCTTCATGTCTCTCACGATATCTAGTACAAACACATATGAGAGTTCAATGCCATAATGCATAAAACATTGCACTGCAAAAACGCAATATTTTCAGTGATTTGTTGCATATTTCACATTAAACATGCAATGTAGTGTTTTTGTAAATGGCTGACAAAACAACTTTGTTACTAATTAGGAATTTAATTATGGTCTGCCAGTCACTTACTTGAATTTATTGAGACTTGCGTACATAATTATGTTGTATTATCAAAATTAAATTTTAGAACTAAAACTGCAAAAAGAAGAAGACATACAGCTGATTGTAATCTTGCGACGTATCTTCTGTGGTGTCCCAGTCAAAAACAAACTTCTTATCGTTTAACCGACGGACTTTCTTTTTCTTTTTCAAAGCTCCCAAATATCGATTCTAGATATATGAGCTGTGCATTGAGGTCATTCATTCAACTTTTCAATAAAAAACATTTTTCAAATATGCACCATTGATCTACAAATACGAAAAGATATTTACATCGATTTAACTAGCATGTTTCAAAAATCACCAATTATAATTTTGAAAGAAGATTTTTGAACTGTTGTTCTTAATACGTATTTTAAGTAGATTACCTTAATTGCCTCAAGTTCTTTCTCCCTGTCACGTCCCTAACAAGTAGAACAATCACTTCATTCAATGTATTAGCATTGTTTTTGTTCATAAAAGAAGAATGAACCAAATGATTTCTAAATTTTTTAATGAATAAAGACACATGTTTTAAACAGCAGATGGGGTAAGCATCGCATTCAACAGAGGATATTTGTATGGTAGTAGAGGTTGTGGCTGTTTTGCTTCCTTGGAGATTTAAAGAAGTATTTCTTATTGTTAATATGTGATGATAGTGATATTTAACTTGAAGAATTGCAAATCTCTCTCTGAAAGAATTGTAAAATTCTAAATACAAGGTGATTTTTGATCATCTAAAAGAGTTTGTAAGTACTTTGAAGTACTATATGTTGTTAAATAATTGTGTATGTGATGAAAGAATATCTATATATATATAAAATTTCATATATTTTTAAATTAATTTAGAGAGACATGCTGTGAGGCTTAGGAATCCCTACTAAACAGTTAAACAGTCAATATAAGTGTAAATTATACATATACAGGTCTTCCAAACGAAGCACTGCCCATTCAGCATGGTTTCAATATCTTTTAATACCTATAATTTTTCATTCTTTGTTTTCCTGTCAACAGGATAAACAAGGAGGTCAGTTTTTTATTCTACCTCATCAACATCATCATCATCATTTACATTTTTCACGTCTATTTTCCATGCTAGCTGTAGTGTCTCTACGATGGAGATCACTCATATATTTAACTGTAGGCCACATGTAAATAGTCAGTTGTATTATGTTAGTCAATGTGAACGGTTATACAAAATATATACAAATCCTCTTTGCATCACACATACCAAAGGAACAATGGTAACCGCCAAATATGAAACAGATGGAAGTTACATCACCCGAAATGTAACTCACTTCAAAAGGATTACCCCCAACACGAACCAAAACGAAAAGTCTACAATTGATTCTGAACAAAGAAAACAATATTGGATGAGGAAGAGGAAGTAAAGGAAAAGTCGAAGCAAAAACTATTAAGAACCATTTTCTGTTGTTCTTTCCTCTTGGTTTATTTATTAAAAGTTTAAAGATGAAGATACACACCAAACTATGAAGATCACGATGGCAACAAGCCATCAGTATGGGGTGATATTTGGTAGGCACAATTAGTGGGCTACCTATGAGCAAAAGCTCACACCCCTTCAAGTACAACAATGTGAAGGAGGGAAAGATGTAGTGTCTCTACGACAGAGAGCACTCATATATTTAACTGTAGGCCACATGTAAATAGTCAGTTGTATTATGTTAGTCAATGTGAACGGTTATACGAAATATATGGATTATAAAAGATACTAAACTAGCATGGGTTAGATGGGGTTTCAACAGATGATATTCCCCACAATTTTGTAGGTTTAATCATTTGATGATTCATTGGAGCAGATGCTTTTTACAGCTGGATGTCCTTCCTAATGCCAGCCCCAGTGAGAGTGAAAACAGTGGTGAGTTAACCCACGCAAAGATACCAACTTTGCATTTTAAACTCTGTAGCAGCAGTGAATAAAGGGCATGGGTGCTTATATCCATGAGTTCAAAGATGTTACATGACCCACATACCCCAAAGGACATTTAACCTGCAAAGTTTGGATAGAAAGAAAATACTGTTCACAAAAAATCAAACTGTAAGTAAAAACTTACTGTAAGCATGCAACTGTTCTCTTTCGTTCCACCAGACACCTGTAATAATGGATGTGTAAGTTGGTTAGTTGAAATCAAAGTATAATTAATAATAATAATTTGATTTTCCATTTTATACATAAGTTGAAGGTCTCATTGATTACCTCCTCAGCTTTTTGCTTTTCTCTTTCTCGTTCACGCTCCCGGCGATATCTCTCTCTGCTATATCTATCCCCACGATCGTAGTCATCTAGAATAAAGAAAAGCAAACTGCAAATCAGCTGCACATTATACTCCTTCATTGAGCAAATATCTACCTCAGTCATTGCTTTTTGATAAACATTTAAAAGCAGAGAGATGTTAAGATAGAAATGATGCAGACGTAAACAGAGAAATACACGGTTAACTATATTAGATTAAACATCTATCTTTCAAATATACAGCAGTTTTTCAAAACAATCAAACCTCTGCTTCTTTCACCCTCTTTAGCAAAATTTTCACGAGCCTTCTTTTCTTCCTAAAAAGTGGAACAAATCTTTATTACAAATCTAGTGGTCTTATGTTAACTACAATCTCCCTTAATGTTAGTGGGCACCTACATTCAGCTTCTTTCTTTTCTCTTCAGCAATCAGCTGTCGTTTCTTTAGAGCCTCCACTGCCCTTTCTTCTTTTGTCAAAAACTTTGGCTGAAAGAGTGCAAGAATAAACACCTGTAAGAACGACGCAGATTCAAGTCAAAAGTAGAACACAAACACTGAAGTCAATCCAACAAAATGTTACAATTAGTAAAAGTGATCTGAAGATCAATGAAAACATTTGACTCATAAAAATTTACAAAAATCGGAAAACTGAAATTTGTCCTGTAGGTCAAGCAAGAAATGTTACGCTAGCACAATGAAAATTAAAAATCAACGAGTCACCAGATTCTCAATGTGCTGCTCAAAAACCCTTAATTTCAAAAATGTACAAAATAGATTCAAACAGAATAAATCTTCTGAAAAGAATCAGCCCCTATACACTGACAGGCGCGTAGGGTAAAATTTAAAAGGGGGGGGGGTCGATATTTAAGAAAAAAAGGCAGCTTAAATCCTATATTTACATCTTTTTCCCATTAAAAGTAACTCTACTTAATTATCTACAAGAGCGGTTACATCCATGCTTAAATGTTTTGGGGTATGTAAAAGAGTTTCCGCGGGAATAAAATGATTTTTAGCCACCATGGTTGGCCGACAAAGAAAATTTTCAATTTTAGAACACGCTTAATGGCCAAAATCAATATATTTTGCCCTGTTATCACACAAAAATTTAGTACTACGCAAGCATCAAAGCAGGGTGAGCATGTGGCAAAAAATGGTTTCACAAGAGTACAAATAACAAGCAACAAAATATAAACGTTGGTTTCTATTTATAGAATAAGATATTAAAAACTATGAGTTCGGGTACGTATTCCTGGTTACAAATGCAAACAGAAACCTTCACGAATTATAATATTCACAAATCAGTTATAAAAAGACTAAACGAACATAAACCTTTCCAAAGTTATTTATCATCGAAAAGAAAACATGACAAAAGGGGTACCAATGAACCAGAATCTATTATTGAAAATTCAGTTTTGTCAACAGTCTTCGAGACATAAGTAAAAACTCGCTTCTGCTTAAGTTTGCATCTTCGAAACGTATATTATAAATTATAGAACAAAATAAGCTTTTTATTTAAAAATCTGATGAAACAAATTTTCCAAAGTAATGGTAACGTTCCTCATACAGGGATACAAATTCGGTCTTTTGAAAACCATCTGCTTTATTAAAACCATTGCTGTTATTCTATTGGCATTCGTTTCATTATTATGGCATAGGTCTAAAACGAACAATGTTTGTGTAACATGTTCTTTAACAAGAAATTTAGTATGCGCACTGTGATATTTGTGTAGTTTTTCGCAGGTCTCCACCAAGGTTAGTTAAGCAACTGTTAGGATTAAGGATAACCAACCTTGGTGGAGACCTCCGAAAAATTACACAAATATCATCAAGAAAAAAACATTTGAGGGCAAAACGATTGGTTGAGGTGGAGGGACCTTGCAATATTTTGCGGCATAATTTTTTATGAACGTGTTGAAGTGGGTGAAGAAAGATATCTAATATCCAAAGGGCACTTTTTCCAAAAGGGAAAAGTCTACGTGCCTGACTGACAACCTATAGCCTATATTTATACAGCCATGATTCAGGCTGTCACAATGCACTAAAATATTACGAAAGCATCAATGAAACCAACTGTTGAAAAGTACAGAAAATCAAAGATCACAGTTATTATAAGTTATTGGGCAATAAAACTTCCTGCATCAACATGGAGAAATCAATAAACCAAATTGGTCCATCCACTACAATAACGCAATGGTAAGGTGTTTGGTTCTTAACCGAAAGATTCTGGGTTCGAGACCATGTTATCACAAGTTGTTTAGTAAACAGTTAAAAATAAAAAACACCATATTTAATCATCGCAAATAACCGTAGCACAATTTGGAGCAATTAAATGACTCTGCGTCTTCATGATAATGCTTAAATAGCATTCTGGGAGCCTCATTAAAAAACAAACCAAAGCACTACCTTCAAGCACTCTAGCAATTTGTTAATTCAGTTAACATCAAAACAGAATCTTAATCAAATTATGTATATGTTTCCAGGATCTCATCATTTTAGACTGAGCAAGAATATCGTGATATTACCTACCTTTTCAAGAGCTTTCTTCTCTGCATCCCTTTTAGCAATCATTTCTTCTAAGGACAGAGGCTAAGAAATATGAAAGAGCAGCCAGGTTCATTTCTTTCCATTAACAATGATGCAAATCAATCAAACAAAGACAATTATTTGACACATGTACACAATTATCACTTCAATATAGCGTCTTAGCTCCTTTCGTTTTTGTGACCATATTTATAATCAAATATAAGTAAACATTCAAAGCAAACATTTTTTAAATCTCAAAAACAAAACTCACTTCTCTCTTTGCAGGTGCTGTCCATTCTCCCTCTTCTAATTCTTCTGTAGCCAACTCTTTATCAAGGAAACTTCACAAAAAAGATTGAAAACATTAGGCGGCTAAACATTCAAAAGAATATTTACCTTTTCTTCTTTGACATTCGGCTAGAAGTATCTTCTTTATCAACAGAGTTTGAGCGTGAATGCTTACGCTTACGTTCGGGTGAGCGAGAATGAGATCTGTGCTTATGTTTTCGTTTCTCTTTCTTATCCCTGTGTCGGTGTTTGTGGCTGCTTCGATGGTCATCACGGATTTTGTCACGTTCCACATCACGACTTTTGTATTCCTTACCACCATCATCTGAGGTTTTTCTGTCTGTATTCGTCATATTAATTAAATTATCCTTTGTAAACATTTAAATAAAACATATAATTTTTAACATTAAAAACTAAACATAACAAAGGTCTTGTTTATTCAAATTGTTTCTCTTCGCAAAAGAGAACTGTAACATAAGTTGTTAAACAAGCTTTCCATATTCTTAACATTATTGTTGTGCAGAATTGTAGTTGTTTTCTTTATAGCAAAATTTTCCATAATATAAGGTATTTCATCACAGAATATTTAGTTTTTAAAAGGTAAATAAAGAGAGAGAAAAGGTTGATCTTTATTTAATCCTGCCGGTCTAATTCTGCAAGTTTTTGAATCTGTTGTATTTTGGAAAGTGACATTTCTATACTCTCCTTCTCATTTCTATTCAGTCGTCGCACAAGTTATGCTTCCTAAAACTGTGCATTTTTTAACAAAAAGTTGAAATCTAGAATTGATTAATATTTAGCATTTCTAAAAACAAAACTGTACCATATGTAAAAACATATTTGTTTGTTTAAAGAATTTAATCATTATTTTAAAAGGAGACACAATTGTTGCAGGTTTCAACTACATGACATGTACATGTATGCAATGATATGCCGGTCATGTAACATCTTTGACCTCATGGGCATCATACTCGTTACGCACAGCTGCCACAGAGTTTAAAATTCAAAGTTTGTATATCATGGGTTAACTCTCCACTGTTTTTCTTCTCACTGGGGTTGGCGTTAGGAAGGCCATCCAGCTGTAAAAATATCTGCTCCAATGAATCATCATATGATTAAACCTACAAAATAATCATGTGATGAAAACCTAGCATGGAAATGGGTTTAGTCCATTTCCATGCTAGGTTTTCATCACATGATTATTTTGATGATGATGCTTAGAAAAAAAGGAGATAAACAGATAAAAATCATACCAGCTGGTTTAATGCAGTAGAGATTAAAATTGTCACACCTTAAATTATTCATCTTTAGAGCCTGCAACAAGACTAGCATAGTAAGGATAATTGTCAAATAAAGATTGTTTACATTCTATGTACATTTAAGTTTGCAATTCATTTACAGATTTGATTCTTTTTTAGCACTAAAACATTATTGAAAAGTTACGGCTAAGCTTTCCATGTGAGAAATCTGGACAGCAATGAATAAAAAATCAATGAAATATAACTCTATAGACTGCAAAAAAACATAAGAAAAGATTCTTTAGTGCAGCATTAGCAAACAAAGCTTGTGGCAAGATGTTCGCCAACAAACTAAACAAATTAAACATCACATAACACAGATATATAACTCAAAATCTGTTGACTGAGTTAATTGAAAAAAAAAGTTTATTTTGATTTTTCCAACCAAGATGTTTTACTGACATTTGTTTATAACTTTTTTTATGTAGACTTTGACTTTATTTTACTCCCTACTAAAAATGGGATAATTCACTTGATATTGTAACCAATAAAAAGAACAAATCAGGAACCCAGAGAATGTCACTTATTTTTATGATGCCCCATTCAAGCACAGAACTAACTCTAAGTTAAGAGAACTTTAATATATCAATGCTATGTTTTAGATTTAAATTGATTTTGTACAGTAACACAAATTTACTTTTGTAACTCGAAAAATGTCACTTGCAGTGCTCTTCAAAATTGGTATAGCAGAGATAGAGATTGTGACAGAGAGTGATTCTTTTTGAAAATCATGATAAAAATTGTCCATTAATAACCAGTTTTATTTCCCCCCTAAAAACTTGTTAAAGAGCAAAATTCAAACATTTGCGCTTGGTACTTGTACTTGGCACTAAAAACGACCCATGCAAAGTTGTGCACATCTCTGTACCTGGGACTTTTTTGTAGTTAAACTACTATAATATATAAAATATAAAAAATCCATATCTACTAATCACGACCCCTGTTTGTCGCACATCTTTGCAAGAGTGCAAAAGTCGAAAACAAATTTTGTTATTTCGGATTCCGTAATATATTGTAATGCGTAAACAAAATTTTAAAATGGTAGATTCCAATGCTTGTTGAAGCATGTGCATGTATTTTTACTTATTTTCAAATCGCGAAAGTTGGCTCATTTTTTAGTTTCTTTTCGTCGCTATAATTTATATTTGTTTAAAACTGCAGTAAAAAAGCTTTGTCATGTCGAAATACTATATTTAGTGCTGCTCGTGAACATACAACGAAAATGCATTTATAAAAGATTGTAGTTCTTTTATTACAGTAATTAAAAAAAAGCGAGCGAAGAAAAACGTTATTACACTAAAAACAATCTTTTCAATACTTACATAATACCATGTTTACCAAATACTGGTCACACGCAAAACACGCAAGTAAACCCGATAAAAAAGATAAAGATTGCCATTATGTGGACTTTGTCACATTTAACTCATATTTGATAAACACTGTATTTTGTGTTTGTATGATAATGCTGTTAATAAAAGTGATAAAATGTAATGCCGGAAAAAAATATTTCCCGTAATAAAAACCAGTGCTTCTTTTTGTTTAACATTCATTACGGAATCCGAAAATAACAAAATTTGTTTTCGAATTTTGCACTCTTGCAAAGATGCGCGACCGACCCTGTTGACTGCACTGGACAAGCGACTAAATCACGATCTTGTGGCTCCGAAAGTAATACTTAGAAAGGACATAAGTGTACCTTTAGAGTATGAACAATGACTTAATAAATGCTTTACCCAAGCTTTACCTTTACTAGCAATGAACCCGTCCTACGGACATTAACAATAATATGATAATTGAGGAATTGTGTATGTATGTATGTTACCAATCTATGCCAATCTCCTCCCAAAAAGTCTATATATGGGTAGTCATGTACATATAGATAAATTAATTATACATTTAAATTGAGAAAGAATTTGTTTGGGAAAAAAAGTTAGCCATAAAATATTTAATTATTATTATAAATTTTAAACCTACGCAATCGATAAGTGACATCACATTTAATTAAATTAAATTAAATAATTTTAAATAAATAATTAAATAATAATAATAAATAAATAATTAAATAAAAACTTGTCAAAAAAAATTTCTTTGGCTAAAAACCATCCCAGGGGCATCACAATCCTCGAATTGACCCGCCCCCTCGAATAAGCCCTCTCCTCGAAAAAGCCCTCATCATTGAATCTAAATTTTTTTCATTAGCCCCCCCCCGAATTAGCCCCCCCCCCCCCCCCCCCTAATTCAAATTTCGTGTTTATTTAAACCCTCATGGGGGCTATCGGGAACATATTATATCATGAATTTATGGTTCATTATAAACACCCATAATCTTTTGCTATGAATTACAGAAGAATAGACAGTTCTGGGCTGTATTATAAATCTTATAACTTTAATAAAATTGTAAAATAAAACACAAGTAAGAATATAAGCAACCAGAGTACAGCTAATATAAAAGAGGCAATTTCACAATGTCTTTGCTGGTGTCAACATCGATTTGCAATATGTTTTTTTTCTCTAACAGCTTTGACGCAAATATCTGAGCAGGCTTTTTATCTCTCGTATATGCAATGTACTTTGCGGGAACAATGAGGCCAATTTCTCGCCTTCTTACAATTGCTCGACGGCACAGAGGAAAATCCGTTCGTTCCTAATGAGACAGATATACAAAAGGCTTGCCCTCCTTACTTGATCCTCGATGAAGCAATCGATGATGCCGAAGACATTGATATTTTGAACTGAACACGTATGAAGTATTGATGAACATATGCATATATCTTTTTTCTGGGTTAGTCATACCACATTTTTTTATTAGCCCCCCCCCCTCGAATAGCCCCCCCCCTTGAATAAACCCCCACTTAAAAAAATCATAAATTAATTTGCCCTCAGGGGGCCAATTCGAGGATTTACGGTACCCTGAAAATTTGGTTCCAATCGGTCCAGTCGTTTGGGCGTGATGGGCAGACAACAAACGAACAAACATACTCAGGTTTTTCCTCCATTATAGTAGGATATAATGAAGGAAGGTGTATCGGTATAAAGATACGTTGTCTTTTTCTATGAAACAGGATATAATTGGACTTGCTGACATTCAACGAGAGTTTATTGGCCTTAAACCACCCATGTATTATCTTTTCTAGTTCATTATTCATTGTATTAAAAAGAGTGTTTAAGTTTTTATGAGAGAAAAAAGATTAGTATCATCTGCGAACATAATAGGGTTGAGAATTTTGGATGCGTTGAAAAGATCGTTAACGTAAACTAAGAATAGAAGCGGACCTAAAATTGAACAATAAGTTGTTTTCGGTTTGCAAGAAAGCAACGGAACCAATTTAGATTTCGCCCTTTGACACCGTAGTATTCCAATTAATTTATAAGGAGATCGTGGTCCACTGTATCAAACGGTTTTTGGATACATCTAGGAATACTCCAAGGGTAAAATTGTTTTTTGACTAAATGAAGTGTTTATTTCTTCTGTTAGTTGAATTATTCGGTCGATAGTGAAGAGCAAAATCCATATTGATTTCTATAAAGAAGATATTTTGTTTCTGAATATAAGCGGCTATACATTAATTTTTCTAAGAGTTTCGAAAAACAGGGAAAGTATAGAAATAGGTCGATAATTAGTGAAGAACATTTTATCACCACATATAAATATCGGTGTAACTTTGGCAATCTTTAATTGATCTGGGAAAAGAAGTCCGAAATCAGAAGTCCTCTGATAAAAGAAATCAAAACAGACCAAGACAAAATAACAAAGAAACAAAAATTATTGATTAGAATCTACGTTGAAATCTGATCGATTTTGTAAAGATTATTTATAGACGAATATTCTTGCACATTGCGTTTGTCGTTGTTCCAAGGAGATAACTTTTTAAAACAATATCAGACAACATGTTCAGCGTTTTTCTGATAAATTTTTGCAAAAAACGACAATTGGACCAGCCAAACAGCAGGGTTATTTTTGTTCGGATGCTTTTATAAAATAATAAGAAAAAAAGAAAAAATTTGCGGGAATAAATTGTTGCGAACACTGGAAATAATTAAAAGTTGCGAAAAATAATTCTTGCGAAAAGAACAAGTCGCAAAAGTTACGAAAATTTGCTCGCATCATTTTCTTCCCGCAACTTTTGCTTCCCACAACTTTTTCTTCCTACAACAATTTCTTCCTACAACAATTTCTTCCCACGACAATTTCTTCCTTTAAAGTATGTAATTAATTAATGTATTTTACCAGAATGAAGTGTGCAAAGAATCTGTAGTTTTTCCCGCCGTCAAGGTGTTCTCTTTTGCCTTTAACTTCGACATGGTGACAGCATTTAACATCGTAGAAAAAATAAAATAATTTTTGCAAAACGCCCAGTTTTACTTTATGCTGAAATTATTAAACAGGGCTGTTAGAGACGGAATTTAGTTGTAATTGAAGATGAACCTGTCGAGTTGTCCCCGATAGAAATGAACTGTTTCTGAAGTCATTGAAACCATGTTGGAAGCCAAATTGACCGTTCAAATTAGCAATATATACTGTTGTAAACTTTATAAAAACATCACAAATCTTCAAAAAGTAAGTATGCCAAGTTATTGAAAATAAGTTTTTAAAAATAAAAGTATAAAAACTTACGAAATATAATTTTGACTATTTTCCATTTATGCTAACGTTTTCTTGACAGCTCATGTTATGGTCATGCTACGATAGTTTTTTTGTTTGAGGCAAGGGTTCACAAGTATAGCAGTCAAGAACGCAGTCAATGATGGGATAGGATCAGGGAAGATCTTAGTCAGTTAGATAGAGAACTCTCAGTTTGAAGTATCCCAAAGATACATACATAAAAAGCTGTTTAACAAGTTTTTTAATTTCTTTAAAATACGGCTTACTTTTCAAACTCAGATAACTTTTTTCAACCACAAAACATAAAAGTGAATTTGTCTGGTGTGCTCCATTCTTTACTCTTCGAGATGAACCAGGCCAGTTAGGCTTACCTTCTTTTGGCGTTTGAGAAACCAGACGCAGCAGGTGATCGGCTGGCAGACATCCGTATATACAAAATGCTCTGGGCTGCCGGTCTAATAGCATGCTTTGAGTTAGTCCATGAGATAGAGGCAGATTTTCATTTTTTCAAACCAACTTTTTTTTAATTATTAGTTTTCTTAATTCTTAATTTCAAAAACTTAAAATTTGTCTGTGTCTATAAATATTGCTATAAATATTGCTGGTCTATTATCTATCCAGCAAGTATTTGCAAGAGAAAATGACGTACAAAATGAGGAAACAATTAAGAAACTGTTAAGAAAATCCCAGCCTAGAAAAGGAAAATTTGCTAAGAAAATTGAGCCTCAGCTCAACAATCAACAATTTTCTTATTAAAAAAACGTGTATATCAATTAATCCGTTTTGATATGTAGCATAAATTGTCATTAGTTGTGAACCTGTATAATTACTATCTTACACTAAAGAAAGAAATTCAAAATTAAATTAAACATTATTCGCCATCTCCAATATCATCTTCATTGCTATATTCAACTTCCTCTCTCATATCTTCAATATCATCTTAAGACCTACATTTGCATACGTCGGTACACGGAAAGCCATTTTTTAGCACCTGCAAAAAACAGTACTTATTAACAATTATCGGGTAGCAGCCCGTCTATTTATTCCAGGTGGTTTGGAACTAGAATCCAACGAAAGGATTACCCAAGGAGACAACCTAGCTATGTCGTTTTATGCTCTTCAAACACTTTGCTTGAGCGACTAAGAAATATCCCAATAAAAAAGTCTGGTTAGCCGACGACGCCACTGGAGCTGGTAAACTCATAGATCAACGCTTTAGAATGGTGAAAAGAGATTATAAAAGAAGGCCGGAAAATCGGATATCACGTAAATGAATCAAAGTCATGGATAATCCTAAATGACCCTGATAGATTAGCAGGGTTGCAAATAGCATTTAGTAATCCCTATTCGCTGGTGCTATTCGCTGCTTTGTCATCAGCTAATAGTGGCAAGTCGCTGGTTTTAATTAACAATAACATTTACTATCAAACGCTGCTTTCAGTGGCCGTTTGTGTCCAATTGCTAGTTTTAATCATCATAGAGTTATCACCTCTCTGCGGATTAAATTACTAATGAAATAAACACATCTCGTTGTAATTATTTCCAAAGCGCTGTTCACTAGTGTCTGCTAATGTTATTAATTATCGTTACTTTCGTCATCTTTCAGCTTTGATTGTTGTGCGCAACACAAAACAAGTCTCAATAATCATGTATAATTGATAATTCGAGTAGCGAAAGCGATTGCAAATCTCTATTCCCTACTTTCATGACTGATCAGCGGAAATAGCGATTCCCTACTTTCTGCAGCAATAGCGAACTATGTGCTGCTTTTCACACTAGCGATTTGCAACCCTGTAGATTAGAGGAAACGATATTATTGTTTGAAGAGACTGCAATAAAATTACAACAGAAGGAAAAAGACACCTCGGTGCATCCATTGGGAGTAATAATTTTCGCACTGAGTATGTCAGCAATATAGTGTAGAACTCGAACAATTGTCAAAATTCGCTGAAACTCAACCCCACGCCGCTTATGCTGCTTATATCCATGTAGAGCAGCATAAATTTAGTTATTTCCTACCAACGATTGAAGGAATGGAAACACTTATTACACCAGTAGACAAGATTATTAAAAATAGTTTTATTCCCGCTCTCATCGGATCTAAATTAACGAAACTAGATCGAGAATTGTTCACACTACCTGTAAAAGATTACGTCATTTTTTATTGTTTTGTTGTAACAGGCGCCTCGTATAGGCGCACTCGTTACTAGATCTTTTATTGTATTGTATTTTTGTGATCACGTGTGTGGTCAGTTAGCTTACGACCTTTGAAGTAAAAAGACGTATTTACCACGAGAAAGCTTCGCGTCCCATTTTTGTCGTTTGCTCGGACTCAATTTATTCTAAATTTTTACATGCCGCCCGATGAGGGACGTGAAGAATTACAATTAATTAGTTGCTGAGAGAATACTACATTTGGTTGTTGAAAAAGTTGTTGGTTTGTGAGATATTGTGGATATTGATTGTTGAAAATTTGTTTGGAATTGGATTGGTTTTGAGAAGATGGCTACCACTTATGAAAGTTTGACTCGGAAAATAAATAAACGGAAAGGATTTCGAACACAATTTGGTAAGGTTTTAGATCAGGCTAAACGCTATTTAAAAGAAGAAAATATTTTGGAAGCACGTCTAGCAGGATTAGACACAAGCTTGAGAGAGAAGGGAGATACTTTGAGACGTCTTGACGAAGAAATACAAGAATTGATAGAAGTAGATAAGGTTGAAAGAGAAATAGAAGATTGTTTATCGTTTTTTGAGAGTTCTCATGACGTGTTTGCTGAGATTGCTGTTAGGTTGGCTGAAGTTAAGATTAGCGCTGCGCGAGAGACTGCTTCAATTACGCCGAGTGAAAGTGCGACTTCAACAAGCGCGAAGTTAAACTGTAAATTACCTAAGCTAGAATTGTCTGTGTTTTCAGGAGATCCTCTTGATTGGCAAGGTTTTTGGAATAGATTTGAAGTTTCAATAAACGCAAATGACGGATTAAGTGAGATAGATAAGTTTAACTATTTACTGAGGTTTTTGTCGGGTAAAGCGTTAGAATCCGTGAAAGGAATGGTTCTCTCAGCAGATAATTACAAACAGGCGGTAAATATTTTGGAAAAAAGATTTGGTAATCCTCAAGTCTTAATTTCAGCGCATTTAGACAAATTAATTAAGGTTAAAAGGGTTAAAAGTATTGAAAACATCGAGGGGCTAAGAAATTTATTTAACGAGGTTGAAACGTGCGTGAGAAATTTAAGAAGTTTGAAAGTTGAGACAAGTACTTATGGTTGTCTATTAATTCCTATCTTGAAGGAAAAAATACCGGAAGACATGCTAATGGTGATTTCGAGAGGTTTTGGAAGTAATGTTTGGATACTTGACAAATTCATGGCACATTTTAATAAGGAGCTTGAAGCAAAGGAAAGTTGTTTGTCTTTTAAGACAAGAGATAACAGGGGCGATGGTTCGTTGAACACGCGTGATAGTTTTACGTCAGCTGGTAATTTGCATGTGCAAAGTGAGGCTTCTAATTGTGTCTTTTGTTCTGGAAAACACGCGTCGTCGAGGTGTGATAAAGTTATTGACGTCAATGCTCGAAAAGATATTGTCAAGAGATCTCGAAAATGTTTTCTGTGCCTAAAAGGAGGTCATTGTGTAAGAAATTGTAGATCGTCTTATGTTTGCCGAAAGTGTGGCGCAAAACATCACATATCTCTTTGTTTTAAAGAAACATCAGGCAACCATGTGAAATCTTCTGAGTCGGCTTCAGGTATCACGTGTTTGAATCATGTAGGCGTTGCTAATGGAATTCTTTTACAAACTGCTTTTTCTGAAGTGTCTAATTCCTTCTCTGGTGCTTCCCAATTTGCAAGAATTCTTTTCGATAATGGATCTCAAAGATCTTATATTTCTGACAATCTTAGAAAAAGGCTCTCTCTTAAAACTATTCGTACTGAGAATTTGCTGTTGAAAACGTTTGGTAAGTCTGAAAATGTCACTAAGAAACTAGATGTCGTTCGTTTGTTTATCAAATACGGAAACAATAAGAAGTTGTGTGTTGAAGTTCTTTGTGTTCCCTTCATTTGTGATCCTTTAACCTCTCAAAATATTTCTACGGCAGCAAATAAATATCCTGTGTTAAACTCTTTGAAGCTCGCTGATTTTGATTCTCGCTCTGACGTTGATGTTGACATTCTTTTAGGTCTTGATTTTTATCATGCATTCTTTTCCGGAAAAATCTTAAAGATAGTCAGTGGGCCAACTGCAAGCGAAACTATTCTCGGCTGGGTGTTGAGTGGTCCCATCTCTTCGAATAAAACTAGCACGTCATTTTCTAATCTTTGTACTACCTCTCATGTGATGAGGTGCGCTTTTGAGCCAGCTGATTCTTCTATTGGTGATCCTTTGAGAAATGATTTAAATAGATTTTGGGAAGTAGAAAATCTGAATAGTGAGCAAGATTGCGTAATACATCAATTTGAGAAAAACATAAGATTTAATGGCGAGCGATATGTAACAAAACTTCCGTTTAGACCTGACCATTTGACTTTACCTAGTAACCTTGAGATATCTAAGGCGAGATTGAGTAGTTTGAGACGGCGGTTAGAAAAGGATTCTTTAATGTCGGAGTATAATGATGTACTTAAAACCTATGAGAAAGATGGAATTATTGAAAAGGTACCTGAAAATGAATTATGTTGTGAGAGTGTTCATTATCTGCCTCATCGTGGTGTTCGTAGAGAAGACAAAGAAACAACTAAGTTGAGAGTTGTGTTCGATGCATCGTGTTCAAGTAATGGCCCGTCATTAAACAATTGTCTCTACTCAGGTCTTAATCTTATTTCTAAGATATTTGATATTCTTTTGAGATTTCGCATCAACCCTATTGCAACGCTTTCGGATATAAAGCAAGCCTTTTTAAACATCGAGATTGATCGGGAACATCAGGACTTTCTACGTTTTTTTTGGTATCGGGAACTTGACAACTGTTCGGAGGTTGTGGCTTATCGTTTTGTGCGTCTAGTTTTTGGTCTTACTAGTTCCCCATTCATTTTAAATGCAACTATTCGACATCACTTGGAAAAGTTTAGATCTGATAATTTGTTATTTGTTGAAGGATTTCTCGATGATTTATATGTTGATGATTCTATTTCTGGCTGCTCGACTGTAGAAGAAGCGAAAATGTTTTACGAGAAGAGTATGTCGATATTGTCTGCTGGTGGTTTTGTATTGCGAAAGTGGGTAACTAATTGTAAGGAGTTACAGAAGTTTTTTAATGAAAGAGAGGGAAATGAGAGTGATGTTTGTTCTAAGAAAGTCTTGGGGGTAGAATGGGATCTAGAATCAGACAAATTCGTATTCTGTTTTGATAAAATTATTCAGTTAGCTAGAACTCTGCCCGCCACAAAGCGTAATGTTTTAAAGATTGCGGCTACCTTTTTCGACCCGTTGGGATTTATTTCACCTATTACTGCGCGCGTAAAGTCTATTTTCCAACTTTTATGCAAGGACAAGAACGACTGGGATTCAGAAGCGAATACTGAGATTTTAAATGTTTGGAATAAGTTTTTAGAGGACATAGAACGTTTTGAAGGTTTGCGTGTTGAACGTTTCGCATTTATTGAGATGAATGAAAATTTTGAATCTGCCACAATACATGGGTTCTGTGACAGTTCGCTGTCTTGTTATGCAGCGGTTTTGTATTTGCAAATAAAAACTTCCCTTGGTATGCGAGTGCGATTTCTAACAGCTAAAACTAAAGTTGCTTCGTTAAAACAAATAAGTATTGCGCGTTTAGAGCTTTTAGGTTTCTTTTAGGCAAGCTGGTTGAACAGGTTTTAAATGCCTTAAATAATCGAATTATTTTGAAAAATGTGAAATGCTGGTCTGATTCGCAGGTGGCTCTTTGTTGGCTTAGAGGAAAAACAAAGGCGTGGAGACCTTGGGTTGAGAATCGTGTAGTTAAAATACGTAAGGTAGTTGATTTGGAGAATTGGTCGTTTATTGCTGGAGAAGAGAACCCAGCTGATATTCCTACGCGAGTGTGCGAGTTGGCTGACTTTGACAGGTGGTTTCGAGGACCTAGTTTTTTGTTGGACAAAGATTTTGAAGGAGAAAACTTTGATGTAGATGCCAGGTTGAATGAGGCAGATGTTCTTGTCGAGTCGCGGCAGAAACAAACAATGGCTTGCGCTGTAACAACACAGACGGAGATTAACAATGACAATGTAGCAGAACAGTGCAGTATGGCAAATGTTATAGACTGTACTCGATTTGGAAATCTTGATAAACTGCTCAACACGACTGCCTACGTTATTCGTTTCATCGACAATTTGAAAGCAAGGATATAGTCAAAAGAAGAAAATAGCGACGAATGTGTCACGGCCAATGAAAGAGAGAACGCTTTGATGTTATGGATCAGGGCTGAACAGAAGAATATCCGTACCCAACGTGAGTCTAGCTACCAAAAACTTTGCAATTCCCTGAAAATATTCGACGACGTAAATGGCATTGCTCGACTGAAGGGACGTTTCGGTAGCTCAAGTTTCAACTACGACGTGAGGCATCCGATCTTGCTTGCTGGAAATGGACGATATTTTGCTGAACTGCTCGTACGCGACTGTCATCTTCGAGTGATGCACACTGGAGTGGAGGCGACGTTGAACCAATTGCGAAGAAGATTCTGGATTGTGAAAAGACGTCAATACGTAAAGACAATTCTTAGAAAATGCGTAATTTGCAAGAAATTTCAAGGACGTACTATGAACTCCCCAGATTCTCCTGATCTTCCTAATTTTCGTTTTTATGATTGTTTTAGTTTTTGTAACATAGGAATAGATTATGCCGGACCGTTATTTGTCCGTGAAACCGCTAGAGCCGATGCCAAAAAGGTTTACATTTTGCTTTTTACCTGTGCCTCTAGTAGAGCCGTACACTTAGAATTAGTTCCGGATATGAAATCCCCCGCATGTATACGCGCATTCGAAAGGCTGATGTCAAGAAAGGGAATACCAAAGTTTGTTATCAGTGATAATTTTAAAACATTCAAGTCAAGTGAAACGTTTTCTTTCTCAACACGGCATTCAGCAGAGTTTTATTCTACCCGCTTCACCTTGGTGGGGCGGATTTTATGAACGTCTTGTTCGTTCCGTCAAGTTATCGTTGAAGAAATCTCTCGGGAGATCACTTTTAACCTATGAACAATTAGAAACTGTTTTATGCAAAAGCGAATTCGTCATCAATGGCCGACCTTTAACGTACGTCTCGTCCGACGATCTGGAAGAAGCGTTGACACCATTTCATTTACTTTTCGGCAGAAATGTTTCCTACACCTCTGGTTCCGTAAACATTAATGACATTGTGAATTTTTCAAAGAATGACGTTATCAAAAGAGCGAAATACATGCGACTGCTCATTCGTAAATACTTGGAATCGTTCAACTCGTTATACTTGAATGAACTTCGTGAACAGCACCTAAACCGCAAATCAGCCAAGAGATCATCACCACCGCCCGTAATTGGTGACGTAGTTTTAATTCGAGATGATGTTCCGTTACCTCGTCAACGTTGGCGCTTAGGTAAAATCACACAACTGGTCACCGGCAGCGATGGTAATGTCAGAGGTGTTAAATTAATCGTCGCTTCAGAAAGTCAAGGAAATCAATCGTGCTGCCGTCCGCTTCAAAAGATCATTCCCTTAGAAGTCTCCGAACAAGAAAACATCTCCGATGACGTCAATTCCAACACAAATACCGAGGACACTTGTATAAATAATGGTAGACCAAAACGGCACGCGGCACGCGAGGGAATACTTGGAATATCAAACTTATCAGAAAAAGCGTCTTTCGATTATGAGTTATCAAAAACGATCACAGCACCTTTAATAGCAATAATGATTTTACAGGGCGACAACCTACCATCTCCGGAGAAAGTAAAAAAAAAATACAACAAGCTTCCAAAACTTTAAAAACCGAACGTTTAAATGAAAAAGTTAAGGCTGTCGAAAGCCAATTATCTAAACAGGAGTTAAGAGCTATTACGCAAGCGAAAGAAAAGGGCGCGTCTAGTTGGTTATCTGCAAAAAGGGAGGATTTGTCTCAATGCGACATGACAATCTCCGAGATTTTGAGGCAAATCTTCTCAGTAAAATTGCTAAAGACGTTAAAGTAGAGCCACCTTTGCAACACCTAAGTGGCGAAAACTTCGATAAGAATGTAGTTGATGGTGATCAAGCTTGATCGGATTTAAAAGTTTGAGGCTTTTGGCGACCAGCCCAGTACTTAAGTATAATTGGTTCGACGTGCGCGTCACAAACGGCAATGCCGCAAGTCAGATTGATCTTCCAGCGAAAATTTACAAACGACACAAAGCTGAGAAGAAAAGAAAATATAATGATGGAATAATTAATGTTGAACACAGTACGTTTACGGCACTTGTTTTCACTGTAACCGGCGGAACAGCCAGAGGTGGCGCTAGGGTTTTTCCGACGAGGGGGCTTAGAGTGCCGACGGGGGGAGGGTGGGGGGGGGGGGGGGCAAATTGCTTGACTCTAAACATAAAACTCATTGATGATCAAATTTATTACAGATTTGGCAACTCTAAATTTAAACATAACCTGCCACGAAACTTGATATCATGATAATTGTATTAATCACAAAAAAGACCTAATGTGAAAAAATGTCAGTATTGTGTTAATATTGCTTTACTTCCGACGGGAGTGTATGAAATTTCACCAACATCTAGCAGACAGAATCTCAATAAAAACCGGGGATCGCTATGAGAAGATACTTACTTGGATTCAATGTAAACTATCATTTCTAATTATGAGATCAGCACTGTTGCGTTTAGAGGAAGCAGGACGATTAAATATGAGCAGTTGTCAGTAGATGATTTTACTTTAGCTTGTGATCAGTTAAAACGTGATAATTAACTGATTATTAACTAATTATGGTTTTTATTGTACATTTTACAATTCGATTATACATGTAATTTTGTAACAATTTTATACGGTAATTTGTGTTGATTGAAATATATTTATTTTATATCACATTGTGTGTATATTTTTGTTGGATTTTATTGTATATTATAATGTGAATAAATAATACAAAAACTGCTACTCTGGTCTGGTATTTTTAAGAACCAAAAAATAACACTTACAGACTTACTAACATAGATTTTCTTTATCTACTTAGAATTTGCGACATTTTGATTCACAAAAATGTTCCATTTTTTACCCCCATCTCATGGACTCAGTGCCTTCTTTCTTGTGACTCTGGTGTCTTCGATTTGAAAATTCAATGCGCACGGCATTTGTTTTGACATGTTTAGTTCTCGGAACAAACCGCTAAAGTTAGTGGCAACACGTTTTATGACTTAATGATGATTTTATGCGTCGTTACATTGATGTTTGTCAAGTAGCTATACTATTACGAAATGATTATTAAATACTGTAAAACAATTAGATAGATGAAATTCCCTCTTCATACAAAACTTGAGGGTTTAATAAAGTGGGGCAAAATGGACCATCCTAATTTTTTGGGATCAGTCATCTATGCATTCTGCTGCAAAGCAATGAAATTGAGTTATGATATATGAAGGAAAACCTTTAACTGGTCCATTTTTCCCAACCACATCTGAAAATCTGTGAAAAATCAACCCTTGTCCATAACATTAAAAATATCTTAGGAATATGACGTATTATCCCAAAAGTAGTTTTCTGGATACTTGGGTAGTATGGTGCTTATTTGGAACTTAAAAACCTTTGACCGTTTTTAAGCAGTTGCTTTAAAAGTGAAGTTTTTTTGTCCATTTTGCCCCACCCTATATATATATATATATTTTGTGTTGCATATTTATATCCTTAGTTTTATATAATACATAATAATATTATAAGAATAAGAAATGTTTAATAATAAAGACTTATCAGAATTATCGAACTGTGAACTTGCAAATGCATTGAAATCTTTAAGCCTCAATGTTGGTCCTATCACATCTTCCACAAGAAGAATTTATGAAAAGCGACTACATGACCATCTTGCCAACTCATCTTCGGCAAAAGAAATCGTTAAACCCATTGAAGAACACTATTCTAACAATCATCAGGATTCTGAAAAATTGCATGTTCGTAATGGTATAACCGAGATCGAAGAAGTTTTGAATTCTCTTGTAAAAATAGTTGATGAAAACCTTGTTCCCGATAAACCTCAAAAGTTTTATGCTGTGTGGATTCCGTTTTCTCCTAAAGATTCTGTTTATAGAAAGCAACCAACTGTATTTAATACACAGAACAATGCTTTGGCTTTCATGAAAAAATGTCATGGTTCAAGATTTAAATCCTTTAAGTCTCACTCACAAGCCGAGGAGTTCTCATTATCAGAACAAAGTCCAGTTGTAGAAAAACGTGTTTCTGCAACTGCTTTTAAAACTGTTTTTAAGTCACCTTCATTCCTTGAATTGACAAAATACCGATGTTTTCTTCAAGAAGGTAATGTTGATGAGGTAACTAAGTGCTACAAAAATCCGCGATATCTAATAACGTCAAGTGATATGCCAGTTATACTTCATGAAGGGTCTCGTTTCAATGCAATGCACATTGCCTTGCGTGCCAATAATTTACAACTGTGTGAGTTAATTATGGAAACTTTACATTCACTCCGATTTCTTCATCTAATGTATCCAAATGCAACAAAAGAAAACTTGAGCTTTCGTGAGAAACACTTGGTTGACTTGTATTTAAACACTCCGGAAAAAATAGTATGTGCATATAAAAATATCTTTCATTTAATATACATAAATACACAACAAGTTACATATAGCACTGTTCAATTGTAAAATGAATTGCAAATTTTATTTTGAATTTAGTGCTGTGATACTTTACTCCATACGGCGTGTAAGTTTTGTTACAAAGATATCATAAGGTTTCTACTCAGATGCAAGGAAACCAACCCCCATCAAAGTAACAGGGATGGATGTACTCCGCGACAGGTACAGCAGTAAAAGTTCCTAAAGTTTTTGTTCCATTGCCCGAAGGTAGGAACAAACTATGTTGACATATGTGCTATCATCTTCATCAATCTGCAAAATTTATTTTTCTCTCGTTTATATGTTGCTTTGTTCAAGTCTGGTGAAAATTGATTTCCAATTGATATATGTATACATATTCTAATTTACTTTATCAAATGTTTTATTATCTAACTTATACTATTTTCAAAATTAACTAACCTTCAGTAGCTTCTTTACTTTAAGGTTATTGGCACCAGAATGAAGAAATGTGCAAACAAAAGTCAAATTGTAAAGGAGATAGACTCTATCTTTGAAGGTAGGAAGGAATTCTTTGATGCTGTAAGTAAGGATTCTTTCCCTATTTTGGATTCTGTATCTACTCCATACCAGTTAAAAATAACAAGATTTTAACTACCAAATTTCTCTACAACTCTAATTTACTCATTGTTCTTTCTTTTATTTAACAAATATTTATACAGGATATAAAAATCACATCAGAAAAAATATATTCTATTATCAATGTGAATTCTGTTTAAAAATTAAATTTAGTTTAAGTTAGTAAAAAGATAATTTAAAATATATATACAAACTAAATAAAATCATTGCAGGTGTTTTCTCAAGAGATTATTTAAATTCTGTGTAAGAATCTACTTGGCGTTTGCTTAGTGGAATTTTGTTGTAAGATTTAACGCCAGAGTAGAAGAACGATTTTCTTGCAAACTCAAGTTGTATTTTCGGTAGTTTGATCAAGTATTGGTTTTGTTACAGCAATTTTTGTAAACAAAACTGAATGTTTCTTTGTGGTTTGATCCTGTTTTCTTCCATTGAATGCAGCATAGTTCTTCTGAATTTGTTTGTGTCTTAGTTGAATGGAACTTTTAACAACCTGCAGCATCGTGTGTAAACATGTCAGTTGGTTCTCTTTGAAAATTTTCCTTCATTTCGTATTTTACGTTATGTAACAAACTTTTTAAAGGTTTTTTGCAAGCAAGTTTTTAATACATATTTTTATTTTGGATTTAATGGTGCCCAATAACGCTTATCGTTGTGGGTAACAATATTTATAAATATTTAATATTAAAGTAATAACAATTGACCGCATGCCACATATCTCTGGAACTTTAAAAACTTTTATAATTTGTTTTTGTTATTACATTCCTCCTACTTTACACATACTCGGGACCACCACAAAGAAATTGTCTTTGGGTTAATGTAAATAACAAAATTTGCTGTTACTGTTAGGCGATACTTATGACAATCAAATTTTAAAAGTATTTTAGAAGCTTTCTTAGACTAAAGCAACACAAATTTAATTATAAACAAAAATTAATAGCGCAGAGCCTGTTAAATATATTTTTTATCACGCTGGTAAACATGTGTTTTCATTTTGTGAGCACGATTCGCCGCGCCACAGTGAAATATTCATTGAAAGGCCTGCAACAGGTGTCATTATTAGGTCCATAGATAAATATTGGAATAGCCCTTTACTTTTATGAACATTTTCGGACATAATAATCTTGTTATGGTTTGTGTATTTAACAAACAAAAAATGATGTCAGCTAAACTTGTATTACACAATGGGTCTTGCTCAAGGAATGTAAATAATAAATACTAATTGAATTTATTATTTGTTTTAGAGACCTATGTGCTGTTATACAAATCAAATATGTTAGCTGAAGTTGGAAAACCGATTCAATTGCATTTTTTAGAGAGGAATTGTTTGGAAAAAGAGAAAATCCGAGCATATGTCGGTCCGTTGACACCAGAACGAGTAAGTTCAATCTGAAATTAAATCTTTACGTATAATTACCATATGTTATTTTATCAAGTGGTAGAATTAACCTGAGGCAATATGTCAGGCCTCAACAAATTAGAATTCACTGCACCCATTGTAATGGGCGCGATTTGGTATATATTCACTTTTTTTTATTTCTAAATTTTTTTTTCTTTACTTTATTTCTTTTTTTATTATTAAACATTTTGAAAAGTTTTTTACGTAGCGTAAAATATAAAAAGGATCGGATGATTTTCAAAGAACCGACAGCAGGCCTATCCATGAGAATATTAAAGGTGCACATTTTTTCCCGCACGTCAACACCCTTAGGCGCGTGTTTTTTTTTGCGTTGTAGACGCCTTGAGGCGCTCAAAAAATACTTTGAAGCGCGTGATTACAAATATAACCTTTTATGAAGATAATTGCTAATATTCAGTCTTCTTATTTTTGCATACGTTTTTGCGTACTTGCTCGCCGGCACGTACGCCAACCTTGGTATAGGAACGTTCGCGTATGTGTTTTTTTTATGTACTCTTTTAAGTACTGTTTTATTAGATTGTTTTTGCACCAAATCAAATATTCTTTGCTCATTTTTAAAATATCTATAATTGGAAGTTTGCAAAATGTATGATGATGTACCAGAATTCGTATTTTCCGTATGCCAAACCTAACGTATTTCTATGACGTACGCATTTAGAAAAAAAGGAAAAACTTAGTTTCAGTTATAAAATTCTGAGCATGCTGTGTCTACATCCTAACCCCCTAATGATCTGTCGTGTCAAAGAAGCCGTCATATCGCAGTAACCATTTGGAACTATGCCACAAGTTACTCATCCCTAAAGGGACCAGTCACTACACTAAAGTGTAGATCCTAGACGATACATAACTACTTTTCACTGCGGCAGAGGGCGAACCAATGCTGGAATGGCATAAAGCAATCAGCACATTGGAGAGAAATTCATATAGTATTTATGTTGGTAAAGTTAATATTAAATCATGCAAATAAAGCATGCTAATATAATATAATAATAATATATAATAATATAATATATAGATAAAGTGAGTTCAGTAGGGACATCATTGAGCTTCTCAATGAGAAAGTTGATAACTTTTGGTTCTGTCTGGACTGCACTAAACCTGCTCTAAATGCAATCTTCATAGAAAAAGATATTGAATCCAGATGCGCAGCCTACTTTGAAAAAATTGAATCTCGCCTTTTTTCTCTCGAAGCGTCTCATTCTTTAAATAAATCTTCATTGTCCAGCATCAAAGACAGCATTGAGACAAACGCCTCATTAATTCAAAAATTAGTTGATGACAACTTGAATTTAAACAATCTAATTTCCAATTTTAAAAATAATGTTAAGGTTGATTGTTTAGACTCCAAACATACTCTAACTAAAGAAATTTTTAAAAATATTGAAGATCACAACTGGCGCAAGAATAATATGATAATCTATGGTTTGAAAGAGACTGAATCGGTTAGTAACTCATTGCAGGTATTGGGTCTCATAAAAAATCAGCTTAGACTTAATATTCGCATTGACGATATTAAAATTTGTGAAAGACTCGGTCCTTTGCAATCCGCTAAAATTCGACCGTTACGAGTTACTCTGCGTGATTATGACACAAAAATCTCCATCTTAAATCACAAATGGATTTTGAAAGAAGCTGATGGAAATATCTTTATTAATCCAGACAGGAGCAAGGAGGAAAGGGATATATTCAATAAACTTTGAGTTGAAGCTAAACAGAGGGAGGCTGGTGATGGTTTGGGGGAATGGGTCTACCGAGTAAGAAGTCCGCCGTGGAATTTGTTTGTAAAACAAATAAAGAAAAAACCCTCTTTAAATTAAAACGCAACAACAAAGCCAAAAAAAAGTTGAATACTCATACTCCTTTCTCTTTAGCGTTTAGCAACATTCGTGGTTTTCGTACCAATTATTCGGATGTGGAGGCTTTTTTGATAAAAACTAATCCGGATTTATTAGCACTTTGCGAATCTAACCTAAATGCTGGTATATCTTCTAATGATTTCCTTGTTCCTAGATACCTACCTCTGTTTAGATTGGACTCCACTATTCATATGCATGGTCTAGCAGTTTATGTCAAGGAAACTTTACCAATATCTCGTGAAATTGACCTGGAAGACCCCAATCATCCTTTCATGTGTTTTCGTTTGTCTCTTCTACATTCAACTAGTTTTTTGTTCTTTCTCTATCGCTCACAATCTTCTCAAGACTATTCTGTTATCAAATCAGTTTAAAAGTCCGCTGACTTAGCTCTTCTTAATCATCGCTCAACCAACATCTTTGTATTTGGTGACTTTAACATTCACCATAAACAATGGCTAAGATTCTCGAATGGAACAAGTAGCTCTGGCGTCGAAACCTATAACTTTACAGTATCTCAGTCTCTCTCGCAATTGGTTGATTTTCCAACCCGCATTCCTGATCACTCAAGTCAATCGCCCTCCTTGTTGGATTTATTTTTAACCTCTAACTCTGACATTTGTAAGATATCTCATAGCGCTCCATTGGGTCGTTCTGACCATGTTGTTTTGGAGGTCAAAATTAATTTCAATAGGCAAGTTTCCCATGAACATCCCATGGATAGATATTTTTTAGATATCATCTTGCGGATTGGCTAAAATTTCAAGCACACATTCAGTCTGTCCTTTGGGAAAAAATTCTTTCCAACTCAGCTGATGATTGTGTTAATGTAACTACTTCAATAATATCTGAAGCAATACGATTATTTGTTCCGTCAGGGAAATATCAGTTAAAACCTCATTCTTCGTCATGGTTTTCTCCAGCTTGTGCTGCAGCCATAGCTCATCGCAATCATTTCTTTCATTGCTACCGTCGTGATGCGACTGATCATAACAGACAACTGTTTATTGCCTCGCGCAATAATTGTAAATATATTGTTCGTAAAGCCAAAACTGTTTTTGCTGAAAGGACTAAAGATCTTATCAAATCCAAAGAAATAGGTTCTTGCAAATTTTGGCGTATTATCAGAAACGTCCGGGGTAGTTCTAAAACATCTGTACCTCCACTTTTCAATGGTCCTGAAGTCATTAGTTTATCTAAGGATAAAGTTGAACTATTCGCTAAACTCTTCAGTTCTCATTCCACCCTCGATGATTCTGGTCATGATCCCTTATTTCTCCTCCAAAACTGTCCAGACTTTACATGATTGCTTTATATCTCCTGATAAGGTTTCTAAGATTATTAACAAAATGGATTCTAATAAGGCTACTGGACCGGATGGCAATTCCTGTAATTGTACTTCAAAGGTGTTCTACTGAGTTATCTCCCGTTTTGTGTGCTCTTTTCAAAAAGTGTTTGGATGAATCCTGTTTTCCTTCATCTTGGAAGTTTGCCTCTGTTATTCCAATTTTTAAAAATTGTGGTGAGCGATCTAATCCTTCTAATTATAGACCAATCAGTCTTATTTCCATCTTAAGCAAAGTTTTCGAGACTTTAATTAACCTGAACTTAGTTGAATTTATTGAAAAAAATAATTTGTTTTCCGACTCCCAGTATGGATTTTGTTCTGGGCGTTCCACTGCTGACGTTTTGACAGTTATAAGTGAAGTTTTTATCGTGCCTTTGATGTCTCTGGTGAAGCGCGAGCAGTTGCCCTTGACATCTCCAAGGCATTTGATAAAGTCTGGCATCGGGGGCTACTGCACAAACTTAAGGCTTAATGGTTTAAAAGGTCCGTTTTTAAATATTATCTCCTCCTTCCTTTCCAATCGTAAACTCAAGGTGGTTTTTAGCGGTCATTCATCTTCCATTTTTTCCATCAATGCTGGTGTTCCTCAAGGTTCAGTTCTCGGTCCGACTCTGTTCCTACTGTACATTAACGATCTTCCAGACAATTTATCATCCAAAACCGTTATTTATGCTGATGATTCAACATTGTATTCCTGCCTTAATAAATCAGATGATTGTGATAAGGTTAGAATGGCCTCTGATCTGGAAAAAGATCTCAATACAGTAGTTGAATGGGGTAAGAATCGGCTTGTTAATTTTAATCCATCTAAAACTAATCTTCTTTCCATTAATCATCTCAATCAAGCTTATTTACCTCGAATTTTGATGAAAGGTTCTTATTTGCCTGAAAGCAATTCATTTCGCCTTCTTGGTCTTATATTTACCAGCGACCTCTTATGGCGATCTTATATTGAAAATATAGCTAAATCAACTGCCATGAAGGTTGGTTCTCTTTTACGAGAAATGAATTACCTCACTCCTGAATGTGTCCTTTATCTATACAATTCATCAATTCGTCCATGCATGGAATACAGTTGCCACATATGGGCAGGTGCACCAAAAAATTGCCTGAATTTGTTAGACCGTGTTCAACGGCAAGGTTGCGAAAATACCAGGTTGAGAAACTGGCGCTGAATAGCCTTCTTGATGAGGGTGTATGGGCCTCTCTAAGCCGTGGTAGGCAACCCATCTAGTGATGGTGTCACGATAAAGACACCCTTGATAGCCCTAGCGACGCATCAAGTATTCAGCTATTGACAAGATTATGAATTACACTACTAACTGCACCAGGGTTCCAAATACTCAGGTAACTAATTATTCTGGTTCACCTGTAGATATTGGTCCAGCCCCTGCTATTCACGGTCAACTTCCTGAATCTGTTTTATCCACTGGAACCAATGAAGGTACAGCTATAAACCCTCCTGGGTGGGCTGTACTTGATGATGATCAAGGAATGAGATCAAAACTGGTTTCATATAGAAACCACATTTTCATCAGTACATTCAACACTAGAACACTAAACCCACCATCTCGTCTAAACGAACTTATCAAAAGTGCCAAGGATCAGAAAATTGATATTATTGCTATTCAAGAGCATCGCTTTTTCATCCTGATACTAGTATTGTGTACCACAAAATTGAAAACTATTATCTTGTTACTGCCTCTTGTTCGAAGAATTTTTCCAACTCTTTCGTAGGGGGTGTAGGTCTCCTACTTTCACCAAAAGCCATGGAAAATTTATCAAACATAGAAATGATATCACCAAGAGTCATCACTGCTGATTTTGAGGGTAATCCCAAAACAATGATAATATCGTGCTATAGTCCACACAACGATAGCAGCAATGCAGATATTGATCAGTTTTATAACACTCTGCGATCTACTCTTGAAAATGTTCCAGCTCACAATTTTCTTTTAATCCCCGGCGACTTCAATGCCAAGCTTGGATCTGACGATGCTAAGTTCACCTTTCATACCAACACCAATCGTAACGGTGGACACCTCGTTGACCTCATGGAGGAGTTCAATCTTTGTCCAGCAAACACCAAGTTTATGAAATCCAAACACCAGCTGTGGACGTTTGAATATCCTAATGGCAACAGAGCCCACCTAGATTACATTTTGGTCCGTAAGAAATGGCAGAACAGCATCAAAGATTGTCGAGCATATTCATCTTTCTCCTCTGTTGGATCCGATCATCGCATCGTCTCTGCTAAAGTGAAGCTAAGCTTGAGAGTCTCGAAAAAGTCGCCTGCTGATCTATGAAAGCCATCGATTGGAAAAAAGTCTCTCGCAATAAAAATCTATCTTCTCAGTATGCTGTGAGCGTGTTCAATCGATTCCAAGAGCTTTCGCATCTTGATGCAGATAACTCCCATATTGATTCCAATAACATTGACTCGATCTATGAAAATTTGATTAAAGCTAACGAGGAAGTTGCTCTATCCACACTTCCCAGAAAGCCCAAATCACGTAAAAATCCACTAAGTTCAGATACCAATGTCACAGAAGCTAGAGAAAATCTCAAGAAAATCTCATCTATTCACCATTTTCATCCATCTCGATCTAATAAAGACAAGTTAACAGCTGCCAAAAAATCCCTCGATAATGCATATGTGAGGCGGAAGAAGCATTCATAAATGGAAAAAATAGATGATATTGCCTATCTTCATATCAATCAACAGCATTCAGCAGCCTGGAAAACTATAAATGAACTTTATGGGAAAGGTTCAAAACCACCAGCAACAACCAAAGGAGCTAGCCGAGAAAAACGACTGGAAAACTGGCTTTTCCATTTTAAAAATCTTCTTGGACATCCTGCAACTCTACCTGAAAATAGATGGCTCCCAAAAGTTCAAATTTGTAATTCCTTGAAGATTCCAACAGGCGAGTATATCATTGCAGAACTAATTTCTGTTCTGAAAAGTACAAAAAACAAAGCTCTTGGTCCGGGCAAAATCCCAGCTATTTTGTGGAAAGACCCTATTTTTCACCAATTGCTTCTCGATTTATGTAATTTTGCATCTGCCAATCATGTTTCCCCAAGCATCTGGTTGCGTTCACAAATCATACCCATTCCCAAAAAGGGTGATTTGACATTACCAACAAATTATCGTGGTATTTCATTGCTTCCTATAGCTGCAAAAATATATAACAAACTATTCCTGAATCGTCTTCGTCCAAAAATAGATCCGATTCTACGCAAGAACCAGAATGGTTTCCGCCCGGGTCGTTCTACTCTTGGACAAATTCTCACACTGCGTAGGATAATCGAAGAAATCACATTTTGCGACAAAACTGCAGCTCTCATCTTTGTTGACTTCAGCAAGGCTTTTGACTCTGTTAATCGCGAGAAAATGTTTCAAATCTTAGGGTTTTATGGCATTCCAACAAAATTTATCGAAGCTATTAGAGTCCTGTATACAAACACACACTCCACTGTCCTGACACCGGACGGCGAAACAGTGCCTTTTGATATTTTTGCTGGTATTCTTCAGGGTGATACACTTGCAACATTTCTCTTCATCATTGTAATCGATTACATCATGCGAGTTTCCGTCAATACTATGAAACAAAATGGACTCATGTATCAGCCCAGAAAAAGCTCACGTTATCCTTCTCTCTATATCACTGATGCTGATTTTGCCGACGACATTGCCCTTTTGTCAGACAGCCTCATTAACGCCCAGGCACTACTATCTGCCCTTGAATCAGCAGCAGACTGTACAGGGCTCCATCTGAATGAAACCAAAACAGAGTGTATGCCAATTAACATTTGCAACAACATTGAAATTAGAACTTTTTCAAATAACATTCTCAAATGTGTTGATGACTACAAGTATCTAGGATCACACATAATAAACTCTGAAAAAGATTTTAATATCAGGAAGGGCATGGCATGGACTGCATGCAACAAAATGGATAAGATCTGGAAATCCAAGCTCGAACGTAAGATTAAGGCTAGAATTTTTCGGGTAATAATCGAACCCATTTTACTCTATGGATCTGAAACATGGACTTTTTCCGCCAAACAACACCGCCGCCTAGATGGATGCTATACCCGTCTTCTCAGAAGAGTATCAAATCTTTCGTGGAAAAAACATCCAACTCTTAAAATGATATACGGTGATCTACCTAGGATATCAACGTTAGTCCAAAAGAGACATGTCCAGTTTGCTGGACATTGTGCACATGCCTTAGATGAACTTGTGTCATCGTTCCTCTTATAGAGGCACCCGTCATCACTTAAGCGGTCTCGGAAGCTCACCTTTCCAGACATCATATGCAGAGACACCGCCATCGCCAAGGAAGACCTTTTTGACAGCTATGAATGATAGGGTATACTGGACAGGTGTAGTGAATTCTATCTCGGCTGAGGCCGCAAGATGATGATGATGCAACGCAATTGGCGAAAACCTTTCTTTGAAATTGGACTCCCTTTCACACCGGCGGAACGTAGCGTCTCTTTGTCTTTTCTACAAGTTTTTTTATAGTCGTTGTTCAAGCGAACTATCATCTCTTACACCTTCTCTCAAAATTTTTCTCCGTTCATCTAGGTTGTCTTCTTCGTCTCACCAATGGTCTGTTTGTGTTCCAAATTGTCGTAGGGATTTTTATAAAAACAGTTTTTTCCCGCGAACGTCCAGACTTTGGAACTCCCTTCCATCTACATGCTTTCCTCCTGAATTTAACCTTCAACAGTTCAAATCTAATGTTCATCGCTACCTTCTGCTTAACTTCTCCTGTAGCTCTTTACTCGCAAGTGGCCTTTTAGGCCTTGTTTTGAGCAATCTTCAATAAAAAAAATAAAATGCCTACGGAGGGGGATAACAAAGAGCTGAGTGATTAACGTCTTAATTATATGTATGTATCCCAGCGCATAAAATAACGTTTGTAAACCTGACGATCATGATGATCGTTGCTGCAAAAAAACTGGCGATCATGTCCGAAATTTAGGCGATCATACTTTTTTGTTAACAAGTTGTAATTTTATTTTCTCTTAATCAAACAATAGTGTACCCACCCAGTCATTCCTTTTGAACCAACTAATAATTTCTTAACAAGAATTTCTTTAAGAGAGTCTGTCTTGAGCACAAACTGACAAATTTCAGACTATAAATAAGAAACTTTTAGAACTAGGCCCTTTGCTAGGTTTCTAAAAAAACAACAACGTGTATTTCATTCATTTATTAAGTCATGCTTACTTTTTTCTTTCTTTTGTTTTAAAGCAATTACAGATTTAAACTAAACAGTTAAATTTACGTCAAACAGTAATCTTTGTTGCACGCTTTTTGTACAGAATTAATACATTCTGCATAAATTTATCATAAGTGTTGATAATTGATCTCTCCCAAAAATTTGCGACAAAAAAATACAAAAATAAGAATCTCGTATAGCAAAATTTAAAAACGTGTTAATTAGTAAATATGTGTTAAATTGCTATAGTTGTGTTACATACATATGCGATATATTGTTTTGCTGGAAACATTTGATTGTGTTTATTAATATTTAGCTGAACAGAGAAATTCTCATTTGATATTAAAATAAAATAACAACATGCGCCTTGTTTGTACTCTTTCTTATATTCATAAAAAACTAATAGATACATTTCTTGTTAAAACAACGTAAGTTTTTATACGTAGAAAGTAGTTACTGCAGAAAAAATTAGTGTAAAGGTTTCTTGTCTTTGTAAATAAAATACTGGTTATCTTTCTTTACTTTCCGTGAGTCTTGCCACACCGAAGCTAACCGAATTGTAACTGTACTTGAACGCAGTTTAATATTTTTAAAAGACCTTGCAATCGTTTGAGTCATGCGGATGGAGAGTACTGTGTGACTTTGTCTTCTATAAAATGTTGCGGGACTTATTTTCACTAGCGAAATACAGTTTTAACAAGTTAAAATAGGACGACTTTTTCAGTGATAGAAGCTATTTCTTTGAAATTAGGAATTAGTTTCTCTTTTAAAGGGTTGAAGAAAACTGAGCAGTCATATTTATTTTCTTCTTTGAAGGGTCTTCTGCATGTTTATTAGTTTTGTTGAAGTGATTTTTGTAAACAAAACGGGTATTATCATTTTGCGCAACCACTACAACCACACTACAACCACCCAGACTTTGCGCTACCACCCCAAAAAACACTACAACCACCCCAAAAACACTACAACCACCCCATAAATGACTACAACCACCCCAAAAAACACTACTACCACCCCATAAAAGACTACTACCACCCCATAAAAGACCACTACCACCCCAAAAAAGACTACAACCACCCCATAAAAGACTACAACCACCCCAAAAAACACTACAACCACCCCATAAAAGACTACTACCACCCCATAAAAGACCACTACCACCCCCAAAAAGACTACTACCACCCCCAAGACATTACTACCACCCCAAAAAACACTACTACCACCCCATAAAAGACTACTACCACCCCATAAAAGACCACTACCACCCCAAAAAAGACTACAACCACCCCATAAAAGACTACAACCACCCCAAAAAACACTACAACCACCCCATAAAAGACTACTACCACCCCATAAAAGACCACTACCACCCCAAAAAAGACTACTACCACCCCCAAGACATTACTACCACCCCAAAAAACACTACTACCACCCCATAAAAGACTACTACCACCCCAAATAATGCTAGCTAAATAATGCTACAACCACGCCAAAGAATAATCCAATCTATATACATTATTTATCACTCAGGAAAATACTACAATTACCCAAGAACGCTTCACTGAATGTAATTTTAATATTATTCATGTTGATGTTCGTACCACATTCGTAAGACATTCATTATCCCCTAGGACATGCTGTTGTTGCTTATTGCCACACAAATGTTATAATTCGCTAGCACTCGCTATGTAAATAATTAATTTATCATACCGAAAAAGATTTACTTTCCATTGTGCGTTGAAAGAATATACTTAAACTGTTTCTATTATTAATAAACAGCAAAAAGGTTGACGTGCTACTTGCAACAAACCGTTTTTAGTTTTGCAGTAAGACGTACAAAATATTTGTTCAAAGAATTACAGTTAAGAAGAGTCAATATATTTTATCGGTTGAATTGTCTTTGTTTATAATGGCGAATAATTTAAGTTTTTCGATCAACAGCATCTTAAGAGAGGAATCATCTACCGCATCTACTGAAGGTATTAGCTATATCCTTGTTAATGTTAAAATCCTGAGACTGATTTTAGTAGTCTTAGATTAAGTATCTTTCGAATTACTAGGTATTAATAGTATTTATAGTTTTTTTATTTAGAATAATTTTCGGAAAATTTGTTAGATTTAGCAAGATTTTGCGTAATATGTCATCTTTAATAACTTTAATTACTGGATTTAGATTTGAGGAATCTTTCTTTTAGAATTGGAAATTCTCGTTGACAAGGAGGCATTATCCTTAAACATACAAACCACTAAAAGGGTGCAAAAAACTTTAGAAAATTGCTATCACAGGGGAGAACTTGACACTTTTACTGTAGACCATGTCCTGTCAAAATTTTACCAAGATTTTGTGAAAATTACTCCTTGTCTAGCACCAATCGACCGCATCGGCCTTCCATATTATAAAGATTTTATCAAAAAGTCGATGATTAACTCACTCGAATATGTATGTATACCTTTATGTGATGGTGTTCACTTTCAAGGGTATGTAATTGATAAAGTCAATTGTTCTGTAGCACATATTGACTCTCTTCGACCTAGAAACGTTGAGAATCCTACAGCAACTGCACTAGGGAAAATATTTTTCCCGGAGAAAGAAGTAAAATATTTTTCAATTTTCAAAGAACGTGTCCAATTTGACTCAAGTAGTTGTGGCATATGGTTGGTAGCTGCTTACTGTAGTTTTTTGCTTGGATTACCATTACCTTCAGATAAGCAAGAAGCCTATGAAATATCTATGAATTTGATCGAGGACAAATCAAAGGAATTTGGTACCAGGAAAATGAGAGGGTCTGAGGCAAAAAATAATGGCATCCCTCACGAACAGACAACTCATGAACAATTTAAGAGTTTCGATATGGATACCTATACGACTTCAAATTTCTTGATTGATGTATTGGTTAACAAGACTGAGGAATCAGAATTCTTTCGTGAAAAACCTCCTAAATCCATTTGCTCTAACTACTTCTATGTCACTGATATATCTAAAAATCCACTCTCAAGTATTACTTCAGATGATAATGGAGCTTATTCGAGCACTAGAAACAGTAAAAGGTTTTACAGTTATAAGAGTGGCAAAGTTGTCCACGAAATTGATGGGAAATATTTTTACAATAGTAAAACTTCCCATAAAGGTTACAGCAAAGTTATTATCTCAGAAGACGACCTAGTTTGTATTCACAGGAGGTATGGCAAAGCAAAAAGTTTCCCATTACAATGAACAATAACATCAATTTTTTACTCTTCTAATGGTCCGGCATTGCCTTACGTAGGTGTATCATATCGAGTTGATGGTACTATTCATGAAACAACGACACAACCACACGCCAACGCCATGAAAAGCAACCGTCAATATGTAAGAACTGCACCAAGTACTTTGAAGCAAGCAAAGGATTTATTCGGCCAAGGTGTCTTACCAAGATCAGTCTTTGACTCGGTTAATTCACAGTCTGGTGGCGTTTTTAATTCTCAATCGCAAAGCAAAGAACTACGAAATGTTCAGCAAGTCTACCGACAAAAGGACAAACTAAAAAAAGAAAATTGAAATGAGAAAAAGAAAGGAAGTGACGATGATGAATTAACAATGTTAATTAAATTGCAGAGAAATGACAACTTTATTCGGTCAATTTGCTGCTTACCAGAAAGTTATTATGCATTTCTAACAACTGATGCACAACTCGATGACATTGTAGAATTTTGTTGTGCAGAAAGAAGTGTACTGGCCATCGACACAACATTTCATTTATGTAATATGTGGCTTACAGATACATGCTATCCTAATCTTCGTTTGCTTAACAATGAAGGAAAGCACCCAATTTTCCTAGGACCAGGCCTACTTCACTTTCAAAAAGATCAATTCATCTTTAGTAGATTTGCACAAGAATTGTGCAGTCACAAAAAAGGTATCAAGGCTTTGCAAGTCATCGGTACAGATTTGGAATCGGCCATTTACAAAGGATTTTTATCAGAAATTTCTAACCTTTGACTACTACTATGTGTTCATCATCTGGAAAATGCAGATCGAGAAAAGTTGAAAAAGCTGAATCACAACACCAAAAACAACGGCCAAGTTCTTCGTGATATACACGGTTCCCAGTATGGTACAACGAAAGAACTCGGCCTCGTCGACTCGAAAGATCCTGAAGATTTCAAAGAAAGATTAACGTTGTTAAAGGAGCGCTGGGAGAGATTCTGCCCTGGCTTTTATGGATGGTTCAGAGAGAAAAGAAGTGATTTGTTCATTAAATCTGTTATTGAAAGTACAAGAACAAATACTGGAATCAGTGGGCTTTACTATACCAATACAATCGAGTCACAGCACTCGCGCGAAAAAAAAGAACATAGCTCTAAAGATTCTAGTGTTGAAGATACAATCGCTACCTTAAAAACTATCATAGACCGGCAGTACAATGATGAGGTACGAGCTTTGTACGGGTCAGGACCATATACAGTCAGCAAACCGTTCCAAAAATTTCAGGAACCGATAAAATGGCACTTTTGGTCTGATGCAAAGAGGAAAGCCCATGTTGAAAAATTTAGAAAAGCGATTCCAACAAAGTCTGAATTATTTTCAAAGCCTAAAAAGAGTGGCAGGAAACCTAATGATAGAGTGCGCAAACGGAAACCACCCGCAGAGACAATAATTGACAAATTGTCATCAAAGGAGAGCAAGAGAATCCGAGACAGTGATCCCTTTTCAGATCCGAAGCTGATCATGGCGCTGCATTTGCGATCTTTACTTCATCGATCCGTAGAAAGATGTCAAGGAATGTGTGGCAACCAGCTTAAACCAGCCGATGATTATGATTATTATGTTATTAAATCTTATGGTCCTTCAAGTTACAAAGTTAACGGAGAAATGCAGACAACTTACGGACCACAATACATACATTTCAATGTGATGTGTTTAAGGAACTACTGCAAAAGAAAACACAATAAATCATTTGATACTTTTCCGTTTGACTTGATAACTGTCCATCAAGAAACAATGACAAATCTAAGTGAAGAGCAAAGAAATTATTTAGCTAGTTTTGGATTAAAATTTTGATATTTCTAGTAATTTTGTAAGAGAACTTTTTAATTTTCTTTTAATTCTTTCAAGTTTTCATCGCTTTCTTCGTGTTTACCTCTTTATACACTTTCTTGTCTATTTACTGATGAATGACAGAAGTCAAAATTTAAAACAAGTGAAGGAGTTATCCTATTATTATCTATTATGAAGATGACACAAGTTAATCATGAACAATATTCCTAACAGTTTTTTTTCGAAATATGAATTACCTTTTCTATATATTAGGCTATTTTAAGGGCATTAAACTTAGCAGATTTCAAAAAACTTACTTGGACTATCCGTAAAAATGAATTTCCTTGGAGTAAAGTGTTTTGGATACTTCTTTGTGTCATTTCAGAGAATTTCTTTTGGTGTTTTCAATAGTTATCTTTTGTTAGTGTTTTATTACCTTAAGGGAAGAAATTTTACAGTTCTTTGCATGTTAAGCGACACTAAAAAACGAGAGAAAAATTGAATTTCGCGGAATAAATTTTCGCGGATAAAGGCATTTTCATTAAGTTTCGCAGAGTTTAATTTCGCGATTTGGGGACAAAATCGCGAAAATTTCTTCCGCGAAAGTTTCTTCTCGCGAAAATTCCTTCCCTTAGCTTAAGGCATATGGAAATATTATTATACTGGCAAAGATCTTGTAGTCTTTTTTGGGGTGGTAGTAATGTTTTTTGGGGTGGTAGTAGTGTTTTTTGGGATGGTAGTAGTGTTTTATGGGGTGGTAGTAGTCTTTTTTGGGGTGGTAGTAGTTTTTTTTGGGGTGGTAGTAGTCTTTTATGGGGTGGTAGTAGTCTTTTTTGGGGTGGTAGTGGTCTTTTATGGGGTGGTAGTAGTCTTTTATGGGGTGGTTGTAGTGTTTTTTGGGGTGGTTGTAGTCTTTTATGGGGTGGTTGTAGTCTTTTTTGGGGTGGTAGTGGTCTTTTATGGGGTGGTAGTAGTCTTTTATGGGGTGGTAGTAGTGTTTTTTGGGGTGGTTGTAGTCATTTATGGGGTGGTTGTAGTGTTTTTTGGGGTGGTAGCGCAAAGTCTGGGTGGTTGTAGTGTGGTTGTAGTGGTTGCGCAAAATGATAATACCCAAACAAAACTGAACGTTTCTTTGCGTTTTGATTTTTTTTCTTTCATCGTATGCAGTATAGTTCTTCTGCATTTGTTTGTCTCTAAGTTGAATGGAACTTTTAAACAACCTGTGGCATCGCGTGTAAACATGTCTGTCGGTCATGTAGTTATGACTCGCGCAGTTATTCAAAATGACGTTGTTTTAAAAGCTTTTGGATAATATAAAATACCCTTTTTATATCATATTCAAAATAATCTTAGTAATAATCTTAGTAATAATTAATAACAAATTTAGTCTAAAGTTCGGCGATCATGAAGATTGCTGTTCACAAAGTTCAGGCGATCTTTGCTTGATTCCTGCCGATCATTGATCGGTGATCGCCCGTTATTTTATGCGCTGTTCTCCACTGTAATAGTAGAGATGGTTTTAGGTGAATCTGGTCCATGGAGACTGAATGTCACCGCCAAATCGATTGGTCGCATTTTATACGTCAGGGCATTGAATGTTAGCATGTGGAGAGAGAGCCGACAACAGCTTGAGTAGTGATTAACAAACACATTGCAAGGAGACATAAAAATGCGGCAAGGGACAATGAATTAACTTTAAATGCACATGGCCTCGCAAAGATTTGCAAATCACTTTTGAACAACTAATTGGAGCACTGCAGCGGAGTCTACTAGACTAGCTAGTCGCCTGTCACCCAGAATTAATGTGAGAGTTGAAAACGCGCGCTCTACAGAAGAATTGGAACCAGACATCGAAACAACGAGTGATACAAGTAGAACAATATTGGGGAATTCAATTTTCCGGGTGGTTATTATCTTTTCCTATAGCTTATTCATTGATAAAAAAAATTGCATAGTGAAGGAATCGAGGTGCATGAATTTTTCCTCGTGTAAAAGTTTTGAGGCGCGTGTGCAGGTGCGCGCCTCATAATGATAGACTTGCGACAGACATGTTTACACACGATGCTACAGGTTGTTTAAAAGTTCCATTCAACTTATAAGCCGTGACATTTTATATCATTAAAATTCCGATATGTTTGGTTCAAGAACTGTCCTCTGTTAAATAGTTAAATATGTGATTGTTGGATTTCAGGATAATTGTATTACAATTAATTATAAGTGCCAGTTGGTTGGCATTCTAAACAGTATTTGCATTTTGTTAAGGGCCTCCAATTGTGCATACTTCATTCATAATTAATTCACCAAATGTTTAAAAGCAGCTGCTTCGATGATTGAAGGTATCAACAAAAACAACTCTATTAGTTTAAAAAAACGTATATATTCGTTTTTTTTATTATAACATAATTTAGATTCAATATTTCTTTAAAGAGAAGTTTTTTCTCAACGGAATAATACGCGCAAATATAAAGTATTTATAATCGTTGTCCGGCACTGGACGCACAATTTTTTTGAGGTCTGTATGTGTAAGCATTCTAATACAAAAACCATGATGAGAAACTCATTCTGTTTGTTCTATTCCCAGGCAGATAAATTGTACAAGCAATGGTCATCAGAACGGAAGAGTCCTGTCGCAATGATAGATTATGATAAAGGTCTGGAGAGAATTGGAAGGTATGTCTTGTTTTCATTTGACATCCAAATTTATGGATTTGTTTGCATTTCAGAGACATTGCGTTGAAAGAAGATGCCACATTCAACGAATTCTGGTCATTTCTTGATAGTTTTTGTAATTTGTCAACTAAACAAGGCTTGGAGAAATTAGAAAATTACTTAAAATTGAAAAATGAAAAATTTAATTCAAACGACAATGAAGTGGAGACGACTTCACGTAAACAGCGTCCAATGTTGGTTGATCTATCCACGCTTGATGAGGAATCGCCTTTTGGTGATAGCACTGATGAACTCAAACGGAAACTCTCCTTCGAATTTGACCAACTGGCACATGAAGAGACAAGTGAGAGGGTTCACTTAAAGGACATGGAGTTAACAACGAAATCTACGTACACAGTGGATATAAATGTTAAACAACAATGCGCTGTTTTTAAGAGCTGTTCATCAAAAGATAGCATGCCTCATTCACCAAACAGCAAAAATATTAGCCTGGACTCTACTGACTTTACTTTAAATGACAGTTTGGTTGACAGTTGTTCTACTGCAAACATATCTTCTGAGAATTGTGAAATGAAAGAAATCACTCCAATCTTTATAGCTGGGTATGTAATTTGTATTCAACAAAAGTTAGTATTATTTATTTCTTTTATCTAGTTAGATTCAGTATACTGTTACTATTTACGTTCAATATTTCAAGTACTTGAAATCCGTTCTAATTTGCGTGTCTAGTGATGCTCCTTCGAAACAAGACTTAGATGTGTTACGAGCCATTGAGTGTTGTGTTATTGAGCCACTGATGTTTCCCAATATTCTGCGATGGAAAACTAAAGTTGAATCTTTTCCTGATCACTTGAAAGACAGGTAACGTTTCAATATCTCATAGTTGGTAGACGATTTCAGAAAATGCCAATAATAGTGGGGTTGTGTAACTTGGTATTGGGTTGCAGACATTAGTGGGCGGTGAAGGGAAAGGGGTTTAGTTTTATAAACGGGAGAGGGGAAATGATCCAGGGCCTGCTTAGTAAATTGAATCAGTCAGGATAACTGCCTGTGTTGTTGTTGATGTTGTTGTTTTTGTTGATGCTACTTTAATGTTTCACTCTATTGTATTAGCAGTTAGTACAATGCCAAAAAGAAACCATGCTCAGATTTAGTATTTAAGACCATGTAACTCTAAATTAGTTAGGATGGTCTACCAACTATGTGTTTATTACCATACTTACTAATAAATACATAAATTATATATATTCTGGGTGTGCGGGTTGTGACATCTTTGAACTTTGACTCGGGATCTTGCTTGGGTTAACGCGTCGCTATTTTTTCTCTCAATGGGGTTAGGAAGGGCTGTAAAAACATCTGCTCCAATCGGGTGTATCATTTGTTAAAACCCCGTCCAATCCATGCTACCATGGGAATGGGCGTTAAACGATGATGATGATGGTTTTTCAGATTTTTTCTCACATTTGGTATACATTTCTCATAGTCTCACATTTGGTATTGTTATACATTCCTTCGTTATTTTTCAGTTGGCCGACTCCTGGATCACCTCGTTATCGGAAGACTAAAAAACGCTCTCTACTCTGGACTGCTTAGCATCTCGAAACGACTTTGTTCAGAATATATTTATTGAAATGTGTTGTAGAATTGTTTTCTTAAACCATTATCACCATTGTAAATATAGCGCATGTTCACACAAGAGAGTTTTAAAAATTTACCTCGATCTTGGTCATTTTATACATACAAAGTTTTTGATTTTGTTACGATTGTTATTTTTCAATGCACATTTGCAGATAATTGCTGTTGTTTTTTTATATACAAGAACAGATGTTATGTTCATATGGAACCAAAAAACTTTTAGTTTTTAAGAATATTTTATACAAAATCTTGATTTATACGTAGATAGTGTAGTGGTGAAATTATTAGACTTTTCAAAATCATGTGATTGACATATGTCATGTTTAGAATTAAAGCATTTTACTAGCATGTCGTCGGAAAAGACTCTTTCATTACAAAACACTCTCTCTTCACTACCGTTGCCGAGCATTGAGAACACATGTGCCAGATATCTAGAATCAGGTATGACAGTAGTAACTTTATTTCAAAACACATTCAACAATTAAACTATTTGGCAGCTTGTTTTTCAAGTGATTTAAATTTTTTATCATTTTAGCCAAACCGTTTTTAACTGAGCAAGAATATTTGCAGACTGAGAAAGTGATCCGAGAGTTTGAACAAGGGGAAGGAAAACAGTTGCAAAGTCAGCTGATGGAAATGTCTGAACATTCACGTAATTGGGTATATATATTTTACTTTGATACATTTCTTCGCCACCATTTTCCTCCTCTTTCTGCTGTTGTTACTATCTTCCTCTTTCTCTCTCCGCTGTTGTTACTATCTTCCTCTCTCTCTCTGCTGTTGTCACTATCCCCTCCCCCTTTCTCTTTGTGCTGTTTTCACTATTTTCCTCTCTCCGCTGTTGTTACTAATTTCCCCTCTTTCTCTCTGCTGTTGTCACTATTTTCCTACTCGCAGAGGCTGGTGCCAGAATTTGCATAGGAGTCCAAATTGTATTGACAATTATTTTATGTTATAGAATGAGAGTTTTAATAAGAGGCCGTAACACTTGTTGTTCTGAAAGAAGCACTTGTGTGTGATTTACTTGTGATTTCTTTAGGTGCACTACTGGTGGAGTAATACGTACGTTGATTACCGCGGGCCCCTTCCTTTGTTTAACAACACTGGGGGTGGGGTTGATCCGGTGGGTGAATTCGATCAGCCGATGTTTGGCGTGCGGTACAAACGTGCGGCCATGTGGATCCACTCTGCACTGCAAGTCTACATAAAGATTATGAGGTATTTTATTTGTTTAGATGACCAAGGTCAATAAGTCGTTGGAGTGATGATGATCGCGTTTGTCATTTGTTTTTAGGCAAGAGTTACCCGTTCAAAGATTAGGCAAGAAAAACGCTGCCGATATGATACAGTATTATAAGTGTTTTTGCGCTGGTCGCATTCCTGGAGAGAAGAAGGATACACTAACAAATAGCGTATACGTAACACCTAAGCGTGGTTAGTTTCACAACAATTGACATTAGAATGAGTGATTTTTGTTGCTATTGGAGTGTTAACTTTTGTTTATTCGCGACGTTGCCATAGCAACCTAATAGATTAGTCTCATTTGTCCTTTTGGTGACGCAATTTTCTTACAATCTGTGAATCTCACGCGATCTAATTGGTTTTGGCCGAAAATGAAAGGTTGACAAATGCGAAAATTAGAGTGTGATTGACAATCTTTAAAATTAATTTGCTTGTGTTTATATTTCTTTAGACGGTAGTTTTGATGTGGTGTGGGAGGTCCGCCATGTTATTGTTCTTATGAGGCGGCGAATATTCAGGTTGAGAGTGCTGGATGATTCCAAGGAACCTCTAACATTATCGGAAATTGAATGGTATTTAAATATTTTCGTGTTGTCCTTTCATACTGTATCTAATGTACCTGCCTTAGACAATGCGATTTATGAACTTTTCTGAATTCTCGATTGTTTCTTTTGACTTTGTGTTCTCGTTCAGTCAGTTACTAAAATTAGTCGATATGTGTGAGAGTTTGGGTGACGGAGAATCTGTCGGCAGTTTAACGGCAGACGATCGCGACACTTGGTATCAAGTACGTTACACGCTTTTTTTCGCAATTTTTGTTTAACTTTTGTTTAATTTTTGTTTAATTTGTTTAACTGAGAACATTCTTTCAGAACTACGCTCATTTGTGTGAGCTGGATATACAGAATCGTGACAACGTAGCACTGATCCACGAAGCCCTGTTCGCGATAGCTTTCGATGAAGTCGACACTTACACTCTCCAGCAGGTGATCATTTTAATTAAAACCTGTACGATTCGTGTTCCCTATGAAACCATCATCAAGTGTTATTAGAACCGCAATACAGTAGAGTCGTGTTCAAAATGACTCCGTCTCGTTTTGTAAACGTTACCCTTTGGTTTAACAATCAAATGAAATTTAAATCCCTGAGGTTCATTTTAGTCGTGTGAACATGGCGTGTTGGGTGACTGCTACAACCGATGGTTCGATAAGAATATCACGGCTATCGTCTCCAGGACCGGTCTAATTGGCAACAACAATGACGTAACTTTTATCTCTTATTTCCATTGTGTCACGGTGGACTGACGTCACTTTCATATGACTGAAGGTCGATATACCTACTAATAGTCCAGTAAATAACCAGTCGAAGTGGAAACTAATTCGTGCAAATCTGGAATTTGCTTTAAAAGTCTTTATCAGGTCTATACTTTGCATGATTAAAACCCCACCGACTCAGCCCTAGGGCATTTTTCACAATTTATACTATCAAAGTTGAGTTGGTAAAGGTGAAAATTACGAATATACAAGGAGTTCTTGAACATCAATATTTGAACTGAGCAACATTTGAACAAAATTTATGTACTCAATTTTCCTCAACCCTAGGTCTAAAGATATAGATAGAACTCTAAACAAATGCTATTTCTGCCCTAAACAGATTTTTTCAAGGGACTGGAAAAATTAAAAATGGCGAATTTTTGCTAAAAAATTGGATTTTAGCTGTTTTTTGATCCTATAAAGCGATTAAATCAATGCAATTAATGGGCAAAATGTTGCTAATAAATTCAGAAACCCATCTTTCTTGTGTCTGATTTAAGGCCTGCGATGATGTTCAGTATCATTATTATTATTATTATTATTATTATTATTATTATTATTATTATTATTATTATTATTATTATTATTATTATTATTATTATTATTATTATTATTATTATTATTATTATTATTATTATTATTATTATTATTGGATATTTATACAGGTTAATCTCGTCAGATATGAAATATATAAATATAATCTGGTATCAATGAGGGACCTGTAAAACTGAAAAGAAACTAAGAGAAAAATTCAAGTTAGAGCTTATGCCCAAATAATGCAAAATCTAAATGAGCAAATGAAATGGGGGAAAGGGTATAAATAATAAATTATTAGAGGTTTGTCTTTTCAAAAGAAATTTGAATTTAATAAAAGACTTTTCGTTTCTAATGCTACTGGGAAGACCATTAAATTGCTTTGCTCCCATGAAAGTAGACATTTTTCTTCCAGCTTCTGAAGAAACTTTAGGCAACTTAATCATAGAGTTTCTACCGCGAGTACCGATTCCATGATTCATCAGCTGATAATGATGATTTGGTTGCCTGCCCTCGATTTCGTTAAGGCACTTGAAAACACCCAATACAATTTTCCTTTTCCTTTGGGTTTCAAGACTCGACCAGGAAAGTTTTGCGTTGACAATTACTTTGGCTTTGTTTTGCAGCGAATGGTACTTCGGTTTCCAGGTGTTATTCATTCCCTGGAATATTGGGTAGCAATACAGAAACAGTGGCTGAATCATGGAGGTGTAAATAGATTCGGCTACGGTTGGTGATAACATATGATGTATTCGCTTGAGCAATTGCTTGAGCTAATTCTTTTGTACAATTTTTCATAATGAAGATAGCAATTGAGATGTCTGTCTAAGGTTATGCCAAGGTATTCATAATGGTTGATTAATGTCCACAGCATTAATTTTTATTTGGGTGGGTGGCTGGTTTTATAGACGCGAGCCATAAACTACGAATTCAGTTTTTCCTTTTTTCAGGTTAAGGACAATTAAGGACAGTTCTCAGAAACCAAGCGTTGTACACGTTCTGCCTCTTCGTCCACAACAGATTCGATAACGGCTGTGCTTTTATGTAAATAATAAAGAACTGCGTCATCAGCATACGCAAGAAGTTGACATTTCTGTAGTTCGAATTGGAGGTCATTAACCAGCATAATAAAGAGGAGTGGGCCAAGGATTGACCCTTGTGGCACTCCATGTGTGATACTCTCTGGGTTTGACTCAGTACCATTATATACGACAACTTGACTACGATTGAACAAGTAGCTGCTTAACCATGATAGTTCATTATTCAGTATACCATAGTAAGGTAGTTTATGAAGCAAATGAGCATGGTTGACTGTATCGAATGCTTTTCTAAAATCCATGAATAGTGAACCAGTAACTTGACCTTTATCCATCTGCTAAACAGCACTACTGCGTGTTGGATTGATTTTTGACTGCGAAACCCGAACTGGCGTAATGAGATGAAGCTGCTGCTCTCAAGATAGGCTATGAGCTGTTTGTAGGCTAGTCTTTCTACTATCTTTGAGATGATATTGAGGACTGATATTGGTCTATAGTTGTCGAGGCTGGATCGTTCACCCCATTTATAAAGTGGTGTGACTTTAGCGATTTTTTGGAAATGTTGGAAAAACACCCTCTTCGAAACTACGGTCGACCAAAAACGAAAATGGTGCGGCTAGTTCTTCAGCAGCATCTTTAATGAGTGATCCCGGAATATCATCGATACCAGCAGCTTTGGACGATTTGATCGATCGTAACAGTTCAACTACGTCCCTAATCTTAACAGGTTCGAACTTGAAAGCAACAGTATTTGGGTTCATGGTTGACAATGATCTGCGACAGTCAACAGAGGCCCAAGTGTAATTGATAAGAGACTTGATTTGGTATGACAATTTGGATCCTATGGTGGCAAAGTAAACGCAAAAGGAATTAGCGATGTTTATTGAATCCGATGTTATTTTATCGTCGATCAAAAATGTCTTACTGCACTTTCCTTTCTTTTTTATCGGGTAACATTTTTTGATCTGGTTCCAAAAGTCACGTGGTTTATCAATATTATTCCTGAACAATTGTCTAACGTTGTTAGCTTTTGCGTGGCGTATAGATTTGGTCACGTCATTCCGCATTTTCTTGTAAAGCGACCAATTCAGCTCGGTATTCGTTCGTTTTGCAAGCGACCAATTCAGCTCGGTATTCGTTCGTTTTGCAAGCGACCAATTCAGCTCGGTATTCGTTTGTTTTGCAAGCGACCAATTCAGCTCGGTATTCGTTCGTTTTGCATTCCTGAGGTAATAGTCTCTGGTATTTATCTTTCGTTTTATCTCTTGACTGAGCCAGGGGTGATCGTTTCCCGGACTTTTTTCTCTTTCAACGGCGCGTGATTACGATTACAATTTGAAAAGATTCCATGCAGTATTAAAACACGGTTGTCTGAGACAGTTCTCCCATGGTACGTTACGTAGATCATTTTTAAAATTATCCTTGTTGTATTTAGAATAATCTCGTGTGATCATTTTACGCGGTCGGTGTCGATATTGTTACATGCAGTTTACGTATAATACCAACTAAATCATGGTCACTTAAAGAGTTTGCATATACAATTGTAGCTGCAATTTTTGAAGCGTCATTAGTGGAGACAATGTCAATAAGTGTTTTGCTATTAATTCTCTTGACTCTTTGATAAGTTGTGAAAACCCATTAGCTTTTAAAGTTTCTTTTACTGCAGATTGGTGTCTTGGGACCAAGTAATCACAATTAAGGTCACCAGCGATTAGCGTTTCTTTGTTCCCAATTGAAACTGTTGACAATATTGAATCGCATTTTTCTACAAAGTTTTTATCGAGATATTTCGAGCCTTCAGGGGGTTTTGTAGGCTACAGCAAAAAGTAAAGGTTTAGTTTTTTGTGTAAAAACCTCGATCCAAATGACCTCTAAACTTTCAACTTCCAAATCATATTGACGTTGGTTGTTAATATCCTCTCGAATGTAGCATAAATTTCCTCCGTAATTGCCATTGGCTCGATCTTTGCGCTCAGTGTTGTACCCCGGAATTTCTAATTCAGAGTTTGTAATGTTTGTGTGTGTGTGTCTGTGATACCAAGGATGTGAATGCAATTTTTCGCTTCCAGTAGAAAAACCTTTAAACCATCAAGTTTGTTTACAAGTCCATTTATGTTTTGATGGCAAAATTTAAAGCCTCTTGAATTCAAAAACGTTGAAAACTTCTCGTCTAGAATAATACCAGCCTCGTTTACTACCGGATCGTCATTCGAACATATTAAACAGAAGAAATTTTCAGCTTGGTTGAAATAAACATTTTAAGTGAAAAAATTTGTTACAATTAGCACAAGCATCACGTTTCTGGTTTTTACGTATAGTTTTCATACAGGAGTTACATGTAAGTATGTGAGCCATTGCAGGTCCAGGGCACTCTTCGATATCACCACATATTAAAAGTAGTAAGTACAAGAAACTTTTAACTGGTCTCCGAACATAAAAGCTTTCCTTCCTCTTTAACCATAAACTTGAAAACATAAACGATTCACTGTGTAGATCATAAATGTCACGATCTCCAAAAGTGACACTAATCCCATCTGCAGTAACAAAACAGGGTTTCTTTTACGTATAAAATAACTCTCATCGCCGCCATCTTTTTCTTTTCATCCCTTGATTTTGGTCAAATTTAATATATTTTTGCTCCTTCTAATGTTTATTACGCCTTTCTCCATCTTGTCCATCTTGTGTTTGCTTTTCATGAATGGTATTAACGTCTTAATATTTTCATCTAGTTGTCAACTAATAAAATTATAGAAAATAAAACAGTTAATTAAAATATAAAAATCAGTGCATAATCTGCAAAGTGCGATGGAGAGATTGTGAGAATAATAGAAAGGGGGTTTAAAGGCCTTCTTGACTTCAGTATCAAAAGAAAGGAAGACCAGATGTCTGAAAAATTGTGCAGTCGTAAATTGGAGAACGTGCCAATATATGTATACGAACAATGTAGAAAAACGTTCAACAACAAGTGACGGCTGAATATAAGAAAACAAGAGGTACTTTAACAGTATTCGATTGGAAAAGTAACTATTACAAGTAACTAGTAACTCTTTTGCCGGTCAATAGTATGTTAACAAATGAAATCGTTGAAGATTACCGAAAATTTGTCATAACAAATTACAGTATATCTTCGATTATATATCAAATATACTGATCCTTGGTGGTCCTTGGCTGGTATAGCCATCAAGGTTATGGTAACAATCGGTCAACCAAGGATCACAAACATTTCCGTAGATAATTAAAATCAACTGGATGTCCAACAATCAAAATTGAACCTAAGATGAAATTATGTGTCAACTAACAGGTTTTTCTTTCAAGCGATGTTAACAAAATCAACCTGATCGACCTTTTATGCGAAAAGCTCGAGGCTGATTTGATTGTAAAAGCTGCACGGAATCACAGTAACAAAGGCAATTCAGTTACTGTTTTGCAAATGATACTGATGTCATTATTATGCTATTGTACTTTTGGAAAGTTGGTATGGGCCAAGTTATTGTTTGTTCTGATTACAAGAAGAAGGGAGGTACACGACTGAAGCAGTTGAATGTCGGAAATGCTGCTGATGCATGCATTCGGAAGGTGTGACACTACATCGGCAGTTCACGATAAGGGTTAAGGTTCGTTCCTTCATCTTTATCTCAAATCCAAAAAATCCCGACAATTTTGTGATATCTTTGAGATTGGTCAAGTAGGCATCACTTTTTTCATATCGTTATGTACTTACGTCAACTTGACCTGAGGTGCAAACTGTATATGAAAATAGCAGCTTCCGCTTCTAAAATTATACCATCAAAACTTTCACCAACAAAACGATCATTATCACAGTCTCCGCGTTTTATTAAGTTTTCTAATGGCATTCATTGATGCAACCCAACATCGATCTTTTCAACTGGAGTGGGAAAATGCAACATAGCAGAATGTGGTCATTAATGACAGATCAGATAACGAGGTCAATTTTGTTCAATGGTATTTTAGTTACTTTTGCTTCGAGCATAATCTTTTTTTACTGGTAAAAGCTAATTATATTAATAAGGAATGACTATAGTACAATATAGCCAATGCTTTAGCTCATAAGACATACAAGAATGACCTACTATCGACGAATGCTTGTGGAACGAGTTTATCAGTATATTTGAGTATGAAATTTCAAGTTTTCAGTGTTCTTCTAATTTCATTTCCCTTTATATAAATATCGTAATGCCTCGATTAAGCGCCCACCCTCTTAGTTAAATTATTAAATAAGCGCCCACCCCTCAATCTTCAGAAACGGGCGCCTATTCGAGTTTTCGGCAAAAACAGTAGCACGGAAGAAGAAAGGCAACGGAACACAGTTTTTTTCTAGTTTTTATTCTCATAGGTCTCACTCGGCAAAAAATAAAAAAGCGAAAAATTCAGCCTAATAGCAAAAATTAACAGAAATAGCAAAAAAAATTCAGAGCATAAAATAGCAAAAAATATATTATTTTTTCTTTCTAATCGAAATATTCATGTCTTTTGTAATTTTCGGCTTTTTTGTAGTTTTTAACTACATTTTTCATATTTTTTGCTTATAATGTTTTAGAAGAACACTTCGTTAACAAAAGTTACATTGTCAGATACAATTTTGTTGTGAAAAATCATGTTAGAACAGTAATATAAAACATTACAACTTGACAAAGATTTTGGTAGATGTTGCAAGACAGAATTTTATAGAATCTTTTCAATAGTTGTAACTTCCTGATGTATTAACTTATATTTTGTTTAGTTGCATTTTTGTCGAACAACATATAATAGCTTTGTTCTTATACATACTAGTATTATGGTTTATTTGAAAGAGGAGGCTTTATTTCTAGTGTTTAATGCTTTTAAATTAAGTATTCAGTTTAGAAACAAAAATTTAATGCAATGGGTGAAACCTCCTATCTGCATAAGTGGGAAGAAACTCGCCCATGGCTCACGGCTGTAAGATCAAATAGTTCGAAGGCTCACTGCATAATTTGCAAAAAAGATTTTATGATTGATAAGTGTGGGGTTTCACTAGTTCAATCTCATTCTTGAGGAACCGCCCACTTCCAAAATGAAAAGGTATACAAAAACCAAACTTCATTAGTTGCAACAACCAGTGGGAAATCAAAACTGGTGGTGTTAGGTAAACTGGCCTTGACTAAAGAAGAGGAAGTCATGAAAGCAGAGACCTTAAACTCACTTCATTACGTAGAATACAACCTAAGTTACTCAAGCGCTGCTTCCCAGTCTGTGTTATTTAAAGAAATGTTTCCAGACTCAGCGATAGCAAGATCGTTTACTTCAGCATCAACCAAAGTTCCTTACATAATTAAATACGGATTGGCTGAATTCTTCAAAACACAAGTCATAAAATAATCTTAGTAATAATCTTAGTAATAATTAATAACAAATTTAGTCTAAAGTTCGGCGATCATGAAGATTGCTGTTCACAAAGTTCAGGCGATCTTTGCTTGATTCCTGCCGATCATTGATCGGTGATCGCCCGTTATTTTATGCGCTGTTCTCCACTGTAATAGTAGAGATGGTTTTAGGTGAATCTGGTCCATGGAGACTGAATGTCACCGCCAAATCGATTGGTCGCATTTTATACGTCAGGGCATTGAATGTTAGCATGTGGAGAGAGAGCCGACAACAGCTTGAGTAGTGATTAACAAACACATTGCAAGGAGACATAAAAATGCGGCAAGGGACAATGAATTAACTTTAAATGCACATGGCCTCGCAAAGATTTGCAAATCACTTTTGAACAACTAATTGGAGCACTGCAGCGGAGTCTACTAGACTAGCTAGTCGCCTGTCACCCAGAATTAATGTGAGAGTTGAAAATGCGCGCTCTACAGAAGAATTGGAACCAGACATCGAAACAACGAGTGATACAAGTAGAACAATATTGGGGAATTCAATTTTCCGGGTGGTTATTATCTTTTCCTATAGCTTATTCATTGATAAAAAAAATTGCATAGTGAAGGAATCGAGGTGCATGAATTTTTCCTCGTGTAAAAGTTTTGAGGCGCGTGTGCAGGTGCGCGCCTCATAATGATAGACTTGCGACAGACATGTTTACACACGATGCTACAGGTTGTTTAAAAGTTCCATTCAACTTATAAGCCGTGACATTTTATATCATTAAAATTCCGATATGTTTGGTTCAAGAACTGTCCTCTGTTAAATAGTTAAATATGTGATTGTTGGATTTCAGGATAATTGTATTACAATTAATTATAAGTGCCAGTTGGTTGGCATTCTAAACAGTATTTGCATTTTGTTAAGGGCCTCCAATTGTGCATACTTCATTCATAATTAATTCACCAAATGTTTAAAAGCAGCTGCTTCGATGATTGAAGGTATCAACAAAAACAACTCTATTAGTTTAAAAAAACGTATATATTCGTTTTTTTTATTATAACATAATTTAGATTCAATATTTCTTTAAAGAGAAGTTTTTTCTCAACGGAATAATACGCGCAAATATAAAGTATTTATAATCGTTGTCCGGCACTGGACGCACAATTTTTTTGAGGTCTGTATGTGTAAGCATTCTAATACAAAAACCATGATGAGAAACTCATTCTGTTTGTTCTATTCCCAGGCAGATAAATTGTACAAGCAATGGTCATCAGAACGGAAGAGTCCTGTCGCAATGATAGATTATGATAAAGGTCTGGAGAGAATTGGAAGGTATGTCTTGTTTTCATTTGACATCCAAATTTATGGATTTGTTTGCATTTCAGAGACATTGCGTTGAAAGAAGATGCCACATTCAACGAATTCTGGTCATTTCTTGATAGTTTTTGTAATTTGTCAACTAAACAAGGCTTGGAGAAATTAGAAAATTACTTAAAATTGAAAAATGAAAAATTTAATTCAAACGACAATGAAGTGGAGACGACTTCACGTAAACAGCGTCCAATGTTGGTTGATCTATCCACGCTTGATGAGGAATCGCCTTTTGGTGATAGCACTGATGAACTCAAACGGAAACTCTCCTTCGAATTTGACCAACTGGCACATGAAGAGACAAGTGAGAGGGTTCACTTAAAGGACATGGAGTTAACAACGAAATCTACGTACACAGTGGATATAAATGTTAAACAACAATGCGCTGTTTTTAAGAGCTGTTCATCAAAAGATAGCATGCCTCATTCACCAAACAGCAAAAATATTAGCCTGGACTCTACTGACTTTACTTTAAATGACAGTTTGGTTGACAGTTGTTCTACTGCAAACATATCTTCTGAGAATTGTGAAATGAAAGAAATCACTCCAATCTTTATAGCTGGGTATGTAATTTGTATTCAACAAAAGTTAGTATTATTTATTTCTTTTATCTAGTTAGATTCAGTATACTGTTACTATTTACGTTCAATATTTCAAGTACTTGAAATCCGTTCTAATTTGCGTGTCTAGTGATGCTCCTTCGAAACAAGACTTAGATGTGTTACGAGCCATTGAGTGTTGTGTTATTGAGCCACTGATGTTTCCCAATATTCTGCGATGGAAAACTAAAGTTGAATCTTTTCCTGATCACTTGAAAGACAGGTAACGTTTCAATATCTCATAGTTGGTAGACGATTTCAGAAAATGCCAATAATAGTGGGGTTGTGTAACTTGGTATTGGGTTGCAGACATTAGTGGGCGGTGAAGGGAAAGGGGTTTAGTTTTATAAACGGGAGAGGGGAAATGATCCAGGGCCTGCTTAGTAAATTGAATCAGTCAGGATAACTGCCTGTGTTGTTGTTGATGTTGTTGTTTTTGTTGATGCTACTTTAATGTTTCACTCTATTGTATTAGCAGTTAGTACAATGCCAAAAAGAAACCATGCTCAGATTTAGTATTTAAGACCATGTAACTCTAAATTAGTTAGGATGGTCTACCAACTATGTGTTTATTACCATACTTACTAATAAATACATAAATTATATATATTCTGGGTGTGCGGGTTGTGACATCTTTGAACTTTGACTCGGGATCTTGCTTGGGTTAACGCGTCGCTATTTTTTCTCTCAATGGGGTTAGGAAGGGCTGTAAAAACATCTGCTCCAATCGGGTGTATCATTTGTTAAAACCCCGTCCAATCCATGCTACCATGGGAATGGGCGTTAAACGATGATGATGATGGTTTTTCAGATTTTTTCTCACATTTGGTATACATTTCTCATAGTCTCACATTTGGTATTGTTATACATTCCTTCGTTATTTTTCAGTTGGCCGACTCCTGGATCACCTCGTTATCGGAAGACTAAAAAACGCTCTCTACTCTGGACTGCTTAGCATCTCGAAACGACTTTGTTCAGAATATATTTATTGAAATGTGTTGTAGAATTGTTTTCTTAAACCATTATCACCATTGTAAATATAGCGCATGTTCACACAAGAGAGTTTTAAAAATTTACCTCGATCTTGGTCATTTTATACATACAAAGTTTTTGATTTTGTTACGATTGTTATTTTTCAATGCACATTTGCAGATAATTGCTGTTGTTTTTTTATATACAAGAACAGATGTTATGTTCATATGGAACCAAAAAACTTTTAGTTTTTAAGAATATTTTATACAAAATCTTGATTTATACGTAGATAGTGTAGTGGTGAAATTATTAGACTTTTCAAAATCATGTGATTGACATATGTCATGTTTAGAATTAAAGCATTTTACTAGCATGTCGTCGGAAAAGACTCTTTCATTACAAAACACTCTCTCTTCACTACCGTTGCCGAGCATTGAGAACACATGTGCCAGATATCTAGAATCAGGTATGACAGTAGTAACTTTATTTCAAAACACATTCAACAATTAAACTATTTGGCAGCTTGTTTTTCAAGTGATTTAAATTTTTTATCATTTTAGCCAAACCGTTTTTAACTGAGCAAGAATATTTGCAGACTGAGAAAGTGATCCGAGAGTTTGAACAAGGGGAAGGAAAACAGTTGCAAAGTCAGCTGATGGAAATGTCTGAACATTCACGTAATTGGGTATATATATTTTACTTTGATACATTTCTTCGCCACCATTTTCCTCCTCTTTCTGCTGTTGTTACTATCTTCCTCTTTCTTTCTCCGCTGTTGTTACTATCTTCCTCTCTCTCTCTGCTGTTGTCACTATCCCCTCCCCCTTTCTCTTTGTGCTGTTTTCACTATTTTCCTCTCTCCGCTGTTGTTACTAATTTCCCCTCTTTCTCTCTGCTGTTGTCACTATTTTCCTACTCGCAGAGGCTGGTGCCAGAATTTGCATAGGAGTCCAAATTGTATTGACAATTATTTTATGTTATAGAATGAGAGTTTTAATAAGAGGCCGTAACACTTGTTGTTCTGAAAGAAGCACTTGTGTGTGATTTACTTGTGATTTCTTTAGGTGCACTACTGGTGGAGTAATACGTACGTTGATTACCGCGGGCCCCTTCCTTTGTTTAACAACACTGGGGGTGGGGTTGATCCGGTGGGTGAATTCGATCAGCCGATGTTTGGCGTGCGGTACAAACGTGCGGCCATGTGGATCCACTCTGCACTGCAAGTCTACATAAAGATTATGAGGTATTTTATTTGTTTAGATGACCAAGGTCAATAAGTCGTTGGAGTGATGATGATCGCGTTTGTCATTTGTTTTTAGGCAAGAGTTACCCGTTCAAAGATTAGGCAAGAAAAACGCTGCCGATATGATACAGTATTATAAGTGTTTTTGCGCTGGTCGCATTCCTGGAGAGAAGAAGGATACACTAACAAATAGCGTATACGTAACACCTAAGCGTGGTTAGTTTCACAACAATTGACATTAGAATGAGTGATTTTTGTTGCTATTGGAGTGTTAACTTTTGTTTATTCGCGACGTTGCCATAGCAACCTAATAGATTAGTCTCATTTGTCCTTTTGGTGACGCAATTTTCTTACAATCTGTGAATCTCACGCGATCTAATTGGTTTTGGCCGAAAATGAAAGGTTGACAAATGCGAAAATTAGAGTGTGATTGACAATCTTTAAAATTAATTTGCTTGTGTTTATATTTCTTTAGACGGTAGTTTTGATGTGGTGTGGGAGGTCCGCCATGTTATTGTTCTTATGAGGCGGCGAATATTCAGGTTGAGAGTGCTGGATGATTCCAAGGAACCTCTAACATTATCGGAAATTGAATGGTATTTAAATATTTTCGTGTTGTCCTTTCATACTGTATCTAATGTACCTGCCTTAGACAATGCGATTTATGAACTTTTCTGAATTCTCGATTGTTTCTTTTGACTTTGTGTTCTCGTTCAGTCAGTTACTAAAATTAGTCGATATGTGTGAGAGTTTGGGTGACGGAGAATCTGTCGGCAGTTTAACGGCAGACGATCGCGACACTTGGTATCAAGTACGTTACACGCTTTTTTTCGCAATTTTTGTTTAACTTTTGTTTAATTTTTGTTTAATTTGTTTAACTGAGAACATTCTTTCAGAACTACGCTCATTTGTGTGAGCTGGATATACAGAATCGTGACAACGTAGCACTGATCCACGAAGCCCTGTTCGCGATAGCTTTCGATGAAGTCGACACTTACACTCTCCAGCAGGTGATCATTTTAATTAAAACCTGTACGATTCGTGTTCCCTATGAAACCATCATCAAGTGTTATTAGAACCGCAATACAGTAGAGTCGTGTTCAAAATGACTCCGTCTCGTTTTGTAAACGTTACCCTTTGGTTTAACAATCAAATGAAATTTAAATCCCTGAGGTTCATTTTAGTCGTGTGAACATGGCGTGTTGGGTGACTGCTACAACCGATGGTTCGATAAGAATATCACGGCTATCGTCTCCAGGACCGGTCTAATTGGCAACAACAATGACGTAACTTTTATCTCTTATTTCCATTGTGTCACGGTGGACTGACGTCACTTTCATATGACTGAAGGTCGATATACCTACTAATAGTCCAGTAAATAACCAGTCGAAGTGGAAACTAATTCGTGCAAATCTGGAATTTGCTTTAAAAGTCTTTATCAGGTCTATACTTTGCATGATTAAAACCCCACCGACTCAGCCCTAGGGCATTTTTCACAATTTATACTATCAAAGTTGAGTTGGTAAAGGTGAAAATTACGAATATACAAGGAGTTCTTGAACATCAATATTTGAACTGAGCAACATTTGAACAAAATTTATGTACTCAATTTTCCTCAACCCTAGGTCTAAAGATATAGATAGAACTCTAAACAAATGCTATTTCTGCCCTAAACAGATTTTTTCAAGGGACTGGAAAAATTAAAAATGGCGAATTTTTGCTAAAAAATTGGATTTTAGCTGTTTTTTGATCCTATAAAGCGATTAAATCAATGCAATTAATGGGCAAAATGTTGCTAATAAATTCAGAAACCCATCTTTCTTGTGTCTGATTTAAGGCCTGCGATGATGTTCAGTATCATTATTATTATTATTATTATTATTATTATTATTATTATTATTATTATTATTATTATTATTATTATTGGATATTTATACAGGTTAATCTCGTCAGATATGAAATATATAAATATAATCTGGTATCAATGAGGGACCTGTAAAACTGAAAAGAAACTAAGAGAAAAATTCAAGTTAGAGCTTATGCCCAAATAATGCAAAATCTAAATGAGCAAATGAAATGGGGGAAAGGGTATAAATAATAAATTATTAGAGGTTTGTCTTTTCAAAAGAAATTTGAATTTAATAAAAGACTTTTCGTTTCTAATGCTACTGGGAAGACCATTAAATTGCTTTGCTCCCATGAAAGTAGACATTTTTCTTCCAGCTTCTGAAGAAACTTTAGGCAACTTAATCATAGAGTTTCTACCGCGAGTACCGATTCCATGATTCATCAGCTGATAATGATGATTTGGTTGCCTGCCCTCGATTTCGTTAAGGCACTTGAAAACACCCAATACATTTTTCCTTTTCCTTTGGGTTTCAAGACTCGACCAGGAAAGTTTTGCGTTGACAATTACTTTGGCTTTGTTTTGCAGCGAATGGTACTTCGGTTTCCAGGTGTTATTCATTCCCTGGAATATTGGGTAGCAATACAGAAACAGTGGCTGAATCATGGAGGTGTAAATAGATTCGGCTACGGTTGGTGATAACATATGATGTATTCGCTTGAGCAATTGCTTGAGCTAATTCTTTTGTACAATTTTTCATAATGAAGATAGCAATTGAGATGTCTGTCTAAGGTTATGCCAAGGTATTCATAATGGTTGATTAATGTCCACAGCATTAATTTTTATTTGGGTGGGTGGCTGGTTTTATAGACGCGAGCCATAAACTACGAATTCAGTTTTTCCTTTTTTCAGGTTAAGGACAATTAAGGACAGTTCTCAGAAACCAAGCGTTGTACACGTTCTGCCTCTTCGTCCACAACAGATTCGATAACGGCTGTGCTTTTATGTAAATAATAAAGAACTGCGTCATCAGCATACGCAAGAAGTTGACATTTCTGTAGTTCGAATTGGAGGTCATTAACCAGCATAATAAAGAGGAGTGGGCCAAGGATTGACCCTTGTGGCACTCCATGTGTGATACTCTCTGGGTTTGACTCAGTACCATTATATACGACAACTTGACTACGATTGAACAAGTAGCTGCTTAACCATGATAGTTCATTATTCAGTATACCATAGTAAGGTAGTTTATGAAGCAAATGAGCATGGTTGACTGTATCGAATGCTTTTCTAAAATCCATGAATAGTGAACCAGTAACTTGACCTTTATCCATCTGCTAAACAGCACTACTGCGTGTTGGATTGATTTTTGACTGCGAAACCCGAACTGGCGTAATGAGATGAAGCTGCTGCTCTCAAGATAGGCTATGAGCTGTTTGTAGGCTAGTCTTTCTACTATCTTTGAGATGATATTGAGGACTGATATTGGTCTATAGTTGTCGAGGCTGGATCGTTCACCCCATTTATAAAGTGGTGTGACTTTAGCGATTTTTTGGAAATGTTGGAAAAACACCCTCTTCGAAACTACGGTCGACCAAAAACGAAAATGGTGCGGCTAGTTCTTCAGCAGCATCTTTAATGAGTGATCCCGGAATATCATCGATACCAGCAGCTTTGGACGATTTGATCGATCGTAACAGTTCAACTACGTCCCTAATCTTAACAGGTTCGAACTTGAAAGCAACAGTATTTGGGTTCATGGTTGACAATGATCTGCGACAGTCAACAGAGGCCCAAGTGTAATTGATAAGAGACTTGATTTGGTATGACAATTTGGATCCTATGGTGGCAAAGTAAACGCAAAAGGAATTAGCGATGTTTATTGAATCCGATGTTATTTTATCGTCGATCAAAAATGTCTTACTGCACTTTCCTTTCTTTTTTATCGGGTAACATTTTTTGATCTGGTTCCAAAAGTCACGTGGTTTATCAATATTATTCCTGAACAATTGTCTAACGTTGTTAGCTTTTGCGTGGCGTATAGATTTGGTCACGTCATTCCGCATTCTCTTGTAAAGCGACCAATTCAGCTCGGTATTCGTTCGTTTTGCAAGCGACCAATTCAGCTCGGTATTCGTTCGTTTTGCAAGCGACCAATTCAGCTCGGTATTCGTTTGTTTTGCAAGCGACCAATTCAGCTCGGTATTCGTTCGTTTTGCATTCCTGAGGTAATAGTCTCTGGTATTTATCTTTCGTTTTATCTCTTGACTGAGCCAGGGGTGATCGTTTCCCGGACTTTTTTCTCTTTCAACGGCGCGTGATTACGATTACAATTTGAAAAGATTCCATGCAGTATTAAAACACGGTTGTCTGAGACAGTTCTCCCATGGTACGTTACGTAGATCATTTTTAAAATTATCCTTGTTGTATTTAGAATAATCTCGTGTGATCATTTTACGCGGTCGGTGTCGATATTGTTACATGCAGTTTACGTATAATACCAACTAAATCATGGTCACTTAAAGAGTTTGCATATACAATTGTAGCTGCAATTTTTGAAGCGTCATTAGTGGAGACAATGTCAATAAGTGTTTTGCTATTAATTCTCTTGACTCTTTGATAAGTTGTGAAAACCCATTAGCTTTTAAAGTTTCTTTTACTGCAGATTGGTGTCTTGGGACCAAGTAATCACAATTAAGGTCACCAGCGATTAGCGTTTCTTTGTTCCCAATTGAAACTGTTGACAATATTGAATCGCATTTTTCTACAAAGTTTTTATCGAGATATTTCGAGCCTTCAGGGGGTTTTGTAGGCTACAGCAAAAAGTAAAGGTTTAGTTTTTTGTGTAAAAACCTCGATCCAAATGACCTCTAAACTTTCAACTTCCAAATCATATTGACGTTGGTTGTTAATATCCTCTCGAATGTAGCATAAATTTCCTCCGTAATTGCCATTGGCTCGATCTTTACGCTCAGTGTTGTACCCCGGAATTTCTAATTCAGAGTTTGTAATGTTTGTGTGTGTGTGTCTGTGATACCAAGGATGTGAATGCAATTTTTCGCTTCCAGTAGAAAAACCTTTAAACCATCAAGTTTGTTTACAAGTCCATTTATGTTTTGATGGCAAAATTTAAAGCCTCTTGAATTCAAAAACGTTGAAAACTTCTCGTCTAGAATAATACCAGCCTCGTTTACTACCGGATCGTCATTCGAACATATTAAACAGAAGAAATTTTCAGCTTGGTTGAAATAAACATTTTAAGTGAAAAAATTTGTTACAATTAGCACAAGCATCACGTTTCTGGTTTTTACGTATAGTTTTCATACAGGAGTTACATGTAAGTATGTGAGCCATTGCAGGTCCAGGGCACTCTTCGATATCACCACATATTAAAAGTAGTAAGTACAAGAAACTTTTAACTGGTCTCCGAACATAAAAGCTTTCCTTCCTCTTTAACCATAAACTTGAAAACATAAACGATTCACTGTGTAGATCATAAATGTCACGATCTCCAAAAGTGACACTAATCCCATCTGCAGTAACAAAACAGGGTTTCTTTTACGTATAAAATAACTCTCATCGCCGCCATCTTTTTCTTTTCATCCCTTGATTTTGGTCAAATTTAATATATTTTTGCTCCTTCTAATGTTTATTACGCCTTTCTCCATCTTGTCCATCTTGTGTTTGCTTTTCATGAATGGTATTAACGTCTTAATATTTTCATCTAGTTGTCAACTAATAAAATTATAGAAAATAAAACAGTTAATTAAAATATAAAAATCAGTGCATAATCTGCAAAGTGCGATGGAGAGATTGTGAGAATAATAGAAAGGGGGTTTAAAGGCCTTCTTGACTTCAGTATCAAAAGAAAGGAAGACCAGATGTCTGAAAAATTGTGCAGTCGTAAATTGGAGAACGTGCCAATATATGTATACGAACAATGTAGAAAAACGTTCAACAACAAGTGACGGCTGAATATAAGAAAACAAGAGGTACTTTAACAGTATTCGATTGGAAAAGTAACTATTACAAGTAACTAGTAACTCTTTTGCCGGTCAATAGTATGTTAACAAATGAAATCGTTGAAGATTACCGAAAATTTGTCATAACAAATTACAGTATATCTTCGATTATATATCAAATATACTGATCCTTGGTGGTCCTTGGCTGGTATAGCCATCAAGGTTATGGTAACAATCGGTCAACCAAGGATCACAAACATTTCCGTAGATAATTAAAATCAACTGGATGTCCAACAATCAAAATTGAACCTAAGATGAAATTATGTGTCAACTAACAGGTTTTTCTTTCAAGCGATGTTAACAAAATCAACCTGATCGACCTTTTATGCGAAAAGCTCGAGGCTGATTTGATTGTAAAAGCTGCACGGAATCACAGTAACAAAGGCAATTCAGTTACTGTTTTGCAAATGATACTGATGTCATTATTATGCTATTGTACTTTTGGAAAGTTGGTATGGGCCAAGTTATTGTTTGTTCTGATTACAAGAAGAAGGGAGGTACACGACTGAAGCAGTTGAATGTCGGAAATGCTGCTGATGCATGCATTCGGAAGGTGTGACACTACATCGGCAGTTCACGATAAGGGTTAAGGTTCGTTCCTTCATCTTTATCTCAAATCCAAAAAATCCCGACAATTTTGTGATATCTTTGAGATTGGTCAAGTAGGCATCACTTTTTTCATATCGTTATGTACTTACGTCAACTTGACCTGAGGTGCAAACTGTATATGAAAATAGCAGCTTCCGCTTCTAAAATTATACCATCAAAACTTTCACCAACAAAACGATCATTATCACAGTCTCCGCGTTTTATTAAGTTTTCTAATGGCATTCATTGATGCAACCCAACATCGATCTTTTCAACTGGAGTGGGAAAATGCAACATAGCAGAATGTGGTCATTAATGACAGATCAGATAACGAGGTCAATTTTGTTCAATGGTATTTTAGTTACTTTTGCTTCGAGCATAATCTTTTTTTACTGGTAAAAGCTAATTATATTAATAAGGAATGACTATAGTACAATATAGCCAATGCTTTAGCTCATAAGACATACAAGAATGACCTACTATCGACGAATGCTTGTGGAACGAGTTTATCAGTATATTTGAGTATGAAATTTCAAGTTTTCAGTGTTCTTCTAATTTCATTTCCCTTTATATAAATATCGTAATGCCTCGATTAAGCGCCCACCCTCTTAGTTAAATTATTAAATAAGCGCCCACCCCTCAATCTTCAGAAACGGGCGCCTATTCGAGTTTTCGGCAAAAACAGTAGCACGGAAGAAGAAAGGCAACGGAACACAGTTTTTTTCTAGTTTTTATTCTCATAGGTCTCACTCGGCAAAAAATAAAAAAGCGAAAAATTCAGCCTAATAGCAAAAATTAACAGAAATAGCAAAAAAAATTCAGAGCATAAAATAGCAAAAAATATATTATTTTTTCTTTCTAATCGAAATATTCATGTCTTTTGTAATTTTCGGCTTTTTTGTAGTTTTTAACTACATTTTTCATATTTTTTGCTTATAATGTTTTAGAAGAACACTTCGTTAACAAAAGTTACATTGTCAGATACAATTTTGTTGTGAAAAATCATGTTAGAACAGTAATATAAAACATTACAACTTGACAAAGATTTTGGTAGATGTTGCAAGACAGAATTTTATAGAATCTTTTCAATAGTTGTAACTTCCTGATGTATTAACTTATATTTTGTTTAGTTGCATTTTTGTCGAACAACATATAATAGCTTTGTTCTTATACATACTAGTATTATGGTTTATTTGAAAGAGGAGGCTTTATTTCTAGTGTTTAATGCTTTTAAATTAAGTATTCAGTTTAGAAACAAAAATTTAATGCAATGGGTGAAACCTCCTATCTGCATAAGTGGGAAGAAACTCGCCCATGGCTCACGGCTGTAAGATCAAATAGTTCGAAGGCTCACTGCATAATTTGCAAAAAAGATTTTATGATTGATAAGTGTGGGGTTTCACTAGTTCAATCTCATTCTTGAGGAACCGCCCACTTCCAAAATGAAAAGGTATACAAAAACCAAACTTCATTAGTTGCAACAACCAGTGGGAAATCAAAACTGGTGGTGTTAGGTAAACTGGCCTTGACTAAAGAAGAGGAAGTCATGAAAGCAGAGACCTTAAACTCACTTCATTACGTAGAATACAACCTAAGTTACTCAAGCGCTGCTTCCCAGTCTGTGTTATTTAAAGAAATGTTTCCAGACTCAGCGATAGCAAGATCGTTTACTTCAGCATCAACCAAAGTTCCTTACATAATTAAATACGGATTGGCTGAATTCTTCAAAACACAAGTCATAAAATAATCTTAGTAATAATCTTAGTAATAATTAATAACAAATTTAGTCTAAAGTTCGGCGATCATGAAGATTGCTGTTCACAAAGTTCAGGCGATCTTTGCTTGATTCCTGCCGATCATTGATCGGTGATCGCCCGTTATTTTATGCGCTGTTCTCCACTGTAATAGTAGAGATGGTTTTAGGTGAATCTGGTCCATGGAGACTGAATGTCACCGCCAAATCGATTGGTCGCATTTTATACGTCAGGGCATTGAATGTTAGCATGTGGAGAGAGAGCCGACAACAGCTTGAGTAGTGATTAACAAACACATTGCAAGGAGACATAAAAATGCGGCAAGGGACAATGAATTAACTTTAAATGCACATGGCCTCGCAAAGATTTGCAAATCACTTTTGAACAACTAATTGGAGCACTGCAGCGGAGTCTACTAGACTAGCTAGTCGCCTGTCACCCAGAATTAATGTGAGAGTTGAAAACGCGCGCTCTACAGAAGAATTGGAACCAGACATCGAAACAACGAGTGATACAAGTAGAACAATATTGGGGAATTCAATTTTCCGGGTGGTTATTATCTTTTCCTATAGCTTATTCATTGATAAAAAAAATTGCATAGTGAAGGAATCGAGGTGCATGAATTTTTCCTCGTGTAAAAGTTTTGAGGCGCGTGTGCAGGTGCGCGCCTCATAATGATAGACTTGCGACAGACATGTTTACACACGATGCTACAGGTTGTTTAAAAGTTCCATTCAACTTATAAGCCGTGACATTTTATATCATTAAAATTCCGATATGTTTGGTTCAAGAACTGTCCTCTGTTAAATAGTTAAATATGTGATTGTTGGATTTCAGGATAATTGTATTACAATTAATTATAAGTGCCAGTTGGTTGGCATTCTAAACAGTATTTGCATTTTGTTAAGGGCCTCCAATTGTGCATACTTCATTCATAATTAATTCACCAAATGTTTAAAAGCAGCTGCTTCGATGATTGAAGGTATCAACAAAAACAACTCTATTAGTTTAAAAAAACGTATATATTCGTTTTTTTTATTATAACATAATTTAGATTCAATATTTCTTTAAAGAGAAGTTTTTTCTCAACGGAATAATACGCGCAAATATAAAGTATTTATAATCGTTGTCCGGCACTGGACGCACAATTTTTTTGAGGTCTGTATGTGTAAGCATTCTAATACAAAAACCATGATGAGAAACTCATTCTGTTTGTTCTATTCCCAGGCAGATAAATTGTACAAGCAATGGTCATCAGAACGGAAGAGTCCTGTCGCAATGATAGATTATGATAAAGGTCTGGAGAGAATTGGAAGGTATGTCTTGTTTTCATTTGACATCCAAATTTATGGATTTGTTTGCATTTCAGAGACATTGCGTTGAAAGAAGATGCCACATTCAACGAATTCTGGTCATTTCTTGATAGTTTTTGTAATTTGTCAACTAAACAAGGCTTGGAGAAATTAGAAAATTACTTAAAATTGAAAAATGAAAAATTTAATTCAAACGACAATGAAGTGGAGACGACTTCACGTAAACAGCGTCCAATGTTGGTTGATCTATCCACGCTTGATGAGGAATCGCCTTTTGGTGATAGCACTGATGAACTCAAACGGAAACTCTCCTTCGAATTTGACCAACTGGCACATGAAGAGACAAGTGAGAGGGTTCACTTAAAGGACATGGAGTTAACAACGAAATCTACGTACACAGTGGATATAAATGTTAAACAACAATGCGCTGTTTTTAAGAGCTGTTCATCAAAAGATAGCATGCCTCATTCACCAAACAGCAAAAATATTAGCCTGGACTCTACTGACTTTACTTTAAATGACAGTTTGGTTGACAGTTGTTCTACTGCAAACATATCTTCTGAGAATTGTGAAATGAAAGAAATCACTCCAATCTTTATAGCTGGGTATGTAATTTGTATTCAACAAAAGTTAGTATTATTTATTTCTTTTATCTAGTTAGATTCAGTATACTGTTACTATTTACGTTCAATATTTCAAGTACTTGAAATCCGTTCTAATTTGCGTGTCTAGTGATGCTCCTTCGAAACAAGACTTAGATGTGTTACGAGCCATTGAGTGTTGTGTTATTGAGCCACTGATGTTTCCCAATATTCTGCGATGGAAAACTAAAGTTGAATCTTTTCCTGATCACTTGAAAGACAGGTAACGTTTCAATATCTCATAGTTGGTAGACGATTTCAGAAAATGCCAATAATAGTGGGGTTGTGTAACTTGGTATTGGGTTGCAGACATTAGTGGGCGGTGAAGGGAAAGGGGTTTAGTTTTATAAACGGGAGAGGGGAAATGATCCAGGGCCTGCTTAGTAAATTGAATCAGTCAGGATAACTGCCTGTGTTGTTGTTGATGTTGTTGTTTTTGTTGATGCTACTTTAATGTTTCACTCTATTGTATTAGCAGTTAGTACAATGCCAAAAAGAAACCATGCTCAGATTTAGTATTTAAGACCATGTAACTCTAAATTAGTTAGGATGGTCTACCAACTATGTGTTTATTACCATACTTACTAATAAATACATAAATTATATATATTCTGGGTGTGCGGGTTGTGACATCTTTGAACTTTGACTCGGGATCTTGCTTGGGTTAACGCGTCGCTATTTTTTCTCTCAATGGGGTTAGGAAGGGCTGTAAAAACATCTGCTCCAATCGGGTGTATCATTTGTTAAAACCCCGTCCAATCCATGCTACCATGGGAATGGGCGTTAAACGATGATGATGATGGTTTTTCAGATTTTTTCTCACATTTGGTATACATTTCTCATAGTCTCACATTTGGTATTGTTATACATTCCTTCGTTATTTTTCAGTTGGCCGACTCCTGGATCACCTCGTTATCGGAAGACTAAAAAACGCTCTCTACTCTGGACTGCTTAGCATCTCGAAACGACTTTGTTCAGAATATATTTATTGAAATGTGTTGTAGAATTGTTTTCTTAAACCATTATCACCATTGTAAATATAGCGCATGTTCACACAAGAGAGTTTTAAAAATTTACCTCGATCTTGGTCATTTTATACATACAAAGTTTTTGATTTTGTTACGATTGTTATTTTTCAATGCACATTTGCAGATAATTGCTGTTGTTTTTTTATATACAAGAACAGATGTTATGTTCATATGGAACCAAAAAACTTTTAGTTTTTAAGAATATTTTATACAAAATCTTGATTTATACGTAGATAGTGTAGTGGTGAAATTATTAGACTTTTCAAAATCATGTGATTGACATATGTCATGTTTAGAATTAAAGCATTTTACTAGCATGTCGTCGGAAAAGACTCTTTCATTACAAAACACTCTCTCTTCACTACCGTTGCCGAGCATTGAGAACACATGTGCCAGATATCTAGAATCAGGTATGACAGTAGTAACTTTATTTCAAAACACATTCAACAATTAAACTATTTGGCAGCTTGTTTTTCAAGTGATTTAAATTTTTTATCATTTTAGCCAAACCGTTTTTAACTGAGCAAGAATATTTGCAGACTGAGAAAGTGATCCGAGAGTTTGAACAAGGGGAAGGAAAACAGTTGCAAAGTCAGCTGATGGAAATGTCTGAACATTCACGTAATTGGGTATATATATTTTACTTTGATACATTTCTTCGCCACCATTTTCCTCCTCTTTCTGCTGTTGTTACTATCTTCCTCTTTCTCTCTCCGCTGTTGTTACTATCTTCCTCTCTCTCTCTGCTGTTGTCACTATCCCCTCCCCCTTTCTCTTTGTGCTGTTTTCACTATTTTCCTCTCTCCGCTGTTGTTACTAATTTCCCCTCTTTCTCTCTGCTGTTGTCACTATTTTCCTACTCGCAGAGGCTGGTGCCAGAATTTGCATAGGAGTCCAAATTGTATTGACAATTATTTTATGTTATAGAATGAGAGTTTTAATAAGAGGCCGTAACACTTGTTGTTCTGAAAGAAGCACTTGTGTGTGATTTACTTGTGATTTCTTTAGGTGCACTACTGGTGGAGTAATACGTACGTTGATTACCGCGGGCCCCTTCCTTTGTTTAACAACACTGGGGGTGGGGTTGATCCGGTGGGTGAATTCGATCAGCCGATGTTTGGCGTGCGGTACAAACGTGCGGCCATGTGGATCCACTCTGCACTGCAAGTCTACATAAAGATTATGAGGTATTTTAGATGACCAAGGTCAATAAGTCGTTGGAGTGATGATGATCGCGTTTGTCATTTGTTTTTAGGCAAGAGTTACCCGTTCAAAGATTAGGCAAGAAAAACGCTGCCGATATGATACAGTATTATAAGTGTTTTTGCGCTGGTCGCATTCCTGGAGAGAAGAAGGATACACTAACAAATAGCGTATACGTAACACCTAAGCGTGGTTAGTTTCACAACAATTGACATTAGAATGAGTGATTTTTGTTGCTATTGGAGTGTTAACTTTTGTTTATTCGCGACGTTGCCATAGCAACCTAATAGATTAGTCTCATTTGTCCTTTTGGTGACGCAATTTTCTTACAATCTGTGAATCTCACGCGATCTAATTGGTTTTGGCCGAAAATGAAAGGTTGACAAATGCGAAAATTAGAGTGTGATTGACAATCTTTAAAATTAATTTGCTTGTGTTTATATTTCTTTAGACGGTAGTTTTGATGTGGTGTGGGAGGTCCGCCATGTTATTGTTCTTATGAGGCGGCGAATATTCAGGTTGAGAGTGCTGGATGATTCCAAGGAACCTCTAACATTATCGGAAATTGAATGGTATTTAAATATTTTCGTGTTGTCCTTTCATACTGTATCTAATGTACCTGCCTTAGACAATGCGATTTATGAACTTTTCTGAATTCTCGATTGTTTCTTTTGACTTTGTGTTCTCGTTCAGTCAGTTACTAAAATTAGTCGATATGTGTGAGAGTTTGGGTGACGGAGAATCTGTCGGCAGTTTAACGGCAGACGATCGCGACACTTGGTATCAAGTACGTTACACGCTTTTTTTCGCAATTTTTGTTTAACTTTTGTTTAATTTTTGTTTAATTTGTTTAACTGAGAACATTCTTTCAGAACTACGCTCATTTGTGTGAGCTGGATATACAGAATCGTGACAACGTAGCACTGATCCACGAAGCCCTGTTCGCGATAGCTTTCGATGAAGTCGACACTTACACTCTCCAGCAGGTGATCATTTTAATTAAAACCTGTACGATTCGTGTTCCCTATGAAACCATCATCAAGTGTTATTAGAACCGCAATACAGTAGAGTCGTGTTCAAAATGACTCCGTCTCGTTTTGTAAACGTTACCCTTTGGTTTAACAATCAAATGAAATTTAAATCCCTGAGGTTCATTTTAGTCGTGTGAACATGGCGTGTTGGGTGACTGCTACAACCGATGGTTCGATAAGAATATCACGGCTATCGTCTCCAGGACCGGTCTAATTGGCAACAACAATGACGTAACTTTTATCTCTTATTTCCATTGTGTCACGGTGGACTGACGTCACTTTCATATGACTGAAGGTCGATATACCTACTAATAGTCCAGTAAATAACCAGTCGAAGTGGAAACTAATTCGTGCAAATCTGGAATTTGCTTTAAAAGTCTTTATCAGGTCTATACTTTGCATGATTAAAACCCCACCGACTCAGCCCTAGGGCATTTTTCACAATTTATACTATCAAAGTTGAGTTGGTAAAGGTGAAAATTACGAATATACAAGGAGTTCTTGAACATCAATATTTGAACTGAGCAACATTTGAACAAAATTTATGTACTCAATTTTCCTCAACCCTAGGTCTAAAGATATAGATAGAACTCTAAACAAATGCTATTTCTGCCCTAAACAGATTTTTTCAAGGGACTGGAAAAATTAAAAATGGCGAATTTTTGCTAAAAAATTGGATTTTAGCTGTTTTTTGATCCTATAAAGCGATTAAATCAATGCAATTAATGGGCAAAATGTTGCTAATAAATTCAGAAACCCATCTTTCTTGTGTCTGATTTAAGGCCTGCGATGATGTTCAGTATCATTATTATTATTATTATTATTATTATTATTATTATTATTATTATTATTATTATTATTATTATTATTATTATTATTATTATTGGATATTTATACAGGTTAATCTCGTCAGATATGAAATATATAAATATAATCTGGTATCAATGAGGGACCTGTAAAACTGAAAAGAAACTAAGAGAAAAATTCAAGTTAGAGCTTATGCCCAAATAATGCAAAATCTAAATGAGCAAATGAAATGGGGGAAAGGGTATAAATAATAAATTATTAGAGGTTTGTCTTTTCAAAAGAAATTTGAATTTAATAAAAGACTTTTCGTTTCTAATGCTACTGGGAAGACCATTAAATTGCTTTGCTCCCATGAAAGTAGACATTTTTCTTCCAGCTTCTGAAGAAACTTTAGGCAACTTAATCATAGAGTTTCTACCGCGAGTACCGATTCCATGATTCATCAGCTGATAATGATGATTTGGTTGCCTGCCCTCGATTTCGTTAAGGCACTTGAAAACACCCAATACATTTTTCCTTTTCCTTTGGGTTTCAAGACTCGACCAGGAAAGTTTTGCGTTGACAATTACTTTGGCTTTGTTTTGCAGCGAATGGTACTTCGGTTTCCAGGTGTTATTCATTCCCTGGAATATTGGGTAGCAATACAGAAACAGTGGCTGAATCATGGAGGTGTAAATAGATTCGGCTACGGTTGGTGATAACATATGATGTATTCGCTTGAGCAATTGCTTGAGCTAATTCTTTTGTACAATTTTTCATAATGAAGATAGCAATTGAGATGTCTGTCTAAGGTTATGCCAAGGTATTCATAATGGTTGATTAATGTCCACAGCATTAATTTTTATTTGGGTGGGTGGCTGGTTTTATAGACGCGAGCCATAAACTACGAATTCAGTTTTTCCTTTTTTCAGGTTAAGGACAATTAAGGACAGTTCTCAGAAACCAAGCGTTGTACACGTTCTGCCTCTTCGTCCACAACAGATTCGATAACGGCTGTGCTTTTATGTAAATAATAAAGAACTGCGTCATCAGCATACGCAAGAAGTTGACATTTCTGTAGTTCGAATTGGAGGTCATTAACCAGCATAATAAAGAGGAGTGGGCCAAGGATTGACCCTTGTGGCACTCCATGTGTGATACTCTCTGGGTTTGACTCAGTACCATTATATACGACAACTTGACTACGATTGAACAAGTAGCTGCTTAACCATGATAGTTCATTATTCAGTATACCATAGTAAGGTAGTTTATGAAGCAAATGAGCATGGTTGACTGTATCGAATGCTTTTCTAAAATCCATGAATAGTGAACCAGTAACTTGACCTTTATCCATCTGCTAAACAGCACTACTGCGTGTTGGATTGATTTTTGACTGCGAAACCCGAACTGGCGTAATGAGATGAAGCTGCTGCTCTCAAGATAGGCTATGAGCTGTTTGTAGGCTAGTCTTTCTACTATCTTTGAGATGATATTGAGGACTGATATTGGTCTATAGTTGTCGAGGCTGGATCGTTCACCCCATTTATAAAGTGGTGTGACTTTAGCGATTTTTTGGAAATGTTGGAAAAACACCCTCTTCGAAACTACGGTCGACCAAAAACGAAAATGGTGCGGCTAGTTCTTCAGCAGCATCTTTAATGAGTGATCCCGGAATATCATCGATACCAGCAGCTTTGGACGATTTGATCGATCGTAACAGTTCAACTACGTCCCTAATCTTAACAGGTTCGAACTTGAAAGCAACAGTATTTGGGTTCATGGTTGACAATGATCTGCGACAGTCAACAGAGGCCCAAGTGTAATTGATAAGAGACTTGATTTGGTATGACAATTTGGATCCTATGGTGGCAAAGTAAACGCAAAAGGAATTAGCGATGTTTATTGAATCCGATGTTATTTTATCGTCGATCAAAAATGTCTTACTGCACTTTCCTTTCTTTTTTATCGGGTAACATTTTTTGATCTGGTTCCAAAAGTCACGTGGTTTATCAATATTATTCCTGAACAATTGTCTAACGTTGTTAGCTTTTGCGTGGCGTATAGATTTGGTCACGTCATTCCGCATTCTCTTGTAAAGCGACCAATTCAGCTCGGTATTCGTTCGTTTTGCAAGCGACCAATTCAGCTCGGTATTCGTTCGTTTTGCAAGCGACCAATTCAGCTCGGTATTCGTTTGTTTTGCAAGCGACCAATTCAGCTCGGTATTCGTTCGTTTTGCATTCCTGAGGTAATAGTCTCTGGTATTTATCTTTCGTTTTATCTCTTGACTGAGCCAGGGGTGATCGTTTCCCGGACTTTTTTCTCTTTCAACGGCGCGTGATTACGATTACAATTTGAAAAGATTCCATGCAGTATTAAAACACGGTTGTCTGAGACAGTTCTCCCATGGTACGTTACGTAGATCATTTTTAAAATTATCCTTGTTGTATTTAGAATAATCTCGTGTGATCATTTTACGCGGTCGGTGTCGATATTGTTACATGCAGTTTACGTATAATACCAACTAAATCATGGTCACTTAAAGAGTTTGCATATACAATTGTAGCTGCAATTTTTGAAGCGTCATTAGTGGAGACAATGTCAATAAGTGTTTTGCTATTAATTCTCTTGACTCTTTGATAAGTTGTGAAAACCCATTAGCTTTTAAAGTTTCTTTTACTGCAGATTGGTGTCTTGGGACCAAGTAATCACAATTAAGGTCACCAGCGATTAGCGTTTCTTTGTTCCCAATTGAAACTGTTGACAATATTGAATCGCATTTTTCTACAAAGTTTTTATCGAGATATTTCGAGCCTTCAGGGGGTTTTGTAGGCTACAGCAAAAAGTAAAGGTTTAGTTTTTTGTGTAAAAACCTCGATCCAAATGACCTCTAAACTTTCAACTTCCAAATCATATTGACGTTGGTTGTTAATATCCTCTCGAATGTAGCATAAATTTCCTCCGTAATTGCCATTGGCTCGATCTTTGCGCTCAGTGTTGTACCCCGGAATTTCTAATTCAGAGTTTGTAATGTTTGTGTGTGTGTGTCTGTGATACCAAGGATGTGAATGCAATTTTTCGCTTCCAGTAGAAAAACCTTTAAACCATCAAGTTTGTTTACAAGTCCATTTATGTTTTGATGGCAAAATTTAAAGCCTCTTGAATTCAAAAACGTTGAAAACTTCTCGTCTAGAATAATACCAGCCTCGTTTACTACCGGATCGTCATTCGAACATATTAAACAGAAGAAATTTTCAGCTTGGTTGAAATAAACATTTTAAGTGAAAAAATTTGTTACAATTAGCACAAGCATCACGTTTCTGGTTTTTACGTATAGTTTTCATACAGGAGTTACATGTAAGTATGTGAGCCATTGCAGGTCCAGGGCACTCTTCGATATCACCACATATTAAAAGTAGTAAGTACAAGAAACTTTTAACTGGTCTCCGAACATAAAAGCTTTCCTTCCTCTTTAACCATAAACTTGAAAACATAAACGATTCACTGTGTAGATCATAAATGTCACGATCTCCAAAAGTGACACTAATCCCATCTGCAGTAACAAAACAGGGTTTCTTTTACGTATAAAATAACTCTCATCGCCGCCATCTTTTTCTTTTCATCCCTTGATTTTGGTCAAATTTAATATATTTTTGCTCCTTCTAATGTTTATTACGCCTTTCTCCATCTTGTCCATCTTGTGTTTGCTTTTCATGAATGGTATTAACGTCTTAATATTTTCATCTAGTTGTCAACTAATAAAATTATAGAAAATAAAACAGTTAATTAAAATATAAAAATCAGTGCATAATCTGCAAAGTGCGATGGAGAGATTGTGAGAATAATAGAAAGGGGGTTTAAAGGCCTTCTTGACTTCAGTATCAAAAGAAAGGAAGACCAGATGTCTGAAAAATTGTGCAGTCGTAAATTGGAGAACGTGCCAATATATGTATACGAACAATGTAGAAAAACGTTCAACAACAAGTGACGGCTGAATATAAGAAAACAAGAGGTACTTTAACAGTATTCGATTGGAAAAGTAACTATTACAAGTAACTAGCAACTCTTTTGCCGGTCAATAGTATGTTAACAAATGAAATCGTTGAAGATTACCGAAAATTTGTCATAACAAATTACAGTATATCTTCGATTATATATCAAATATACTGATCCTTGGTGGTCCTTGGCTGGTATAGCCATCAAGGTTATGGTAACAATCGGTCAACCAAGGATCACAAACATTTCCGTAGATAATTAAAATCAACTGGATGTCCAACAATCAAAATTGAACCTAAGATGAAATTATGTGTCAACTAACAGGTTTTTCTTTCAAGCGATGTTAACAAAATCAACCTGATCGACCTTTTATGCGAAAAGCTCGAGGCTGATTTGATTGTAAAAGCTGCACGGAATCACAGTAACAAAGGCAATTCAGTTACTGTTTTGCAAATGATACTGATGTCATTATTATGCTATTGTACTTTTGGAAAGTTGGTATGGGCCAAGTTATTGTTCGTTCTGATTACAAGAAGAAGGGAGGTACACGACTGAAGCAGTTGAATGTCGGAAATGCTGCTGATGCATGCATTCGGAAGGTGTGACACTACATCGGCAGTTCACGATAAGGGTTAAGGTTTGTTCCTTCATCTTTATCTCAAATCCAAAAAATCCCGACAATTTTGTGATATCTTTGAGATTGGTCAAGTAGGCATCACTTTTTTCATATCGTTATGTACTTACGTCAACTTGACCTGAGGTGCAAACTGTATATGAAAATAGCAGCTTCCGCTTCTAAAATTATACCATCAAAACTTTCACCAACAAAACGATCATTATCACAGTCTCCGCGTTTTATTAAGTTTTCTAATGGCATTCATTGATGCAACCCAACATCGATCTTTTCAACTGGAGTGGGAAAATGCAACATAGCAGAATGTGGTCATTAATGACAGATCAGATAACGAGGTCAATTTTGTTCAATGGTATTTTAGTTACTTTTGCTTCGAGCATAATCTTTTTTTACTGGTAAAAGCTAATTATATTAATAAGGAATGACTATAGTACAATATAGCCAATGCTTTAGCTCATAAGACATACAAGAATGACCTACTATCGACGAATGCTTGTGGAACGAGTTTATCAGTATATTTGAGTATGAAATTTCAAGTTTTCAGTGTTCTTCTAATTTCATTTCCCTTTATATAAATATCGTAATGCCTCGATTAAGCGCCCACCCTCTTAGTTAAATTATTAAATAAGCGCCCACCCCTCAATCTTCAGAAACGGGCGCCTATTCGAGTTTTCGGCAAAAACAGTAGCACGGAAGAAGAAAGGCAACGGAACACAGTTTTTTTCTAGTTTTTATTCTCATAGGTCTCACTCGGCAAAAAATAAAAAAGCGAAAAATTCAGCCTAATAGCAAAAATTAACAGAAATAGCAAAAAAAATTCAGAGCATAAAATAGCAAAAAATATATTATTTTTTCTTTCTAATCGAAATATTCATGTCTTTTGTAATTTTCGGCTTTTTTGTAGTTTTTAACTACATTTTTCATATTTTTTGCTTATAATGTTTTAGAAGAACACTTCGTTAACAAAAGTTACATTGTCAGATACAATTTTGTTGTGAAAAATCATGTTAGAACAGTAATATAAAACATTACAACTTGACAAAGATTTTGGTAGATGTTGCAAGACAGAATTTTATAGAATCTTTTCAATAGTTGTAACTTCCTGATGTATTAACTTATATTTTGTTTAGTTGCATTTTTGTCGAACAACATATAATAGCTTTGTTCTTATACATACTAGTATTATGGTTTATTTGAAAGAGGAGGCTTTATTTCTAGTGTTTAATGCTTTTAAATTAAGTATTCAGTTTAGAAACAAAAATTTAATGCAATGGGTGAAACCTCCTATCTGCATAAGTGGGAAGAAACTCGCCCATGGCTCACGGCTGTAAGATCAAATAGTTCGAAGGCTCACTGCATAATTTGCAAAAAAGATTTTATGATTGATAAGTGTGGGGTTTCACTAGTTCAATCTCATTCTTGAGGAACCGCCCACTTCCAAAATGAAAAGGTATACAAAAACCAAACTTCATTAGTTGCAACAACCAGTGGGAAATCAAAACTGGTGGTGTTAGGTAAACTGGCCTTGACTAAAGAAGAGGAAGTCATGAAAGCAGAGACCTTAAACTCACTTCATTACGTAGAATACAACCTAAGTTACTCAAGCGCTGCTTCCCAGTCTGTGTTATTTAAAGAAATGTTTCCAGACTCAGCGATAGCAAGATCGTTTACTTCAGCATCAACCAAAGTTCCTTACATAATTAAATACGGATTGGCTGAATTCTTCAAAACACAAGTCATAGAGGATTTTAAAATGGTTCCCTTTACGTTTAAATTCGACGAGTCAACAACAAAACAAGTTAAAAAACAATACGATGCTTATTTGTTCTATTGGTCACAAAAATACAATTGCATAATTACCAGCTATGTTGGGTCTCTATTTGTTGGCCATTGCACTGCTGATGATTTACTAAAACACTACCTTGAGTTTAAAGAAAAACTTGGACTCGATGATCATCTGCTCTTGCACGTAGGAATGGATGGTCCGAATGTGAATCTATGCTTTGAACAGAAACTCCTAAATCGCATTCAGGATACAACTGGTGCTACGTTTTTGCAGTTGGGGACATGTTCCCTTCACCCTATACACAGTGGTTTCAAAAAAGGATTGAAAGAACTGGACTTTTCTTTTGATAGCTTTTTCCACGATTTGAGTTTTTTCAAGTGTATTGACACTTGTATTTTAGCCAACTCAAAGTAGATGTTGCAGAAAAAGGGATAGAAGAAGGCAACCAAGATTTACGTAAAGCTATAACGACCAAAAACATGGCTAAAATGCAAGAGGCTCAATCAAAAATAAACATGGGTATTGAAGCAAGGAAACGGGCATCAAATCAACTGGATAATCTACAGTCAAAAAAGAAAAAACAGATATAATATAAATGTACAGAAATATAGTTTATTGTCAAAATTGTCATTTGAAAAAATTATTTGGGCGGAAATAGCATTATTTAGAGTTCTATCTATATCTTTACCTAGAGTTGAGTAAATTGAGTACATAAATTTTGTTTAAATGTTACTCAGTTCAAATATTGGTGTTTAAGACATGTAAATTCGTAAATTTCACCTTCACCCACTCAACTTTGATAATAAATTGTTAAAAATACCCAAGGGCTGAGTCAGTGGGGTTTTAATCATGTAAAGTACAGACCTGATAAAGACTTTTTAAGCAAATTCCAGCTTTGCACGAATTAGTTTCCATTTTGAATAATTTTAGCCTGTATTTACTGGACTATAACTTACATACGAAAAGATGTGATAGAATGGTCGGGCAAAATTCTGAAAAAACACATCTCTCTTATGCAGCATGCTCATTGCGATGGCAACGTGGGCACGTTAATTTATCAGATGACCCACAACAACTTTGGAAAGTGGAAAGTAAATTTTTGTTACGTTTTTACGTTACGTTGCGTTTTTGTCTGTTGCGGAAGCGATATTTGATTTACTTTGCAATGTGGAAGTTTTCTTTACTTCTTGAAACCTACGACAAAGCTAGCTAGAAATAAATATTTTGAGTTTCTCGTGTCTTCTTTTAGTCAACTCCAGTACGCAAAGGTCTTGACGATCCAGTAGAATTGCAATTTGTTGTCGACGACAAAATCAAAGTAGCGATTCTTAACGCCCAACAAAAACACAAAAAATTGGTAAAATTTTCTTAGAATGAAAAGCTATTCATTCCAACGAAGTTATTTTACAGTTCGCCTTTTAAATTCTATATTAGTCGTTCTTGTTCTTAACTTTGATTTCTTTAATCGCTTTGGTCCGCAAAAATGCACTGTATTTGTGAACAGCTTTGATGTTTCAGGTGACCTCCATGGACTTGATTGATTGCACGGTGAAGGGTTTTGGAAAGTCGTTCGGCAAATCATTGCAGCAAAACCCGGACACTTTGATTCAAATGGCCATACAGTTGGCGTATTATAAAATGCACAGAAAGTATGTAAGACGTAACCTAAAGCAATTGTTTCTGTTTCAAAGTATTGCTCGTCTGTAAGGAGCGCTTCCACTTATGAATCAGCAACAACCCGAATGTTTTACTGCGGACGCACAGAGACCGTGCGCTCGTGTACCAGCGAAACGAAATTGTGGACTGAGGCGATGATGGATGAAGCACGCAGTGTAAGTATTATTAACACGTGACTATTTCTTTGACTGCTTTATTATTGATTGGTATAATTGACTTTCGATTTCAGAAGGATCACCGCAGGGCCTTGTTATTGAGCGCTTTAAAGAGACATTCTACAATGATGAAAGAAGCTACAATGGGACAAGGTAAGGTTGGCCAGTGTAGCTTTTCATTGGACGTAACTGTGTGTTTTAGGCATCGATCGACATTTCTTTGGACTTCAGAAACTCGTGGAAATTCAAGGTTTGTTTTAAACATTGTATACGAAGTGTTTATCCAATAACACGCTCTCAAATTCAATCAATTAAAAATTGTTACCTTTGTAAATTGTTGAATTGTTAGAAATAATTCACTCCAACTCGCCTATTTTGTTATTATGACTAACGTCTTTGTTTAAGTTCACTTGCTAAAAACAGCGCTAAATATTTTGCGGGAAAATGTTTTAATCAACAAGTGGTATGCAATCTCGCGTGCTTCTCATAAAAAATGTTTCATGGTCAACTGTCACGTGTTTAGGCTTGGAAAGGCCGGCGATATTTGAAGACAAGGCATGGAAATTGAGGTTTGTATAAATTGACACGTTAAATGCTAATCAATCGAATGTTGCAATGTTGTAGTGGTGGAGACGGAAATTTCGTTCTGTCCACAAGTCTCTCCGGTTATTTCACCTTGCATGGTGGGATTGCTCCCATGACCCTCCACGGTTACGGAGCCTTTTACACCATATCTGACGCCTGGTACGTTGTTCAACATGGAAATGACATTTATGAGTATCCAATTTTAATCAATTAGTTGCATGCAAATCTTCCTATAGAGTTAGTATTGCAATAACACGTAGCAAATCATTACATGCAGCTTTCATTAGTGTGATATATCAGAAGTTTCACCCTAACTTTCAGTCTGCATCTTTGCGTAACGGCCTGGAAGGAATCGCCGCAAACTGATTGCAAAGGATTTTACGACGCCATATGTTCCTCGCTACATGACATCAAAGAGTTACTTGGCGGTGTTTCAAAACTATGAATATAAAAACCAAGGCCAAATTTTCAGTGCACGTTTTTTAAAATATTTTGTAAATTTTCGCTCTGTTTAATTGGTGATTTTTGTTATCGGGGAATTTAAATCTGTTACGATTGATTTTTAAAAAAAGGGAATTGTTAATTCTTGTCTATTTCTTTGTAACCAAGGCATCGCTTTCGTTTACACGATATAAAGGTAAGAAATAATAATTCAACGAGTAGTCTATTTCCTTCTATATGCCCGTGATATACGCCATGCATTCGGTTCTTCGTATCTGAACAAAAACAAATATTTCACATAAAGGGTCTATTTTAACATACCGTTCTGTAAAGTATACCATCGAACAGAGTGTACCTGTTGAACAGCGGTTCGATTCTTTGCTCCCTTTTTCGTTTGCTCAGTTTGTTTTTATCGGCAAATTTGTAAAAAGAGGGTGCGAACTCTACCAGCCACTTCGGGTCCAGTGCCGTAACTTCGCGCATGTACTCTTTCGTGGTGAGCACTAACTCGTGGTATACAACCCATTCAGGTTGGCTAAATTGCATACGATTCACGTTAAGAAAGGGTACAGAAAACTCCTAAAGAATCCCTTTATTTGTTCAAATTGTAGAAAGTTATATTTAGACAGCTGTTTTAATTAGTTTCTTAAGTCAAAAGATTTTCCAAAATTGTTCAAATGTAGAATCATCAGAAATGTAAGAGTATGCTTTTATAATAAAAATATCAGTACAATGGACTGAATATTTTACTGACCGGTTAAACAGCGAACTAGATGGATGGATGTAGACAGCCTGGTTATCGGTCTGTGTTTTGTATCCCTCCTGGGGGTCTTTCTTGGCGGCGTTACGAAAATAACCACTCACAATAGCTTTCTGTGCGCGCACGGTATTCTTACCACAAGAGACAACGTCTAGTTTGTGCCTGGGAATAAAAACAATCCAACTATAGTCGAGAAACTTCACAAAATTGTTTGGGTTCAATATACATGAAAATGAGGGTACATCTAAAATCGATTTCCAGCCAATAAAACAGTTAAACGAACCTGTCCATAATTCCAAGTAATTGTTTTCTCACATCCTGTGCGCGCTTGAGCGATCTGGCCTGCACAAAGTTCTCGAAGCACCATGCGTTAGAGAACTTGCTGTTCTTCCACGAATTGTACACGGCCAACAGCGTCATATGGTCGCCCTCTGTTTGATGGAACTTTGCTTTCTTCTGATCCGCTAAACCTTGCTTCTCCTGGAAACAACACATTACGTTTTTCTTCAATACCCGAAGGTTTCATTCATCGAAAAATCAAATAATGGACAAAATGTAATTGTTGAAGCGTTTTCTTAAGCAACCACTTTGTTAAAGAAGAGTGGTTTCAATTGAACACTCGCTACTTTATAACACGGCAAACAAACCTTGGGTCTGTAGAATACATTTTGCACGGACAGCATGGAAACAACGGTGAGAACTTCATCGCTACAGGCTAGATGCACAGACTGGATGAGCATCTTAGACAGTTGCGGTGGCAACGGGAACTCTGCCATTCGTCGTCCCAAACGAGTTAGTAAGCCTTCATCATCGAGCGCGCTTAACGAGTGCAAAGCTTCCATGGCTGTCGTCATCGTCTGGAAGAATAAACACATCATTTTCAAACTGCGAGTTAGATACACAACATGCTTTCAAGTAACACAACGATTATGCTTTAAAATATTTCAAATCTTAACCAACAAAACGCCAAAAATCATAAAATAGACAAACTTTAAATATGCCTTATTTTTTTAATCTAAATGTTTTATCGGTATTATGTTTATTCTTATAGAAAATGAGGTGAAACCCTTTGAGATTTCACCCCAGAAAAGCGAAATAAGGTTATATGTTATAAGAAAGTTAATGTCTGTCATACTATGGACTCTCTAACGCATGTCACGCCTTACTTCCATTGGTGGTGGGTCCATGAAGTCAAAAGAGATGAGGTCGTTGATGCCCATCGCTTTCAAGGTGAGGATGATGCTCGCGAGATTGGTGCGTTGGATTTCAGGGACGTTTGTCGAGAGCATCTCGTCGCGGTACGCGCGCTCCGTGTACAACCTGTAACCATGGTTACGATGTGCATGAATGTAACCTTAATACATTATAATCCTGATAACTCGAACCCCCAAAGGACCGAGTAAAATAGTTCGAGATAGCGAATGTTCGAGTTATCGAGAGTTTTTGAGAAAATATTAGGGAAGAGGAACTGAAAAACAGTTCGAGTTAACGCAAGTTCGAGTTATCAGGGGTTCGAGTTAACGGGATTGTACTGTATTGGTAACTAAGAGAACAAGTCTATTTGGATGCGCTTTATAACGGTGTATAGTTATTTGAACACTTCGTAGTGATTGGCCTGCACCGTCAACATGGATGCTAACATCATGCGTTGTTGATGACTTATAAAGGCCGCACCGTACTTCACAATACATGATATTCGGCAGTCCATAGCCCGCGCCATATTGGGGTGGGGAGGGGGGGGGCGGCCATGCCCCCGTCATAATAGCAGAATCAGAATAATAGAATAACACACACGTACCCCCCTCATGCAAAGCTTCCACTTATTCGGAATGAATGTAAATAAAGAAGAGGAATACTCCTTAAATGAAAATCTTTTAAACACGAGGTTTTTCTTGGGTTTTATGAAGTACACAACATCAAATCTGATACCTTAGTTGCTGCGATTAAAGATATCTTGCTTCGATTCAATCTACCAATTAATAAATGCCGTGGTCCAACTTATGACGGGGCGAGTAATATGTTTGGTAAAAGAAGCGGTATTGCAACTCAAATTTCATCACTCCAACCCAAAGCTCTTCCAACACACTGCTATGGCCACTCACTAAGCTTGGCGGTAAAGGATCTCACATCCAATTGGAAGATACTTGGGGATACAATGGGAACCTTTGTAGAAAGTCAATCTAAGAGATATGCCTTAAGGACATAAATGTTTGCGAATCAAAGGTCCAAAAAAGTGGATTTTGCGACATGTTTGCGATTTCGTTATTTTCCCTAAATTTTGCGGCATTAATTTTTGCGATTTCTTTTCTACTACATCGAAAAAATCTGGTTCGGGGATAGACAATAATAAATAATATTGTGTTGTGATAAAGTTTATGGACATGTTTTTTTATTACCACACCAAATTACGACTCATCTTCTAATATTTCGAATATGTTTTTTCGCTATTGTTATCCATTATAATTCGTTCGCTATTGTCATCTGTTTCACCATCGGGCTCCCACTCATCTTCCGAATCTGACTGGAAGCTTTCTTTCGGCGTCACAAAATTTTTCAATGTCTATACCACCAGTTATAACTGCGGCTTCGAATCTCCACGTCTCCTCATCCAGCGAATCGACATGGTAAAATGGGTCCAAATTTGGCAGCCATAATTCAGATATCCGATCCTTCTTTTAGAAGAAAAATGTTGTTACGGGCAGCAGGTCTTCCAAGAAATCAGATGTAATCATTGAAATTTCAGATTCCGAATAAATAAGTGTTGACTTCAAACATTCTTTCTTTACTGCCAAAAATCAAAGACTTTGCATTCACCAATGTAAGTACACCGTTAAAAAAATTTTTTTTTCGCATTTTGCGACATAAATGTTTGCGGTTTGGGCACCGCCCTGATCGTTTGCGACATTTAATTTTGCGATTTTAGGCCTAATTCGCAAACATTTATGACGCATTCTTTTATACCAGCATTAATTTACATATGTCCTTTAAGGTAATAATTTTGGAATTTTTTTACAAAAAGATATTAATTGAACTTTGAAAAAATAAAGTTGTGTTTAACTTTCTTATTTTTGGCCTTACTTAATGACATATCAAAGTTAAAATTTATTACTTATTCTTAAATTTTCGGTAAAACACGTAAAAAAGAGTACGTTTTCAGCCACTCTAGAAGGTGTAATTTTCAAAGATTTTCTGCCTCATCCGCGCCAACCATGGTAGCGCCTCCTCCGTTAGTCTACTATATGTGGCCCCTCCACTTTTAAATCCAAGGCGCGGGCCCTGCAGTCAGAAAACGGCGTGGAATCGTAACTCGTGCATGTTAAAATGTAACAAAAATATAATTCCATGAAACACTGAAGCACTTTATAACGATCATCTTCATACCTGTAGCATTTACCGGGTCCTGTCCTTCCAGCCCGTCCGGCTCTCTGCTTCGCCTGCGCCTGGAGATTTAAGACTTTGAGCTAATTTGATGATCAATTTAAATAATTCGACAAAAATTCTCAGTGTCATAAATAACAACCAATATATACGATATTCATATTTACAAATTTCATGGGAAAATCTCTAGCGATTCTAGCAAGAGTTAAATTTGTAACAAAGCAAAGCCTTTTAAAAATTTGAAAATTAATGCATTTTACCGGACAAAAGCGCGTTAGGAATATGAGTGTAAATAACATCACCTGCGAAATGGGCGTAACCACCAGCTGGTCGATGCCGCTCTTCGAGTTGTACACGTTTTGCTTGACGAAACCAGGATCGACCACATAATGAATGCCGTCGATTGTCAACGAGGTTTCGGCGATGTTGGTCGCTATGACGACCTAGAAGCGAAGGGATTGCGAATAAATTCGGTCTGAAACATATTCCAGTATCCCAATAAATATGTACGGATTTACTTTTCGACTTCCAGGTGGAGCAGGATCAAAGATTCTCGTTTGCATTTCGCTAGGAAGGGAAGAATACACAGGTAGGATGACCAGATCAGGCACATCCGGTCCCAACGACTTCATACGCTCAAATAGAATCTCACAAGCCGTGTCGATCTCCTCTTGGCCTGTAAGAAATTTCATGACATGATTTTAATGCGTTCACTCCTAAGCGAGTTTGCCCACCTGTCAAAAACACAAGCACATCGCCCGGAGGTTCAGTCAAGTGGATTTGCATGACGGTGATTAGAGCGGCGTCTAGATAATCCGTTTCCGCTTCTTTTGTGTACAACACCTCCACGGGGTAAGTGCGGCCAGGTATAGTGAAGATAGGAGCTTCGTAAAAGTAAGTAGAGAACTTAACAGCGTCCAGAGTGGCAGACGTGACGATTAACTTCAGGTCTTTGCGGTTCGTGATCGCTTTCTTGAGCAATCCGAACAGCACGTCCGTGTGTATGGTACGTTCGTGCGCTTCGTCCAACATTATAAGAGAGTAAGTCGAGAGCTCACCATCGAGCAAGCATTCCCTCAACAACATACCGTCCGTCATGTACTTAATCTTCGTCTCTGGACACGTGCAGTCCTCAAAACGAATGGTGTAGCCTACCTCCTGCCCCAGCCTGCATCCCACCTCCTCTGACACCCTCTTAGCAACAGACATGGCGGCCACACGTCGAGGCTGCGTGCAGCCGATCCTCCCGCTTGCCGTATACCCCTCCTCCGCAAGATACTGGGTTATTTGCGTTGTTTTTCCAGATCCTGTTTCGCCGATAACAATCAGAATTTGATTTTCAGATACAGCCTACAAGACATGGGAAATCAATACATTTTCAAAGGACTTTTTCGCAATTACACTTTCCTTAGATTAATGAAAATAACAATTACCTTTACTAACTCATCTCTTAGCTTGAATATAGGCAATCCCTTTCTTTGCTCTAAAATGCTTAAGTTGGTTTTCCTTCCGTAAGATCCACCCTTGCCGCCGAACGTTGCTTTCTTCCACTCAGGAACGTCCTGCGATTGCAGTCCTGCACCTCTCATGTCCTGTGCGAACATAGATTTCTTGTCGCCTTCTGAAACTAAAATATAACACCACCATCAGCATTTTTTATCTCGTAAATTAAATGACAGTCCTTATTACAAAAGAAAACACCTTGGATATATGATAGACGGAGGTTATAAAACTGAAAAATATTAACAGTATTAATAACAGCTAGAAAAGAGATTAAGCTCCCAGCACACCTTGAGGCACCGGATCAATCCACATTTTTGCGATATCCTTCGGAATGCTTTCTGCTTGCTCCTCTCGTTGTTGCTGCTTGATTTCCCTGCGCTCTTTCGACAGGGCTGATTGCATCATGGCGGCCCGAGGGAGGGTGCCATCAGGGTTCTGGAGAGGGAAACACAAGCAGTTTATTTCAACTAGGATAGTGGTTAAGACAGACTATATAACAGACCCATTTATTTTTTTGCTCTTTCATACACACATAAAAAACAGAGAAATTTTGATGGGTTTTTACAAGGGTAAATGTTCTTTTAGCAATCACACTTCTACACCCGTGATTTTCTCACATTAAAGCTCACAACATGCTTTTGAACAGCACATTACAAGATAAAGGAACAAGAAGTGAGGAACTACAGAAACAAACCATACCTTAACGATTTTTATTGGACTGACGTTGACAGTGAGTTTCGTTTGACCCTGTAAAAATGGCGGCTCTTCCTCCACTAACTCAATCTCAATCTCATCGTCTGAAAGATGGAAATGTAACATATATTATGAAGAAAACCGGAAATTATTCTATCAATGTTCAATTAACTCTTCATGATCAAAGAAAAACCTTTACCTTTTTTATTAGAAGTTTGCAAAAGCTATATGTATAGTAATAGACCATGAAGTCCTATGATCATTAATGCTTTCAAATGATAAAATCAGAATTTTTAAACATGTGATAAGAATGCTAGAATGCTACATGTTTCTTACAACTTTCAAGTCAACAAAAAACAAAAGAATCATCTCGTAAGATGCAAGTGGAAGCAATTGTAAGACAGATCACCGTGTACCTACCTTCATCATCTTCCTTCGTGAGGATTCCTGTTTCCTCGTCAAAATCAGGGTAGTCAGCCTTGTCCAGCACACCAGCAGATATTAACTGAGGGGGAGAAATGACTGTAAATGTTGCCACTAACACTAACAATATATGGATGGGTTTTATATTTTACCGTGGTTTATTTGGAAGTTTTGGACTTTGGATGTGAAGTGGTTGAAATAATGAGTATAATCATTTAACTATTACATTGTACTATTGTTTCTTAAAACAGAGAACCAAGCAGCATGCATCCATCCACCACCACCCTCTCATCGTATCCACCACCACCCTCTCAGCCATCCACCACCACCCTCTCAGCCATCCACCACCACCCTCTCATCGTACCTGTTTTATCTCCCATCTTTCTGGAGATGATATCCGCTTGAACTTTTTGCGAGAGTTGTCATCTATTGGCTCCTCATAGGTTGGCACAGCAGAACTTGAAGTCATTGGTCTTAAGAACAACATTAAAGTTATATTCTGTGCAATGAAATTTTAAATAAAACTTTTACAATTAATTTTATTTTTAGAAATATTTTTAGAGAAGCTAAAACTAAAATTTACTAACTTATTTTTTTTCATTATAGCAAGGTTTTCAGGTCAAAAGTCAACTTTTAATTGTGATTGTGAATGTTAGAATATATACTTTTCACTTTTGCTAAATGATCCATTTTTAATTCTGGATTCCAAGCAGTGAGTTTACCTGTCTGGGTTTCGCAAAGAAGCTGAGCTATCACCAGCTGGCAAACGTATTCCTTGTCCAGGATTCAAATCTTCACCAGATGATTGATCAACATCCTGCAAGACAGCCTCCAGTAATTACATCGTAGAGTGGGTATTGTCAGCTTTACCTTCATTGAAAGACTGGTCTTCTTGCCAACAATCGACATGACTTTCACTTTTACATTTTGTGAGCGTGTAACAACGTCTTTTACATCATTCACCCTACCTTCTCTACGCAACTAAAATGTGTTTCTAGAGTTCAGTGATAATTATACAAAAACACATTTCATTGAGGTCACTGGAATTTGCACATTATTTTGTATTTACAAATCAGTGATGCCATAACCCCTAACATCAACAAAAACTGTATGTTTTTATTCTTTTAAAGCTCTTCTCAAATAATTTCAAGCATATGCAGAAGTTCATTATCAAATCAAAACTGCCATATTTATTGATCATAGCCACAAACAGACGTCAGATCAATATATTTCACAAATCATGTCTTAAGCATTTAATGATACTTCTTTCCAAAAAACCTTCAAACCTTTAAAAATAGATATTTTTCGTGGTCCGTGTGTGTTTGTGGAATATGAATAAAAGTGAGTTACACGAACAGCAATATTATTATGTAAATTAATTAATTCAGTAATATATACACTCACTTGGGATATATGAACGAGACCTTCAGTTCGTGAACGTATTCCAAACAATTGAACAAAACAACCAAACTGCATGATGTTCGTCACTTTACCATCATATATCTAAAGAGAAATAAACATATTAAACAGTTTGCTAAAGTTTGCTAAAGCGTACTTTTCCAACTTCCGCATTCTCAGGCACTTCTCTTTCACGGCGTCGATTATCTCTCCCTTGATCTCTCCGAGGACTATGAGAACGCGATCTATTTCTCCTAAACCATCGGAAAACTTTGCTTTTCACAAAATCACGTCTAATAACGACGTACACAATACCAAAGCATATCATTTTTCAACGCTGCTGTATAAATTTGATATACCAAGCTTATGTAGCATCGGTTTATAGTTGGTTTGTTCACGACATAATAATAAGCTATTTTGTGTTTGTATATGTGTACACCTGCAACAATCTGTAGATTTAAACCTTTAACCAAATTGTTTCTACTCGCTTCAATACACCATATATAGATGCTTTTTGTAAAGAACTATTAGAATCAGATTTTTCACGTCAGAATTTCGTGGTCAACAGTTAAAAAGTTTCAAGATTAGATTTTCCTTAGCTTTTCAATTATAGTAAACTAGCAATGAACCCGTCCTACGGACGTTAACAATAATATGATAATTGAGGAATTCTGTATGTATGTATGTTACCAATCTATGCCAATCTCCTCCCAAAAAGTCTATATATGGGTAGTCATGTACATATAGATAAATTAATTATACATTTAAATTGAGAAAGAATTTGTTTGGGAAACAAAGTTAGCCATAAAATATTTAATTATTATTATAAAATTTAAACCTACGCAATCGATAAGTGACATCACATCTAATTAATTTATTTAAATAAAAACTTGTCAAAAAAAAATTTCTTTGGCTAAAAACCATCCCAGGGGCATTACAATCATACCCTGAAAATTTGGTTCCAATCGGTCCAGTCATTT